>OY728148.1:99863518-101113518 GCA_963277665.1 Viscum album
ATCATCCACCAACGCCTTCTCAAATATGGGGACTCCGCTTTCTCCTCTGCCACTTCCAACTCTATAGCAGTGACCACGATTCATAGTGTATTTCAACATTTTTCTTGAAGAAAATGTTGGAATCTACTAATGGTTTTGTGAATCTATTTGGTGTGGACGTCTCTCAATAAGAATATAAGGAACTATCCATCAACTAAAAGCTCGGCTCGAAAACCAATTTCTCAACTCCCTCTACCTCCTAAACTACTGTCGACATATTTATTAAATGTTTTGTTATAGACATCATCATCAATAATCAAATGAAGGACTCCAGATCTCCCCTATAGTCCACAAGATTCATTTATTTGAGCATTATCATCAATCACGATTGAAACTAAAAACTTATACAGTGTTGTGTGATTCAAGGATTTATTCTTCAAATAAGAATATGTTTGTGTTCTCTCAGTATATTCAACTGACCTATGCCTCTCTTTTTTCGAGTTTTATGTGAAAATAAGTATTTTATTTTTGAGTTTGTTCATCATGATATTAAGAACATGTTTTCGAATGAGAAATTGACAGTTCGATTGTAGTTGGTACCTAGAAATGGAATTTTATCATCTTTATCATCTCTTTATTAATTTTATCTTCTCTATTATTTCACATCATAGTATGTTCATACTAATTTTTCAGGTTGTAATTCAATATAGTTTTTCCAAAATGGTTTGTTCTCATAAGTTTATGGAAAAAAATTCAGTTCTCCCCATGATTTCATTTTTCTATATACATATAGATTTTTCAAACATCAATACAATAGATATCCAAGTTTGTTTCACCAATTTCTAATTTTACTTTTTTCATGATCAATATTTATTCCTCCAAATTTTCGTCAATTGTTTATAGATATTTCCTCCCTTACATCAATGCATTCTCAATTTTTTGTATGGTGAGCTGATTTGATTTAGAACAGATTTTTTACCATTTCAATCATTTAATTTTCCAATCATATTAATTTTATTAGAAATGTATTCGATTATATACATAGTGGAATCATAAATGTTGGGTATGTTAAATAATCTGTAACTCAGGTATATAACTATTCTTTTGATTGATCATTATTTTTATTCAAATATTCTAATTGAAAAATATGAAATTTCTGTCACATTTTCATTTTATCTATAACTAAAACATACAATTCATTTATCTTTCCAATTGGATATCAACTAAAATTATTTACAGATTTTATATAAATACATGTTTCAAAATTTCATATAAAAAATTTATTTCATATTGAATCATTCTTAGAAGAATATCATACATATTTGTTTCACTCATTAATAGTTTCAATTAGAGTATACTTATTCATGGGATCTCCTTGGAGAGGGTTTTATGTAAATTCAATGTATACAAGGATGTTCTATGATTGAAATGACATCTTTAGATAATAAGGTCAATAGGTATCCCATCCTTTATGTTGTATTTTTATTTATGGTGTATTGATAGTGAAATATATAAGTATTATTCCAGGATTAATTTTATCATAGATTTTCTAATCAATAAAAAAATATACTTGACTCTATAGATGATGAAGACGGTGAAATATAGTGTTTTTATATAAGAATGAGCTGATGAAAACGAGTGTCCAAGTAGGCCTTCAGAATAATTTGGATCTTAGTAAGGATTGCATCTCTCCTAAACTGATTGGTATGTTATCGGAAATTTATATTAATATCTAGAGTTGACTGACTGGATAAATGTTTAATATTCTATTTGTGGTTTAGGGTATCACTTTTTAAAATTTATCAATGATCTAATTCATGAATGTTCTATCTTCAGGAATATCTCATTCTATATTCTTATTATTCATGAACAGGTTCCTAAGAAGGATGATTAATGACAAAACTATCTGAGTGTCTCCTATAGAAACTTAAAAATATTAATCGGATGGATGATTATGAAATAAAAGGTCTTTACATGTTTTTAATTGTAACTAATAATCACATTTAGTTGTTTTAATTTTTTATTTCATTTGGGTTTCAATTTGAGTAAAATCAAATGCAATGGTTATATTTTACACATGGGTTCTGTTTGGAATTTTGATAGGTGTTTCCTCATTTTTTTTATAATGAATATGGAATATCCATCCATATAATTTCTTATTTCATTTCAATGCTTTTAATTTTGATTAATATTCTTTTGTAGCAGATAAAATCTCTGTTAGATAGAGATATTTAAGCTCATCCATTCTTGAAACACCCACGGGATTTTACCAAAAATTTATACAAATCTACAGAGCTAATTCTCACAACTATAGATTGCATTATTGAAATTGCATTTCTTAATTATCTTCCATAAAATATTGCATATCTGAATTCCAATATTTTTATACTATATAACTGGAGATTTTAAGTAAAATATATATCTGAATCAATACTAAAAATATCCAAAAATTATTGATCACTGTATAGATATGGGTTCCAACAAATCCTTAAGGTGTAGAGAGGCTGGTATCAGGGATTGTTTCACAATGGCGGTGTCTTACTTGCTTATCCACACATTAATAATTTTTTTGGAATATGTGTGAGTTTTGATTGTTGAGGTTAACATAATTATAAACGAACATCCATTATTTTTTATGCTTTTCATTTCAATTGAAAATATAATTGTTTTTTTTATTCGACAGTTAAAATATTAATAGTTTTTGTATTAAATATGTTTTAATTTTTAGATAACAGAACATCTTTTCTACAGTAGTTTTTTTAGTTGATATAAAAAACATTTATTCTATTTTGATTTTTTTTTCAAAAAAAATCAATTTTAGAAATTAAATACTAGGTATATTTATTTCTAATGAATGTTTTTTTCTTTCTGGGATGACCGTTAACGTTATTCACATGGATAACATTAGCATATCTTTTAGTTGCCCTGATCTTATTTCTGACGGTTCTATTTTACTTTGTTTTGGAAGGAACTATGGTGAGATCACATTCCAATTGTGTATTTTCTCTTATTACATGTAAATTGGTACCAAAATATATAATTTAATATTGATGGGTATTTCCCATCATTTGATACCACTAATGATATAAATCATAACTCATTAATAATATCCACAATTTCATGAGCATTTACTATATATGGGTTCCAACTAATCCTAAGGGGCAGAGAGGCTGGTGTTGTGGATTGTTTCACCCTGGAGGTCTCTTCTATGCTTATCCACACATAGTAAGTTATGATTTTATAGTTGTGAGTTTTATTGTTGAATTTAACATAATTATAATAGAATATCCTCTATGTTTTTTTTCTTTTAAATTTAAAATATCCGGGTAATTATTTATCAATAGTAGCATTGTAACATATTTTTTTACAAATGACATTCTTCATTATAGATAACAGATGATGTGTATTGTTCTTTCTTATTTGGTAAATATAAAAAATATGTATTATATTTTGATTTTGTTGTTTAGAACTGAAAATTCAATTGTAGTTATTGAATAATAGTTATTTATATTTCTAATGAAGTTGTTGGATATGGGACTACTGTTAGGGTAATTCACATGGAGAACCTATTCATTTCACATTTACTATTGATGAGAAGGTTAATCATACATTAATGTGTTTTGGTGGAGTGATAATTTTTTTTCTATGACCTTTTCTATCTCGATCCTTAACGAGGATGATTCAAATATCATTCTTTAGGTGGAATCTAAGATATTTCATGGATCTAGTTCTAGGCACACCCAGACATCAATAAATAATAATATGCCAATGAATATATTATATTATTGAATGAACATAAAAACCTGTTTCTAGTTGGCCATGTCAGAGATGGTGTAAACCTTAAAAAGTGGAGAATACAGAATGTAGATGAGACAAATGTACCTCTTATAATCAAATATTGTACCATGATGTAATGGAATGAAACATATATTAGCGTCGAGTATGAGGTATCATCAGCTTTTGAAAGCATGATGTGGTGGTTTTTGTACCACTTGAAGCTATTCCAGAAGCCCAAAAATTCTGACATATTTATGGGGATTAGAGGTTTGATTCTAGAAATATTATTTTTGAATGATCAATTGTATTGATCGATCACTCTAACCTCAATGGATCAGTGGATTTTGTTGTTCTTCTAGAAGAGTAATGTGTCTTTTTACTAATTTCCATGTATTTAAATTCCACCAAACCATTTTGGGATTTTATGTTTCTTGTTGTGCTTCCCTTGAAATGAAGATCTCCCCCAGTAGTATTCTTAGAGGACATAGTTTTTCACTGAAGGCTACATTTTGGCGTAATGGGAATTCAATCATACACCTTGTAGAATTTGACTCCCTTTTGTGGGGTTGGTTGTTTAGGTTGGTCTCCATTTTTTTAGATTATAGTTCTATTTTGAATTATCATTGGGATGTATATGTGTCAATAATTTTTTTAATCTTTTTTACTCAAGATGATGTTTGTTCATTTAAAAGGAAAAATCATGTGGGTGATATGTAGATGTTTTTGTATGGTTCCCACTTATCCAAAACGTTTTTTCTTAATTAGATGAATGTTGTTTCTAAAATATAAACTACATACTTAAATAAATTGACTAATATTTACTGTTTTATTTTTTCACCATTTGTATAAATTATTTATGCCATAATTTTTGTACTTATACTTATTATTTTCCATTCATATTATTCATTATTCCCTAATTATGATTTCTATAGTAACTCCTTCATAGAATACATCAACTATAAATGGAGTTATTACATTAAAGGATGTCAACGTGGGTGAGATAGTGATTTTTGACCATTATCATTTTTAGTTTCAGGTAATTTTTCTTCTAATGGAATATTTATTTTATATGGTTACAACATAAATGTCTTGTTTGTATGTATCATAATTTTTTTCATGTGGTCAAAAAAATATTACTCTATAATTTATTATTTGTATTTGTATGTTATTTGAGTGATATGAATTATGTTTCTAATATATTATATTATTTTTTTCATTGAATCATGGATTCCATATGTTTTTATCTTACTGTTTCACATAGGGATCGTATGGCCTCATCTCAAACATTATTTATCATAATGATCAGCATTTTTATTATCCATTTAAATGATGTTTTATATCATTTATTTCAACAATCAATTATATAATTAAAATTTTATTCCTTGTAAATTACTCTAAAGGTTTTATTTTATATTTATGATGTTTCACAAATATTTTAATTTTAATTTCAATACAATGTTCCACTAATTTGTTATTTAAATATATTAAATATTAATGTTTCTTTTTAGCATTGAAATATTGTACTTTTTTTAAAATATGTATTGATCAATATCAATGTGCGAATGGAGAAGTGTGTACTAGTTGTTCTTAAAAATATTTTATGAACCTTTTTATCTATACATTATTGTTTGAGAAATATTATTTTTACTAACATGAAATATATTTAATAATTATAAAAATTAATTTGTACAAAAGTTTAATGTATATATCACTTATGAAATATTAAAAAACTATGAAATGATTGGTCTATTTCAAATGATAATGTATGAATGAATTTTCCCACAATTATAGAAGTTCATTGATTTGATACATCCTTTACATGTATCCATGTTAAAATTTGAATTAAATTTTTGTCTCAAAAATATATAAATTTATAGTTTTAATGCCTCCAAAAATGAATAATTTTATTGATTTAACGAAATGTTCAATTTCTCATTTATGTTTATTTTTTATATATATCATTGTCATTTAATTACTATTAAGCTTCACCGGGAATATTGCATTATGATACTATTCAATTATTTTCTATAGATGAATTGTGATGAATATTTCATAAGATATTTTTTAGGAAATACTTTTTTTCAGTGTCTTATTATATTGTGAATAAATATTTATAACATACAATTCATTTCCACAATTACTGATATTAATAAACAATTAGTATTTTTTGATCTTGTCGAAACCTTATGTATGGTTTCCATTTTTTGATGGGTGGACACATAAAAATATATCCCTATAATATATTAGGAAAATATTTATAACTCATGGTATAATGTGGGATGAAATTATGAGTGAATCGTATTAAGTAATATAATTTTTACACTCTTATTGTATTGGGAGTAATCCTTGGATATGAAAATGATGGAATGGAGACTGAACCTGATCTAATATAGGATTTTTTCAACTATTGTAGTTTTATAATTGAATCCTATAGTGACCCTCACTTTTGATACATCAATATTACATAACATATGTGGAATAATTAAAACATCATAGAAATAGATTCCCAAAAAATGTACTAGTCTATATCCTTAGGAAACATGGAAACAAAAACCCTAATACAAAAGTGACCTATGTTTTCTCTCACCAGGTTCTTCTTGACAATCACCCTTCTTAAAAAAATCAAACATAATACATATAATCATTAAAAGGGGAAGGAAACATAAATATAGGTGGTATCATATACTTAGTAAGGGTAAATAATGGAGATATGTAAGCATAATCATGAATATAAGGGTATGAGAAAATGATAATGAAAATATAAGACCATACCCTACATTTCAATGATCTTATGTAGGAATCATGGAATAAATATTTGAAGTTCATAAGACATGAACTATAAGGATATAAAGAAAATAAGCCTTGAATTCATAACCTAAGAATAAAACATTAATCTATGGAAGACACATAAGCATGTATATTATGATCTCCATAGTATCCTAGGTACCACTACGACGATCATCTAGGTATTATAGGTTCACTCTCTATAACATCTTGGTTTTTAGGGTTCACTCCCATTTCCATCTTAGTATAATGAGTTCACTCCTCAAACCATCTTAGTAATCATGGTTTACTTGAATGTTTATCTTAGTCGTCAACGATTATTTCCATGATCATCTTAGTCTATCCAATTGAGATATAAATCATTACATAATTCATGGGAGGGATATATAGGTCCAACCCATCTTATTGTGAAAACATACATACATGTGAGATAAGATCATTAATACACATATCATAATCCCTGAAATGAAATGTGTATTATAAAATATAATCATATCATAACTCGAGGAAAGAGACGGGTTTCATAATCTTTTCATCAAAAACATAACCATTGAAAAGATGTGGGTTTCAAAAAAATATATCCCATTAAAGAGAAACATGTTTCATAATCATCATGACATTATCTCATAATCCATTAAGAGAAAGAATATGAATGGAAGCTTTGATTAATTTACCAATATAGGCATGTGTTACACCAATCTATATTATATTAGATGGGAAATAATTTTTCCTGATCTACCAAAAATCATTTCCTGAAGAAAATATCTTTTATTCATTAATTTTTTTTAAACATAAAACCTTTATGAAAAATTATTTTTTAAAAAATAGATTTAAAACATAAAAAGGAATCCTTTAAAACCCTAAAATGTGTTTAATATCATTTTTCCATGAAAATTTGATTCAAAAATCTTTTGAAAACATTTATGAAGTCATTGTTTTTAATACAATGTATTTTTTCTAGAGACAGAGTAGATAAAATTTTAATTTAAAACATTATCATAAGTACCAAAGAGAGAAAAAATTAATAATACATGGATATATCTTGAATAAATAGAGAATAAGGACACTCATTAGTGTTCTTGAGTTACCGATCATTATATTTCATCAATGGAATAATAAACCCAACCAATCTCGAAAAGCGACGAGATTGTTTTAATAAACCCTAATAACATGGTAACATTGGATAATATTTCCTATATTAGAAAAATTAATTACACGAAGAATAAAAAATCAATATAATAACTATATTAATTATATAAAAAATAAAATGGATGTATATAAACCTCAAAAAAAAATTAGGGGCCTCATAAAACATGATTCTTAAAGAAGAAAAATTGAGACAAAACTATTTTACCAATTCGGTAACTATATAAACTTAATACCCATAAAAAAATATCATAAAATGGATCAGTTAATACCAAAAAATTTAATTATAAGAAACATATAATTCATTTGTGGGTAGTACATATACCATATAAAAGTAATGGGTGGTGAATAACCAATGTATCTCACGGTATTAAAAAGTGAGATGAAACCCCATTACCTTGGGTCTTGACTCTTGTCATACTCTTTCAAAACACTAGTATTGTGAATATAAATTTATTATACATATTTTGAAGAACAAATTTATTATTCCCATTATAATTTATCATTTTTATGACATTATATTACCCTCTTATTAACCATCCTATGTTAAGTTTTCACTTTAGATAATATACGCATTCTTCTTCACATGTGGCTAAATTTTTTATATCATTGATTCTTATAATTATAAATTTATTAAAGAATTTAAAACATGATGAAAATATCATTTAAAAATATTATATTTTTATTATACTAATCTATTTAATATAGATCTAGAAAATGGAAGACACTATTAATTAAAACGGTAATCCGTACATACGCATGAACATTCATACAATATTTATTTTCATATTTAAGGTATGAAAGGAAATTAAATATTTGTGTATGGGTATATAATTTTTCCAGTATCTTTATTTTAACATAGTTATAATATATATTCAATAAACCAATTCATAATACATTCCTTTAGTTTTTGAACGAATCATATCGCTTTGAGGGGGTGGTAGCCCATAATTACTCAAATGAAATTATCATATTTACATCAAATGAAATTTATATAGATAACTTTTTAAAAGTAATATAGGTTATTAAAGACATACTAAATATAATATATAACAAATATAAACATATTTTCCATCATAATATTCCCCATGAGAGGTGGTAAAGCAAAAAATGAACAATCATTGTTTAGTGAGCCGATAGTTTGTTGTGCACTTAAATAGTATGTTTGTTACCAATTTGACAGAGGTATTTGTAATTGTTGGATAAAAATAAGAATAAAAATTCCTAGAATATTTATGATATGTTTTTTAATGTATTTATGGAATACAGAGATTGGAGGGGTGGAGAAGGAAAAAAAATAAAGGAGCTTACGTGAAGGAGTCGCCTCTTAATTGGGTAACTCCATTTGGTTTGTTCCAAAAGGATTCCTTGTAAGATTATATGCCAAAAGGGAGGGTTAATGTAAAAAGGTAGGGATTTTAGGATTTTTATTGTGTAGATAATTTCTTAGCCTATTTGGTTTGAGAGTTGTGAATATGGTGGAGATATGGTGACCTTTTATAGGGAAGGGAAAGGATTCACTTGGTATTTTTTTTAAAAGCATAGGTGTACCAACATATATACCATAAAAAGTCATACCAAACAAAAAAATCAATAATGGAATGTTAATGTAAGAATAATGTCCATAAATCAATGTTGTACCAGTTTCTATGTTGTTTTGGTTCATAAATTTATTATTTAGTCCTTAGTTTTTCATAATTTTTCCTTAATCGATGTAATTAATATTAATTATATTCACTAGTATTTTTTTTACAAAAATATAATGAACCTATTATAAATTGGAAATTATGATTATTTATATTATTAAATACATTTTTTAAAATTCCATTCACATATGTTTTTAAAATAAATTTAAAATTAATCCCAAAGTTGGGACTACACTATAATATTTTCAATTATAAATGATCAAATGTTTCCAAATTAATTATATCCAAATTCACTGTAAAATTGTTTAAAATTACCCATGTTGGATTAATTTATAAAAATATAATCGAAAAATAAATTTATATTAATTAAAATATAATTTAACTTTATATAAATATAAAAAAAAAAAATTTTGACTTAAAATTATGTAATTTTCAATTTTCATCCAAAAATGAAGTTTCTCAGAAAAACTCCTCAAATTATCATTAAGATAAATTCATATTTATAAATTAAAAAATTAATTATATATTATTGAATAAATTTATAAATGTATCTAAAATAAGTTTTATTATTTTTTAAAAAATGACATTTGAAGCATTTTATTCAAGAAAGTAATATTTGTATACATAAACTGACTTTACAAATGACCATCTAATTCATTATCAATATGTTTTAATTATATAAATTTTTTTTTTAAACTATGTATTATTGTTCAGATATCTATGTTTAATTTGCATGTTATAATTATCTCATTTAAATAATTATAAAAATAAATTGATGTTTCGTAGAAACATCATTTTTCCATGTAACATACACAAATTTATTGTTCCATGTAAGTTATACCATGTCTTTGTTTCGTGTAACAAATGACCAGTTCCAATTTCATGTTATTTATTACAAGCTCACGTCATGTGAAATGATTTTTTAACATAGTGCAATGAAATATATAAATTAATATTAAATTTATATGAAAAAGGTCCACAAAAACTCTTTGTGTTACATTCATCCCCTTAAAATTAATTTCTCCCTTGAAATTACTCAATCAGGTAAAAAAATGAGGATAATATTCCATTATAATACCCTCATGTTCCCATATAGATTCCTCCAACCAGTGATTTATCCATCAAACATTGACCTGGGTTTTTGTCGTGTATCGTAAAAAATTCTCTGATCTTTACAGAATATTAACTTGTTTTTCTTCGTAAGACATATCCCACATAAGAGGTGTGACCAAAGAGTTTAGTGCATTTGAAGGGTTATGTATGTATCTACCCAGGACAGATATATAGAACACATCATAGAATTGAGAGATATTAGGAGGAAATTCCACAAGATACGTTAGTGTTCTGATATGAACAATAATCTCAAATGTACTAATATACCTTTGACTTAGTTTTCCTTTCATCCCAAATCTCACAACCCTTTTCAAGGGTGATATTTGTAGAAACACCTTTTCAAAAACATGATATTCTAGGTCACACCAATAGTTAAGATAATAACTTATCTATTAACATTTAGTTGTATTGATGTACTACTGAAAGGTTCTAACCTTCTCAAACATTTCATCGACAATATTTGGTCTCATTATCTTTATTTCTCCAATATCATCCCAAAACATTTGATCTCTACATTTCATTTACATAATGAAAATATTAAGCTGAAATATGAGTGATTGAGTTAAATCTATTGTTGTAAGAATATTATACTAGAGGAAGGTGTTGACCCCCATATTCTTTGAAATCTAGAGAACAAGTTGTCAACATATTCACTAGGGTTTGAATTCTAATTTTGGAAAAACAATCTCCCTTAATATGACAAGAAGTGATAAAACTAAATTATATATTAATTACTAGTTGAATAATTTTATATAACTATGAGGTAAACCATAGTTCCGTTCTGATAAAATTTAATGTTGCACACCAGTCAACCTTACCACGTCCTTAATGTATATCTTGGTAGAGTAATCCAGAATGAAGTATTTCTTATTATAATGATGTGTGAGGACTTAGTATGGTTAATGACTACAAACCATTATGCATCAAACCATTGATAGGTTTTTGATAGGACAATGACAAAAGATATTATTATTTTCTCCCATTTCCATTCCATTATGTGTAATCAATGAAACATCCCCTTAAAGTTTATTCATTCATCTTTTAAATTTTTTTCATAACAAGCACTATGATAAAATAAATATGATATCTCTCTTCATTAAATCCCACCAGAAGTATTACATAAGTCCATTTACATATTAATACTCCCATGATAAATAGATAATGGAGAACTGTGGGCTTCCTATAATATCTCCTTTTGAAAATATGGAATGGAAGGAACACATAAATAGTTATTGAACTTCATCATTCTATCCTGGTCAGGGTTAACTCAGGAACATTTCTGAATTTGTTTTGATGCTCTTGATCACACATCTACACCTCCTTAATCTTCACATGGATAGAGGTCTGAACATTCATTTGGGAAAGATAATATGTTTCAACATGATTTAACGATTCATGAACCACACATTTTAAATCTTTAAATATTGGATCTTTTGTGATCCACATCATGGATAAGCTAGTATGATCCTCCCAACTCAAAGCATCGACCACCATGTTCTCTTTCCTAGGTGGCAATGTATTGAGTATGCACAATCCTTTATCAACTCCAACTATATTCCTTGGAGCATGTTAAAATGATTCTATGTGAATATATTTTTCCAACTTTTATTATTGGTATATATATCACACATTCCCAATATAGATAATATATCTATATATTAAATGAAAAAAATACCATTGATAACTCCAAATCATGAGTTTGGGGAATTTTTCTCATAAATATTCAACTACCATGAGGTATAAAAGATAAAAAATGTTATTTTTCATAAGAACACATCCTAATACCTTTTTGGATGCATCTTAGAAGACTAGAAACCCTTCTCTACCATAGGGAAATGAAATCACAAATTCACTGACCGGCCTTCTCATTATTTCCTTGAAGTTAACATCACATTCTTATATCAAGAGGAACTTGAAACCCTCCCGAGTTAACCTAATAAGAGGATTAGATAGTCATGAAAAATTATTTTCAAACTATGAATAATATCCTCCTAAACCATGAAATCTAGCGATCTCGATCACCATGGTTGTTCTAGACTATCATTCAATATCTTCCGTCATTGATGGAGATACATCTATAACTTCTATTGAGATAATGAGACACAAAAATGAAACATTTGTATCCAAAATTCACACTTTATAAAATTTTCATAAGAATCCATTATATTTAGTGACTTTAGTACAAATCTCATGTGATATTCATTTTCTTACATACTAGTTTAATAAATAAGAATATCATCTATAAAGACCATGACAAACAGATCGAGTTAATCTCTACAGAATCCATTCATTAAATTCATTAAGATAGCAGGGGAATTAGTATGACCCAGTACAATCACTATATATTCTGGGTCCATACCTTTTATGAAATGACGTCATGGGTATATCTTCTTTTTTGACTCTCAATTGATGATATCTACAAATAAGGTTAATCATGGAAATTTATTGAGCACAATGAAGTTGATCAAATAAGTCATCAATACGTGGAAGGGGAAACTTGATCTTGATTGTGATGTTTTTGAACTCCCTAAAAGAAATTTAGATCAACATTAATTTTTTATTATTTTACACATAAAGAAAACATGAACCCCAATGTGACACACATGGTCGAATGAATCGCTTATTAAGGTTTTTTTAGTTTTTTCTTCATTTCATGCAACTCAATCAGAGCCATTCTATAAAGAGTATATGAAATTGGTTTGAACCATATATGAGTTCTATTGAGAACAAAAGTTAGTGTTTGGGTAGAGGAGTATGAAACTCTTCTATAAATACATCCACAAAATCTGGAACAATATACATATCATCAATATCGATTCTCTCAACAACCATTCGAGATAAAAATACTATTAAATGAGAATTAATACCAATACACTGGATGTGATATCCATAGGAAATTCAGATATATAATCACATGGATGGATGATCATAGGAGGGTTTGAAATATCAAAGAAAAATCCCTTCTACAACAATTAATCTGGTATTTATTCATATAAATCTATTCCATTCCTAAGATACTATCAAATTCAATTAAAATAGATATGAAATGATTTTTATGAAAAATATCCCCAAAAAAATTCAATCTGATATTAATCAAATTCTTGATATGAATTCATCATTCCATTATGAGTTGTCACTAAAAATCATCATCTAATTATTTTTGGAAAAATCATAACACCCTTATCAAATTCATTAGAAATGAAATAATGGGTTGATCCAGAATAAAACATAACATTTGCAATTCTAGAGTGGATTCTAAGTGTATTTTTCATCATGTAATTATATCAACACTCATCAAAATTAGTCATTGCATGATATTTCCCCTTTCCCCCGATCATAAGTGGTTTTTGAAGTCAATCATCATCACTATACCTTAGTTTTGGGTAGTTTTTACCAAAACGCTCATTTTCTTTACACTTTTAGCACGTTATTATGGGAGATGAATTCTTAACTGGTTTTCCCCATTCACAACATTAGTTAACTTCTTCTCATCACTCCAGTTATCAAATTCTGAATGTCCTTCCCTTACAAATTTAAAACACCTATACCCCCTTTATGTAAATTTGAACTATGTTTATTCCCACACATAGAGAATACATATAATCTCATATTATTCTTATAATTGTTTTTATATTATCCATTAAAATCCATCTTCCACTTCTTTTAAAAACCACATGATTGATACATGACATCATTTCTCATTTCAACCATGATTTTATAATGCATAATCTCTTTATATCAATTAAATCGTCTTATGTACAGCACCCTTACGAGACTTTTCATTAATCCACTGAAGATCCTATCAACTTTTCTTTCCTGTAAGAAGATAATTCCTAGATCATACCTTGAATGTCTCATGAAATTAACCTCATTGGTACACCAAATATTCACCATCCCTTTTCTTTAACTGAAGGTACTATTTATCCATCTTCGTATGAAGAATTGAAGGAAAGTAATTATTGAAAAAAAACTTGAACTCATCCCAATCCATGGATTCAATATTATCCTACCTTGTATTCTTGATTAGAGTCCACCACTGGTCATCATCGCCTTTTAACTGAAAAACATATTGAATGACTTTCTCATGTTTTAAACAATGGGGAATGAAGAATAACTTTTCCATAGTACTGATCAATTATTCAGCAACAAGTAGATTAAATGATCTTATAAAAGATGGTGGACATTGCCTCATAAAAGACTCGATAGAGTTTTGTTCCCAACTTTTATCATTTATAATTCCACCATAATTTATAGTTTGATAAAGTAGTGTTAGAATGGAAGCAAGGATTTTCGTTCTATATCCCAGATAAATTGGATTCCTAGGAGGAAAATTGTTGAATTTTGCATCAAAATTACCTTTAATATGATTACATCATGTTCTAGCCATTGACTAAAACCAAAAAGAACAGATTAAAAAAATATCATAGTGAGGAACCACATAATATGGAGAAGTCACTTATTGGATATCTAAATTATGAAACCTTCTTTAATCAAGGACAACATAGGTCGTTCCAAGGTTATTCATAGCCAAAATATTTTTAAATCATTCACGATGGTTCATGAAAAGCTTGTGAAATCCTAAAGCATATCATTTGGGATTGACAAACTAGGAATGTAAGTAGGCATGTTGTAGTGTACCGGATTACCCAGAGTTAGTCCTGAATCAACTTGTCAGAGTTTTCACCCCTAGGAATATCTATACCAGCACAAAATCCATTTATAGTATCCCGAAATGGTTGTGTTCCATGGAATCCACTAACTCTATCCATTACCAATATTATAGGACTTTTTTCTATACTTTTCTTTATCGTTAGACTTATCACTAGACAAATACTCAAGGTTCTCACTAATGCTTTCCCATTCTATCATCTAATGGATAACTAAGTCATTTCTCTAATAATAACTATAATGTCCCTCAAATTTCATACAATAAAATTATATAACATTTTTAGAATACTTAAAAAATTATACCAAGATAAGCCCATAGACTGTAGTATTCAAGTGCCTTTCGAAACATTGAAACATAAACCCTAATACATAATTGTGTTACGTCATCTCACTCTACATTCTTATGGACTATAATCCTTCTTTGAAACATCAGACACAATACATATCTTTGTAACCTGAGGAAGGAAACAAAAAAGGGTGTGAGTTCAAATGCTCAGTAAAGGAAAACAATGACGATATGTAAGCGTAATCATGATAATAAGGTTGTGAGAACATTGTCATGAAAATAGAAGATAATATAATGCATATCAATGATCATATAAATGAATCATGTCATACTTTTTTTCATTTCATAAGACAAGGATCACAATGAAATAAAGAACATAATCTGTGAAATAATAATATAGGAATAAAACATAGAATTGTGATGGGCACATAAGAATATATAATATGATTTCCATATTATCCAGGGCATCACTACCAATACCCTATTTGATGTATAAGTTAACAACCTATTCCATATTGGTAGAAATGGTTCACTCCCATGGTCATCTTATATGACTGAGTTCACCCCTAAATCCATCTTGGTTGACAATGATCACTCTCATTAACATCATAGTAGCCACAGATCATACATGGGACCATCATAGTATATATCTAGAGATATAAATCATTACCCAATGAATTCTGGTGAAAAATAAGTCCCACCCATCTCATAATGAAATCATACAGACATATTTTACATGATCACAAACAAACCATATCATAACCGATGAAATGAACTTGGTATTATAAACATGTAAAAATATCATAACCAGTGGAAAGTGATAGGGTTCATAATCATGTCATCATAAACATAACATGTGATAATAAGATTGTTTCAAAAGCATCTGACCCATGAACTAGAAAAGGGTTCCATAAACAGCACACCATAAAAACATAGTCTATTCAGAGAATTAATATGAATCGATACATTGAATAGTTTTTTCATGAAGGCATGATATCCACCAATGGATGTTATGTTATATTTGAAATAATTTTTCAATATTTTTTTAAAAAAAATCATGGACAAAATATCCTTAATTCATTGAAATTTATTTATATAACATAAAACATTTTTTGAAACACTTTTATTTAAGAATAGATTTTAATAATTATAAATAAAGCATTAGAAACTAAAATACGTTTTTAAAATAATTTTTCCTTGAAAATGGGATTCAATTATCTTTTGAAAACATTTTAAAAAAAATTATTTTTGAATAAAAATTATTTTAGACCAGAGAGACACAATCAAATTTTACATAAAAACATTCTCTTATGTACCAAAGAGTGATAAAAATGGTACTAATAAAGAGATATATCATTAATAAAAAATGTAAGAGTAAACACATGAGTGTAATTGAGAGATGTATTGTAACATTTAATTAAAAGAATCATAATAAAAAACCATCCCAAAAAGCGATGAGGCTGTTTCATTAAACTCTAAAAACTTGGTAACATGTGAACATACTCTCCATGTATGAATTGAAAATTACATGATTATTAAAATATTATGAAAATAATTAAATTTTTTATATGACTTGTATAATATAATTATATACATGTTGAAAAATAATTTTGGTGCATCCTGCAACATGAGTCTCACAGAATGAAAATTGAGACAAAACTATTTTACCTATTTGGTAAATTTAAAAACATAAACCAAATGAAAGATAAATTTTAATATAAATATGTGAATACAAATAATTTTAATTATAAGGGACATAATATATTCATGGGAAATACCAAGACCATAAAAAAATAATGGGGGTGAATAGAGCATGTATTTTATAGGAATAAAAAGTGAGATGAAATCCCCTTACCCTCTATCTTGACTCTCTTCATACTCAATCAATCCACCTATAAATTAAATATAAATTCATTATAAATATTTTAGAGAACAATATTCTTATATCTAGTAACATATATGGTTTGATTACAATCTTATATTACCCACATGTTATCAATCATATGTTAAGGGTTCTTATCGGATAATATACACATTGTTCTTTGCACATGTCTTATTTCGATATATTGTTGATCCTTATAATTATATAATTATTGAATAATTTAGACCATTATATGAATAATATTTTTATCCACTATATTATTATTATAATAATATATAGAATATATAAGTACAAAATGGATTACACCATTCATTAAGATGGTATGTCTTATGTACGCATGAACGTTGTTTCCATTTTTATTATTGTATTGAATTAATGAATAAAAATGAAAAATATATATATATCATTATTAAAATAAATTTATTATATCATATATATCATATATTTTCAGTAAACCCATCCAGAATACATTACATGTAGTTTATGAACAAATCATATCTCTTTGAGGGGGAGGTAGCCGAAACTTTCTAAAAAATACTATCGTATTTACACTAAATGAAAAGTAAAATGATCTGTGTTGTAAAATTAATAAATAATCATGGATAAGTAATAAAAATAATATATAATATATATAAACATATTTTCCATCCTAATTTCCACCTAGATATGTGGTAATGTTAAAATGAACAATTGTAGTTTAGTGAGGTTGAAGTTCCCCGTACACGTAAACAGTATGTTCATTACCCATTCGATGGAGGTGTCTGTTAGTGTAGCATAAACAATTAACATAAAAAAATCATAAAATATTTAATATACACATTTTATTATAAAATCATGGAAAAAAAGTGTGGAGTGTGTATAAGGAAATTAAAAGAAGGGCGCTTGAGAGACGGTGTTACCTATTTAACGGGTAACTCTATTTGGATTATACTAAAATTCATTTCCGGAAGACTTTATTCCAAACATAAGGATTAAAAAATTAGTGAATGGATGTTGAAAATTGTATTTGGAATATCTTTTATGATATTAAATGGTTTGATAGGTGTGAATATGAGTTATAAGTGGTGGCCTTTTATAGGGATGGAAAATGACTCACTCTATAATTTTAGAAACATGTGAGGGGTATAAACGTTTTTTCCTAATGGATGACATAAAAACTCCATGAAAACCACAATAATGTAACGTTCATGTCTGAATAATGATCTTAAAATGTGTTTTGTACAATTTTGTATCACTTATTGGGTCTTAAATTTATGGTTTAGCTCTTAGTTAATCTTAATTTTACCTTATTTGATGTAATTAGATTTTATTAATTTCATAAAATTTTATGATCATAAAATAATATGAACATATTAGAAATTAGAAATTATTATTATTCCAAATATGGAATCAGTTTATCAAAATTTCATTCATAGAAGTGTTCGAAATTAATTTAAAAATATTCTCACAATCGGGTCGACAATAAAGGTTTTTATATAAAAGTGATCAAAAGTTTGTTATGTTTTTATACCCAATTTAAATATGAAATTTGTTCCAATTAAAAAAATTGGATTAATTGAAAAAAATATAATATAATTAAACATTAAAAAAATCAAAATATAAGTTAACCATATAAATAAGTTAGTTAAAAACTATTTTTGAATTAAAATAAAGTATTTTTTTCACTATTTATCCAACAATGATGTTTCAAAGAAAAATATCATAATGTCATCCTATGATAATCTAAAAAATATATATACAAAAATTAATTTTATATTATCAATTAAAATTTATAAACATTTCTTAAATTAATTTAATAATTTCTCACATAAAGATGTAAATATTAGTTCTTTTGAGAAAACAATATGTTTTCACATAGAAGGTCTTTACCAAAAATAATATCTTTAATTTAAAATATTTTTTATTTATAAATATATTTATAAGAAAAATTAAAAGTATATATTATAGTTCAAATAAGTATGTTTATTGACAAGGTTATAATTATCGAATTCAAATAATCAAAACAATAAAATTAATTTTCATCAAAACATATCTGTTGCGTGAAACATATACCAATTCGTTTTTCTAATTAACATAAACTAAGTCTATTTACCATGTAACGTATGTCCAGTTTGTATTTCTTGTTACGTATGCCACATACGTGCTATGTGAAATGAATGATTGACTTAGTGCATTGTATGTAATAAATGATAATTTAATTTATTTGAAAAATTGTCCCTAAGAACTCAGGGTGTTAAAAACCATGACTAAAAGATATTATATAACTACATATATAATAAATTTTTATGTCATTTTAATTTGTGCTGTTCTTAGAGACAATTATTTATTATTAATGATTCACTAATATTATGATTTGTTTATTTTTTATGAAAAAACCTAATTACAAGACCATGATTAATGATCATTGATATATTGGGTATGAATTTTGTAAGATTTAATGTTATTCACATAAATTTATAATTATATTATACTAAATTATGTTCTTGGATTGATATCACATTTGATTATAGTAACAAGGAATCACATCTCACAAATTCTTATGTTTCCATTTCCTAATGTTATGAAGAATTGTCTTAGGTAGGGTATATCAAATAATATAAAAATTTTATAAGAACATTATGGAAGGTGTTTATAATAATTCAGGAAATAAGTTTATATGTATCTTTTATTAAAAAGAACAAAACCATTGCAGTTATAGGGCTTGTATTATTATGAGTTGTGTTGTATAATCATTTAAAATGATGTAATATTTTTGTATCCAATGATTGGGTCACCTCAATTTGTATTGGTTTGGGGTTTATTTTTTTGGGTATTAGGATTAGAAAATATTTGTGAAATCCAAAGGGAAACACATGAATTTTGGAAAAAATCGTAACAATTTGTTAAAGTAAACATTGTGTGGTTTCCATGAAGTGACTTCCCATTGTAGATTAAACAAGTTGATGCAGGATCAGACACATATACACCTAAGGGTAATAACCCTAAATTTTTATCCACGTATCAACATAATCATCACCTAGTTTAAGAAAATGATTCTAAACTGCACACATGGTAAGAAAATATTATAGGATATGAATTTGACAATTAACATTCTCTTTATGAATCATTATGATGAATGTGTGCATAGAAACTTTGAAAACCAATGACAATCCATATAGATCTCACATGAACATTTTTTTTCAAGGGATAATAAAATTTAATAAAATATATGATGTAATATGAATTATTTTCATAATAATATGATTAATTCAATTTATGAGTGATGTTTGATATTCAAACTATGCATTTTCATTTTTTTTCAATAGTTATATGAAAAGGGAATAATGTGAACAACGGATGGGATGTTCAATAATAATGGCCATAGCTTTTATAAAATAAATGTAATATGATACATGATGTGAAATATTGTATCTTTTATCAAAAATTCTATCAACATATGATGTATAATAAGAATAAAGCTAATATTGAAAATTGAAAACAGAAGTAACAACCACCCATTGTGTCTTTTATAATAATGAATTTTGCATCCTTCTAGGATTCCTCCAATAAAATTATTGTTGATAAATGGATGAGTTTTTATAGAAAATATAATATTCTTTTTCTAATTCTTGGACCATGAAAATTCTATTTCAGTTATGTGTCATTTGGAAGGTGAAACATATCAATGGTAAACTTTATCCAGAATATTTTGCTTGAGGATAAAATTTACTCCATGGGATGGGAATAATTTAATGACATATTTTTCAATATTTATTTTTATCCAACTCTTCACACTACAAATGATATGTAATTTATGGAACTATTGAAAAATGATAATGAATCGATGAGTACATATAATGAAACTTTCACATAACATTCATTCTACACATCATGTTTTATCATCATCACATAAAGGGAAGATGAGTGATTCTTTAGTGGATTCAAAGGGCGGGGTACTCTCTGGGTGGGTATCTCTACAAGAATGATGATATACAATGATATTAAGATTTTTTATTGGAACACATCTATGATTATGTCGATATCTCATCTTCAATACACTCACACATCCTCTTCCACGATGGAGAATGATTCTCATGGGGGCCTTGTATGGAGTTCCAATCACCACCTTATTTTTGCGAAGTCTATCGGATATAGGGTTACTCATTTTAGATATGGAGGTACCATGTTGCTTTAAACGAAAAGTTACTCCTTTTCGATGGTTTCCATGTTGCTCTTTTATTCTAGGATGATAAGTTCTCTATCTCTCATACAGTCCTCGTCCAGCTGAGTGATGTTATACCTGACATTCATGATGATCATCCTTGTTACATTCCAAGGGCTCAATAATTTTAGGAGTCTATTATCATGATATATACTTTTAATTGGGACCATATTTCTTAGCCTCTGGATATAGTTGGTCATAGTTCATAGGTCTACAGCTCCCCTTTTTGGTGTAGATCTAAAGGGTTTCTTCACTAGCATTTGAGCCAGCCCATCTGCATGATGAGAAATCTTTATCAGCTGTGATGTGGCCTCTGAAAGGGGTATTCCATGATACTAATTGGAAGAATCCATCATATTATTATATTTAATTAGAATATTATTCTATTTTACTTCTTCTGATCTCACAAAATCATTTTTTGGTGTTGTCATCCATCAGAAGAGAATATGAAAATCTTCCCCCTAATGTTACCAGAGACCATGATCTGTGTCTATCTCGTCCTCTAACAATAGTTATGGTGACTCACTCTATGATGATATAATATTTTATATTATCCATGGATGCAACCTCATCATTTAATCCTTGGGGACATGGGCCAAATCTCATCTTTTTAATGATTCACATCATTTTATGGGATGTTAGAGTCATAGGGGCATAGAGAAAGCATTACATTATCTATTTTTATGTTAGGAAACATAAAGTGACAATTCATATTTTTTTTAACACACGATGAAAGAATATTAGATTAGTTGTTTCATTAAAAAACAAATTTTTAGGCCCTGGATGCATGGGAAGCTCAATAATAGCAATGTAAATATTTTTTTGGAAATGAAATGTTTCTGTTTAAATGAAGGAGGTCTAGGTTCAATATGTTTTTTATAAGATAGATTCTAGTGTAAGATATTTATTTTTCTAAATTTCATAGGCAAAGTTAGATGTTTAGGAGAAGATTATGGAGATGCACAAATTGTTGAAAAACAATCTGGGGAATCTCTCTTGGATTGTTGGCTAAGAATTTAACACCATCACATACCCTTCGGATGTGGGGTAGATAAGAATTTTCTTCTAATTAAATTTTTATTTAAAATAGTTTTGATTTAAGAACAGTATATTTGACATGGGATTCTTAGGAGAACCAATCACCTCCTGTAACAAAAAAATGGTAGTGACCATATATGGAGTATTCTAGATTACATTTTATGAAACATTTAAGGGGTTGACTCCTACACTCACGAAAAATTGATGCATATGACATGTGTCCTTTATAACCATTCCCCTCTTTTGGGTCATCACAATAAAGAAGATATGATGTTGATAAACTTTTTATTTATCTAATACTATTCTTCTGTTTGAGGGATTTTATATATTGTAAACCAATCATGGGAGAATCTAACCAGGGGTAGCATTTGAACTATCCTGTTGGAAATATTAATGATATAAATAGATAATCTTCTAGATTGGAACAAAAAAACACTCAAAAAGGATGATTTTCAAGATCAACTAAAAATGAAGTCAACATCCTTGATGCTAGACTAATGAAAATATGGGATGATGATTTTTTTCATCCATGGTTGACATGAAAATTTTTTGACAAAGAAGATGATGAATATTGAATGAATTTATAGAGAATTATCAAGTGTGTTTTGGCTCATTGAGGGGGACACAAATACATGATTCATTCATTTCTATTTGACGGATTAGAATGATATTGAAAATATTAATATCAATCTAGAGGATAACATTTATGGGTGATTTGGAGGTGGCAAACATGCTTGTGGGGAAGCACTTGGAAGTTCTTCTTAGAGTTCCTCTTCTATGATATTCTAGGAGTTGGAGTGATGAAATATATGAGAATTTCATGAATAGAAGAACTAGATAGGATAACATCATTGATCAGAATTGTATGGGGGCCATTCTGGATGAAAAATAAATTAATGATTTTTTTTCATGGTTTGAACCCTGAAATCACCCCAAGTCCCGATGTCTTCCAGGGTATGTTTTACATGATTTCATCTGATAGATTCAAATGGATGTTCATTGAATATATATAGAATTTATTATAGGGAGTAGATCTTTATACATCCATCATTGCATCCAAATTGGTATTAATTCCAAAAGTGAAGCATACAAATTCATGAAATTAATTTTGATTGATATACTTGTGCAATTTTTTATATAAAATCCTTACCACCATTCACAATAAAAAGATTAATAAGGTTATTACTTGTGTATATTATTATTTGAAAAATGATATCCCGATGGGATTAAAAATTCAGGGGAAATGGAAATTTCACGGGAGAAGGATAGATACATCAAAAAATATTATTTGATCAGATATTGTGATCATGGTGGACATGGATAATGAGTATGACTATATATAATGGAGGATTTTTCTAGAGGAAATATTGACATTCGGTTTCAACACGTGGTCCCGTGATCTTATCATTAGGTAATATTTATATCCTTGGATCTCAGTGTATATAATGGGGAGATGTTTTAGGTTCATTATGTTAGTATGAGTCATGAGATATGGGATCCTATCTCACCTTGTTTTTTATTCATTCTCAAGAGAATCTATCAAGAACCCATCACAATGAACTGGATATTAGAGTCATTCATCACAATAAAAAAGGGGGCGCACAATGATTTCTCATTTTATGTACACAGATGATATGGTGGTCCTTATTAATATTGAAAGAAGATCTTTGAAGATGTTTAATAAAGTATTGGAGACTTTTAGATGTTGGATTGGGAAAAAAGAATCAATTATCAGAAGAGTTGTGTGTATCTTCCAAACTCTTTCACATCCCAGGGATATAAGATCATTCCAGACAATTTGGGAATTCAAAAGAGTAGTTTCCCAGTGGATTGATTTGGTGATCTGATTATAGACAAGAACAATAGAAAATATATTTTTGAAAAGTAGGTGATCATGTTAACACCACTTTTTACTAGATAAAAAAATTCATCTCTATCGGAGGTAGGATCATTCCGAAATATAGAGTTTTAAATTTGATGCCCATGAAAATATTATCCATTATCATATCCTAAATTGGTACTATTTACAGGGTGGAAATTTTAATAATTCATTCATCTTAGACTATAAAAATGAGGGGATGTTTCATTGGTCTTCAGGAAAGAAACTTGAAAAACCACTTTTAGAGAGAGGGATAAATGTGAGGAATGTATCTGACATCATGTATGTTGTTCAAGAGAGACTGGATTAGGATATCAATGAAAGTAAATACTTGTAGGCCTTGTTTTTGAGAAGCAAGTATGGGGATGAATTGTGAGTTTGGGACGACTGTTTTAATAATTTTTTGAGCCTCGAGAGAAATATGAGGATACATATAGGCTGGATGGATGATAAAACACAATAGATTTTGGGGTGTAAGGATATTAGTTTTTAGAAAAAAATCGGCATTGAGGACTTCTTTTATTCTTTAGATGACTAGTTCTGGAGATAAATCGAAAGCAGGCGAGCATGTTTCTGGGGTTTATCTCAGCCACTCTCAGTGAGGTAAAGAAACCACTACATGATGGGATTTTTAGGTGAAGAATTAGACAAATTTGTATTTATAGAGTCTATATCAGGTTTATAAAAATCTCATGAAATTATAATATCTATGCGGACCTCCCAAAAATCTAACATGTGTAACTCCTTGATATGTTTATAATCAATTACAACTAAGATGAACTTTCAGGTTTGGAATTTATACAACAATGATACCCCTATGGACGATACTCTTCTAAAAGGGAATCAATCTAGAATCAATGTGCACATGTTTTGAGCACCCAAATTCCAAATCTTCTAAGAACCTATTCATTTTGGGGGAAGTGGGAACACTTTATCTTGGATCAGGTTGGCCAAATACTGGGATATTGGGTTTAGGCATAAAAAATTCATGATTTACTCACCATCCGGTTCCATGGCTGTGGTTTTCAGGTGGTCACTATTAAATGGATTGGAATCATTTTCTCAACTTTTTTCTAGTCAATTTTGGATATGGGAAATAAAAAACAAGAAGGACAAAATTGTTCTCTTAAGATCGACATGGATTGGGCCTAAGATCTAGTGTCTGAAATTAAAAAAAGTTATTCATGGAGAAGAAGGTGGAATTATTCATGGTATTTTCAGTGATAATTTCATTATCTATGGTGGTGATGTCTAGCTTGGTAGGTAGATTAAATAGTGTCCTCACAATATGATTTTAGAATCAATGTGGATAGTTCTATCAGTCAAGGAATTATTAGTGGAGGAGGCTTCGTTCGCAATGTAAGGGCTTGGTGCTCATCGGGTTTAAGAATTTCTATAGTCCAAAGAACATAATTAGGGAAGATACTGTATCTCTTCTCAAAAGTATATAATTATAAAATCTCTATAAAATTTAAATTGTAGTTGTAGAGAATGATTCAAAAATTATTATGGGAATTATTCAAGGTAATGAATCATTCCCATGGTATCTTATCTATATAATCCAAAAATGAATGTCTATTAAAAGTAATGAGTTGGAGATCTCACACACCCTAAGGGAAGGGAGCTCTGTAGTGGAAAACTTTACTAGTATTCTAAGTCCTTAGGAAATATTTATTATTTGTCATAATACATACACCCTTCCCCATGAGTGTAATATTATTGTTAGTGGTGATGCACTGGGGATTAACCATTACAAACCATGTTAAATCTATGCTGCCTTCAATTTTTTTGAATAAATATTTAATTTCCTGTGAATCATTTAAATTTGATATGTTTTGAAAGGAATTCGCTCATTAAAAATAAAACATGTGTAATTTAAAGTTTCCATTAAATAAAATGATTTATGATAAAGAGAAACTAAATGTTTCAACAACATTGTAAAGCTATAATTTCAATGATTAATGACATTAGTCAAACATGTGAACCAATTTTTTGGTTAATAGCGTTAATCGACAAAAATGACATTGTAATACAATACATTAATAGAATTTTTATAATGTTAAAACATATAAAATGGTTCATGAGAACAAAGGGTGTATGATATATATAGCATCCACTCTCATACTACAGTTGTATTATTTGATTTTCTATCTAACCACTATTCAATATCTAATGAATTTTTAATAGGAATCATCTAAAAAAATCAATAATTATATGTTTCATTATTAGTAAAAATCATATTGGTATAATGATATATGTTCATGTCTATTTCTCATATCCAATAACCGTTTCTTGGAATGTGTTTCTTATAAATCTTGTTATTCTATATCTTGTTGAATATGATGTTAATTTAGGAATATATTAGATATAATTTTATAGAGAACATTTTCAATGTTGAGGAATGGAATTTATATTTGATATTTCAAATAAATTTATGATCATATTTCATTTAGATTATGAATATGAAATTTAATTGGAAATTACATGCATCGTATGAGTCTTAGTACCTCTTTATGAGGGATATATTTCTCAAATGGCTTTGGTGGAACATCACATTGATAAGATTTTTATTATTTGGGAATATACTGATGTATTTCTGAATGATCTCTCTAGTCTTCCTCTAAATAATGCAGTTCATTTTTCTATAGATTTAATACCTTGTGCTACACCTATTTTAATGACTCCATGTAGAATTTCCCTGATTAAGCTATAAGAATTAATGAATAATTTCAATGAGAATATTTATAATGAATTCAAATTATCTAGTGTGTAACCAAGGGGTAAACCTATATTTTTTGTTAATAAGAATGAAGGTACAATGAAAATGTACATTGATTATATGAAACATAAAAATATAACTATGTATATCACGTATCATCTACCATGTATTGATGATTTTTTTGATCAATTACAATTTGATCAACATTTTTTTAATATTTATTTTCAATTTAGATATAATTTAATGATGTTAAAATGGACGATATACCTCATAATTCCTTCTATAATAAGTGTAAGAATTACTAAATGAATGTGAGACATTTGGACTTACCAATTCCCCCTAATAACTTTATATATTTAAGGAAGAGTTTCGTTAAAGATTAACTTGATCCGTTTATATTGGCATTCATTGATGATATTTAGACATATATTCAAATACTAAAAATTAGATTTATGACCATTATAGGATTGTGTTGATAAAATTTAGTGTTGAGGATCATTTTGAAAAAATATATTAATTAATAATTTTGGATATATATTGTTTCATTATTTGGTCATGTAATCTCATGTAAGTGTATATTAGTGGATTATTTAAAAAAAATTATGAGAAATGGTTTAGACCAACAACAATGAATAATATCCATAGTTTATTACATTATCTAGATATTGATATTGATTTGTGAGAAATTTCTCATTGATATCAAATAAAATATCCAATTTGATGAAGAAGGGTATAACGACCCGAACCCACACTATAAGATTCAGTATTTTAAATACAATGTATATGTTTTTTATAAAAGAAACTGAAAAAATACACAACATATTATTCAATAAAGAACCTTTTCTAGTCTAGGTTATCAAAAATAAGACAAACATTATATTTTTATCATATATATACAAGAATAAAAAACAAACAAAATGACAGTACATGTGAAAACATTGTAAGAATATCAAACTCTTCTAGATAAATTTAATAATCCTAAGAAAAATAAATTAAAAACATAGGGTGATAAATTATTTTCCTCAGTAATGTGGTTTCAAAAAATCATATATTAATAATTTTATAAAATTCTATTAAAAATAATTTCAAAATTAAATTTATAAATACCCTTTAAAATCATTATTTGAAATTAATTATTCCTTAAAAATAATAAAAAACTTTTGAAGATGATTACATGCTAAAATTTATTTAATCATTTTCTTGTGATTTTTCTGAAAACATTGACAATTGTTTTGAAAAAAACTCATAAGACCCCTTAAAACATTGAAGAATGTCAAGGGACTACCCACTAGCTGAGGGATGAGTTTACTCCACAATTACCCACCATATTTTCAATGTTCAAATGGATGATTTTGTAAAAAACTTTTCATTTTTCATTATACACACCAACAGAGATATATATATACATATATATATATATATATATACTTTTTCTAATGGAGTTTATATTTTAAAAATATAATTATACATTAAATACAAAGACACACTTATCTTTATATATATTTATAAATATAAACATTGATGGAATATAATATGTTAGAATTGGAACAACTAAATATCTTGTTGATTAAACATTTTATATTCTTATGTAATCTTAATTGAAATCCATGTAAATTAAATATCATTCATAATCTCATAAAAATCATTTTAGAAGGTAGTTCTGATAAATTTAAAATTAATTCAATTCTTATGTATATATGTATATACATATATATACATATAATAATGTCTGAAATGTCATGAAAAATCAGTTATGTATATCCATAATCAAGATTTTTGAATGAAATGAATATAACTTGATGAAATAACGATATTCTGAACACCTAATTCGAAAATAGAATAACACTTGGTTAATTATAATTTATCTAAAATATTTATAAACCTGAAAATTATAGTAGTATATGTATATATGCTCGAATAATTTGAAAGTTAAAATAGTGTAATTAATATAAATTTAGAACTCAATATATATAGAATAATGAAATAATTCAATTTCATTATATGATAATTAAAGATAAAATTAGAAAATAAATAATTGAATGATTCCCCTTATTTGTTATTTTTGATAATAATAAAATGAATACTAATATATTAAATAACAACCCTAATAATTTTTTGATCTTATGAATAAATAATTGAAAAATATATATTTAATAACACCCCATCTATTTTAGAAACTTAAAACTGAAATTCGTGAAAAAGAACGAACTTAAAATTGATAATAGATATAAATATATATAACAATAAAAATGGAAATTTACTTTCTTATATATATATATATATATATTAACTGGAGATTCAAAAGTAAGTTTCATTATTGAATATCATATTCAAATAGAAACATAATTTTGGTATAAATAAATTTAATCCCTTAAAATATCATTAAATTTGAAATATTTTTTTAAAAAAATATCTGAGATGAAAAGCATAAATAAAATTATATTCATAAAAATGATCACAAAAAATAATATTTTTTAAATATAATCATATGTAATTAAATAAATAATAATTCCTTGAAAATAACCATAAATTATATACTTATAAAAATAAACTGCTACTTTATAGAGAACTCGGACATTTGATCTTAATTTTGGTATGTATTAATTTATTTCAATTTCAGTAAATAAAATCACATTTAAATATACATTTGATAAAATTAATATCATTAATTATATTTAACAAAATGTACAAACTTATCGGGGTTTGGACACACAAGAAGTATGAGATTTAAAAATGTATAAAACATCACTTCAAAATGGTAACATTATTAAACAGAGTGTGAAAAACTAATGCAGATATGCTGAATGAAAATGTATAGTGTGAATAATTAATGTAATTTTCTAAGATAATAAAAAATAGACAAATAAATATAGTAGACATACATGATGGAAGTACTATTTATAATCTTCAAAAATATCAATTCATATACATATTCATGCTTTCCTTTCATGTTGTGAATAATAATGTAAAAAAATGAAATATAACTGTCACACTAAAATTGATAAAAATTATACTAAATGATGATAATTGATAAATAAATGGAACATAAATTTAAACAAACTATTCATAATCTAAAAGAAAAATTTTATAAAATAATAGGACCAAAAAATAAAACAATAAACCGAGACTAACGAATAAATTGATAAAAGGATATATAGATCACTGTTAATCTGAGATCAAGAAAATTATTTTGTGAAAAAAAATACTTACCTCACTTAGATAAAAGATTAAGAAAATGTTCACACCATACTATGGTCAAAAACTATTCTTTTTCAGAAACCATCGACACCATCTAGTCTATTGTTGGTAGACAAACCCTCAAACTCATTCGAGCTCCTTTCTCACTAAGATAAAACATCACTTAACTTGCCATTTCTAGAGATTGAAATGACTCCTCTCACTAGCACGCCCGTCAAGACTAAAATTTAATCTCCCCCAAGCCATTCTTGTCCTCGTCCATAAGCTGTCATTTCTCCCCCAAATCACAGCGCAAATCTCTATTTTTAAAATTAATAATATAAGAATTTTTTTATAAAAGAGTTCTGTAATTTCTCAATTTTATAATAGTAAAACTAGAAAAAAAATAGTATATATAATTAAAATATATAGCTATTACCTATAGTTATTATTATTATTATTTAATTTCTTTAATTAAAATTTAATTTCATATTTTGGTTAAACAATTATTCAAATATTATAATTATTAAATAAATTCATAAATATACAATTAATTGAAAATATTATTTTTTAGGAAAATATATGTCTTTTAATTATTATTAATTTTATTTTTACCTATAATTCAATATTTTATTTTATTAGTATATATATATATATATTTCAAATTAATTAAACTCAAATCATTGCAAAAAAAAATTGTATTTTTTTTAATACAGCTTTACATATTTTTATTTATTAAAAAAATTTATTAAAAAATATTATTTTCTGAAAATTAATTCAATAAAATATCATGTTATAAAATTTATATGTAAATTTATAGATAGTTATTAAAAATCATTTAAATGTGATGTTATGAAAACATATTTTTTTTATTTCTAAATTATAACTTGTATTTCAATATATTTATTTATAATAACCATACAATTCAAAAAATACCATGTTTATTAAAGTATAATTTAATTTAATATCAAAACATTAAAAATTATCCTTATACATATTTAGAAATTGGTTTCATTACTATTATATAAATTTATATAACAAATGAATTTAATTATATAAATAAAAAATTTATTTATAATTGGGGATTTTCATTCTTCCCCCTTAAATGAATTGCGCCCGTGTAATTCATTCGTCATAACAAAAATAATTATGAGTTTCTTTCTTTATAATTATGTAAAAATATGAATACTAAAATCCAATACAGTACCTCTTAGATTAAAACATCTAACCTCAAATGTTGTCTAGACTGGTCCTCTGATTCCAATTATAATGAACTGAATCCATGTTTCTAGATTAGATGCATAAAATGATGCATGTATATATATATATATTATAAATGAAACAGAAACCATACACTTGAATTCTGATTTTAAAAATATAATATTACATTAAATACACATATGAACTTATATTTATATATAAATTTATAAATATAATCCTTTTTGGAAAATCACTTTTTATACTAGGAACCTCCAAATCTCATGTTTCACGGACTATTCATATTTACATGGAAAGTTAATTAACATAAATATATATAAAATATCATTCTTAATCTCCTAAAAATCCATTTAATGGTAGTTTTAATAAATGAAAAATTAATTCAATTCTTATTTATATATTTATATACATATATATAAATATATTTTCATTTAAAATTTCATGAAAAATTAGTGATGCATGGGCATAGTCATGATTTTTGTATGACAAATATATGACATAATGAAATTACGACATTCTAAACATCTAATTCCAATATAGCATAATATTTGTTTTATCATAATTTATCTAAAATAGATATAAACATGAAAATTATTTATATATATTCATTAATAATATTAATTTTTGAAAGGTTAATAAAAATATAATTTAAACCCAATAAATACAGAACAATGAAAAAATTATCTTTTATAATATGAGAATTAAGATCAAAATTAGAAAATATATAATTGAAAGAAACCACTTAATAGTTTGAGATTTATGAGAATCACAAATTGAAAAATAATAAATTGAATATCTCCCTTATTAATTTTATGAGGTCATGAATTTAAATTTGGAAATAAATTAGATTTAGTATCACCATTTAATATTTAAATACATTAAATAAAATTCATGAAAAGAATATACTTTAAATTGATAATATATATAGATTTATATAATAATAAACATGGAATTATAAATTCACACACACACACATATATATATATAGATTAGGGATTCAAAATAAAATATCATTTATGAAGGCAATGTTAAAATTTGAAGATAATTTTTTTACAATTAAATTTTATCCCTTATAATGTCTAGAATATTTGAAATATTTTACAAAAAATAAATCCACAACATAAAAGAATGAAATATAATTTTATTCATTAATAAAAATAAATAATTACAAAATCTAATCCCTTACAAAAATAATTTGAATATATAATCAAATTTAATTAAATAAATAATAATCCATTGGATATAAACATAAAATATATACATAAATAAATAAACTGATCCTTTAAAGCAAAACAATGAATTAGAAAACAATTTTTTTATCTATATAAATATACATCATTTTGTAAATAAATTCACATTAAAATGTTATTTTTTTAAATTGATACAATTCTATACCTTTTAACAAAATAATCAACTATTGGAGGTTGGGACACACAAGAATTATGATAAAAGAATGTAGAATATAGTGGTCGAATATGTTGTAATGACCAAGAAGAGTGTTAAAAACTATATAAGATATGTGGAATGAAATTGTAGAGGATATAGAATAAAATTTCATGTGGAAGATAATAAAAAACACAAAAAATAGACCATAGAGATGCTTGATAAACCTTCTATTTATAATCATCAAAAATCCCTATTTATATACTTATTAATGACTGTGGTGATAATTGTGAATAATGATGCATACATCGAAATAGAATTGGTGCACAATCATTGGTATAAAAGATATAAAATTATTAAAATAAGGGAATTTTAAGAACGAAAATAAAATCATAGAAATCATAATCTAAATGGAAAAATATATATAATATTCTAACCAACAAATTAAATGATGGAAAATGACTGAAAACTAATGTGAGAAAAGGACGCACAAATCATTGTTAATCGGAGATCGACAAAAGATTTTGTGAAAAAATACCTACCTCACCTAGATCAAAGATAAAGAACATGCTCACAACATAGCATGGTCGAACCCTAACAGTACTAAACACCCATCAATGTATCTTGGTCCATCAACATTAGAAGACCCCTCAATCGCAGTCGAGCTCCTTCCTCACTGAGATTGAACATCAGTCAGGGTCCCCTTACCGATGTTAGACTTGACTTCCCTCCCTATATTATCCATCGTTACTACAATTGAAACACCCCCTGGTCTGACCCTTACCATGGCTCAAATCCATCAGATTGAATCCATCATTTCTCCCACAAATTAAAACCCCAAATAACAGTGTGCTACCCCCATTTTAATCTCATCTAAAAATTTTGTTTTTTTATAAATTAATTATATAATTTCAAAATTTTATAAAAGAAAAAAATTACTTAATATTATATATAATAATGATATTTTAGTCTTCCCTTTAGTTATTATTTTTATTTAATTTCATTAATTAAAATTTAATTTTCTATTTTGGTTAAATAAAATTGTAAACATAAATTATAATTATAATATATATATATATATTACAGTCAAAAAAATAATATGTTTATTTTTGAAAATTTCCTTCTATTATTTATTATTATAAATATTAATATTTACTATAGTTTAAAATTTTATTTTATTATATTTATATAATTGCTATTAATTTAATTCAATGTTTTTGTAAAAAGTTATTACTTTTAATGAACATTTAATTATTATTATTTATTACAGAAATATAGTAAAAATGTTATTTTATGAATATTAATTCAATGTAATATCATGTTATAAAATTTAAGTGTCAATTTATATATAGTTCTTAAAAATAATTCCAAAAGTGATTTTATTAAAACATATTTTTATTGTAAATTGAATTATAACATGTATTTCAAAATATGTTTTTATAATACCTTTATAGTTCAAAAATTACCATGTTTAGAAATGTAATATTTATTTTAATATCAAATTCGAATAAATTTTCATTATAATTATTTAAATTTTTTTTCTTATTATTAAAAACATTGAATTAATAAATATACAAAAAAAGAACACTTTTATTTAAATATATATATATATATGTTACAATGGGATATTTGTCCAATTAGACATATAATATTGAGGAAAATCTCAAAGTGTTGAAAAAATGTAGGTCATTATCCTTTCCTAAAACTACCATATAATAGAGAATGTTTTTGATGTGTAGTTATTTATAAAATAATATATTATGATGTCTCATCATGTAGAATGATATGATGATAGATTACTATTCACGCAAACTGAATTATTGTTGAAAAAATCAAATGACTTTGGAATTGGAGTTGACAGAATATATATTTTTATTAAACATATAGAGGAATTATAAAAATGTTGAATGGTATGATTTTTAACCAAATACTAAATAATTTATGTATATATTTAAATTGATAGAGGTAAATACATACCAAAGAAATAGTTGGAGTTGATTTATGATTTTGACTACAAAATAAATATTTCTTAGGACGGCTAGCATGGTGGATGGTGTTCTGAATCCGAAGGAACATGCTAGTTTATCAATGATGTGGATTAGAAGTGATATAGTACCAATGTATTTATAGAATATTAATCTCAATTTTTTTAGGAAATTTGAATATATCATAATTTTGATATAAAATTTCAACCACCCATCCTTGTAAAAATTAAGTAGTATCTGGAATATATAGAACTACAGAATAAGGTGAGGAATAAGTTTTTATTGTGGGATAACAGGAATAAGGATATTACGGTGCATGTCGTTCATTAATTGGTGTGCCAATAATTTAAGGTCGATAAATATAAATACAATAATTTGATACAAAAATTACCCATATCAAAAGGATAATGGGAAAATTTCACCAAGGATATCATCACCTAACACCCCAAAATTTCAAAAATCTTAATGAAATTTTGGTTAAAGTTGATTTCATTATGATTTGATATCATTTTATTGAAATTAGAGAGGATTTATCTCCAGATCATCATTTAGGTTATACATTAGGGACGTAATGATATTTCATGGTGTGGTACTCCCAATTGTGTGTAATCAAAATTATGGGTTTACCTGGATGTTCAAGATAATTCATTATAAAGATTTGAAAAATATGTTTGGATTTGTTACTTCATATATTCATAATAAAAATGGGGTTTCAATGAGAACCATTCAGTTATTTGAATACATGGTATGATCATTCACAATAGTTTTCAAAGGTGTTTAGGATCAACTCCTTCATCTGGTGAACTTTTCTAATAATAATAGTTATCACTCTATGATTTAGATGGATCCCTATGAAGGACTCAATGGTAGGAAGTTTAAAAATCCAATGTGATCTAGTCAATATGGATAAATAAATCTAATGGGATATGAGCTAGAAAAGGAAATGACCATTAATTTTATATCCATTTATCAATGTGTCAAAGAATCTCATAGTCGATAGTGAGGTTACACAGATAATCATCAGTGATTTCATAATTATTATGTAGATGATAAGGTAATGAAATGAATATATCCATAGAATAAGATGAAGATATTTTTAAATAATAAAAAGGAAAATCAGGATATATCACTCAATTTGATATTATTGACCATATCGGTAGGGTGTCTTTTTGTTGGTGCTTCCACCTAACCTCTAAAATGTTCATGATGGGTTCTATATATATCTCATTGGAATGTTAATTTTAGATACTTCAAATTTACTAATCTCAGAGGTGATACCACTAGATCATGATCTCTTTAATTAGGAATGACTAGTGTATATTATTGACTTAGGAGATAAAATTATCTAGAAGAACACCACCCACCTTGAAATTTTTTTTTGGCGAAACCAAAAATAGTACATAGCTACATGAGAAAAAATGTTGTGATGAGGGAGATCTATATTTCATTTTTTTGATAGAGTAATATTTTATATTTTGTGAAATTATTATAATGGGTAGAGTGTGACACCCCTATAAAAAGGTATTGGGTAATGTGAGGCATGCTTATATTTCATTGTTTATTAGTCTTGTGATCTATATGGGATATATGCCAAATGAATATCATCGACATTGGTGGTCTTTGTTTGTTCCCTCGAGATGAAATATGATAGCTTATTAATGATTTTTGATGGTCTTCTATTTAATAATGGTAAATATAAAAAACGAATTAACCAGGTATACCCAGTAAAATAAATGGATTGCTCAAGATCGAACATGATCTATAATAACCACAAAATTATAAATGTGTGATTAAATAATGAGTGTATTATAAATTTTAAGACACCGTTCTTTTTTTGGTGTGGCTCTATGATGTGTCTGGGTGTGATTTTTTTGGTGTTATGGAATCTTAGGTTGAGATATTGATTGATTATGGAATGGATGGATAGTGACTGAGCAGTGGGGTTGTAGGTTCAAGTTGTTATAAGTTTATGTTGTTGGGAATGATGGGTGTGGCATTGTTATACATTTGGGATGTCATGTTCATTAGTGATGATATGTGTTGTGGGGGTGGTCTGTGTGTTTGGGGTTTGATTGTTGAGAGTATGTATTGAATGGAATGACTATAAAGAGTGATAATAGAAGTGGTTGGTATTGGTGTTGAACGAAGTGGAAATATGAAGTGAATTATTTTACTATCGTTATTTTACCAATGTGTGGTTTCTGTTGTGTATCTTGTTTCATGTTGTGGTTGGTTGTTTTCGTGGAATGTATGGAATGATTAAAAAGATTCTATAATAAATAATGATAATTGGATAAATGAGTTGGCTGAGGGGTATGTTTTTAGTTGTGTCTTATTATGAACCATAATTCATATATCCACTTCCTATGTGACTATTTCTTGTTTGATAACATACATTTATGGGTAGCATCACTATTGGATGTATCATACGGAGGTTATTTGTTTGATTGATAACCCATAGGTTGGTCTTGATTGTTTGATAATAAATACATATACCTATATTTTCCTCGTGTTTTCTATACACACCCCACCTTAGTTGAGCACTATGTTTAAACCACCCCCATTATCATGTGGGAGGGAGAATTTTCCCAATATACATGCGGGGGGATGGATAGATGGTTATTGGATCGTCCCCACTCCATCTTCTAGGAATTATTATTCCATGACTATTCGGGTAGGTTGTGGTGTCGTTGTGGGAACCAGGTGTCTACGTCAAAGGTGTGATTACCCAGGTGTCTATGAGATGGGATGTGGTATGGTTGTGGCCCAAGTGTATATGGGATGGATGATGTATGGTTGTGGCTTAGATGTGTGCGGATGAGGTGTTGTTATCTTTGTATACCCTGGTTGCGAGACTATCTTTGAGGCCTAGGTGTGTTAGGGTAGGTTGTGATGTGGGGCATATGGAAGAGTGTGGAAGCACTATGATGATTGTCTTTAGTGTATGATACGTTTACCCATGGGATGCGGTGTAGTGTACTCGAAAATTTATGTGGTTAGTAAATGAATTTACATGACTTCTGTTATTTAGTGAGCATGCATTCAGTTACGTTAGGGTGGCCAGTATTCATTGTTAGGTGATGTTGGATTCTGGAGTTTTTGCACAAGGAAATTACTATGATTCATCCACTTGCATGATAGACTATTGTTTTTCCCTAAATATTAAAATTTTTTTATCCATGTACATATATACAACTACTTTTTGTTTTCTAGGGGGACAATGTGGACCATGCTGGTATTACATGCTTAGACATTGGGACATTTGTTGTGTCACTTCTTAGCGTTTTACATTTCATACTTACTTTGGTGTTTATTGTATTTGTAGTAGTTTTACATTAAAGATTCATGTGGTATGTATTTTGGTTTTTCTTTTTAATAATTCTTGGAGTTGTTTTTAGGTTGGAACATCTTATCTACCGATCATGGTTACAATAAAAATGTTAATGCCTCCCATTATATGATATTTTTATACCCTTGGTGCTGGTCGCCACCCCTGGGTATACAGAAGGTGGGACTTGTAGGGTCATTATCTCTCATATTTCATTTCAATATCTATAGGGGCATATTTGGAAGGAGTGGGTCATGACTATTAACTTTAGGTTACAGTCTACCCAAAAGTCCCATACATGATGCTATAATTTATCTTTCAATGGAAATTACCCGAAGAAGAGGTATATGTTCTTACCCAACTGTTTTAAGATTTATTATTCTTAAACATCCTAAAAAGGTTCTAAAAAAATATTAATGTGATATATTTAATTTCATTACTATATTTATATTTTTCTATTTTAATGGGATAACTAATTTTTTATCGCCTTCCCATCCATTGGAAAATTAGAATGTCGCTTAAACTTACAAGTAGACTACCACCTCCATGTTGAACATTGATTCATTTTTCAGTTACTATTTTTATTAATGGTAATAATGACATATTTAGAGAATATATTTGAAATTTATTACATAATTATGATTTTAAATGTGAATTATTATGTTTCTTTATTTGTACCATCCATAGAAATGTTAAAATGCCACCCATGTGGACGTATGGACAACCATCTACATAATGTGATGCAACTCATTTCATGTCCTAGATTTATGTTATTGGTGATAAAATTATATATCTTGAATTAATTTTATACTTATTAAATTATTATTAGTTTGGATATTGTTAAACCATGATCAAGGTACAAGTACAAGAACTATCAAAGTAAAATATCCTTGGAAAACAAAACAATATTAACATGATGAATGACTTTACTGAATAATTGTTTAGAAAAGGGTAATTTAAAATTATAAATTAATGATATATGGTAATATATATATTTATATGGTATTATAATACATATAAAATAAATATTTTTTAATATAATGAATCGTTGAATTGATATAGAGAAAGATGGGATCTGAAGTAAGGGTTTTAGTTACAATGTCCTTTTTTTCGTGATTATGACTGGTAATTTTAAATTAAAAGAATTTATATGATGTTTTTGCCATTAAAAAATATATATTTTAGTATATTTGGGTTATTATTTTAATTATAAACTATTATTTACACTATCCTATCTTTGGAACTTTAGTTGATCGTGCAATGTTTTTAGGGAAGCCCATCATTATTTATTATTTGTCAACAAACATTGTCTTTCAATCCTTTTTTCATAATAATAACATATTGAAAATTTTATGTATATATAATGGTTTTTGGGAGAGTATTTTTACTACATTTTAAATTCATTAATACTGTTTTTTTTTGTAAAATATTAATTTTTTTTGTTGGCCTCACTTTTGACTACAAACAAATGTTTTAAAATCTTGTTCTCTTTTAACATATACAATAAGAATGAATTTTATCAACATGATGATTATTCTTTTCTTTGATGATCCTTTTAATGGATTCAATTTTTATTTTCAATGAAATTATTTTTTCAAATATTCTTGAATTTTTTAAGATACAAAAATAGGATATTTTATATTTTTTCAATGAATTATTATATTGTTATTTTAAATATATTTTCTATATATGTAAACATACATTATGTATTAATATTCTCCTATGTGGATTTATTATTATGATAATACTAGAATCCTTTATCTGGATGGCATACAATGATGATGATATGAGAATATTTTTATTAAACCTTTTTCTATTTATATTTTAAATGAGTTATGATAAAATATATATGAAACCCATTTCATTTCCATGGGATATGGTATTATGAATCTATGAATGTTTTTATGATCACATGGAACACTTATATATGATTTCTATAATATGAAAGGTGTTCCCCAAATTATAAATAAATCAATTTTATTAAGTAAGAATTTGTTTCTAATTAGATAATATAAACATGAATGTGTAGTGAACCTAGGGTGGTAAAGTTCTATATCCCCTATGAATGTCTTCAGAGCGATCACAAACATAGTAAATGATGGAATGGGGTGTGACAAAAATATACTATGAGAATATTTCTTCTATGATAGTCTTTGAATATAACTTGACTAGTGAAATTATTTGGTATTATTATTTGAAGGACACAAATTTACTTATTGTGATTATTATATGTTATCATGGAATATGATATTTATTGATTATTATGTAATCTTATTTCCCATTATTATTCTGTAAATTTTTAATTCAATGAATTATGAATAATTATATTTCACTAATTTGGTATGGGTTTTCTAAGATATTATCATGTTATAATAACCTTATTAATATATTATGCCCAATATTGATCATTGATTAATATATATTATATTTACTCTCACTATGAATATAATCTCACCCTTTATTATGTTTCCAATTACCATAGTTATGAAGAAAGGTTTTCAGTTTGTTATGTCTATGATATGTCTAATATGAGATTGTTTTGATGATTATGAATAAATTTATTGAAATAAGATGAAGAAGTTTCTATTGTCCAATGATTCTAAACCATTATGGTTACAGGACATGTATTATTTTGATATATATTGAAAATTAATCTAAAATGATAAAATATTTATGCATTTATTAAATATGTTTACTTAGTTTAGTAAATAATTTTCAATAATTTTAATATTTATACATGGGATTTTCATGGATTTTTTTTGAAAATAATATGGCCATGGAAGTAATTATAATTTTTTAGCCCCATCTATATATACACCAAATTATTTCATTTATAAACAAAATAATTTTTCTGCATAATGATATTATAGATACTGAACAAAACGAATAGAGAGATACACATCTATAATTTTCTAAATAATTGAGATTGATCCTCCTATTCCACCCTCTTAGTTATAGAGAGAATTAGAACAATTCAATTTATCATTTTAGGATTATGTAAAAATCTATGTTAAACAAAACAAGTGAGAGACACATTTATTCTATCACCCATGGAATTCTATAAAAAAATTCATAGTTTTTTAAAGAACATGTGGATCACCTCTAGAAGATTCTATCTTTTAATACTCATTCAATAATTATGGTACACTAAGAAGTAGTAAACCGATTGTTAAAAAAATAAATTATTCAAACATTGCTATACTAAACCCCTCCCACCAATGATACCACAATGATGATAGATAGATAATGACCACAATGTCCTTCCTCTTGTAGGCCCCAAGAAGGTAACTAGAACTATGGGTAGAAAAATAACATAAATTGGAGGAATTACCCACTATAATATAATTAAGATTAAGAGATATGATATATAATCCTTAAAAACTCTATGAATTAATATAAAAGTAAAAAAATCAAAAAACAAGTCATGAATAAAGAAAACTAATATTGAAAAAAATTATCCAAATGTAAATACATAAATGAAAACCTAATGCAATGACATATCAACTAACCAAAAAGGTATGAGATAGTACAACCTTTTATGATCCATGTTATCCTCTGGAAAACCTAATACAAGTATAATTTAGAAGAAAACCATGATATACCATGCACAGTTGATAGAAGCATACTAATTCACCCATGAAAAAACACTAGAACCAATATCAACTAAATAGATCTACTATACATCGCATCCTCACTAAGGCAAGCTCACCAAATAAATTTAGCCATGTATAGTAACATAATAAGAAACATACTGATAAAGGGTAACCCACACCTCTTTACCATCACTTGTACTATCCCACACCCTGATGTCATACATATTATCACTCCCATATCAACTGATTATCATATTCCACATTGCATAAGCTAGGCAATGTCAAATCATGCCCGCAGACACATGGGACACCATCCCACAATGCAGTCACATAATATATCACCCAATTAATCTAGGGCCATCACATCACAACCAAAACAAAAAATTTATTAGTAGGGTATAGTGAAGATGAAGTAAATAAACCTCATGGCATCATCCTATCATACAATATCCTAACCACAATACAACCTGTTGCATTGATATTTCACATCCCACCTAGAGGGACTTGAGTCAATAGACATCAACACAGTCATATCAAATCCCACCTAAAGAAACATGGGATATCATATAGTGCACAAACAAACAACTATTGATCACAAAATGTTCATATATACTCTAATAGAATAGATATTGTTGAAGAGTGATTAGATATAAATCCATCCTCATTATCATGATATTAAGAATACCATCCTCTATATGAAAATACATGGGTAGGCACATAATGCTCGATACAGGTGGAGTGTGTATAGAAATAACAGGGAAGACACACATACACAAACACACACACACACATATTCCATACAGAAGATCAACCAACATGTTCACTAAAAACACTAACCAGCTCCAGAAAATAAGACTTTCCCATCCACCACTAAACTAATAAGATCACTCATTCCCAAACCAAATTTCACATTTCCAATTAATCCCATTATATAGATTATTAATTTCTTAATTAATAATCAATCACATTTAAACTGACATACCATTATTCATCTATTCATTAATCATTTGTATCCCATTAACCAATCCAAACCCAATTAATTTCAACCATTATTAAAAAATTAGTCCATAACTACCTAGTCATCTAACATAATGTTACCACATATCACTAGCACCACATGATTAGACTAGAACTATCGCCTCACCACCCCCAAAAAATGAAAAATATTTCCCATCACAACAAAAATTTAACAGAAAATCGAACCATCACCATGCCTCCATAAATGTATGGTAAAAATATATCACCTCACCGCCCCAAATGTGTGACCACACAAACCATCACCATGACAGCCCAATGACATGGCTAAACAAGACCTCACCTCATATCCACAAAATAAAATAAAAAACCAGAACATTACTAAACCAATTGCACCACCACATCTCACCTATCATCCTACACACCCCATCCATGCATAATCTAGAAATCAACACCCCCCAAAACTGCTATAAACCTATTTTTTATATTTATAAGGGATGTTTCATAAATTCCCCCTCTTTATTTTAGGGGTATTATCACAAAATACATATACCTGGGAAAACCATTTCATTTTCCAAATATAATTGATTAGAATATTTTTCATTTAAGGTGATATAAAAATAATAATAATAATTAAGGGTTCGATAACTCATTACACATAAGTGAAAATAATTCCCCCAATGGAAATTTTTTTTATTGGGGGTATTCAGCATATATGATCACAATGTGACTATAACATCAATTTTTAAAAGTATGTGAATCATTTTAATTTACCCTTTCCTTTTCAAATAAAATTTTTTTATCATTATTTAATCCATAAAAACCATTCCATGTAGATAAAAAATAGAAATCCCCTCCACCATGGGACCCAAAAATAGTGATGAAGGTATTTCCTAACTCAAAGAAGATTTCAAATATCACTTCACACCATAGGGTGAATATGAACATCCAAAAAACCCAAAAACCGCACCTCAAGATTATTGATAATTCTACATCAAATCAATGTGTTCCCAAAAATCTACTCAAATGACAACCCAAATTAAAAATCTACCACCACTATAGACCCCTGAAATAATAGTAGATGAAAAAAATAATGAACAAGAGAAGGGATAAACCATGAGCTCCCATAGGTATCCACTGAAACTAATGGATCAAGGCGAGGGAAGGAGGGATGGATGTTTCCAAAAATTCACATAGGAAACTAAAATAAATATAATTAAGAGAGGTATGGAAACATTTGAATGGGTTTGGTCAAGCGACCTATTTAAAACCTATAACTTGATCTATTCACATTGTGTAACCATTCCTATTGTAAAATCCATGATATTTATAAATATTTTAATTTTCTATTTAAATTTATGTCATCTCAGTCTAAAGTAATTTCATGTTGTTAATTTAATATGAATAAATGTATCCATTTAATGTGATCCACATTAGTTGCACGAAATCCATGAAACTATCCATCTATACAAACCATGAACCACCAATCAACACCTTGTCCCCCTTTCACAACATGAATTTCCCAATCCACCTCTATTGTACCTCTACCCACCATGTAACCTCTTAAATCCTTTTCTATAATTCCTCCAACTCCCCAAAAAAAGGTATCATTCTAGTAAGTCATATATCAATACTTTAGATTCATATCAAAAAAGTCTCAACCTTAAGAATCCATAGACAGTCCCAAAAGTAAGTGGTCTGAACAACAAACAAATGAGATTCCTCTATAGGATATAATTACTCCTCAATATTATGATGAACCAAACATGCCAACAAAAACCCCAATGTAACACACTAGAAAACCACAAACTACCTCCTAATGCCAAACTACACTACCATAAAAAAAATATGTAACCATCTCATACTCCATGCAGCGAAAAAGAAACAACTGCTAAACCAAAAAAATGCACTTCCCTGAACACATGAATTAGATAATTCCATACTCTATGTCCAGATACTTTCCATTCTGGATGCAACAAGCTAACCCTTATGGATTTAATGACATTGTATTATAATGCATCTAAATTAGGAATTAGGCTCTCTCAATTTAATATTTTGTAACATTATCAAACATCATAGATAAAGAAAAAATAAATTATTAAAAACACAACAGGATCCAAACATTAGATCACTATAAAAACAAGGTAAGGAAAAACTCTATATATATATATATATGGGTACTGGTAATCTATATATGTCTATTGATCATTGTACACTCATCCTGGACACCACACTTCCATAATAACCAAACTAAGTTAATGTTCCATCCACGCAACACCTTCCTGTTCCCATCATGGATCTAAATAAAAACATTTGAAAAATGTTCAGTCATCTTTGATATACAACTCATCCCAGCCAATTAAATGGGGTCATCATCACGATTTTAATGAATCAGAGAGATGTGAAGTCATTTATTATTCTCTCTATTATTTGTGTAAATTCCAACTGATACCCCCGCCTCCCAAAATCTTCATAGAATCTCAAAGGAAACAATAAACATGGGAGAAATATTATTATCCATAAAAATCTACAACAAATTATATCGAGTAGAAACCACCATGAGATTATGGTTCCGAACTTTTAACATCGAGGGTTTCCTCCTACCATCAACATTATACTTCTATAATTGTTGCACGGATTTATTTCTCTCATGAATAATTTTAACCTTTTTTTGTTCATTGCACTACATAGAGACCAATAACTCTTGCCTCCACACCCACAATACAACACAATGGATAAAAACAAGGTCTCATGTACAAGGCCTTTAATAAGCTCATGTTTATTGGCGCATGATAAATGTTGTTATTAAAGAAATTCAACATCTGGTAATTTTTTTTCTCCAGATCCAATGAAGCCTATGTTTCATGTGCGCAACACGTCCTATATTTTATGGGTGTTTTGTTCCATCTTCCCATTTTTCTATGGATGGAAATCAGTGTTGTGGTGTAACTATGTTCCAAAATCATATTTTAATCCTCCCCATGATCATGAGGTAAATTTTCTATCCCTATCTGAGACAATGGATCATGAAATTCCATGTAGCCAAACCACCTAATCTAATTAAATATTAGAAAAATTATCGAATATTCCTAACATCTTGATTTCTAATGATTGGGATGATTTGGTCAACTGAAGCACTATTACCTAGATAGTATCACAACCTCTCTATTCTTAGTCTTACCTTGTGTTGAAATCCATTTATATTTCATCCCATTTAATTTTGAAATTTCAAAATGATGCAATTAACTTCCTGGATCATGATTCATGGACTTCACCTAATAAAAACCAAAAACATCACCAAAAATCCAACACCACATATTTCATCCTTTTCCACTAAAATTGCATCATCAATTAACTATAAATCATTTATACTCCTAGGTGTAATGCAAAAAAAATATGAAACTCATGGTTGACCCCCTCATGGATCACAAAATGTACAAATATCTCCCCTAAAACATCATATTGTTCCAACAATCATCAAACCATTCCTCTAAAGCATCACCATGGCCAACAAGATCACACATAACCTCTGCCTCTATGTCAACCCACTAAGACTCGTCTTCTTAATAAATTAGTAAAGACTACACCATCATCTAAAAAAAACAGCCTCAAACATTAACCAATGTGTTAACTAAGTACAAGTATTACAACTCCAACATCACTTTCCAAACATCCTTGGACTATGGAATAAAATCATTGTAAAACATTCTTCTTAAAGCATCAGACAAAACATTTCCCATTCTATAGGTGTGGTAGATCTAAAAATCATAATATTGAAGAAAGACCATCTAGATGCAGTTCCAGAAATTAATATCACACTGAGAGAAGATATACATGAAAAAAAATTATCTTTTAAATCTACATAGTACATCCCAATATGTTAATGCTTCAAAAAATTCAATGCATTCTCCACTATTGCAAACTCTAGATGGTGGGTGTAATAGTTATGCTCATAGGGATGTAACATCATAGACCCTTAAGTGAACACTTAAATCTTCTACATCAAATCATATCCTTTGACTATATGGGAAACATAAAAAATTCCTTAAACATCACACCCTCTTTAGTGAACTAATTCATTTACCAACATCTACTTCAAGTAACTGAATGTTTCCTAGAACTGATCAATCTAGAAATTATCCTGACCCTTCTTGGTCAACATTGTCAATGTGGATAAAAATCAAGAGAAATCATGTACAAAACTTCCATAATAGATATAAATACTAAAAAACCTATAATATTCATCCATGTTCTTAGGTGATTATTGAAAAATAACATTTATGAATATCAAAAGGTTTACTACCACAAAATTAAGAGACACCACACCCTTAAAGAAATTGCCCGCTCGTGTACAATATTTATGCTTGGAAAATATTCATTAATGTTGTTGGAGTTCACTGTACTAAAATAAATCTTTTATTTGAGATTCATGCTAACCCTATGAATTCGAGTAGATAAATATAAAATCAATGATCACAGATAAAAACTACTCATGTATTTCATTGAATATATTGTTTATTAGGATACATCCAAATTAGAGAGGAGCTATTATTTAAGTCTTGAACTTAACATCACATTGAGGGGTATAATCACAACTTAAATAGTAAAAAATCCAAAAAAAATATACATTGACCTTGGGGATGTATAGTATCCGAAAATCCACTGTTTTGAAAAACTACTCAACCATAAATGAAACAAGGGGATCCACATACCAAATTATCACCTAAAAAACCTAGTCACCAATGACAATGAACATTGGCCATCCACATATAAGAATAAAAAATCACCTCCAGATGAAATATATATTATAACATAATAAATACAACCAATAAATGATTGGTATGAGATATTATAGCTAAATATATAATAAGATATGATATCCATCAAACTAATGTGGCCCCATCAGCATTCTACACACTTGACACACATCAAACAAGTTATTTTGGACTCACACTACCATAGTAAACACCTAGGGGATGATAATACTCACCAATTAATGTCAAAGATCACCAACTAGAGAGATTTAAATAATTAAATGATTAAATTATCAAGAAAAAGCAAAAAAACAAACGTATATGATTAAATGAGTGTACCTTGAATGATCTTTATCCCCTCTTGTGTCTATGCCTCCACAACATGAAACTGATCATGTCTGTATCCTCATCCTTTATGATGATGTCGAACTCCATAACCATTCATGGGTAAAGGTAACTAAACATGAGGAATATCCTGATTTCAACCTCTATAGTATTAATCTCCCCTATTTGGATCATAAGCCTTCTCCACTTACAACTTAAATGGTCTCATTGGAAACTGCTTCCAAGGATGGAACAGAACATGTATGCCCCCACAATATTGAGTTTGTAGAAAAACTTTGTTTTAGTATTGGAAATGTCCATGAGACCCATAGAAAAAACATATTCCTCACATCTCTAAAAATATAATGAATGAAACTGACTCCAAAAGGCTAGATGAGAAGCTACTGAGGTTGAATCACCAATACTCGAAACCAAAATTATCCTTGTGAATGAAACCCTCAACTAAAAATCCATCACCATGAGGACCATGATTCATTACCATATGATGGTAAAAACCTAGGATATTATATAATTTATCACTTATAAATTACTATAACCCCAAAATACATTTGCGATTTAAATGGAGTAACGGAATGCTGTATAGATGGATTATGTGCCTTAAAAAAGATATATCACATGATAAACATGTTAGAAAAATGATATGAGGAAAAAAGTTACATGAGATTGGTTACCAAATCCCACAATAGAGTTCATCTCGACTGAATAGAATAGAGATCATGCCTATTTACTTTGATCATGGTCAATAGATGAAACATGTTCCGAAACTATTTTTCAAATTAAACCCACAATAAATTTTCCTCCTTCCCATACCCATGATATAGTGTACACAATAGATGTGTAACTCACCATATCTGAAATATAGTTAAAGAGACCATGTATCTCATAGAGTATTATATCATACTAAATGAGACTTTGAGGTCCTCCATCCATCTCTCTATTTACACATCTGAAACACCTTCCTCACACATCAAAAAATCATACGTCTAAAAAGTGAACACCACCCTATTCCAGGACACATCCTCTTATACCATATCAACCCTATTCTGATCAATCAGATCAGTATACTAAACAAAAATATCCAGAAACACATGTAAATGATGTAAAATTCGCATTACAGTAATGAAAACAAGAATTTACAATGCCTGGTAGCATAGAATTTTGTTTAGGTCTATTTTATTTTAAATTATTCTTTTTAAAAATTTCAAAATAAACCAAAATTAAAAAGAAACCCAAGTTATCATGATCGATGAAACTATCCTTGGTGTCAATCCAAGAAACAAGTACACCTCACTTGGTGTTCAATAAGATTTCTGTATGGGAATTGCATCATGAGGGGCCCGAAATTCCTAGTCTTAGCTGGTCTCACTATATTATGTCACCCACTCTGGTCAACTATAAATATTTCCATATAGAACAATGAAATCCTTACTATCACTGTCAACAAAATCCATCATATATCTCAATCATTCCCTCTATGTCTGCTCTGTATGGCTATATCCTTACAAAGATGCATTAATGATGGGGGTGAGAAAATGACATCAATTATCACCCCTTTAGGCCTTTGGATGGATTCTGGCACAGATGGGATAAACAATCTCTGAAATGGGAGGCATTACCCTCAATAATATAAAAATGATCGAGATATATGATAAATCAACCACAAGAAACTCCATAAATTAATTTAAACGGAATCCAAACATATCCTACAATTCATTCATAAATAAAATCGATTCATGTAAATTTACTAAATAGTAAATACCCAACTGAAAATTAAAATCTACAATAAATAAATTATATAAAATGGTTTGTTCTAGCACTATCCGGATTGAGCCACATAATCCTTATAGAAACCTGAGTATAATTTTATATTCAAAGGACTAGTATACAAGTATACTCAATAGAAAACCAAATTCTCTCTTGCAGTTGTGACCATAGCATACTAACGAAATATTAATAAAATAGAAGAACAAAAAATTGATAAGTAGGTAAATAATAGACCCCAACATTAGTTGGTAAATCTCACTAAATAATGAATTATATGTATAATAACATAACAATAATCATATTAATAAAGTGTTACCCAAAATTATTTTCCACTAATTTCAAATTATCACACACAAATATTATAAATTATGGTACTCAATCACTTCAAAATAACATTTACTACCTCCCACAACCACGGTCATATAACATCTCATTCACAAGCACATAACCAACCACCCTACGACATGGACACATCCCATAATGTCTGAAGAAACTTGGTCCACTACATCAATACACCTTCTATAATCAGAGTATTAGTGTATAACAAACTTGAAGGAAATCATCCTCATTCCCTCGTCCAACAATTCATGACCCCCACAATAAGAAACCCCATATCATTATCATATCATATCCTATCTGATATAACCTAGGACCCCTCTCCATAGAACGAACGTATCAATCCCACCCAAAGACACTTGGGACATCAACCAGGTATCTGAAATCCCTTCATCCATCACAACATGTTAATATCTATATTCATTAAAGAGAGTGGGGAAGAGCATGTAGCCATCAAACTATGTTCATTAGTGGAATGTTTGAAAACCCCCATATGAATGAAAATATGTGGGTCAACACACATTGCTCGATGTGGGTGGGGTGTGTATTGAAAGTGAATGAAATACACAAGTATATATATATATACTATAGACCCACACGTCCATATTATGGTTTCATAAGAAAACAATAACCAAATACCAACTCCGCCATTTTCACTTCCACCACTAAGTGCATAACACCTCAAAAGCTAAATGAAAAAAAATCTATTAAATATTATTAGTGAAATAGTGGAAAATATGTAGACGAACAATCCTCAAGAAAAATTTTATCATTTCCATCCAATCCCATTATGCATATAATTTATTCTATTATTAATCCTCAATCACAGTTTACCACCAAACCTATAATTTATTTATCCATCAATCATTTAAATCCATATAACCAATAAAAACAAAAAAAATTTATTTCAACCATTATTAAATAATTATTTAATCACTACCTATGAATCTAGAATAATGAAACCACACATAAAATTAAACACATCATTCCCATTGAAACACCACATCCTCACTACAAAAGAATGACCAAAGTAACTATCACCTCACTAACCCAATAAAATATTAAAAAAACACCATAACAATCCAAAAGAATAACCATAAATATGTTACCTTAAAACAAAAAAATCAAATCTAGATAAACGTTTACAATTGCTTCTTAAAATAATTAACAAATAAACCATCATGTCACTACAAAAAACAATGGGAAAACAAACAATCACTTCACTCCCCAAAATCACGACTGTATCTCAAAAATCTACACCACACACCACAACCACAATATTATCACACTTAAAATTGCCAAAAAATTTCCCAAAAACTATTTTATATATTTATTAGGGGTTTATTGTCAATTAAAATTCATTATTTTATAGGCATTATTGAACAATCCATTATCCTAAAGAAAATCATTTCATAATCAAAATATAATTTAATAGATGATTTCCCAATTTGGTTGATATCAATATAGTGAAAATAATATATGGTTTGATAAATCATTCCAAATATAAATAAAATTCCCCCATTTACTAGAATAATTAGTAAGTAATTTATCTCATACAATCACATTGTCATAATAATGTAGAAGCTATAAATGAATTTGAATCATTCCCCCATCCCACTTCAATTTAAATTTGAAAATTATTTATTTCAAATTAATCCATCACAATAATAACAGATAGATAAAGAATGAAAAAACCTTTCTATAAGATAAATAATGATTGAGTCATAGGAATTTTTTAAATCAAGGAATTATTTTCGATCTTACTTCACATCGCAGGGTGATAGAGAAATACCTAGAAACCAAAAACTCCCAACCTGATCATATTTCGACATTCAGTACGTCAAAGGGTTGTAAAAATGAATCCCAAACCACAAAAAATCTAAAACTAATCTATTTTAGTGAATCCATAATAGAAGAATGGATTAAAAAACCAAGAAGATGAGATGGTCATACCATAATCCACAAATAGTTATCCACCATAACCAACAGATTAAGGTGTGGGGGGGGGGGATGGATAGAAGATCCCTCAAAATCATCATGGGATATTCCAAAAATTAGAGGATGAAAGGTATGGATGAATTAAGAGGGTTCATGTTGAAAGGTTAATTTCAACCTACTAATTGAACACATTCATGACTTGTAACCATATCATGATGTAAAATCTGCATGTTTTTCATAAAAAATCCAACTACCAATGAAATTATTATCACCTCTGCCAGAATAATTGATATGCTATGAATTATATTAATGTGGTGAATATATTTCTTGGTTTCCCTATCATTCACAGATAATCCAAGAAACTGGATAACTACAAAACTCCAGAACCACCAATTCATATCATGTTCCCCTTTTCATGATGCGTGTTTAAAACTATAGCTATATTGATCCTCCAACCACAACAAATCCTCCTCAATCATACATTGTACCAACTCCACCCCCCAGAACTGAAATACCAATGGACTGGAAAGGATCAAGAAATTACACTGTTGTAATAATAAATTTGAATAAATTAATTATAAATTAAATTTACTCAATATTTCATTCGGTTTTTGTTCTCATATCTAACTAATAATTAATTTAATTATATTTACCCTGACATACATCATCTTGTAAATATTAGATTATCCATTTATCATAACAACAATATGACTTGGTTCTGATGTAATAAGGATTCCTAAATTCTTTAAACATTCAAGTGGAATCTGAGTATCCATAAAATAGTTTCTAATTTTTCTTAATTATTTATTAATTTACTCAATTAATATAATTTTTCATAATTGGTTTAATAATTATTCAAATATTAATATCATGACCTTCTATTATTATTTTTAGTTCTATATAATATAATCAATTTTTTAAATTTTATATATATAAAATATGAATAACCCTTAAAAGTTGATAAGGATTTAGGTCATATAACACAATATTACAAGATGTGTAGCCCGATTATAGACATCACACACCCATGTTCTCTATTGTTGGATGAGCCCTAATTAATCTAAGTCATTGTATAGTTATTAGCTGGTAGAATTCATTAAATACATGACACATGTTTACTAAGATATCCTGACACATTTTTTCCTAACATACATTGTGTCACGTGCTTAATTTTCATTTCGTATTTGAATTTTCAAGATGAAAAATGAATAGAATAAGATTCATCTTATATATATTACATGACTTGTATAACTGAAAGCTATGTAACAAAGTTGTCACAAGGAATGTTACTTCCATACGATACATGTACGTCATTAATGTATCTTTTTGACACACACCCTATTCCCATGCATGTGGCCTGGATAAAATATAAATAATCATACATGAAATGTAACTTGTCTATAAAAGTTGTATTCAATTCATGAGTATATAAAAAATAGAATTTTATAATTATTTAATTTAAATCAAATCAACACCTATTGATGCTTCATTTGTTGGTAGTACATTCCATCTTATTTGTTTTGTATTTATTATAAGTTTAATAACTATTTTTCATTATATTAAGATTTTTATACCATGAATTGTATTAATATGCGAACTACACTTAGTGAATTATTATAATTACCCAAAAAAAATACTTGTGTATGTGTGTAATTTATTCAGTTTATATATCATTTAATTATGGGAAAATACATGTACGCTACATGCCATAAAAGTAGATATTATAACTTAAAAATAAACACCATGTAATTTTGATTGGTGCTTATCGTGGTTCATATATTTTATGGTCTTGGTATCATTTTGTTTCATTATTACTTACTAGGCTCTGTAATAATTATTTTCTAAAATAAAAATGAAGTTCATCATATCATCACATCCTGTATTATGTATGGGTCATTGTGCTCATGTTTTATTTTATGTAATCCACCTAGAGAATCCATTAAGTCCCATTATCTTTATATGAAGAATCTTATTTAAATAATGGATATTCGTGTTGAGTGAGAGAAATTCGATATTAGACCAAATGTGAAACAGAATCAGGAGTTACATTAGACTACTAGTGGAATGCTGCAGATCGATCAATTTTATGGTTCAAGGATTTTACCCTAGGTTTGTGGTTATTTAATCGGCTTCTAGATAATCTAAAAATTAGATTGTCTCGTGAGAATTAAATATTTATTAATTAATTATTCTTTATTTAATAAATATTTTTTAATAGATAAATTATTAATATCACATAATAAATAAATTTCAAGAATACTATATTGAATTAAAATAAATTAGGCTATGAATATATTTTATCTCCTCATGGTTAATCACTTATGTAAAATTAACTAAATTTAAAAAAACAATGTGATAAGAGAAAATGGGTAATTTATGCATTAATATGAATATCGATCAAATAAAAATATCCAGTCACTATCACCTTCAATGGATGAATTTAAAATATATCCATAATAATGAAATCTTCTTATATTTTGGGTGTTTTAAATTATTATAAAGTTTTAACTGAGGTCATTGGTTGATTTAGCATAGTATATATGAAGGATTTTTTACCAAATAATGAAATTTTGTCACTGAGATAAAATTGAGGCGGAAATACATGGCAAGGATTTCATGATTATGGATTATACTCAAAGGACCAATGAATAATGAGTTAATATAGTTGGAATGTTATGCCTATCTATAACTATTTAAAAAGATGTCCAGGATAATGTATTGGATGTGATTTGTGGAATTTAATGACTTCTAACTACAATACCTATGAAACATGAATTTTGAATACCAATAATTAGGGTTATTATGTTTTTAAAAACTTATGAGAGGCTAATAAATTTAATATATCATGTCATATCATTTATTAATAATGATAAATCTTTGATTATAGTTTAGTTAAAGTACAATATAGAAAGGGTAATCATTGTAAAAATGTTTTCATTTCCTTAAAAATAAATATATTATCTAGAACCAATAAACAAGAGTGGTAAAACCATTTATATGTAATTTTTCTAAAATAAGGTTTTCATTATGTGTTGAAATCCCTAGTACATGAGTATCTACATCTACAATCAAGATAGGGTGAAAAGGATTCTTATATAATATTAAAGGTGGGTGAATACTATGATCATTGCATCAATTTATTAGATATATATATATAACTAATAACATAATATAGATACATTGTTATTTATTTTATGAAACCTCATCACTGATTCCATGAGATGGAGAAAGAGGGGATCGAGGAAGATTGTATATTTAATACACAATACATGTGTAAATTTGGATAATAAAATTTCGATATTCATTATGCCTAAATAATACTAGAATGAATTCATTATTTAGTAATGTTTGGAATCCATTGTGATAATAAATTATCCATTTAAAAAATAATATCATCCTTACCACCACAATTTTTAATGTACAAGATTAATAGTCCAGAACTCCTGAATCTTATATATATTCATCAACATGTTGATAAGGAATGGATGGAGGTTTTTTCATTATCAATTATAGAGAAATAATAAGATGGAAACAATATTAATTATCATATGCATGTGATATCTTTACATATTCCTTTAAAAATAAAATAAATTCGAAGGTAAAAGTGTAATTAGAAGACTATTTTATTTTCTTGTTTCCAGAAAATTAATTAAATGATAGTTTGAAATTAATTTAACAAGAAGATAGTTGAAGCATCTAATTAAAATAATTTCCTACTTACATATAGCACATTAGTTATACTTCTCTGGTATAAAATACAATAATCTTATAACATATTTTTATTAAAATAAAAAAACAAATAAATCATTGATATATTAGTTTATATTATCTATGTTCATGAGTTAACTAATATAGGGGGAGTCATATATTAAAAAATTTAACCTAAGACATCATTTCCAAGATGATTAACTCAACTAAAACAATTATTTTGTATTAAATTTTACCAAAAAACATATATAAGTGTTCAGTTTCAAACTATCTAAAAATATTTTATTTATGTAATAATTATTTTTATGGTTATTCATTCATAACTAATACTTGAATAAATCATGAATAATAATTTTGTGACTTCATAATAAATAACGATGTATGAAATATAAGACTCAAACATAGTTTTAGAGTGACAATTAATTATCTAATAAAATTGACACTAGTTTAAATTTATGTACCATGAATATTTTTATCCTCTTTGATCTAAAATACTAGGTATAATAAAAATCATACATAACATGTTCTGGATAAAGAGAGAATTGTAAATATATGTATGCCACATAACATTATAAGTTACTTAAACTCTATAGATTTAAGTATTCCAAGGTGAATGTTGAGGTAAATTAATATAATATTAATAATTTTTATTTTATATTTTTGGAATTATAATTTAATGAAATTAATTTAATTTATATAGGATAGAAGATCATTCAGGCTAGTCATTATAAGTACATCTTAAGCAAAAATGCATGGATCATTAAATATTTATTGTTTTTTTCCCTAAATATCACATTAATTTTTTATCTCATAGAGATGGTGAAAAAATAAGTTATATTGATGAAGCTACATATATTTAAATTATTCTACAATACCTTCCAAAACCTCACAATAGATGAGTAATGACTAAAGATATAACAACTAAATTGAGTAATTCATATGATTTATGTAATGTTATAATAAAAGACAATTATTGTAACAATTGATGATTTCTAATTTGAATAATTTATTAATAAATAATTAACATCAAAATTTATGTAATGTGAATCAAAATATGTATATCATTTTATTATAATAAATCTACTAAGTATATTAACATCCCCATGATGGAACAATATTAATCATACCATAAAAAATTATTTTTGGGATGTACTCATTTTTTTATATAGTCGTATTATTTAATTATTTAGTTGAATATTAGCTCTATATATTAAATGTTTGAAAAAAAAATTAACATAATTGGTTTTCGATGTTTTAATTATTCTGGATACACTAACAACATAATAATGTAAAATGAAAATTTTTGTGGTTATATATTCATTGTGTTAGATGATATATATTATTTGGTAATAATAAAGATTCCTAAATGATGTATTGTGTGGATACATATGAATGACTGAAATTTTCATTTGAAATTGTTGATGAATTCAATATACCTAAATCATGTTCAATATGTTATCAGTTTCCCTAGTCGACATAAATATATTAGAATTAATTCAAGTTAAATCCTATATGAATGGTGATGTTTAGGAAAATAATCTTTATTTTATTAATGCATGTCTTATAATATATAGGCATAACCTATGAGAATAATTTTTGAGTAACTACCATATAAAATTCTATTAAAATATTACATGTCATATTCTGATATGATATATATGACTTAACAATTCATTTATATATCAAAATTATGTATAATTATAATACTAAATTTATTTTAAAATAATGTTTTCCTAGGTGACTATAAGTGGTTATTGAGAGAACTATAGTTTTCAAGTATATTATGATTAATAGTCTTAATTTTTTTTTCTTAATTGTAAATTACTACTATAAATTAATTCATTTAATAGGAAATATGCAACAAGCCTTGTTATTTTGATCAGTGATATTTAAGAATAGATCAAGGGGTTTTTGAATCATATAAATTAAACACATATAACATGTTATTGAATAAAATAGATTTAATAACACATAATAATTTCTTCTAGTGTTTGATGGTATTATTTTGATTTAAAGAATACATATTCTTATTTATGATTAGAAAATATACATAATTTTCCATGATATGAACAGATGTTTTTTCATTATTATTTTTTCCTTCCTTTTTTTAAGTGGTAATTCCCGCGTGTGGACTTCACAAACCCTCCAAACATGGACCCCCCTACACATATATGTCGCTGCCTAGAACATGGATTATATTTATTATTAATAACGTATAAAATACAAATAGAAAACGATTCAAGGATAACTACAAAGGTTATTGGTCATAACTATTAAAAAATCATGAGGACATAAATCTAGAAAAGTTCCAATAAAATGTAGAAATAATAATATTAGTCATTATGGGATATAAAACTAGTCGTATTTAGATATATAATATCATGAATTATAGTAATTAATTGTTAATATGTAAGGGTAATGTATATTATAGATTTTCATTGTCACATATATATTTTAATATGTATATTGTGGCTTCTGATGTAGCATAAAAAATGTATAGCAATGATTTGTTATGTATTTTTGTGTTATATATCACTAGTAATATAATTAAAAAAATTAATTAGTTTTATGTATTGTATTATCTAATATGTTAAAGATTAAAAAGGAAAAAAATTATACATAGTGATATAATGACTTTAAGTAATTTATCAAAGATATGGGGTCATATTAAGAAGATTATCCATAGTTAGCATGGTGGGTTCGACATGATTAACCACATCTAAACTAAATCATGTATATTATGTTTTGAAAACTATATGATTCATTTAAAGATTGGTTTTGTGAAAGTGGTAGTCTTTTAGAGTTTTTTCCCAATAACCACCTACTATATACATTATATTTCCATAATATTAATGGTATTTAATTTTATGTAATATATTGTAAAATGTGGATTATTCTTCTATGTGAAATTTATTTCATAACAAACCTATAGAAAAAAACTACAAAAATACATAGAGAGCTAAGTACCTCAAAATTAACCAAGAAAAAGGAATGGGACAAGTGTGAATAGAGGTGGAAAAGACCAGAAAAATTTGCATCCAAACACTACCGCGAATAGAAAAAATAAAAAATAATGGTAATGATAAATTATTATCATTAGACTCCACCATTAAAAAGAGTATCCGAGACTTTTAGGTAGTTTGTGTGTCTCCACCATCGATGTGGTTCCACATTGACTGCCTATTGAAATATAACCGGACACCAGGCGGTGCTTTATAATTCATTGAGTACCAAATTGATCCAACCTCTACCTCCCTCTCATACTTCCATAACTAAAAATTTGAATATCTAATTGTACCCATTTCAACCACAAAATACTTATATAAAACTATCAAAATAATCTAAAAATTATGTTTAAGATCCCATTTCTCTAATTTATTCCTTGAAAATTTCATATTCCATTAATATTCATTTCATCTGTACAAATCATCTATTACATTTACTAATATAAAATGATATTGGTCATTACACTAAAAAAAATTAAATCATATATAAAAAATTAAAAATAAAATAATTTTATATGTTGGAATACTAAATATTTATTAATTCATATTTTTATCAAGAATCATTGGATAATTTTCTTATTTGACTTTGAAACATATGTGTATTTAGTATAAAACGAATAAAAAAATATTTTATTCTAAAAGGATACTATCATGCATAATTAGAGATAAATGTGAAAAACACATATTTAAAATTAAATATATAAATTTATAGTAAAAATTAATAAAATGATATTTATAAAGAATTTATATGTATTAAAATATAAAATTAATATAAACCATAGACATTTCAAATATCATATAATAATTCAAATAACAATTTTATATCTTTTTATATGAAAGATTGATTTTATAATATTTCATTTTAAATAAATTTTAAATGAAATTTTTTCCAATAACCAATCTCCAAACAAATAATTTGTGTATTCTAAATGAAGGAGAATTGGAAACATTTTGATTGTAGCTTTATATATAATTTTAAATTTTTATTTAAAAGCGTGAAAATATTTTGTTTTGAATATTATTAAATAAATATGACAAAGAAATTAATTTACATGGGGAAAACATCATTAGCAGTATATATAATATAAAATTCAACATTACAAACAACACCCGTATAATAAATTATTATGAATGAATATCCCCAATGTGCTATTAATAATCACCTTTAATAATTTTTTAAAATTAATAATTACTCTCACTAAAACATTGTTCAAATTTATAGGTAAATATAAATCCATAGTTAAATTATCAATGATTTAATGATCACTAGATTTCAATGTTGATCCCTACATATGAAAAAATGATCAAAATGACAGTTTTAAACATAAAAAAATTCTACTAAATCTAATTGAATAAACATTAATTTAAATAGTGGATCATTATATTAATTTAATTAAAATTTTATTATTGAATAATTATTATTCTTATAATAAATTCTCTATAAAACCACATATATATTTTTTGAATATTTAAAAAATAAATTTTTTTGCCTCATTATGTTCTTTGACTCATTTAGAAATGAGGTGACTCAAATTTGTTTTTAAACATATATTAATCATACTAATTTCATTATCATAATATGATGATATTTTTTTAAAGGAAGCCTATTTTTGAAAAATAATGTAATGTTTAAACAAAATAATCATTATTAACGATTAATTAATCAAATAAATAAGTCACCTCTTTTATTAATTCTTATATCAAAGATGTACGACCCTCTGTGTTTTTATAAAAACTCCATTCAAAATATTAATGTTCAACATTAATAGTGAATATTATTTATCCTATAATCTATTACAAAATCATCTTCATGCTCTAAATAAGTTCATTATTATGTCCCAATTCTATTAATTCTCTAATTCTCTATAAATTTCATATTGTATTTAAATATTTTTTCAACAATTGAAAAAATAATGTGTCAATTTATACAAATATGTTATATATATATATATATATATTATTATATAAGATATCACGATCTCCAAAAATCATAAATTATTCAGTATCTTTTTTGGAAGCAATATAAAATTAAAATGTTACTTTTTTATAAAATTATGGTTATTTATAATATTTTATCTATTATTTATCTCAATAATATAATGACAATATATCCTTATATCATGATTCAATTTCTTCTCTATCTACTTTTCATTACCCATTACAATTAATTTTCTTCCTAGGGGCTTCCCTTCATTAAATAATTTACCTATATCCAATATTAACATCTCTTTATGAAATTTTAGACATTTATTTCCATATATTTAATTTTTATCAGAAAAACCACGATATGTATTTTTTCAAAAAAATTTGTGTATTTGTCATTCTTAAAAACTAAAAAATTAACAAAATTAATCTATTTAATTTGAAACACAAACACTAAATACTGCTAAATTAAAATGTATAATATATAAAAACCTATTAATACTAATTTTTTATTAAAATAATATTAATAATACAACTATTAAATTCCAAAAATATCGAATATTATTTCAAAAATAATAATTATAATTAATTTAGTCTTTGGCATATAAAAAAACACAATAGTAAAAATATTTATTCTACTCATGTAAAAATTTCATAAAATCAAAAGTAAAACTAGCTTTTCAATTGTTTAATCATTATGTTTATGTTATAAAAATTAAGTCTCAATGTGTTTAAATTTTCAGAACCAATGCAAACATATTTTCAACACATCACTTTTCATGAAATATTTCCCATATTGTATTTTACAGTTGATCATAATTCCAAAAAAAATAATATGGAATTTTATTTCAAATTCATTGTTTGAGATGTAAATCCCTAAAATTTTTATTGTTAATCATTCTTAAGAACATAACCCACACTATTTTTACCTTTAAATTCCTTTTCACAAATAGAATTAATTCGTGTAACATATCCCACATTAACTCAAATTTATATCATTAATAACCACCTAACTCAAATTAAGATATTTAGAAAATGATTTTAAATAAATTTTGAATGGTCGTCAAAGCATCCAAAACATCATTGGATGTCAACCTAATCAATGTACCACATTCCACACCATAAATCTCAAATTGTCGCTATATGGAATAGTTGATCCAATAAAGATAATGATTTACTTGTAATTGGTTAATATGAAATGATCACACTATTTTTAATTCAATCATTTGGTTTTATAATCGTTTCCATAAGAATAAATTTTAATTTTAATAATTTATTCATATCCCAAAAATTATTATTATTTAAAAATTATTTTTTATCAAAAATTTAAAATTATTTATTTAAGGACTCACTATAAAGACCCAGACATAACATGCATGGATATTACATCATTTTACTAGAATATTTAACACATTACAAAATTATATTTCATAGAACCTTAATAGTTTATTATCATTGAAAACAAGGATCACAAGGTTATAACATGGTTAAATATTCATAATGTTTCCCACAAATATTTCTCATTTAGTACTCCTACTCAAAACCATTCATCATTAACAAGGGAAAGGAAAGATATTAAAATGTATTATTAGATTCCTGGTAAGTGTAAATTAAGTAGATATATAATTATAACCTAAGATAAAGTCTATGAGAACATGATAATAACATTTTAACATCATACCATTCATATCAAAGATTATTCATAGGATTCATGGAATAAGTATTGTTAGTTTATTTGACATGATTCACAATGTAATAAAGTCCATAATCCCTGAGAGCATAACATGTTAATAAGATATATAACTTATTTAATACATATTATAATCTGAAATAATTCCCTATAATTCATGTCAAATTTCCAAAACCAATAAGGGGTATTTATGGGGGGATACACCAACTGGGTGGGGACACCTCCATCCCCAGTCACATCCCTCTACTTAGTGGGGAATATTTTCACTCCATAAACCATATTAGTATTTTAGGATCCCTACCAAAAGCATATTAGTAGTCAATATTCAAACACAAGACCATATAAGTAGTCATGTTTCAATTTAAATACCATCTTGGATGTCAAGGTAAACTCCCAAGACCATCTTAATGGTAAAAGTCACTTATTGAACCGAGTTCAATACCTGTTCTAGCCATGCCTATCGAATGAGATTTAAATTATTACCCAATTAATTATAGGGAGACATATGTCACAAATTTAACATAATGAAATCATAAATATGTGATCCATAATATAATAATGTTTTCAAAATGTCATTACCCATAAAAAATATGTGTTTCCTAAACACCATATAATAACCCATGAAAAGAAATAGGCATCATAAAAATTATTCCTATCAGAACCTGTGTAAAATAAACAGGTTTTATAATAATTTCTTTAGAGAATAACCCATGAAAAGAATCAGGTTTCATACGAATCAAACTCAGTGAAGAGAAATGGGTTTCATAAACAACTTTTCAATTAAAATATAAACCATTAAAATAATGAATAATAACGGTCTCGCAAATACTGAATAAATTATATCCAAGGATTCCATCATAGATGGAAAAGGTGTTTGAAAGATTTCATGGAGTGTATCTTAAATAAAAAAAACTTCTATTAAAAAATATTTAATATCATATTAAATTCTAAAATATACTTTTCATTGAATTTTTTTAAACATGGGATGTTAAATTTAAAATCCATTTAACACATTTCTAGTGGAATATATACTTTCTTCTTTGAAAAACTCTTTTTAAAACATTAAAAATTATGAAAAATCTGTTTCCTTGACAATATCCATCAAATTTATTAATTGAACCGTGAATTTTTTTTGAATTTATTTTCATTTAAAATATATCTGAAATCTTATAAAGTATTCTATTAAACATTTGTAAAACCATTTTATTTAGAATAAAATTGAAAATTCATAATGTGATCCTGAAAATAATTTCTAAAAATTTTTACAAATAAAATAATTTAAAAATCATTTTCGTTTAGAATGCCCTTAAAAAAATTTATATATAATGAGCATAAAATATAATTTAAAAATTCTTTTTTTCATTTTTTAGAAAACAGGGTTTTGGAATAAAACATACTTTCATCCGAAAAGACAAATTGGGTCGTATTTTCTTGAGAAAAATTTCATAATAATATTAGGTAATATATATATGTAAAATGTTACCAATACATGGTGATATAAAAAATTAATAGAGTATAAGAAAATTAATGAGATTTATTTATATAGGGATCATAAATGTTCATTAATAGAAGCATAAACATAAACAATAATGATAAATTATGAGATTTTATCAACAAATTAGTATGACTTTGGTAACATCAAATTAATATATACATTAAATAATGGAATTTAATTAATCATAATACATCATGTAAATAAGTATTTTCATTATAAAACAATTCAATGGGAAACAAATACACCATGTAGATGAATATAGGAGCATAACAAGGCATTTGTATCCATGAAGGTAAACAATGACCAAATTACATTACCCATTCAGTAAAATTTGAACCAGAAAACAAATTTAAAAGATATCATAAAATAGGTATGTCAATAAAAATATATTTAAGTATAATAATCATATAATACATAAATTGGATGTATATACATCACAAAATAGAAAATAGTGATGAATATGACATAAGTCACGTAGAAATTAAAGTGAGACTAGAAATTAACATATTATTTCAGTAACTATGCAATCGTGAGGCCCATGAATGAATAACACCTAATGAAAATTTTAGTATCATGAAATAAAATAAATTATGAATATAAATTTTCATTGGTAACTATATACCCCACAAAACAGTAACATGCCGTGCATATAGAATATATCTTTTTGAGATAGAAGTGATAAGAGAAAACACTTACCCTAAGTATTGAAATTTATTATACATGTTAATACCTCACATATAAGGAATTTAATTTTATCATAAATCTAGCATATTGAAATATTTTTATATAATAAATGATATATTATTTTATGATGACATTATATTAATAATTTTTTAACAATTCCTAATTAATGATTTGTTTTGATTCATAATTTCTTTGTTTTTCGAATACATTTAAACATTTTATTCTTGATCCACTTACATAGATAAGTATTTAACAATTAAAATAATGTTTAAAATGATATATATATATATATAATATAATTATACTATAATTATATATAATAATATATAAAATAAATAAATATGAAATGAAATACACCGTTCCTGGAGACCATAGGCCATACATACGCATGGACATTGATTTAGTTTTCCTTTCGTATAGAATGAAAAAAAAGTAAATGACATATATGTATATATATTATCATACTAGTATATTATTATTTCAAATATATCTTATAAATTTTGTGAACAAATCCATAATATATTCCATGTAATGTGTGAAATAATCACATCACATTGAGGGGGGGGGGGTAGTCCACACTTCAACAAATGAAGTTATTGTATTCTGACAAAATGAACATCCGGACGGTATATGATATATAAAAATTCAAGAATATTAAATACATCATAAATATCACACAAATATATATATATATATATATAATTAAAAAAATAATTCCATAATTATTCCCAACCCAAAAATGTGGTAATTGAAGAACAAATGACATTAGTTCGCAAGATGGAAGTCTGATGTAAACACAAACGATCATTGTGTATCCCATTTGATGGAAGTGATCTTGTGTCTAGGTAAAACGTTGAATTTAAAACAAATCAGTTCATTTAGGATACTTAGGATATTATATAATTAGGTACTTGTACTAATATAAGAGATAGATAATGACAAGAAACAAAGTTCTTGTTGAAGGATATTACCTCTTCTTTGATTAATTCCATTTGTCTTGCACCAAAAGAATAACTAAGTTTGATTTACAACCAAAGTGATAGTTATAAGTTGATATGAGGTGTGTCTGGAGATTTTTAATCCTTTTTTATTATCCAAAGGGCTTGAGAGGTGTGAATAAGGGGGGGGGGGGTGAGTTCCCTTTTATAGTGGAAGAAGTGTGACATTCTTGTAAATATAAAAAGGTAAACACTATTTAATGGCATCCCTTACATCACATTCCTCTAATAATTGTTAATGTTCTATAAAATAAATTTTGTATTCTAAATATGGAAATAAAATGGCTTTTAGAGATGTTTATAAGTAATTTTTTCTCTCAAGATAATTTTTAGCCAATAAAAAAAATTGTTTTCACCTAAATTGACGAAATTAGTTTTAATTACATCCATTAATATATATAGTAAAACCCTAATTTTAACTTAATATAGTATATAAATTACAATTATACAAAATATTTAATTTTATTTCTATATTCTAATGACATAAATGGAATAAATTAATTTAAATTTAATCTTTTAGAAGGTATAAATAATGAGTTTGTAATGTGAGAAAATTTCAACATCCTGACAAGTTTTTATATCCAATTTAAAATAATTTATTACAAATTATTTAATAGATTCTTTTTGTAAAACATATTTTTTGGTATAACATTTATTTATAGAAAAGTATTTCCTATATTTTCAAAATGGTTTTATTTTCATTTATAGATAATTGGTCCCAAAAACTATTAATCATATATACATGTGTAAAACCTATAAAATTAATCATATTCATATCCACCAACATAATGGCTATGTGACAACTATAATAATATTAATAGTACATTGTACATTAGTAAACCTTTGTCTTGTGAGCAATGTAATCTATCGAAGTGACTCTTTTGTGTTTTCAATCCAAGATAATCATAGTGTAGTGTGTCCTAGAAGATAATATTTGTGTTGTGTGTAGCATTATCTTAACGTGATGTATCATATACTACAAATCAAAAAATGTTTGTTCATTTTACACTATCTATATTCAGTGTTGTGTGAAATGAAAAATATAAAAAATTTAAATTTTTTTGAACAATATATTTCACAATATATCAGGTTGTTACTTTGTACCCACCTTAATATTATTATTTCCCGCAAATTTCATCTTTGTTATTAATGGTTTAATACTTAAAATTTCATTTCATAGGAACCCAAATCGTAAATATGAATACTGAAACATCCTTTAAATGGGATCATTGGAAGCATACTGGTTACCCAAAGCAACACATAACTGTGTTTCCATATATTAGAACATAAGTTGTATTTGAAAACATGGACATAGAAGAGAAATATAACAATCATGTTCTGATAGAGAGCGATAGAGAGCAATTTCTAGAGAAATTTAACAATCATAATGACATTAACCAAAAAGGCTTCAAAAAAGTCACTGATATCATGAAAAATGATAATAGAAGAGAAAAAATAATTCAAGACCCTTTAAATAATGATGAATAAAGTTTAAAAGGAGATATAATTTACTGGTTCCATTACATTCTATATGCTCAATCTTACCCTTTGGTTGTGCCTTAAAAAATTTCCAGTTCATCTCTTACTAAAAAAATGATGGTGAATTTTGTATAACTAAATCTTTAACAGATCATATAATACAGTAATAGATTTATAATTCAAACCATTCATGTTTTTTTATCATCATTTCGAAATAGTTAGCACATGTTATCTAATATGCATAACTCCTCATATGGTGAGATTATAATTTAATCATGAAATCCCAATCTGATGATTATATCAATCCATTCCATAAATGGTTAACCTTGTAACCCTTACAAAATCAGAAAATTCATATCATCATAAATAATTCCATTATGCTCCTCAAAATTATCTCAACATTGATACCCCATATATCATAATTTATCTATTGGTCTTTACATAAAAAACATGTGAATAACATCATCACGTATCTTCTTGAAACATGGTAATAACCAGAATTACAATAAAGTTTTATTGAAAACATACATGATTTATTATTCAAATGATTCTTGCATATATAAAATAAATAAAAAAATGTCTGTAAACTTCATCCATGATAACACATACCACCTTTCTAATAAATCAATAGTTCATTATAGGGTAATCAATACTATCAAATTTAAATTATTCATACCATTCATATCTTTATCCAAGATTGAAATAATTTTCTCAACATTAGTGAAACATTAATGGTTACCTTCCGTTATTAAAAATATCACATTTCAATTAAATCCATTTTATAGTTCATTGGTACCATTCTATAATTTTTATAAAATACATTACAGAAAAAATATACATCATGATTCATATAAAATAAATCTTTAATTCCACTACATATACACTTCCATCAACCAACTTTATTCATACAAAATCACTTAAGCTTCATATTCTCATACCTTAAGACCCATTTAGAATAATTTTGAATATGAATCCAATTTTTAGGTTCCTTTAATTTAATCATGCTTCATACATTTAATGTATGATATACAATTAGGATATCCCATAACTTTCACAAGTTTGTTTCTGCCTTTTTATCATAAGTCGTATAACCAATACTCTTACCACCTTACTAAATCTCTTCACAAGATTTTTACATAAGATATCTAATTTTATAATCACCATACATTGAACATTTGAAATATTAAATTTTTACATTGTTCTTTCTAGTTCATTTTATTTAATGTGACTACAAATCATAGTGTGGGTCACACTTGTCATATTAGAGAACAACATAATCATGAAAAAATATGTATTGGATGCCAAAATCAGGACACATAATTTAAAACATATAACACTTTAAACAAATATATAGATAAATTTATTGATATATCCTTATAATCATTCTTATGGGTAAAACTAATGTTTTCTAATTGTAGTTTCCAATGTTTGACTAAACTATTCCTTTGATACCAACTATAGCGACACAGGCATAACATATATTTTTATAACATCATTATAGATGAATATTATTAATATTAAAAATTACATTCTCAGGGACTTTAATAGTTTATTGCCATTGGGAAAAATTGAAAACAACGTTCTAACATTGTAAAATATATTCAATGCTTCACATAAATACCTACCCCTGTTTACTCCTACTCAAAACCACTGTTCATAACATAGTGAAAGGAAACATAAGAAAGGGTGAGATAAAATGATTTGTAAGGGTAAATAATAGAGATACATAATAATTACATGAGAATTAATATATTCAAATATGTAAATAACATTTTATGATCAGACCCTAGATATCAAATATCATATAAATTAGTGATCACATAAATATTGGCATTTCATAAGTCATAAATAATAAGATAATAAAGAGAATAATCTATGAGGTCACAAAAAAATATTAATACATAGAATTTATGTTATAAAAAATCTCATTAAATCATTCCCTACAAATGAGGACTTATTGTAAAAAATTATTAGTGTACTTTTTGCGGGAAAAACCTACTCAGTGGGACACACCACTATCCCCAGTCACAACTATTTTCTTGTAATGAAATGGTTTCACTCCAAAAACAATAATAATAGTCAAGGTTCAATCACAAAAACCATCCTATTATTCCCGACTAACTTCAAATACCATTTTAGTTTTCCATTTTCGCTCCCACGTCCATCTTAGTTGTAATGGTTTACTCCCATGACCATCTTAGTAGATATATTCCCTTACTAATATCAAGTTCACTCCCCATTCCATATATGTATATCTCTTGAGATATATATTGTTACCCAATGAATTGTAGGGAGACATAGTTTCCACCAATCTCATTATAAAATCAATCATATGTGTTCCACAATACAATAAAATATTCGTCATATAATAATCAATGAAATGAAATGGGTATCATAAAAAATTCATCATATCATAACCAGTAGAAAATTTACAGGTTTTATAATCATTTCCTCAAATCATAATCCATTAAAAGATTTAGTTTTTATAAGAATATTATAAATTTAAGAGAAATAGGTTTTAAAAACAACTAATAAATTTAAACATAACCCATTAAATTAATGAATAATAATGGAGTTCTAAATAAAGAATAATATATATCAAAATAAGTCATCATAGGTGGAGAAAGATTTTAAAACATAACATAGAAAATTTATTTACGAAAAAATATTTCTTTGATAATCATTTTTTAATAAATAAAACGTGCATAAAATAATTTTCTTAGAAACATGATTTTAAATACAATATAGTAATCCATAAAAATAATTTAAAACATTTCTTGATGAAAGTATACCTTCCACATTGATAAATATTTTTTAACACATAAATCATTTTAAAAAGACAATCTTTTTGGAAAACAATATTTAAAAAATATAAAAGAATGTTGAAAAAATTTGTTAAAAACTTATATTTTGAAATAACATGTAATTCTTTTAATGAAATATTTTAATCATTTTTAAAACCTATTCATTGAAAATATCTTATAATATCTATAAATGAATCTTGAAAATAATTTTTAAATTTTTTTTAAACATAAATAATTTTTAAAATTATTTTCCATGAAAATAATATTAAAATATCAATTAAAACATTTTACGAAACATTTTTAAGATTCTTGGATTTTAATAAATCATGCATCCAACTAAAGGGAGAAATATTGTCGGATTTTCTGAAAATCCTTTTCATAATCATATTAATTACAAAATAGTATAATAATGGTATAGTTACTTGAATATGTCATGAATATTTATTGTTGAATAAAATTAATTATATTTCTAGAGATATGTATCTAAATATTTCACCAATGGAATCATGATCATTAATAGTCTCAATAAATAATGAGATTATAACAATAAACTCGTACCACATTTCTTACATTGAATAAAAATACTCATGATGTCCTGACCAGAAATGAAGCATAAAATATATTGAAAATAATAATTTTCATGATATAAAATGTCAAATGGAATTATATGAACCTTGTTGTAGACTATTGGTGCATTACATGACATGTGTCTTAACGAATGTAAATTGAGAAAAAGTTACTTTACCAATTTGTTTAATTTTGAACAATAAACCCTATTTAAAATAGATCATAAATTGGATATTTAAATAATAATAAATTTATGTATATAAATAATATAATAAATTTGTGATAATTATATACACCATAAAAAATAAATGATCTGTGAATATGGAATATGTATCACATAAACAAATGAGAGACTAGAAATTCTCTTAATACTTGATAAACTATTAAATCAAGTGTTCTGTGAAGGAATGACATAAATTGAAATTTTAATATCAATAAATAATGTAAATAAATGATATAAAATTTAACACGACGTTATATTCAACACACAATAAGAATAATTTTTTACTATAGCATATATCTCACAGAACTAATTGTTAGATGAGAAACCACATACCATAAGTAAAGAATTTATTTTTACTCATTCAAAACTCCAATATTAGAAATATATGATTATTATATATATACCAATTAACCATAGTTTTATATATCATAATATATATTATTTTTTAGAAATTTATATTTAATGTTTATCAACTGTCCCATGTTAATATTATGTTAGGGGAAACAACCAGTTTTTTTTGTAAATGTTTTATCTTTTTATTCGTGATCCTATTACATAGATAATAATTTAGTTATTTATATAATTTAAATAATGATATAAAAATAATATTTATTCTATATATAAGTATTTATAATAATCAACAAAATAAATAAATATAAAATGGAATACATCATTCAAGGAAAAGGTATGACATACTTATATCTGAACACTATTTTGGTTTTCTTATAATATTTAATGAAAGATATTAAATGACCTATATATATTATAATTTTCAAAAAATTATTATTTAATATATATTATATATTATTTCAAATCCCACAATTTATTCTTTTCATGTAAATTTTGATGGAATCACATCGATTTGAAGAGGTGGTAGTCCACACATCCAGAAACAAAGTTATCATATTCCCACAAAATTGAAAACGTATTGTTATGTGTTATAAAATTACTTAATTATAATAAATACATCACTAATAACATATATATGAAGTAAAATAATAATACCATTATTATTACAAACCAGGAATTTTTCCAAAGGATGAATGAATGACATTGGTTTTCAAGGCAGAAGTCCTCCGTACCCAAAAACAATGATGGTGTAAACCATTTGATGGAAGTGTGTGTGAGTGTATGTAAAAAATTGAAAATAAAAACATATATGTATACTTAGGATAATGAGGTTATGTTACATGAATTAAAGAATAATAATTTAATGGTTGTAGAAGCATATAGAATAATGGTTCATTTTTATAAATGTTACATATGCTTTGGGTAATTCATTTGGGTTTGCAACAAAGGAAAAACTTGGTTCAATTTCTACCTAAAGTGAGACATATAAGATTACATAAATGATTTTGGGTGCTTATTAAGTCACGGATTTATGAGAACTATTTCTTGATAGTTCATAATAAGTTAAGGGGGTGAGTTCCCTTTTATAGTGGATGAAGAGTGACATTCTTCTAATTATAAAAATTTAACTACTATTGAGAGGTATCCCTTACATCACGTGTCTAAAATAATTTTTATTTTTTGTTAACATGGATTAAATGGAAATAATATAGCCATAAAATAGTTTTTACATAATATTTCACATTATTTCTTAACTTTTGAAAATGTTTAACCACTAGGTAAACATGTTTTTACTCTTACAACTATGATTAATTTATATTAAATTTAATAAAAATTTTGGAAAAAATATTATTAACCGCACAAAAATTTATAAATTATGTTGATTACAAATATAGAATCCATATTCTACATTATATCCACATAAGTGGTAGAGATTAATTATTAATTAATCTTTTATACGAGATAGAACAACATGTTTTAATGAGAAAAAGTTAATGATAACGAATTTTTTTTAGATCTAATTTCAAGTTGAAATTGTTTATGATGACATAAATTGGATTAATTTATGTATAATTGATATAATTATAATGAAAAATCAATTTTAAATATAATTTAACTAATTATCTAGATAATATGATAAATAGATAACTAATTAAAATTTAGTATTTTCAATATTCCTCAAAAAATGAAACTTCTCAAAAAATACCAAAAATTCACCCAATGTTAATTTTGATATTATGTTTTAAAAAATGATTTTTTTAAATAAAAATTAAAAAAATACGATTAATAAGATTTAAAATAGGTGGTCCATTAAAAGGAGTAAAAACTTATCTTTAGAAATATATATATAATTGTGGGTAAAATTGTATTTATTCTTATCTATTGTGTGAAATCACATAAATAGAATATTAAATAGTTGAATGATAAATATATATATATATTTCATTAAAATAATTTATCAAAATTAGTTTAATTATTTTATTACGGAAAAACATGTTTGACTTCATAAATATAGTTCTCCATCATTAGTTATCTTGTAGTTTCCCAAGGGTTTTATTTTCATTTATAGTAAATTAGGCAACAAAATAATCCATCATACATAAATGTGTAAACTATATTTAATTCATCTTATTAATAAACACCATTCTAATGCCTCATTGAAAAATATAATTATATTTTAATAATATTATTAATAGTATATCTTAGTTTAGTAAAAGTTGGTCTTTCTTTTAACTCAAGATATCAATGTAACTTGGCATAATGTGTAAGACAAGAAAAACATAATGTTACATATGTCAAAAGATACTCTAGGTCTTGTGTGTAGTGAAATATTAAATTTTCAGTTTCGGAAACTCAAACAAAAATTAGTGGTTTCATATATCGAAATATATATTTACTGTTGCGTGAAATAAAAAATATTGATAATATTAAATTAACTCGAAAAAAATATTTCCCAAAATACCTGGGTGTTACACTCATAATTTTTTATTATTATTTAAAAATGGTGAATCATAAAAATTTCATGGTGGGGGTAGGTATAAAGTTATGGACCTCATGATAACCCTCACTAAAAATCCAATATCATTCCAACTGTTTGCAACCAATTCTCATGAAAATCACTATCTCTTACCATTGGATGCATTTGTAAGAAAAATAGTTTAACACATAGTTTCCAACATAATATTAAGAGAGGAAATTAAAAGTGTTAATTATAATATAAAAAAATAGAGTAAACGAAAATAAATAATTCTTTTGAGAGATTGTTCATATAATTATATCATCACAAATTTGATATTGAATGATCCAAAAAAAGATATTATAATATAAAACCCTTTTATCATGTTTAAATTTATTTTTATGAACTCAAAACTCTGGTATAAAAATTTTAGATTTATTAAAATTCTACAAAAAAAATATATTAATACATATCATAACATACATGATTTTATTATAACATCTTCTTATCAATTCACCAATAATTATTTATGAAATTCCTTAGTAGGGTTTATGTTTATTTCTCTATTGATGTGTTTCATGATTCAAATGTTACAATTATTTCCTTTTTATCATGTTTACCTAAACTCACGAATGTGAATATATTTATAAATATCATATGGGATTATTATATACTTATTTATAAACATACATAAATGATTGATATAGATAAATGAATTACACCATTATTAGATATAGTGTTTTTATACGTATGCAAGAATGTTATTTTCATAATCTAAAGAAAAAATGAAGGAAATACAAAAACTATTTCCCCATTAATGAATAAAAATATAAAATGATGATAATATATATATAATAAATCAATAATTATATTAATCATTGTTAGGCGTTTATGGAAATTAGATCACATTACTATGTAGAGGTACTATTCCACATGCACACATGAAGGATACTTTATTTTCTCATTTGATGTATAATTTGTTGAAAATGATTATAAAATATTTGTAATGAAATATTAATATGTTTATTGAAATATATTATTCATGTTACAATGGATACAACTGGTTTAGAGGTGGTGGGATAAGAAATATAATTTAAATATCTCAAATATGATTTATACCTTTTTTTAGAGACCTCTTTTGTTTTACAAATTAGGCATTGAAAGAATCAACTAATGAGGAGGGCATGGGATATATGATGAATTCGAAGAGTTTATTAAGGTATTATTTTAGTTAGAAAGAGGTTTTTAAGGACCAAATTTTTTGAATAATGGAGGATAGGAGGTAAACTTATATATGTGAGCGAGAATACAAACATGTAATTACATAAAATATATCAAATATAAATATTATCATTCTCAAGTTAAATACTATTAAAATTACAAGGATTTAATGAAAATAATTTATTTTCTTTTAATGTGATAAAAATTAATATTATAGTTTTATTCAAAAATCATATCCTAATCTGTTAGTATAGCCCACATTAATCCAATTCTAACGTTAACTATCAAAATAAAGTTTTATTGTTTTTAAAATTTATTATGAAAAAACTTAAAAGTGAAATCATTAAAAAATGGAAATTATGATTCAAAATATAGAATATTTTTTTTTATTTAATTATCTACAGATTGGGAAAAATTATTATAAAACAATAATGTGTCAAGAAATGAAAAACTATTTAAAAAAGTGAATTTGTTATCTATAAACTGAATTTACATTCATGTCATGCCCATTAAAAAGTATCAAATTAATTTTAAAATATATTATGGAATATATAATATATATTTTTCATTAAAAACAATTATAATTATTTTTTATATAACTTATTATGATAATAACACAATGCACAAATAAAAACACTTTTGTGAAAAATAACTTCTTTTTACATTTGAAAATTATATCTTCCTTCCAAAATTATATATAAATAATATATTAATTAATATTAATTTCATAAAATATATTTAATATATATTTCAATTTAATCATTTTTAATAGTGATCAATATATGTTTTATATAAGAATTCATAACACCTTGAACGTTACATTTTAAAAAATAATTATTATTTTCATCATTAAATGATTTTATTAAAAATTTAATAATTACATATTAAACAATAAACAATATATTTTATTTTTTAATATATATATATATATATATATATAATTATTGGGTTAGTCCCATACACTTCTTTTAAACACAATGATTTTATTATAATGAAATACTATATCATATGTTTATTTAGATATTGGTCTATGTGTAATAAAATATATTGAATACTTAAATTTTTTCGAAGTCAATACATATATTTTTTGAGCATTATATTATACCCCAATTAAAATTAATTTCACCAAAAAAATTCCATCACTCTGATATAATAAAATGATTATATTTAATCTTTCAGGCACCCTCAAGTTTCTATAATGATTCATGAAATTTTTGATTCCTCTATATGTATAGAAATTTGAAAAAAAAACACTTTGATCCAAAATGTTTCTAGATATGTTTCATAGGAATCATCATACTCTGGTGTAACTTCTTTTGAATTCTTTATATGTGAGGGATTATGTATCTACTTCCATAAAATACATATATTGAAGAGACGATGAACTCAAGAGATGTTTGGTGGAAGAAAAAATAGATATGAACCCATCTTAATGTGATAATAAATTTTTAATAGGTTGATATATCTATTTATCTATTTTTTCATTTTTTTCTCGTATCCATATTCCATATAAAACTTTAAATGAGTACATACTCCCCAATTTTGAGTTCTTGGTCTCAACAATTATTATTAACAAAACTCTTCTATCGACTAATAGATAACTTGATGTTTTGTAAAATGGATCTATATTATTTACCTTTTCCTCTGATAAATTAGGTCCTAATAGAATTATTTCTCTAATATTATCTTGAAATGTAATAGATATAATAATATATCTATATATGGATGTATAACGATCAAACTGAATTCTTGATTTAAATTCATTTTCATAAGGGAATTATAAAAGAGGAAGGTGTTGATCCAAAACAACTTCAAAATCTATATAATATGATCTCAACATATCATTAAGTAATTGTATAATCCTTTAATAATTTCCTTCTTTATATGTTTTATATGTAGAACTAAAATAGAAATATGAATCCAATGATCTCTATGGTCTATTCCAGAATATCAAGATTTACCTCAAATCTCAATAGTATACAATAGAATGTAATACCCTTAAAACATTAAATCATTCATCCTTCATATCCATATAAAATGATCAAGAGATAAACATTATCTAATAAAAATGAATTTTTATGGTTTTTTATGTTGATTTATATAACACAAACAACCTTATGGCCTTTAGACATTTTGGAGAGTCTTATGATGATATTAATGGCGATTTTTCCCATTTCCAGTTTTTTATGTCTATTGACTGTAAAATACCCTTATATATATACTTATCATCATTAACTATATTTCATACTATGTATATAGGCACATACAATGAAATACCTCTCTCTAAGTTTCCCCAATAGAAGTAATATTTCATATCTCTTTATCACCTTATTTTGTAGCCCTACATCTTCATCATGTTAACATTTAATATAGACATGGATATAGTGTTTAGCTAAGATTTTATAAAAATTATATTTATCTTTTTCCTCTAATATTTAAAGGAACATACTTTATAGATATAGAAATATTAGATCTATTTAGATCCTCATGATTTATATGATAGCACAATACTTTCGATTCAAATAATCTACCACCTTGTACACATTCCAAGGGTTGAAATGTGTTGCGTATTAAAAATCATTAATCAAATCCATCAATATTATATACTGTATATTCAACTATTTCAATGAGAAATATTTAATTTACAATTTTATGATCAGTTTATATGTGAAAAAATTACTTATAAAGATAATTTTTCTTCATAATTAATGTAAATATTACCACTATTAACAACAAATAATGAGTAAGTTATTTTCTCAAAAACATCAATTGGTTTCAATTACAACAAATCACCATATAATTTTCCATAAAAAACACCCTAGATCAATTTTTTATGTTTCATGATAAATAGAAAATCCTTATCTTCTGTATGGTATTTTGATAATTGGTTCACATTACAAAATTCACTTTAGTTTAATGAGATTTTCTCCCCATTTATCATTCTAATAGAACATGATAAAAATTTTAACTTACATATGGGGTATAGTAGATATCCATAAGTAATAATTTATAAATAGTGGATAATATATATATAATCAAGAATAATATGGATCTCCGTCATTGTGGTTAATATTGTATAATGTTCCAAAACTTCTTTAATTTTAGGATTCCCTAATATCTAGTCAATTCATATTTTATTCAACAAAAATGAAAAAATATAAAACCAAAAATTCACCTTTGGTAAATTTTTCGTAAAAATTTTCCTTCATTAGGGTATTCATTACAATCCTTAACTTATCATCATGATATTCCATTCTCTTGGAATATATAATAATATCATCTTTAAGGACACAAAAAAAAACTGAACAAGGTAATCTCTAAATATGATATTAATTAATACTTGAAGTTAGAAGTGTAATTAGTAAGACCAAATAAAATCACTAAAAATTCATAATGTCTATACCTTATATGGAATAATTCCATGTGTAGGTTTACAGTTTTGACCCGCATTTAATAATATTAAAAATTAAACAAGTGGAGGTCAAGTCAGAATATTTAACTGAATGATTACTTGTTTTTTATTCTTTTCTAGATTATTCTACTATCTGGTAACTCCATCAGGGATATAATACATAGAATCTATGAAATATGTGTTGAACCATGTATGAATTCTATTAAAAACTGAACTTCATGATTTATTAGAAGACTATGAAACTATTCTAGAAATACATTTACAAACACATGTATAATAAAAATAGCTCTTTTTTGAGTTTATCACCAACCATATGAGATTAATCCACACAATTAATAGGAATAAAGTCCCACAAAATAGTATTAATTTAAATAAAAAAGTTAATATTCATCCACACACTGATATGTGATCCTAGGATGGGTTAGAATTTAATATGATACTTTCCATCCTCGACTGTTAATATGAAATTTTTATAAATAATGTCAGTCTATGCCCAGAATAAAATAAATTCATAAAATGGTATATTTTGAGGTTTTTTAGGAATCCAATATCAACAAAATTAAATAATATAATAATCATTGTTTTGATATGTGATCATGATAATGTTTGGAGTTTCCACTACTAATTCAATATCTAATCATTGAAGTGGTAATGTGACAAACATTGAAATTTCTTCAGATATAAAATAGTGGATAAATCTAGAATCAAACACGAGTTTTTTATTATATAAACGATTCTTGGAATATATTTCACAAAATTGATATCACACACTACATTATAAAAAATGATATTATGATATTTACCCTTGTCTCGGTCTTAATAGGATCTAACATTGATCATCACCATTAACCCCCATATTTGAGAAATAGTTAGCTTACATTGCACACATATTTTATTTTAAACACTATAGTATAGGTTGTACAATCCAAGTATATTTCTCTCAAATTATACCATTAGTTATGTTCTTCCCATAACTTTAGTAACAAATTTCTTGATGACTATACTTTTCATACATAAATCATTTTTTAATCCCTTTAAAGAAAATTTCCACTATGTTTCATTCCACACTTTTCGCATAATGGAACACACATATACATCCCAATATGGTTTTTGATTTTATAATATATATTGAATTTAATTATTCTTATCTTATTGATATTGTAAAATTGATGGGTGAATTTATATTCCTTTTTTAATATGAGATAATATTGAATGATTTCTTCATACCTACAAATGTGTGGATTATAATACTATAAGTGTGCCTCCTAAGTCTTTTTAAAATTGGCCACATAGTTAACAATATATTCATCATAGTTTTACATTATCTCAGAGAATACCTTTATTTTCAGATGAAAAATATAAAATAATCACTTATTGATGAATCATCTTAAATATAGATCTCACACCAAAGATTCAATATGTTCATGTTGCATAAGGTTATGGGTAGGAATCAACCATTTATCTACTTTTACTTCAAAATGATAAATAATAAAAATTAAAATTCTATATATCTGAACATTGGAGAACCAAAAAAATCATTATCAATGGTACTGATCAATTCTTGAAAATTAAATAGATCATCAACGGAAATAAATAAATCGTAATGTTTGCAGATGATGGAATCTTCGTGAAATTTTGTCCTGTTTTATCATTTACAATATTAATTTTATTAATGGATGAGAGAGTTATGTGACCATAATAGTGAGATATTTTATTCTAGCACCCATAACATTCAGCTTCTCATGAGGGAAATCAGATATCACGTCCAATGTTATCATTGGTCCTTTAATCCATTGACTACATCCAAAAATTAATGTTTGAGAAACAAAAATAATTTATAGAAAAAATATACTAATGAAAGTAATTTATAGGATATCTAAATCAGGGAACCTTGTTCTAAAACTATCATAATCATAATCCTTCCACAGTCAAAACATTTTCAAATCCTTCATAATAATTCATAAAAGAAATGTGAATTATCCAAAACATATCACCTGACTGTTTCTATATACTTATAAAGTAAGGGTACCACTCATTATAAACTAGTAATAATAAATGTAACATCCTGAAACTTCTCATTGTCTTGAGTATTTAGACGGGAATTACATGACCCTAGGAAATATCCATAAGATTCCAAATACTAATAATAAATTCCGAATACGTTCAATACGTGTGGGAGAAGATTTACAATTTATGAATAAAACCATTAACCAAAAATTACATAACCAAACATCTACAATATGATGCATGATAACATAGAAAGAAATCTAAATATTTCATTTATCAATTGATTTCTCGGTTCCAATACCATAATGTAAGACTACAATATCCAATTAATCAAAGGATAGAAAACTAAAAATATCCAAGTCCAGTATAAGACTCCATGCCTCAAAAGACCCATGTGCCATCATCACCAAATAAGCCCAATTATGATGAGGTAGTGCTTAAGATGTGTGATACATTACCTTTTCCCATTTCCTTGAAGATGACATCTGCAGAAGTACCAATGTACCAACGATGAAGTGAGTACTTAATCTCATTAGGTTTTATCCAATGACTTCCCGACTCATGCAACTATGATAGAACATGTTAGAGTAATTTATTTAAAACAATTTATACAAATTAAATGCTAGAATAAATTATATAAAAAATAAACAAAGGGAAATATAGACAATTTTCTGAGGAAACCACATAAACAATTATTTAAATCATTTAACATACAATTCTGGTATAAACCCTCCCTTTCCACACAACAATACGTCCAACTATGCATGAAATACATTCACTTAACTATATTTGTGAGTGGTGAGTCATCTATCCACTAATCCATTACATAGTTTACCACTTTGATAGGGGTAATTTGTGCCCATATACATCCCAAACATATTATGGGGGTACTTCCCGCACTTATCCATCCCAATGCATATGAACACAAACTACAAAACAATTGCAAGCTCATGAAAAACCAATTTTGTTCTAATAAATCAATAAAACATCAAAATCAATTTGAAAACAATTTTTCATCTATTTAACAAAAACAATAAATATTTTAAAATCAGTATTTTAAAATAAGGCAATCAATAACTCATTCCAATGACACACCAATTTCCAAATTTCCACAAAACAATCACTCAAAATAGTTTATACAATAATTTCAACACAAATAAAAAATCATAGTCAATTAATGAAATATATATGAAACTAATAATTCATGTTCTAATATAGTGGATTCTATAGTGAAATCACCTACCTTGAGGATTTTGGAAAAAATTATAAATGGCACAAACAAATGTAACAAAACTAGGTTGAATTTTCAAGAACCTTCCCTAGATCTCTTCCCTTATCAAAAACAAGGAAAAATCTAATCAAATTTGGAATCCATAACAATATATATACCCAATATGGGTATATATATAAGAATCAAAGAGCAAGAGAGAATTATATCTATGAAAACCCATCAAGAATGATGAAGATTGAAACCTTAATACTTGTATTGAGCTTCAATGCAATAAGAAAAGGATCTAGATCGATTCTAAATTTTCATGGGAGAGGCTTCCATCCATTAAGAGACTAAAAACATGAGTTATTTCAGTTTTGATGGAAAAATAGGAACGTAGTGTTAAAAATGAGTAATATCCACATTTTAACGATCTAACTTTTACCTGAGCATTGTTTAGTCGCACAGTTAGATAAACCATGAATTGTCCATGCTCTCAATTTTGCAATACGTGAGACCTTTCAGAGTCTCAAAACTATGTGCTAACCATGAAAATGATCACTATACAATATTTTTACCACACAAAATAGTTTATCATTGCGTTTTGTATGGTTTGGACATGCTTTGCACAGCCTGTATGCCTTCCCTTTTCCCCCTGTCACACCATGCATGATTTCTTATAAGTGTTGCATGGTTTCCAAAAACCGTGCACCAGACATCCAACTATGGGAAAGCCCCAAAATACCCCAAAATATTTTCAGAACCCTTCAAACCCTCACAATTATACTATATACATGTAATAAAATATGAAAATGGTTACATACAAAAAATTAGGCATAATACATTCTCTCTAACATTGGAAATTCCATCTCAAAAAAGTAGAAAACCATTGATGCCTTGAAAGAGATTCGGCCATTGATGTCTGATCTGCTTCCCATGTTCCGTAGTCTTGTAATAAATTTGTCCATCATTCCAAAAAAAAATTATCTAGACCAATGCTTTTCCCATGGAAGACTTTTTAATTTTTATCTACAATCCATGTTAGGATATGTACCCACAAAGCATCCGAATCTATTTCAATGTGACCCCATATTATTACATGGTCATGATTATGATGATAATTTATAAAATGAGAAACTTAGAACACATTTTTCACTGTACTAAACCTAGTTGTTAATTCTAGCCAATAATCTACCTCTCTAACCGGTTATAGTATCTCGAATGTTCTTTTGTATCGACGAGATAACTTTCCCTACTCGTAAAATGTCAACATCTATGTCTTGGAGAAACCCTCAAGAACACATGATCACTCACCAAAAACAACAATGGCTATAAAACTGATCCACATACAATTTTAGATGACTCAGAGTCATCTCCATCAATTCTTTGTAAATTGAATCTTCTCCATTGTTTCTAGTAGATGGCTCATCCCAACTACTGTGGTCGGACCGATTTCATCACAAAAATGTGTAGAAAAAAAATGTCACACTCAAAATGCATCAAATAGAGCCATAAGTGTCGATAAATGATTGTTTTTTTCATATGAGAAATCTACTGACCTTATGTAATCATTCCATAAGCCAAAAAAATCCATTACACAATACCACATCATGTCTTCCAATGTGTGTATTGTCCATTCAGATTATATGTCCATCTATGGATGATACACTATACTCATAGTCAACCGTGTTCCAATGTATTTATGTATGTATTTCTATAAATAATATGTGAACCTCATATCACTATCTGAAAAAATCGAAACTGGAATTCTATTCATCATTAGCACATCGTGGATATATATTTTGAACAGATCCTCCAACGTATTCATTTCATGAATAGGGTTGAAATGAGTTGACATGGTAAACTGTTCAACTATCTACCATATTTTGTCGTGTTTATGTGTTTTTTTGGGAGAGTTGTAAAAAAATATAGGACTATCATCTCTGATTTCCAAACTGTGATAGTTAAAGGCAGTAACATACCTACGTGTAGATGATGTTCTTTCTTAACACATTTTCAAGTTAGAAATCTAGAAACATACTCCACCACCTTTATTTTCATGCCGATCCACCAAAATTGTATGATCAATGCATTATATATCTTATGTATTCAAGGTTAGATATACCATCTTGAATGAGAGTAAGAAGGATTAAGTATCACATGATATTTCATTGGTACAACCATCTAATCTCAAAAAACATAAAACTGAACTCACATACAGCCTTCAGGAATTAATGGTCTCCCCATAAATGGTTTTTGACCTCATTTCGACACATTCTACTTCATCTTTATATTCGTCCATTACCATTATTACTAAATCATAAATAGTCAAAAATATAATGGAAATTATATAATCACCTTCTTCTTCACATTCCTCATGCATGTCGGCTAGGACTAACTTCCACTACCACATATAAGAATATTCTTTTCCCAACTGAGTGTACAAATTTTCACTTAATCTATCGTTCAGAAAATTTCTTTTAATTGTTGTATACATCAACTAAATTTTGGTCATTTGGCGATTCTCCATCCATCATCATTTCCTCATATTCAAATCCTTTTGTGAGAAAATATGCTTCAAGATCATATTATCCATCAACACAGTAAATTTCTCACCAAATAGATAGTCACACTTTGCTTTTAAGGAATGGATGACTGAAGAAAACTCAAAATGATGTGTTGGGTAGTTCTTATCATGACCTAATAACAACGTTGAGCCATAAAAAACAACATGTTCGCCTTTAATAAAGATAAACCCCAATCTAGGTCATGAAGCATTGTAATTCATCACATACAATTGTCCTGATTCTAAAAAAATCAAGATATGTGTGGATCAAAAGAGAAAATCAATCTCATGACAATACTTTTGGAATTCCTCACTCCATTTGAATGGAACATTATTCTTCATCAAATATATCATTAGAGTGGGTAGTCATGGAATTTCAAGCACTATATAAAAAAAATAACTAACTATGCTGAGAAAACATCATATCTCAAAGAAAATCTTTAGAGGTTTCCAAGATATAACAAGTTCTATCTTCTTCAGATCCATTGAAACACCACTTTTAGAAATTACATGGACATTAAATCATACCACATGTATAAAAAATCCCAAAATGATAATTTTGAATAAAAATTATGTTCTCTCATGATTTAAAATGTTTTTTTCATGTTTTCTTTATGATCATCCATTGTCATTGAATACACCAATATGTTATCCACAAAAACCACAACAAAAGAATCTTGATATCGATGAAATATATAATTCATCAATTCCATATAGGCCACTAATGAATTCATAAGACATAAATTCATTATCACATATTCATAATGGAAATATCTGCTTTTGAAAGCTGTCTTTGTAATATATTCCTTATGAAATTAGAATTAGTGATATTCAGATCACAAGTTAGTCCATTAGAACCATGAATCTCCCCTCAATTGATCAAATAAATCCTTAATTCATTGATGATGATAATAGGTCCGTATTGTATCATGATTAGTCTTACAACAATCCACACATAACAATAATGTTCTATAATGTTTTTTTAGAAAAAAAATAGGGGAGTCCCATAGATAATTGGTCGTAAAAAAAACACATTCATTCTAGATCTTCTAACTTGAAATTTAGTCAAATGATTTATACTAATTCCATTTGATAAGACAGATGTGAGATAAGACATGTCCCCAAAAATATATCAATCATAAACTCCACTTCTCTCAGTGGTGGTAACCTTTATAATTAGTCTATAAAGACATCCTTGAATATATTAATAACATCGAGAAAATAACTTCTCCCAACGCCTTCCATTGATTTCAATGGAAAAGCATCTAAATGATAAGTGATCATTCCAACTTCTTGTATGAAAAAGCCCATTGGACCTGATTTATGATTCCACTCTCCATTAAATAGATGCTCAACACCATCCTCAGTTTCCAAACTAAATGTTCTTCTACAACAGTCAATGTGAGCCTTGATTTTTTTAATCGAATCGATAAATTTGATTGCATCAAAGATATTCACCTCCACCACTGGGAAGTCCCATTTTAGTTCAGCTCTATCAATAGTAATAGAACACTCTCTACATAGTAAGGCTCTACATACTCTTTCCCTTACAGGAGTTTGGTGTTTCATCAGGGAGGGAATCATCTCAAGGTTTAAACATCAAAAATCATCATCATGAGAAGAAATAAATGAATTAAAAGCACTAGTCTCAAACAATACTTTCGTAAGGGTAGAATTCAAAAGAATAATATCTCTAACTATAGATGAACCTTCTGGATCATCCATGATCACCAACTTATCTCCCTATCATTGGTTCATTTCTAAACTTTTATCCTTATATCCATGTTGAGATTTATCTCTTTAAGTAGTCAAGGTATTTCTAGAATCCCCATGGATAAATCTGTTCGATTGATAAGATTGGTTTTGGTATCCTTGTATCATCAAATAATAAGATGTATGTGACACCTATGAAGTGTCCCGAGCACCTAACCCTAGAGCACTACGACAATAGTGCTGAAGATGCCCCCTCTCATTACATTTTTGTCATTATCTTGGTTGTTCCATACACTCTTTCTTTATGTGGTCAAGTGAACAAAATTGGAAACATCCTACTTTTCTCTTATGTTTTAGAGGATGGATCACAGATCCAACCATCAAATTTCTATTAACACTATGAAATTAGAAGTAGGTATCCCTCATCCTCTTGATCCCAACAATAGATTTCCTACCATTCTATATTGTTTTCAATATACTTAATCCTCCCATATATCATGAGATTCCTCTTTTAGCCACCATCACTTTATTTACCACGTCTATATAGTTTATAATACAAAGAACAACTATTATTGAGGGAATATCTTACATTATCCACAATTAAAATCTATGCATCTTCAAGTATACACTAGCCACAACCTCATGTGAATAATTCACTAAATTAATGAATTTATCTGCATACTCAGTGATACTAAGATTTTCTTTCTTCAATCTGAAAAATTATTTTATTCTCATAAGAATGAATGTATGATGAATTTTTTTTTGTTGACCAATTCCTCAAAACCCTCCCAACTAAGGCCTTGATATTCTTCATCTTGTACTACTAGATCCCACCACTAGTTTGAAATATCCTCTAGCATATATTTCAAATAATTGACTTTTTTTCTTTTGGTGTGCTGATGAAATTGACGATACAATTCATTCATTTATTCCACACCTTTACATTTTTTGTTCAAAATCACCCCAAAATATTGGTGGATTCTACTTTTTAAATTTAACTGAATGATCCTTTTTTCCTTGTCTCATCCCTTTGATTCATTGTGTCCATGTAACAAAATTCTAAGAAGACACCCTAATCTAGATTTTGGTTCACCAATGACTTAGTTGCATCACATTATCCACAACTTCCTTCAATTGGTTTATAAGGAACCTACCGGGTGCCACTTTCTAAACAATAACAAACATTATAAGTCTCACACTCTATAAACTTATTGATTAACAATTTATAATTCTACCACATCGACTATTATAACATTTATTTTAAAAACCAACATTTTCATGTTCAATTGTTTTTTGAAAACATTATCTTTCTTCTTGAAAATCATACCTCTATCATTATATTCTCCAAAATATTTTATTTGAAAGTACATTCATAATTTTTTTAAAAAATTCAAAACATTTCCAAAACAAAAAAATAATTACTCAAATGATGGATGTAATCCTAGTGGGAATTAATTAATATAATGAAAGACATTACCTTATCATTGTCTAAACCAATGAAAATGAGATTTAATAATGTTAAAATAGTCCCCAAAACTCTTATGTACCCAACTCTTTGGTAACATGTGTTTCCTATTAAAAATGATATCATTGACTTTTTTTTCTCTACAACTCATGTTTCAACAATCCTAATCCATTCTACTAAATTAACTCTAGGAATAAACCAGAAATAATTTCAACTCGAAGATCAACATCAGTAATGACCACTTGGTCCAAATAGATATTCGATCGAACAAAACCAAACCCACTTTTAATATCCCACCACAACTCATTGGCTAGAGAGGTATGAATGGAGTTTCATGTATTTAGGTGATAGACCCCAGATGAAAAAGGTAGGAAATTAATGATGAAGGGTTTAAATACATGTGGGGGAATCCATTACCAAAATACCACTATATGGTTCAAGATAAAATAGAAATACCACACAATAATTCATTTATCAAAATAATTCGTGGATCACATACCACAGTAGAAGACAACAATATCAAACTAAACAATGGATGAAAAAATAATAAAACTCAAAGACCACCAAAAGAATCCATGCCCCACAAACCCCATGTTTCAACTTCACAAAGTCCACCCAAGTATCAAGAGGTGGAGTTAAATATGTGTGTTATTTTCCTTTTCTATGTCCCAGTAGATGACTTCTATAAAATCACCATTGTTCCAAAGCAGGGGTGAGTACTAAAATTCAGCTGGTTTTCCCTAGTTACATCCATACTCGAGACACTATGATAAAACATGATAAAAAAATTTATATAAATTTTCTTATATAGAACTAATTTTTAAATATTTTATATCCAAATATAATATAAATCCAAATTAAAAGGTTTTTGATGGAACGAACATTAAAAATTCTTTAACTCATTTAACATTCCATTTTAGCATAACCTATCTATTTTCACGCAACCATACACCTGACCATGAATATAATCAATGGACCTCCCATACTCATGAGTTATGAGTCATCATTCCCCCAAGATGATACTTATTGGACCATTTTGATGTGGGTAATTCACACCTATATCCACCCCAACCATTTGATGGGGTAATTTATGGCCTTATCCATCCCAATGAATATGAACACACTCCACAAAACATTCCAAATTCCTCAAAAAACCAAGAGTGTTCGAACCATTAAATAAATAATAATTTTTTTAATTGAAAACCATTTTTCATCGATGTAAAAAAACAAATAATTATTTTAAAACAATCATTTTAAAATCATGTTTTCAAAAAAAGTTTCCAGTAACAAACCTATTTCCCAATTTCCAAAAACATTCACCCAAGAGGGTTTCAAAAATTATTTCGTAGAAAATAAATAATCAATTTAAATTAAGGAAATAAATTTGTAACTATTAATTAATTTTTCAAAATAGCATGGTAATGAGTGAATCCACCAACGTAGTGTAATTTGGAGAACATGATAACTAACATGAAAAACAACACAAAACAATGTTGAATCATCATGAACCCACCATAGATCTATTCCCCTATCAACAACATTACCAAATGTAAACATATTTTCAACCCATAACACTATATATACACATAGTATGTGTGGATCAATGAAACTGAGAGTGAGGTAGAAGTATATCGAAGAAAACACATCACAAAAAAATTAATGAATTCATACTACAAGAATTATGATTCAATGCACCAATAAAAGGCTTCATATCAATTTTAATTTACATAAGAGAGGTTATCCAACCTTTAAGAGACCAAAATACCACGATAGGAATGTTTTGTAGATGAACATGGAACTTATTGGTAAACACAATTTAGATCCATGATTTAAGGATATAACATTGATCCGAGAATGATTTAGTCACAAAAATAGGCAAACCAAGAGCTAACCATGCTCACGGTTCACCCTTATTGGATACCTCACAAGGATTCCTCAAATTGTCTCCAAACAATGTTCCACCCTTGAAAAAAGTTAACTATCTAACAATTTCGCCTCACAACATGGTTTCTTTTAGGTTTCATCATGGTGTGGAAAACCCACATGCCACCCTTGCACATTCACATATTCCCATGTCACATTGGTTGTTGTTTCCTGCTATTATTACATGGTCTCCACATACATTGCACCACACATTCACCTATAGTAAATCCCACAAAACTCTCAAAACATTCTCCATACTCACCCAAAATTTACCCTTGTACTTTTTATATTTAAAAATCATAATAAAACTGTTACATACAAGAAACTGAGGGTGATACAATCAGTATAATTATGAATATTCCGCTTTAATGGTTTTTACCCCTAGGTCAATATTAGTCATATGCACATCCACTATCTATTATCCATGTAGAGATGTATTTTATAGTATAACCATAATCCTAATGTAATAATAAATTATGATTTTCACTCATACTAAGGATTATCTTAATGGTTCTCACTCAAATTTCCTCATTCTAGTTTCAAAAAACAACTTAATCTTTCTCTGATTCAAACTATAGAAACTTGAATTTTACATAAATAACAATTTTGTCTTATTATATGAAATTTCATTACATATAATTACAATCCATTATATAATAATAATTTTTTACTATCTTATAAAACATGGATTCATAAATATCTAGTATGTACAATATTTACATAATATCCTATAATGTTCCATACAATAACTTCATATTTAGACATATCATACTTAAAACATTTTTTCATAACCTAAATAAAAGGAATAATAATAATTGGTTAGAATAGATTCTTAGTATTGGAATGAAGAGACAAATGAATTGATAAAAATTTTAAGGCATAACCTAATCATATTTTTTTGAGAACAAGATTTTATCATTTTAAAATCACACCCCTATCATTCATAGATAATAATCAAGGGTCATGAACAAATTCTAGTCAGTTCCTATTACATGAATTATAAAGGAATTAAATAAAATGATACATGAAATAAATACATTATCATATTATCATTCAATAAACTAATTTTGAGAAATTTTTTATAAAAATAATCACATAATTATTATGTTAATTCTACCCAATTCAATAATCAACAAACGACATGCTTGGGCTGAACACCCTTTTACTATCTTTAAGATTGGGCTTGCCTACTTTGTGCCTCTATTTGTGATTTAGATAAACTCTTGTTTGACCTTTGATATCATAATATATTAATATTTACCCACTGTATTTGAGGGATATAATGAATGGAACTATCAGGAAAACATAATCCAATGCTATATATTACACTAGATCAGGAAATTTTTTATAATTTCATCAAAAAATAAACCAAAGAAAATAATATTGGCTTTGTCAAGATTTTATCATTATAATACCTAACCATTTAGATAAATAATAAGGATTTTATCATTTAATTGTATCCTCAGTGATGTGTAATAACATTAAAGGATGTTTTTATAAATGAAAATTTTATAAAAAAAGATCATTGGAATATTTATTGAGTAAAATAACATCTTTATTTTGAAATCAGTTATTTCAAATATATAAATTTCCAAAAACATTAAGGAAACAACTTTTGTTGGGAAGAACCATGGGAATCATTAATGTTAGATTTTTTAAACATAGAAGTAAAGATGGGGTGGAAATTCTTTGATATATTGTATATCAATACAATTATTGTATCATAACTTTAATAAAAAAGAATATCATTCTGAAAACCATAAGAAGATTCCTCTTAAATCATTTAATAAAATATATAATGAGGGGAAAATGATAATAAAAATTAAAATTAGTATATTAAAAACCTTCCAAAAAACATTTTAAGGAAAATATGTACATAGAAGAAGAAATACATAATCTAAATATGAAAAATGGGTTTTTCATAATTAATATTTTATAAATTTGAGTGAATAAAGTGGTTAAAATTAATGGAAATCTTATAATTTCCATAAATAATCACCGAAGAAGAAAAGTTATATGATTTTAGATTTATATATCACATAATATTATCCTCAAAAAATTAAACATATGCAATCTAGATAAATATGATATTGTAACAAAAAATCATTACCTTAGGTCCAAATTACTTATAGAGTGCTCTAAAAACATTTATAGTAAATTTTAATATACAATATTTATATATCATAACCATATAAATACTTATAATACCATAATGGATTTGTAATAAAATTTTATGACCTATTCATGGAAAATTCATTATTAATATCAATGATTAGGATTATAATTATTTCATTTTTTAAGCACGTCCCATTTTGGTTATTATGTCACATAAACCTTGATCATAGTTCAATAAACGAATGATTATCAATGATGACATAATTATCATATATATTTAGTATATATAAATTTATAACCATCATAAAATGTAGATATATAATAATTATAGATCCATTCATGGAGATGATAGTTTGTACGTACTCATAACCACTGTGTTAATTTTATTTTAAATAAAAAGAATGAAATATAAATTAAAATTTTGTTATTAAAAAACATAAATATATTTTATATATTTTTTAAATCTATCATTATATTCATAAATTTTAGTCAGTATTGTAAAATGGACCATAACATTATGTGGTTGATATAGTTCACATGTATACTCCAGTTGTAAATACACGTAAATTTCAAGGAAAATATTTTCTTAAATTCTTTGAGATTTTACGAGTTTTCGGTTTCTAACGGAATCTGATTCCGAGGCCCGGTGTGCCCGTTATCAATTTCTGAAATTTAGCTCGGGTACATTCAGTGAAAGAACTAGTAGGTTTTTCTATCTTTTGAACCAGTGCTCGGATTTGAAATTTGAGGGCACCGATTGAACCGTAGTGATGGTAATTCACTAAGAGGACTATTACCGATGATGTGTTTTCTTGGGAGGAGTTGTATAAATTTGTTGATGAAATGAAAATTAAAATAAAATCGTGTTACAATTTTATTTCTTTTTCTAAGTGGTTATATCCTAGGTGTGGGAGTTGGGGTGGGACCCACTAGATACTAACTACCCTTGAGAAGATAAAGGTGAAGTGGGTCCCACATGAGCCCCCAACTCTTCACATTCTTTAACTCCCTCATTTATTTGAGTAACTCCCCTCTCTCCTTCTTTATGTCTTCCCAACATAACACATAATTAATGAGGCAACTCATGTTTAATTAATTATGTGTTTAGGAATTTGAATTGGTAATATTTGAGTTCATGGAAAGAATTAATAAAATAATGGAATGACTTTTTTTATTTGGGTTGGCTTGTAATGTGAGGATATTGGGGGAGAACTCTAAGTCCCTTGAAGAACTTCATCACCTTCGTTGAAGAACGCCAAGTCTCCGATGAAGAACGTCGACTTGGTATTCCCGGAATTCTACATCCTCTTCCTCTTCAACGACAAGGAAGGAGACACCGACGACGGTGGGAACGACACCATCCTCTACGGCTCTTGACAACCGTGAGCTTCCTTCGCGGTTGGTGTTATCTTCGTTCGTGTTTAATTTAATCTTCTTCGATGATTATTTTTGGCTGAATGTTTCCAACATAACAGGAGGATATCAGACCGCACAAACACGACCGATTTCTCCTCCTCGTTTTCTAATTTATTTACGTTGTTGATCAAAGTGAAGGCGGCGTGGTGCCGTTGCACCACGTGGGGGCGAAGAGAACCGAGACCAGAGTGGGCCGCGTCCGTGGTGCGCGGTGAATTCGTGTCGTGCCGATGAAGGCGCAGGAATCCCGGCCGGAGCGGGCTGCGGCGGTTGTGCGTGGCACCATCGCGCCGCGCCGGAGAACCCGAGGGAGGATGCGGCTAGAGCGGGCCGCGACGGAGGGGCGCATCGCCATTCAGCCGTGCCGGTTGGACGAGAGCCGCGGCCTAAGGCCGTGGCGGTCTTTAGCAAGGGCGGCCGGGCTTGGCCGGCCACCAGCGCTCTGAGAGGCGGGACCCCGAAGGGTCCCGCGACAGTTCAACTGGCCGACCATAATGGCCAGCCGTTTTCCAAAAAAACCGGGTGGTTGAAACCCCCGACAAGCTCCCTAGGGCAGACCCAACCAGGGGGGCCACTGTTTCCAAATCAAAGGGGGCAGCGCCCCCTTCGCGCCCAGCACGTCCGACTTCCGAGCCGAGTCAGACCACGCCCAAATGGTCAGACCCGGACCCGGGACGGGTTGACCCGGTTTGGCCGACCTAGGGGTTGTTGGGCAGAGTCGGATCGGACCCAAACCCCCTATTTTTGGACAAATTCGTTCAAACTACCATATCATGGGATACAAACCTATGATCGACACAGCATCAGTTGCATAGGGATCCTTGGATCGAGATGGTCATTTTGGTGTACTACACTCAAGGTTTCGATGAACTTTGGGTATGGGCGGGTTGGTTTGAACCCAAAACCAACAGGGCCTTCGGAGCGGAAACGCTTATAACATAATGACCGGACGTCCGAATGATGTTCCGTCTATTACGTTGAATTCCTTTTATTGAGATGGTTCTTTTGGCTTACTCCACTTGAGGTTTGGATGCAGATGGAGTATGGTCTCGTTGGTTTATCATAAAAAGCAACCGGGCCCCTGGAACGGAAAAACCAATATCTCTGAGACCGGGTGTCCAATTGACGCGCCTTCTGTAGCATTGAGATCCTATTTAAAAAGAGGAACTTTGTGATACATTAAGTCCGGAAATCATGACAGTTTATGTATTGACCCCTTTTCTCCTGGAGCGGACCCTCCCATAATTGAGCGTGCGGTGTGGGGGAACCCTAGAGCTGGCTGTGACTGCGACTGTATTTGGATCCATCGTTGGTTTGGCAGCGATGAAGACAGTACTTGGATCCTCCGTGGGTTCGGTAGTGATGAAAACTGTACATGGATCCTATGTGGTTTCGATAGCGATGTTTACTATACTTGGATCCTACGTGGGTTCGAAAGCGATGACTACTATACTTGGATCCTACGTGGGTTCGATAGAGGAGATGATACAGACGCTACATCTAATCATCTCCACCCCTCTTCGTGAGTAGTATACCTTTGTGAGCTGAGTCTTGACATTCAATCATTATCTTCGATATGATTGACATTCTTTCCTATGTGGATTCAGTTGTGATTTCCTGTGTGAATTGGGTTGTACTTTCTTCTATGGACTGGGTTGATATTGGGCTCGGAAGATGGAGCCGAACTGGAATTAATGACTTAGGTATATGTATGGTTATATACCTATGTAGTTTAAGTTGATACTTCATATTTGTATCTTTCCTTTTTACTTTATCATTTGGGGATTCTGGGAGGCCTTCAGGAGTCTCGAGGTCCCTACTGAGTACCGTATACTCATCCCTTCATGGGCTATGCCCGAACTACGTTGTGTTGGTGGTAGAAGACGGACATCGCTGATCGTGGTTAAGGCCTGAGGAGCGGGATGGTATACGGTGGTAGACTATCAGGAGGGTCGTCCACTGAGTGGACGGCCGGACTCGAGGAGCCGGCGGGACTATCTATACTCACCCTTCAGGTGGGAGTTTCGAAGGACATCTTGGTGGTTGCTGCTTAACATTTTAGCTGTTATACTATCTTTTCTAAGTTGTACTATACTTTCAGTTGGGCTTGTATACTGGACCATTACTTTCCAGCACTTACGGTTGTACTCACCTTACTTAGTGTTTAATTTAGCTTGCGTACTCTAGGGTGTTTGTTTTCTTATATAAATGAAATTCCTTCCCTTTTATCAGGAATTACGCCTTTGGTGGTAGTCTCCAGCCCCGGGCCTATAGAAGGCGGGCTTGGGGTAGTCACGGCATGGGCCCCGAGGACGGGTCGTGAAAAATTGGTATAAGAGGATTCAGTTCTGCCGCAGTGCTCAGGACTCTAATAATTTCATCTATGTAAAGAAATAGTGTTAAGGGTATTTAGTGTGGTTATCAGTCCAGGGAGTCCAGTGTTGGTGCGGCGGCTGACGTATCCATACACCATGACCCTGACATCTGATTTCCGACTCAATACACGAAATAAATGATTTCATATGTGTTTCAAAAGTTTTCATAGTGATTAATTTGTGTCAGCTCACTAGGTATACTGTATTAACCGTGGAACACCTGTTTCTTTTCAGGATGGCCCCACGATGACAGCCAGCTAGGGTTCCGATATTTGTGTGAGACAGCAGCTCACTGAGTGACAAGGCCTCAGTGCAAGGCCCCATTAAAGCGGAGGCACCGGAGGTACCTATACCCGCCGAGCCACCGATGCTACCAGCCTGAGCAGCTGAGAGTGCACATCGCCTGAGTGAACATCACAAGTTTCAGCATCATAGACTGCCTAGATTCCGTAGGTAGACGGACCCTCAGGCAGTCTAGTATTGGATGGAGGCTATTGTATGAGTCTTCCGATTTGTAGGGACACTAGCAGACCTCATGGTGATCCTTGCGTTGAGTCTCCTGCATGCAGCAGCAGGTAGATGGTGGAGCCTGATGCTCCAGGTTCACAACGAGACATCTTTTCTTTGGATGGACTTCAAGAGCCTATTCCGCTCAGATTTCATTCCAGCCACCCTCTCTGTGGTGCAAATCTAGGAGTTACTACTGCTGCGGTAGGGCAGCATGTCAGTATCCCAGTACTCGGAAATATTTACTGATATATTGCCCTACTCCACAGACATGGTACGAGACCCATTCTTCTGGCCCCGGACCTTCGAGAAGGGACTGAGGCATGAGATCAGGGTTTAGATGATCTCCCTCAGCAATCTAATACAGGAAGGAGTTCTGGATCGAGCCCTTCTTGTGGAGAGCTTTCTTTCTGAGCCTCCACCAGTAGCGAGGCCTACCGCAGGGCGACACAAAGTGGTGTCTTCGGCAGTCTGTAGTAGACAGATATCGCAGAGTTCCATGCAGACTAGGCCATCAGGTGGGCGACCTCAGGATGGTGGTTCAGATCTGCAAGGCATACGCTGTAGAGCCAGTCATACGAGAGGCATGCAGTGTTATGCATGCGGTGGGCAGGGCCACATGGCTCGTGACTAGCCGACCCACCCTGCAGTTGAGTAGCAGACTGTATAGGGACCTCACATGCAGTCATAGAGTTTTGACTGTGGTGGTCCTCCAGGAGCAGGCGGACGTGGAAGAGGATATGGCCGAGTATCGGGTGGTGGACGATGTTTCAAGGCTCTACCACCACCACCACCAGGCGGTCCACCCCGACCACAAGGAATAGGTGGAAACGAGAGAGCACAACATCAGGTAGCTGAAGCCTACGATCATGGAGCTCCAGAAGTGGGTGGACAAGGGCGAGACTAGATCCTGGCATGGAGGCCTTTGTCCATAATTCCTATAGCTTCGTTGACATAATTGTTTCTGTTTCTTTGTGTCTTTGTACTTTGAGTTGTAGTAATAAAAGACACTTGCAATTGTGACATTTTATTTCTTGTCTTTTGTATGATAATACTAAGAGGTTCTTGTTAACACACATTGACTTGACCCTGACATATGAGATTCCTACTAGAGGAGAACCAGAGACCACACACTGATGCCAACAGTGTGACTGAACCCTTGGAGGCGAGATTAACGGTTGGATCTCATGGTAGTAGCGTCGAGGCCCTACGATGTCATTCATGTAATGAATCACAACTGTTCAAGGCAGGATTGACTATATTAGGCAAGGAACGTGGTTCATCCAATGGATGAGACCATATTTCCCTTTTCGGCAAAGTAGAAATATTTCCTGCTTTGCAGAACGTTAACGAAGAAGGGGCAACACTTCGTGTGGTCAGACAGATATCCGCAGAGCTTCCAAGATCTGAGACAGAGATTGACCAGTGCACCCATCTTGAGGATACTGGTGGAGGGTGTAGGGTATGTAGTTTACTGTGATGCATCAGGGACCGGACTCAGGTGTGTCTTGATGCCGGAGTGGGCAGTTATCTCTTACGGTTCATGACAGTTGAGGCAGCATGAGCAGAACTATGCTAACCATGATCTGGAGTTAGAAGTAGTGTTCTTCAACTTAAAGATGTTGTGGAACTATCTGATTGGCGAGCACTTTACAGTCTACTAAGACCACCAGAGACTCAGCTACATCTTCTCGCAGAAGGACCTGAACCTGAGACAGCGGTGATGGCTCGAGTTCCTCCAGGACTATGAATTTGAGATAGTCCATATTCCTGGGAATGGGAACATAGTGGCTGATTCTCTCAGCAAGAGGACGGGCATCCAGCTACATGGAGAGGCAAAGGAGAAGCTAGCCGCATTGCCAATATCCTTCGTGAATATAGATGGGGTAGCCTTTCTACAGTCACTCACAATAACTCCTCAACTACTTCAGCGGGTGAGAGAGGAACAATGTGGGGACGTTGACTGTGAGATGGGACATGCATAGATATCCTTATGATATACACCTGATGGATTTTCTGTATGAGGAGAGAATGTCGCCCTTTTCTGAGGACATACCATAGTACCATCTACATTGCAGGAAGAGGTGCCAAGGGAGTTTCACACTTCCCCATTGGCGGTACATCCAAGAGTAGCGAAGATGTACCAGGATCTCAGACGACAACACTGGTGGCTAGGTATGATGAAGACTGTGGCAGAGTTCGTTTCACGATGCCTCACCTGACAGCAGGTGAAGGGAGAGCACCAGGTACCAGCAGGCTTGGTACAACCCTTGGAGGTCCCGGAGTGGAAGTGGGGTGGGATATCTATGGATTTCGTGACTAGGATTCCACGTACTTCCAGAGGACACGACTCCATCTGGGTGACTGTCGACCGACTCACAAAGTAGGCCCACTTTCTACCTATCAGAGAATAGGGCTCAGTGGAGATCTTGGGACAACTCTACGTTCAATAAATCGTACGTCTTCATGGTGTTACATCGTCTATCGTCTCCGATCGAGATGCTCTCTTTACTTCCCGTCTTTGGAAGGGGTTGCAGGAGGCATTTGGGATGCAGCTACGCCTAAGCACCGCATTTCACCCTCAGACGGATTGTTAGATGGAGATGACCATTCAGACTCTCGAGGATATGCTCCGTGCATGTTTCCTTTACTTTGGTCGTAGCTGGGAGGATCACCTAACATTAGTGGAGTTTGCGTACAACAACATTTACCACTCCACCATAAGGATGGCACCATATGAGGCATTGTATGGCCGACCATGCAGATCCTCTGTGTGTTGGACAGACCCTGGGGAGTCAGCACTTGTAAGACCAGAGATGGTCCAGGCCACGACAGAGAAGGATCAGATCATCCAGGAGTAGATGATGACTACTTGGAGATGACAAAAGTCTTATGCTGACAGGAGGCGGAGACCATTGGAGTTCGAGGATGGAGACCACATTTTCTTATGGGTCTCACCTCGGCGTGGATTACAGAGATTTGGTCGGGGTGGAAAGTTATCTCTATGCTTCATCGGACCATTCCAGGTTCTCAGTAGGATATGTGATGTGGCTTATCGCCTGGCTCTTCCACCTCAGTTACACTGGTTACACGACATCTTCCACGTATCTCAGCAGATGAGATACGTGCACCACCTGATGCATATCATCTATCACAGGGAGCTGTACATCAATGATGGGGTGACATTCATGGAGGTCTCGGTGCAGATCGAGGATCGACAGGAGTGGGTCCTACGTGGATGGTTGATTCCTCTAGTGCGCTTCAGGTGGCAGCACGAGAACCTCCACGAGAGAACATGGAAGCGGGAGGCTCAGATGCTTGCACAATACCCTCATTTGTTCCCCTGTTTTGTGATATATCTTTATGGGGACGTAAATCCATGAGGTGGGAGTAATGTAAGGTCGCTTAAATTTCAAGATTTTTTTTGTCATAAATTCTTTTTGATTTAACAAGTACGTAGTTTCTGACGGCACCAAATTCCAAGGCCCAGTGTGCCCGGAATCAATTTCCTAAAATTAGCTCGGGTACGTTCAGTGAACGAAGGAGTGGGTTTTTCTATCATTTGAACCAGTGCTCGGATTTGAAATCTGGGAGAACCGATGGAACTGCGACACTAGTAAATTATTTAAGAGGTCTATTACCGATGGTGCGTTTGCTTGGGAGGATTTTTATAAATTTGTGGATTAAATGAAAAGTAAAATAAAATTGTGTTAAAATTTTATATCGTTTTCTAATTGGTTATATGCTAGGTGTGCGAGTTGGGGTGGGACCCACTAGATACTAATTACCCATGAGAGGATAAAGGTGAGGTGGGCCCACACAAGCCCCTGACTCTTCACATTCCCGAACTCCCTCCTTTATTTGAGTAACTCTCCTCTCTCTTCCTTTAAGTGTTGCCAACTTAACACATAATTAATGAGACAACTCATGTTTAATTAATTAAGTGTTTTGGAATTTGAATTGGTAATATTTGAATTCATGGCATTAATTAATAAAATAAAGGAAGGCCTTATTTTATTTTTGTTGGATTGTTGTGTGATGATATTGGGGAGAGAACTCTATGCCCACTGAATAACTTCATCACCTTCATTGAAGAACGCCAAGACTTTGACGAAGAATGTCGACTTGGCGGTCCCAGAATTCTCCATCCTCTTCCTCCTCCGTAATAAGGATGGAGACACCGACGACGACGGGAACGACGCCAACCTCCGCAGTGCTTGACAACCGGGATATTCTTTCAAGGTAGGGTTTATCTTTTTTTGTGTTTAATTTTATCTTTTTCGTTGATTATTTTTGACCGAATGTTACCAAAGTAACGGGAGCTGATAGGACTGCCCAAACACGGTCGATTTCTCCTCCTCGTTTCCTTGTTTATTTACATTGATGATCGAAGCGAAGACAGCATGGTGCAGTTGCACCACATGGGCATGAAGAGAACTGTGGCCAGAGCGGGCCGCGGTGGTCTTCAGCAGGGGCGGTCGGGCTCGGCAGGCCGCCGGCGCTCTAGGAAGCAGGACCTCGAAGGGTCCCGCATCAGTTCAACCTGCCGACCATAATGGCCTGCCGTTTTCTAGAAAAACCAGGGGGTTGAAACCCCCAAACATCTCCCTAGGGTGGACCCCACCAGGGGGCCGCAATTTCCAAAAAAGGGGGCAGCACCCCCTTCGCACCCCGCGTAGCCGGCTTCCGAGCCGGGCCGCCGGCCGCACCCGGGCGCGGGCCGGGCCAAACACAAATGGGCCGGATCCAGACCCAGAATGGGTCGACCCTGTTCGGCCGACCTAGGGGTATTGGGGCATGTCCGACCGGGCCCAAACCCCCTATTTTCAGACAAATTCGTTCAAACACTCATATCATGGGCTACAGACCTCTGATCAACGCACTGTCAGTTGCATGGGGATCCTTGGATCGAGGCGGTCGTTTTGGTATATTACACTCAAGGTTTTTATGAACATTAGGTATGACCAGGTTGGTTCGAATTCGAAACCAACCAGGCCCTCGGAGAGAAAATGCTTATAACTTAACGACCGGACGCCTGATTGACGTTCCTTCTATTACGTTGAATTCCTCTTAGTGAGACAATTCTTTTGGCTTACTTCACTAGAGGTTTACACGGAGTTGGTGTACAGTCGGGTTGGTTTTAGTTTAAAAACCAATCGGGCCCCTGGAACGGAAAACCAATATCACTTAGACCGGGCGTCTGATTGACGCTCCGTCGGTTGAGTTGAGTTCTTATTGATGAGATGGTACTTTGTGATACATCAACTCCAAACTTCGTGATAGTTGATGTATCTTCCCCTTAGCTCATGGAGCGGACCCTTTTAAAATCGAGCGTGCTGTGTGTAGGAACCCTAGAGCAGGCTGCGACTGTGACGATGATGGCGACTGTACTTGGATCCTATGTGGGTTCGGTAGCAATGGCGACTGTACATGGATCCTCTGTGGGTTTGGCAGTGATGATGACTGTACTTGGATCCAACATTGGTTCGACAGTGATGGTTACTGTACTTGGATCCTACATGGGTTCGATAGTGACGTCTACTATACTAGGATCTTACACGGGTTTGGCAGAGGAGATGATACAGAGGCAACATCTAATCATCTACACCACTCTTCGTGAGTAGTATACATGTGTGAGCTGAGTATTGACTTTAAATCATTATATTCGATATGATTGACTTGCTTTCCTGTGTGGTTTGGGTTGTTATTTCGTGTGTGGATTGGGTTGTACATTCCTGTGTGGACTTGGATGAACTTGGGCTTGGAATTTGGAGCAGAATTGGAATTCATGACTTAGGTATATGTATGGGAAAATATCTAAGCAGTGTTGGTTGATACTTAGTATTTGTATCTTTCCTTTTTGTTTAATCCTTTGTGGATTCTTGGAGGCCTTCGAAGGTCTCAGGGTCTCTACCGAGTATCTTATACTCATCTCTTCATGGGTTATGCCCGCACTACGTTGTTTTGGTTACAGAAGATGGACATCGCTGATCATGGTTGAGGCCTGAGGAGTGGGACGATATACGGTGGTGGACTATCAGGAACGACGTACACGGAGTGGACGGTCGGACTTGAGGAGCTGACGAGACTACCTTTACTCACCCTTCAGGTGGGAGTTCAAGAGGACATCTTGGCGGTTTCTTCATTACTTTTCAGCTATTATAAAATCTTTTCTCAGTTGTACTGTACTTTCAATTGGGTTTGTATACTGGCCCATTACTTTTCGGCACTTACTTTTGTACTCAATTTACTTAGTGTATTCTTCAGCTTGTGTACTCTGTGGTGTTTGTTTTTTATATAAAGGCAATGCCTTTCCTTTTATCGGGATTTACGCCTTTGGTGCTAGTCGTCTGCCCCTGGCCTATGGAAGGTGGGCTTGGGGTAGTCACGGGACGGGCCCCGAGGACGGGTCATGACACTAGTGATACCAACATTTCCCGTTTAATTAAAAAGAAGAGGAAAATGGTTGTGAAATTATTATTCAAATGACTTAGTATTTTAATGATACCATATTGAACATGTTTTTATGGATACAAAAATTTTAAAGGATGTGGTAGCATAAATAAAGCTTAAATATCCTAATTATGATTTATAGATCTTCTTTGAGATCCCTCATTTGACTTACAAATTAACCCACGAATGATTATTCATAGGACAAACCCAAGGTATATTGGAAAAAGGTTAGGAATATTGGAAGGTATTATAAAATGTATTATCTATTATAGAAGGCTTAGATTTACACAATATGGGAGGAGAGGTTTTTCCCCATTATAAGAGAGAGATATGATTCACATGGAATAACTTCAAGTATTTAAATATAATTAATTTCTTCCTCATGAATAATACATGAAAATAAATAATTATTTATACATAATATATGATAGTTAATTAATATCATGAGGAGATAAAAATTATACATGTTTATGTGGACATCATACCCTTATAACATTGTTTAACCCCGATTTTCAAGAAGTAAACGTAATTGGGGGAAATTTTTTCTATTAATTGTGACAAAAAATAAAAGTAGGGACATTAAAATATTTGGATAATATAATTTAAAATTTTAACTAAATTTAATTGAATTCATTTTCTATAATTGAAATATATCAATTTTAAATTAATATCATGAAACACAATGAATACATGATTTAAAAAAATGTTATTTAATCAGAAAACTAAATCTAATTTTCTTCGTATCATATGAAAAACTATCGAATGAATATTTTATTTAATATATAACATATAAATTTCATCAATATATTATCAATTAATTATTTATATAATTTATTTAGAAAAAAAATCATTTTCCACATTATATTTTTTAAAACTAACACTTTTTACCTCTATTTTATTTTATAATAAATTATATATTTTAGATAAAAATTTATGGCTGGATATTAATTTATACATATGTGTTGTAAATATATTTCATTAACATAATTTCCATTACGGATTAATATACTTGAAAAAAATTCATAACACCTTGAAAATATATTTCATCAATTGTTTTATTTTATAAAATAAATTATTATATTAAATATTTAAATACTATTTATTGCGAATTACTCAATAAGTTTTAGTTTTAAAAAATATTAATATATATATATAACAAAATGGGATAAATATTAGCCATACTCATCAATCAAATGAGTATGTAATAATAGAATACTGTATCAATACATAATTTAGCATCAAGGTTGTGTCCAATGAATGAAATAAAAAACTTCATGTTTATGTTAAACATGATTTATAGAAATTATTGCATTGTTAAAACTGGATATTTTCAGTTCCAAAAAATAGTTGTCCTTTTTTCATTCTTTGAAATTTTTTTACTTTATTCACAATATAATTATATATGTATAATTAAATAAAATAAATTTCTATAATAACCCTTTAAATTTATGATAATAGCCTGAGTAGTATACCTAAATTGTTCAACGGGTAATATCAAATAACGTGGAATAATTTTAAAATTCCCCTATTATTTTCATTATATATTAGGGATGCATATTAATTTAAATATATGACCATTATATAATTAATTTCAAGTCACTCTCCATCCTTAATAATTATTTATCATTCATAATATAGACAATTTAAAATATCATTAGATACAAATTGTTACATATTCATAGGGATGATCATATTATGTTTATTTATTTAAAAAATAATTGCTTAAAATGAATCAATTATTATAAACCATATGATCTCCCCTACATTTTTTAATCATTTATATTTTCCAAATAAATTTTAATTTTTGAATCTATTCTAACAATTAATGATACCCTCTCATAAATTTCACCATTATAGATACTGTAATGATTAAATCATTGATTGAAATATTTTTTGAGAAAAATATTTGAATTTTTTTAATTATATATTTCTTCAAGAATAAACGATGATAAAATATTATAACCAATTATTTTAAACATTCTAATTATTTTAAAATTATTTATAGTGAAATGAAATGAAATTTAGAATTTCTACATAAAAATTATAATATTTAATGGAGGGAATGGATATTGATAGAAAATTTATTTCTAACCAATCCCATGTATTATTATAATTTGAAAAAATGTTTGAAATAAATCCATATTATGTTAAACATAATAATATTTTAACAATATATTTAACACATGAATAAAAACAATATTAAATTGAAATTATAACAATGTTTAAAAAACATCTCATTTGTTTTTAATATATTCATGTGGTGTCATGATTGAATAAATTTAATTTCAAATAATATTTACTATCTATTTATTCATCATGAAATTTATCGTGGGGACTAATGGCCTAGCGATAATTTTTTATCATACAAACACAAATTACAGTAAAACATACTCTATCAATTATCATTCCTTAAAATATCTCTTTGGAAACACCTGTTCAAGTCCATGAACAAGATTATCATTTTTACATGTCCTATAGACTCTTTTATTTCATTACACACATCTTTGTAACAATTTTATATATGATTTTTTGAATTCATCATTCAGTAACCATTTACTAGGTTGAATGTGCAAAAAAATATCTTAAACTAAATATTGTATGGAAACCATATATAACATAAATAATGAAAAATGAAATCAATTAATAAACGATTTATATTAATCTATCAAATAAATTAATCTTTTATATTCAAATAATTTCTTTATCATCTATTTCCAAAATATCAAAAAATAAAATTGATGTATTTAAATAGTCTTTTGATTCATTTTGAAAAGTTATAATAACTCTATAAAACCATAACTTCAATGTTATAGTAAATTAAAAGACCATTCTATGTCCAATAGTTTATTAATTATCTATAGAATACTATTTTGGAACCAAATATAAGAATGTTTTTGTCAAAATGTTACTAAAAAATGTAGAATAAAATAAATATAATATGATAAACATAAAAAATATTTATATTAATAATCATAAATTAAGGATGATGTTATTATTACAAAAAACAAAATAAATTAAAAAAAATTTGATTATAGGAATCAAATATAAAAGAATCTATGTTCCTGAATTTTTTATACAATTAATAAATCATCATTTTCTATGATAATGTGAAACTATACATTAATAAATTAGGTATGTGAATGTGATATTTATTCATTTATTAACCATAAACATTCTAGGATCATGAGAAATATCGTGTAATCTCGTTTATACACTAAAAGGAAATTATTCAATCAAAAATGATAATTATGAATAATAGAGATATAATATTATAATAAAATATATACATGAACTAAAAAACACCGCTAATGGACTTTTAATCTAATAAACAAATCACCATTCATTAATAACTCCAATCATAAAGACATTTAACCATATATTATTTAATAAAAACCCATTAAAAGATTTGTTTTCAATATGATCAATCCATGTTCTATATCACATCAATTTCATAACCATTATATTCTATATATAAATATGTCCTTGGTAATGTTAATCTTCTATTCTACCCTAAATCAATAAACAAATATTTTTAATTAATAAAATCATAAAATAAAAATATAATGATGTTTTCATTAATATAACTTTATGTTTTAAGTAACCACTCCAAAAAAAATTATTTTTTTAGATATCTTGAAATTTTCTCTTTCATTTTGTTTGATTTTAATTTATATATTATCATATAATTAAAAAATTAACAAAGTGATTAAAAACATGATGTGTTTCTAGATATTTCTCCTCTTCTCATGACCAAAATCCAACCACAACATAATATATTGTCATTATTCTCTTATGTATCCCCTTTTTTCAATGCTTTAACCAATATGATTTGGATATATCCTAAGACATTTTTTACATAAATTTCATTGGAACTATAAAAAAATTAAAAAAATTACATCATATATTCTACACAAGTTACTTGGTTTTTCTTCTCCTTATAGAAACACCAATCTCATGGTTTTCTTTATCTTATTAAAATAAATAATATCAATTTTTTCAACAATAAAAATAAAAGTAAAATATTTACAAAAATAAAATTAACATTCTTAATCATTAATTATTTCAATAGAGTTATATTATATAAATATTTCAATGACACTAATAATTGTTATATTAAAGGTAAAATTCACCATAAATTTAGTTAAAGTTAAACCATTATATGAATGAAAATTTTCACCAATCAAATACATGTACACATAAATTATTAATTTTCTTCAAGGATATATATTATCATATTCAGAAATAAAATAAGTCAATTTAATGTAAAAAATCATATTTAATATATATCACAAAATTATCAATGTCAATTAACTATTTGAAATCATATATAAATATCATTTAAAACTTTTATGTTTTCTTAAAGTTCAATCATCCATGTATTTTACATAACCAAAAACATTTAACATAAACTCTGTTTAATAGGGTTCAACAATATACTTATTGGAATAATGATATTATTTTTAATTTAAATTCATACTCATACATCTCCAGATAAAAAAAATTGTATTCTAGTAATATATTATTCATGAAAAAATCTAAAATTCACTAATACTCCCTTATTGAATCACCTATATATATTATTTTTCATATTTAGAACATGCTTATATGTTAGGTTTTATTAATAAATATTCATCCCAAAAAATATTGAATGTCAAACCATGCGTAGAAGTTTTATCCCCGCTAATAATTTCCTCATGAAACTATTTTTTTCATTTAGGAAATATGGGTGAGTGTTTTCTTACTTCTGGTAATTCTAATTTAATTCATTTATATTATAACCACCTAATTTTATTTTTTAAAATCCCAATAACGAATTTATCACTAATTAATTTTTCATTTTCAAACTATTCAAATAATTATATCTTCAGAATTCTTATATATTTATAGTAAAAAAATATAAATTTATAAAAATCAATCAATTATCCCAATTCATGAGTAATCATTTAATAATTCTCGTGTGTATATCTACTCGACTAAAAATTAAATTACTTCTTCCACATCATTGAAAAATATTTAAAAACAATTAATGGATATATTACAAAGAAACTACTCAAATCATAGATAAAAAATATTAAAAAAATATATGTATGTCCATATAATTTTATACATTTAAAGGGTAATAAAATAAATAAAATAAAGATAATTTGAGCTTCAATGGTATTCAAAACAACACCTTTCTATAATTAAATAACATCATCCTTATGGAATTCATTTTCCAATTCCTTAATTTCTGTAAGAGATCTAAAAAATAAAAATAAATAAGTAAAATTATAGGGTCCATATAATTTATTATTGAAAGAGGTTAATTGATTACCATTTAGTGAAAATATATTCCAAAAAAAAATTCTCTATAAAAATATATTTTTCATCATAGAATATTATTTTTAATTCAAATTATATTACCTATTATCATGAAATCACACAACTAAGGAATGCAATGTAGTTTATCAACCATGATCAATGAATGGTCTAATTTGAGTTTATACCACATATTTGGGTTATCATTTTTTCATTAAAATTATCATTAATATTCTATACCATAAATCCTTCTCTACATACATTGTTTATGTCCACCATAATTGAAATAAACATGAAAATATAAACATAAATTCATAATTTAATTCAAATTTTTGTCCATATATATGAATCATTTGATAATATATTTAACCAAATCATTAATTTCTATATTTCATTCGACATCATAAACCTGTTATTCTATAGAAATAAATTTTTTTGATCAACTAACATTAAACATACCATTCCCATCTAAAACATGAAAATATAAATCTCGATATTACTTATAAATAGAGCCCTTTAGATTAATAAAAATACATTTACAATAATAAGGCGTGTCTTCAACTCATATATGTTAAACATATATAAATCCACTAGAAAGGATAATATATGAACTATAATTAAAATATATTCAACCAGATATTATATATATCCAAATATTTTTTGTTTATATTAAATAAGAACATTTTTGGATTATTATCATATAATAATATTCTCTAGAATCATTAGTTATTTCTAATATTTAGAGTCTATTCTAAATCTAATAAATCATTTTTGAAATCAAATGATAAAGTTTTAATATGAGTTAAAAACCAAATTTAATTTAATTTTTTCTTCAAAATACATAAAAATCCATAATCAAGAAATTATTCTAAATATTAGTCTATACCATATCCTCCCATGAATTATTAGTTGTATCCATTTTCTTCGGGGACTTTTAAAATGTGGGTGTACTCAAAAAGGTGTATATAACAGAAAATTGAAAAAACATTTCATAAAAATATTTGGAAACATACCAAATTAATTTTCTTATTATCCATTTACTCATCATTTATAGGTACAATTATAATGTTTTATTCAGTATTCATGTTTCTTATATGGATTTTCCCAACTAGTATTTCATTCTTTTCATTTTATTTCCCCATATATTTTTCACATTTTTTATGTATATTCAAAATTATATTACCTTAAATCTATTTTCACCACCTATTAATGTAATATTCGTTACTTTATAGTCATTGTTGACTTTTTTATAACCTGAAAGCATCTCCAATATTTCTTATTTCAGTTGGTTTTTAATTTATTACAAATTTATTTAGAATTAAAAAAAAATTAATTGATTTCTAGAATTAGTCTATTAATTATTGATGGAAGCCCCAATAGTGGTCATGAATGATGTTGTAATTTCCTATAATGTAATTTTATTTATTTTAATATATTAGCCTTTATATTGGAATCAATGCATAAAATCTCATTATTCAAATGTTTTTCACTACATTCTATATTATTTTGATGTAATTATCCCATCAAATTATTATCATTTGAATTAAAATAAATATAATTTTTTACACATTATAAAATACTTGTAGTTTTTTCTTGGACATTATAATGTCAATTTTATTTTTTATAATATTCAATGATGTATCCTTATATAGGATTAATCCACCTTTTGATGTCCTCTCATCTATTTGAATATTTTTGTTTTCTATTAGAAACTATTTTAATTAAATTCATCTTATAATTCAATAGAATATCCTAAAATTTTCATTATTGATGTTCCACTTTTAGTGGAATTTATAATATACCTATTATTGTCGGGTAAAACATTATGATATTCTTTAATTACAGACTAAATCATTAATCCATGATGCGAACACATTCATAAAAATTCAATCAACCTCTCATGTGATGCATAAATCTATCCAATTCCAAAATGACTGAAGTTTGACTTTTTTTAATTAATATTAATATTTTTTGATTGTGGTAGAATCTTGATAGATAAAAAATCCATATATATTCAGTTATTAATTGAACTATATTCTATTTATTTAATTTATATTTTTGTCGTAAAATTATAAATGAATAAATTTTAAATTTCGATTAGATATACTATTAAATTTGAATATAGCACCTCATTTCTGAAAAAAAATAATTTTTTATAATTATATTATTATGTTGTATCCCATCTTAATAATTTCAAATTTAATTCATTTCAATTATCAATAACACTATATTATATTTTTTCCATGAAATTTATGGTCTGGACATTGATGCTTGTACCCAAAAAATTGATGGTAGTCCGTAACATAATAATATTATATTCACCACATTTCCCCTTTTCATAGTAGATTCCAAATCATGCAGTTGTTTAAATCATTCAATGATAACTTTTTTTCTTATGACGACATTTTTTTTGAAATATAAAGATGTTATTTTATTTGTTTCCTTTCTAATTCAATAAAATATTACAAATTCCAATCACTATGAATAAAATATTAATATCCTATTGTTCAAAATTTGATAAAACAAATAATAAAAAATATAATAATTGAAATGGGTATGTATATTTTCATATTAATTGATTGAACTTAGATAATTCAATGTTCACCTATACAACCCATCTAAAATAACAAAAAATTTAACTCCACAACATTTATATAAATTGTAATGATAAAAAATGTTTATAAAATTATAAAGATTATTCTTAAAAATTACTATAATAAAATAGTATTGTGAATTATTGTGGTCATTACCATGTCAAAATATTGATACAAATATTATTAAATTAGTACAAAATTTATGAAGAATAAATGAATTGATAATTTTTAATAAATACCATAAAAAATAAAGAAAATTACTTAATAATTCAATGGAAACTGTAGTAAGAATCATAATTCAAGGATCATGAAATTTATTAAAATTAAAATGTATTATATAGATTGTTATTTTATTTATATTTAAAATATATAAAACATGTGTTATTGTACATATTCCTTATTTAGTAAATCATTTTTTCTTATGATCATGTAATTATATTCATTTTTTGATTTTTTGATTCAAATAAAAATTTAAATATAGATTACCCTAAGTCATTATGTTTTAAAAAATGAGCAGAAATAATCTTGGTCATCTAGAAAAAGAAAATTTTCCAATCAATGAATTATTATTATTATTAGTAACAGTAAAAAAATGTGGATGAATTTTTTAATTCATGAATAAAATAAAATAATCATTCTATCAATAAATAAAAGTAAATTAATCATGAAGAGACCTACCATTATTGGAAATCCTGTTGAGGATACAAAATTTAAGATTGTTCAATCAAATCCTAACATCAATATGACACAACGTAGTGACTAAGAAAAATGGTATAATTTCACAGATTTATTGTACGAATTACCATTTATTTTAATATATCTACAACATTGGGATTAATAAAAATATAAAAAATGATACTTAATATATGAATAATTTTAAATAATGAATTCAATTTCATTCAAGGAAAACAAAAATGGAAGAATTTCACCAGATCAATCTTACAATCTATATGTCTTATTCGGGATTATTTAATCCACATCCACATTTAAGTCTCTCATTTTTATAAATAAGATAGTTCAACACTATAACCAAATCTATTTAGTTAATCTGATGTTTTTTTATGCATTCATTAATATATAAATATATTCAATTGGTTACTCCCTTTAATTCCAATGAGTACATTTAAATGAATTATAGAACTTTATCCATTTATGGAATGCATAAAATAATATAATAAGCCAAGAATCATCTACCAAATTCATTCACACATCCTCTTTTATTTCATAACTTGTAATTATCTCTCTTTCCAAAGATAAACACTATTAAAAAATATCATAGGGAAACAACTAATAAATAAAACCTTCACCCATCATCATCTAATAAAAAGTTATATTTCCACAATTCAAAATTTTAGATTGTTCTATAAAATCCTAACACCCATATGACACAATGTGGAGACTATGAAAAATGGTATAATTTCACATATTTATGGTATTAATTGCCATTTATTATTAGATATCCACAACATTGGATTTAATGAAAATATAAAAAATGATTCTTAATATATGAATAATTTTAAATAATGAATTCAATGTCATTCAAGGCCAACCAAAATGAAACAATTTCACAAGACCAATCATACAATCTATATGTTTTATTCGGTATTATTTAATCCACATCCACATTTAAGTATCTCATTTTCATAAATCAGGTATTTCAACACTATAACCAATACTATTTAGGTAATATGAATTTTTATATTATGCATTGATGAATATATAAATATATTGAGTTCAATAATCCCTATAATTATAATGAATACAAATAAATGAATTATTGAAGTATATGAATTTATGGATTTCATAAAATAACATATTAAACCAAGAATAATCTCCGAAATTCAGTCACCCATCCTCTTTTATTTCATTACATGTAATTAACTAACATTCCAAAGAAATACACTATTACTAAAACAATCATTGGTAAACAACTAATAAAAACTACCTTCACACATCCTCATCTATGACAAAGTTATATTTCACCCATTTCTACAACACTGCAATTATATATTACATTTATCTACTTATTCATACCTCCCCAAAACATCATGAAGAGTACAATCACCCAAAATCATCAAAATTATTAAAATAATGATCATAATAATTTTCCACCTCATCATTTTGTATTCATATTCCTCCACCACTACTAACCCATCTCACTATCATCATGTCTCATATTCATATGTATTAAATAACTCTAGTATTTTTAATTACAACATGCTTAGTTCGTGTGACTCTTATCGAATCAACACCATCATAATTAATGGACTTCTATACAGAATTCATTTCAATAATGGGGTACAAGACTATGTCGAAGTGGCATGACCTATGTAACACTACATGACTTAATTATCATGTCCATCACCATCACATTATTAGATAATTGCAATAAAGGTATTCAACATCATGCTAAATTAGAAGAAGCCATCATGACTCGACCATAACTGTTTCTCGAGATGCAACTACCCAAAGACTGCCTCTATATGATAGTGTAGGAGACAAGCACCAAAAGGCATAACATAAATGACATTCTTCATACTAATGATTATATAAGCAAAGACCAAACCATATTGACTCAAAAATGGAAATGAATAATAATTATAATTTGAAACAACTAGTATATAATTCGATCAAACCAAACCTCTAGGGTATACAAATGTATAACAATGTAAACTAAGATGTAAATGGAAAAAATAGATCCCATATAGAAACATTTCCCAACATGAATAAATTTGAAATGAAAAGTTTCAAGAGAGAATATATCGTGATCTCTATGAATAAAACATTGTATGCAGTCCAATTCATTATGTGCCCCTATGATCATCTGTAGTCACCATCGACCAATCCTATGTTTTCATAAGGCATAAAAAATCTAGGAATATACCACACATGAGTTAGTATATACATACCAGTTAGGATGCCCATAAATATTAAATAGGGTGATGTAATAGACACAATAAGAATACATTGCAAAAATATCTACCTAAAGAAATCGAGAAACCTTATCCAAACACATGGGATTCAACATGTTTGGTAGGTGGGAAACACATCACATCTCTTCCACATATAGAAAGAGAGGAAAAAAATACAACAACATGGATTGACATATATAGATATACTAAAGCACAAAAAAATAAATAAGAGATATATGGGATCTATATCTCACAACTCGGTGGATGAAAAAAATTCTCTATGCATTCTTAAAAGTAGATAAATGATGCTCATTATCTTCTGGGTCTATTCAAACATAAATACGTGGAGGCCCATACCTCTCCATTGTGCCAGATGATAGAGTGGGGATAATCTCTATGTATAGAAACCATGCCATAGTGTGTTAGGGGGGTCAATAAATAAGAATATGTAAGGGACCTCTACTATGATGCTCGAGGGGGGGTCAACTATGGTTTCATGTGGACCGACACCCTTTTTGATTAGGGGTATCACTAGGTATATAGATGAAAAAATTTATAGTCTATAGGGGGTTTCATACCTATATATATATGAGGTATGGAGGATCCATGTGTTGGTATGACCCAGAGGTACCATCTCCATGGATATAGGACTCGTGCCACGGTGTAGTAGGGGTGGGGTGGGGTACCATCTCTATCATTAAGACAATCATCGAATATGGGAGTCTGAGTAAGATAATAGGGAATCATATCCATTGATAGATAACATGGGAACATGTGTTAGGGGTTGTACAATATATATCGTTATAAAAAGAATAGGGGACTAACACCTTGGTATGATAGGGGTACCGCTTCCATGGATATAGGAACAACAATATGGTGTGACAGGGGGTACCATATCTATGAAAAGTGGACATGTGCCATGGTGTGATAATTAAGTATCATCTGTATCTATAAAATATCCATTGAGGGCCCACTCCTTGATATTATGGGGGTACCATCTCCGCATATAGAGGAACCACGGCCTGGTGTGAGAGGTTGGGTATAATCTCTCTATGTACAACTGGCATGGAATACCTGTGACCTAGAACGATGAGGGGGGGGGGGGTGTACCATATCTGTGGATATAGGAATTGTTACCTGATCAGATGGGGGGGGGGTTCTTTTTGTGATACTATAATATATTTTGAGGACCTTCACCCTCATTTGATATAGGGCACCATTTCCATATTTGAAAATACACTACGAAGGCCACCATCATGATCTACATGAGAAAACACTCACGATAAGCTACTTGTGGGCCAAAATGAGAGTGTAAATAAAGAAAGTAATAGGGATATATGGTTCATTAGAAGTAAATTATATGTAACATTTCCATGGTGTGTGGGACCCTAGTACTATTCCTTTCCATATACTCACCATCACAGAACATTCTCTTTATGTAGTACTACATAATTATTCTCAACAAAAAGCATGATGATTACATGAGCCTCGCCATTGCGTAAAAAGGGAAAATATTTAATTTCATTGTTTTCATTTACAATTAGACACAAATATACAAATGGATCATACTATTGAAATCCCCTTGAAAAAATTCTCAAGATATACTATTCACTTTCCCAAATCGGACACCCAGTGAGAATGTAACATTTCACCATTTAACATTGGAATGGTGCTTCTTGCACCCTATCCATTAACATGAATTAAATACATGTTAATAGTATCAAAATTAATGACCCATTACAAGATTTTAATTCCATAGATGATTCATCATTTTGACACAATATGGAGATGATATTCCAAATAAAAAATTTCTTAATAATAATTATAATATTATTATTACTCCATCTATGGTCCTATGACACAAGACTAAACTAAATATCGAACATTAATACTAAAATAAACATTTAAATTCTAGGGTCTTGTTATTATAAGTGTTTCCTCAATCTAACACCGTATGAAGAATTTATGACCGGATTATTGTTTTCCTAACAAAAAAATAATATTAATTTATTTTATTATTATAATGTTATTTAATTAAAACCTGAAACAATGGGAAATGTTCAACGATCCAATTCTCAAAATCATACAGTGATAACCTGAAATTTTTTCAATTATATTAAAATAATAAAATTTTTATCATTTTATAATAATAATATTATTATTAAGATATTCATATTTACCAAGGTGGTCCTCCTATATTTGCTACAACTCACAGGAGCCACCCCACAATTTTATCAATTATTTTTCTTTTCATTAAGTCATAATTATTGTTAACAATAACAATAATAATAAATAAAAATAATCACCTACAAGAAATTAAATCTAATTCATCTTTTTATTTTCACCCATTTATATAAATGTTATTGTTATTATTGAAAAAACTAATAAATCGCACCATATTAACCATGTATAACTACCTTTTGGGAGATAAAATATTGGCCACCATCACTTTAACGTTAAGTATCCTCCACCATGTGACCTTGTCCACAACCTCTTGTTGGAACTAATCTCATTGTACCACGCATCATGTTTAGGAACCATCAGGGAAAATAAGGATCCCAAATCTGACCTGAACCCACTCTGATCAACCTCTATCCTCATTGCACATCGATCATCAACCATCACCCATGGTACCAATATTTATATGTTCACAAAACAAAATACAACTTGTTGTTTGAATAACAATCACGTTTCTAGAGGTTTGATCAAGCTGAACCCTACCTTGATGATATCGAACTGTGACCATGTTGTCTAATGACGATGAAGGAAAAGAATGGTGGTAGAGAGGAATAAGGAAAAATGTGAAAATATATATTACTAAAAATTCCTACCCAATGATAATATATTGGGAATATATATTTTAATAACATGGAAAAATTGATAATAACGAGAATTAAATAAATTTAATTCATCCATGTGACTCATGCGAAGAGTAAACAATCTCATTATAAGGCGAAGATAAAAATGAATAATTAATTATTTTATTCAAAAGGTCATAAAACCAAAATTGATGATTCCTAAAATGATTATGGATTTTTTCTTGGTGAATTACACATCCACTAGCGATGAATCTAGTCTGTTGCATCTACCACCTTTCAATGCACCTCGATCTGATCACTGCTCATTATCTGATCTCAATGCACCCACAAGCAGCATCATAGATTATCAGAAAACCCTCCCATGTTAATGTGAATATCACTAGAGATATTTCATAAAGACACTTTTATATAGTATTTTTATGTTATTCTCTTTAACAAAACAATTATAAAAATATTTCAGTTTATTTAATTATTTGGGCCATGAAGGTACTGAATCAAAATACCTGTCATTAGTAAAGGTTATATAATGTCTATGGTAAAACAAACTAATAAAAATAAATAGTGGCATCATATTTTTCTTATTATTCCCCATTTATGAGTAATTTCAAGTAGGATTATTCAAATAATTAATTAAATTTAATAATTTATCAAATTCACCCACCCACAGCTACATTATCCAAGCTTCTATCGTTGGCCAACATTAGGTCGCAACTAGGGTAAATAACTGTTTTGGATTAAAACTTGGTTTATTAATTTTAATATGAGGCTACATTTAGAAGATATTCCACTTCTTTTAAAAATCATGTAGACATGATATAAAATAAATTTAATAATTTTATTATATTAATTCTAGGTTCACCGAGCCATAGAATCGCAAACCACCTCAGCTGGCAACCCTAATTATATTCCAATGTATCAGATGAAAAAAATATGAGTCTCTAAATACTCCCTTATCCATAAACATTCATCTCTATAAATTACAAACCTAATAAAAAAGTGGGGATATTGGCCCTGCATCTGGATCTCCAACTACCACGATCTCCCCCGATGGTTTCCCGGGCTACTAAAAAACACACACCGAAGGGAAAAAAAATCCAATGAAGGTATATTATCTACTAGATTTCAACTCCACCCGCTCCTTCCAAAAATCAACTCCACATTGATGTAATTTCATAGCAATGTCAACGTTATAATAACAAGTCATGCATGTTCCTCCTCCACTGCAACATTTCAAGAACACCAAGCAGCTGGTATAGCTATAGATAGAACAACTTCGTTATCACCTTGCTCAACCACAATGGTTATAAACCCTTGATATGAGCATCTACTACAGAAAAATACCATGGATGGCCATTAATAACACTCCACATCAACCATTGCTTGGTCTTCTATCACAGACAATTATGAGAATTCATTTCCTATGAATTGAACCATCAAATATTGATCATACTCCATCAGAGATACCAAACGACTACAAGTCCCAGAGCTTCTCTAGCACTATCCTCTCATGTCTCGTGTGCTCCACCTATGATTCCACAGACATGGGTGTATCACTGTAGAAGACTAACCTGAACTGATATAATAATTATTAAGGGTATTGGTCATAAGTATAATGGTTTTGATGCATGTGGTCCAACCATTTATGAGTTTCCAAGGTTAAGGGAGATCGAAGGAGGAAAAATGTAAGTCCAGAGGGGTTTGACTAAAAAATTATAGAACCAGGAAGTTTCCATTACATATAATCCATACATTCCATGTATGTGAGGTTCAAGACATGTGTAATGCCGGTTCATAACATGTATTTTTTGTGGGTAAAAAAAGGAAACATGTTTTTTGGTGTCAAATTAAACATGAGGATGAAACTGAATTAAAGGGGATTAATGGTCATGTTGTCCTCTACTGCAGTACTGTTATAATTGTATTATCCCCTCATGTTATTAGTAACCATACATCTGCAACAACAACCTCTCTCAATTTTGGTGGTAGATTCCCCTCTCATTCGATGATTTGAATTCCCTTCGATGGGGATCAGTCATTGGGGGCCCATCTTATATCTATAGTGACCTGATATGATCTATGATTTCTTCTTCCTTAGTTTTTTTTTATTTATGCCAGTTTGATCTCATTTCCTCCCAAATTATTTTTCCATACTATGTACGATGATCTCTCATATTTATAATAATGTTTCAATTTTCTATTTTGGTTGTTGTTATGATTTATCATCCTAAAATGGATGTAGTTTTCCAAAGAGGGGGGATTGGGGATTCAAAACATGGTTTTCTCTCATTTGAATAACATTGAAATCATTTGAGTTAGGGTATTCATTTCTTCTCTATTATTTATGTGCAATAATAAATAGATCATTCTTTTTCCCTTTGGATGGAAATTAAATTACAATAATAATTATTGAACTAGATTAAAGGAATTTGATGGTGATCAAATGCTGTTTCCTGATAAAATGTTATAGGGTATCCACTTCAATTTTTAGATTGTGGGTTATTTATGCCATACATTGTTAGATTAATGACCCTAACCATAGTAGCTCAGATCTAGTTCCTTAATTTATTAAATTGATGTAGATACAACGATCACATCCTAATGTACCGAATATTTTATTCATCTTCATAAACTATGTACATATTTCAAATTAAAAATATATATTAAATTGGATGTAAAAAAAGTATTATCATTAAGGCCACCCTTATCCCCCTATGTTTAACCATAATATTTCAATAATAATAAGAATCATGGAATATTGAAATCAAAACATATGAAGTAGGTGAGATTATATAATCATCATGGGATGAGCATAGTAGAAGTTTTCATAAAAAAAATGATAATAATTATCGAAAGGTAAATTATTGAAACACTTTCCAATTAATCGAAAAACAAGGCATAATATGGTCATAATAAATGATGAACAAATAATTCCATAAAAATAATCACATGAGCTTAGAACATCACCATGAATATTTTAAATAATCAATTAATCTCGTGGAATAACAATAATGATGGAAACAATCATGTTAGACATATGAACAACCAGGATATATCATCTATAAAATTATACACAAGTTATATACTCTTTCCAATTTATGTATGTAGGTAAAAAATCGTCTAATTCATGTAAATACATTTCATAAGACAATACTATCAAGAAATATCATCTGGAAAATTTCTAATAGCTTGAAAATAAACACATAGTTTTTTTCAAATTGAGTCAATCCAATGAGGCTTCCAATTTATTAAGGGGATTTGATTAACTAGTCCCCAACCCATGTCATTAATATCCAAATCACTACTCACATATTGAATAATTGATTTAAATAGATATTTTAAAATAAAACTGTCCAATACCACTTTAAAAAAAATCAAAAGTACCATGAATAAATGGAAATTTAAAAGATAGGAAATAACACAAGAATAAATTTAATACTTATATGATATGAAAATGGGTATATAGATACACCTTATGAATGGAGGTGGGTTTATATCATCAATTTTTGGCTCAATGAAAGTATATTAATAAAATGTCCCTTACAAAGATTATATTCATAATCAAATGAATCGATTATATGTGTTAGATACCAATCAACAAAAAGAGTTGAAATAAAAAATGAGTAAAAAATTAATTTCATTCATAATCTTAAGATGAAAAAATTTATTAAGTTTATGTTTAACGTAATGAATGGAAATTGAGTTAAAAATTCATTAACACTTTGTAATCAGTCAAATCATATGCTCCCTAAAAGAGATAATTATCAAGTGTTATATTATATCCCATTAAGATAATGTAATTCATGATATAATAAATCAATGTGCAATAAATACACCACACATAAGGATTAAGTGGTGAATAAATCATATATTTCACAGAAGTAAAAATGAGATGAGAAACCCTTACATCATGATTTCCTTTAGTTTTTCATACACTATTCTCCTAATTAATTATTTCAAAGAATGATATTATCCCATTACAGAACTATATTCATGTGTATAATACCTTATATTATTCTTTTATGACATCATAAAACATATTCATTAATAATATTTTTAATATTTTCAATGTTTCTGGTGTATTTGTTTCATGGTTTAATGATCGTCTCTTTTGTGTTTAATGATCAATTATCTTGTAAAATGAGAATATAACTCTAGAACTGGAATGAAATGGTATTAATAAACTTATAGGATTGAAAATAGTCCAATATATCATTTTAGATTCAATCATTAGGATGATTTATTTCATTAAATGTTAATGACGAATGATTAGTTCATTTTGGATGATTTTATAAAATGTGTGCAGTAGTTTTGTTTAATTTTATATTATTTCTATATATCTATTTTATAACATGAAATACATTATTATATACCTGTTTTAACCTTATTTTACTAGAATATTTTTTTAATGACCATCCGGGAAAGAGTTAATGGAAAGAAAACAAAACCATTATTCCGAGAGGCGGTTATTCACCATATCTTGGTCAATGGTTTTGTTTCTTTGAATAATAAGGAATAACAAACGGTGTGGGTATAATATATTCCATTAGAATCATAACATTCAAGTATGTGAATCTTTATGGAATTATTATACATTGATGGATGAAAGATATAATGATAATGTAGTAGACTAAAATAAAATAATAGTGGTGTAGAGGGTGTTTACGGTCGATAAATACCGCAAAACCTATTAAATTTTGTAGTTTTTTATTAAGTCATTTCATTTAACTTTTATACATTTAATTATATTACCTAGATTGTGGTCAATAAATTTTCTCTACAACGTTATCATTTTTCCATTATAATAAAAATGACCTTACTACCTAAAATTTGAACTTATAAATCATAATATGTAATAAATTTTACAAAATTTAATTCCAAGAATTGGAAAAATTAGATATAAAACTAATCCCAAAGGCACAATAAAAAATGTAATGGAAATTTTCAAATCTTCAAAGTGTTTCTATATCCAGATTCAATGTAAAATTGATTCCAATTACAAACATTGGATTTATTGATGTATCATTGATATAATTAAACTTTTAAAAACATAAAATATAATATTACTATATAAATTAATTAGATTAAAAATAAGTTTTATTTTAAAATTCATTTTCTTTCAAAATTCAAAAAAATTAATCTTTTACAATAAATAAAAATACATTACGCTAAGATAATTGTGATATTCATATTTCAAAAATGAAATTTATTTTTTCAACTAAAACTTATAAATGTGTAAGAACCCAGATCATCGTTTCAGGTACACCTTTCCTTTTTCATTAATTTTTGATAAAAACCACGTTTTTGGAAATTTTTTAAGTACAAGTCAAGTACTTTCTGAGTACACGCCGTGTACTCTTTTCCCGCAGGAAGCCGTGTAATGGCCGGGTCCGGGAGACACACACGGTGTGTAGGGGTGACGTGGAGGCCGATTTTGGCGGAGTACGGAAAGACCTAGTACACACCGTGTACTTTATTTTTTTCATAAAACGGACAGGGGTCACGCCTGACACACAGATATGCCTTCTTCTAGGATCCATTTGTCCGAGAGCACCAAGGATCCGTGAATATTTGATAATCCCCCGCCTCTCTATCCGTTCTCCGATTCGAGCACCGTTGATTGCGTTGGAATCACAGTGGTGAGTTATTCACTCTTCTTGAGCCTTTTTTTCCAAATCATCCTCTTTCTCTTGATATCATGTTTTATGTGTTTCAGACATTTTCTCAGATCTACAATGTTTTAAGGATAATCTATCCCCGTTGTTCACGTATATCCATCCCCTAGAATCAAGGTAGGTGGTTTGTAACATTCTGTAGAAATTCATTGAGTATTCTGTGAAAATTCCACCAATACCCTTGAATGGGGTATTGCGTGTTTCCTGTTTTTCCCCTGTTTTTGCCTGCTATGCTTGATTTCTTGAGTAGAGGTAAATAATTTTAAATTTTGGATATGTTATACTGTGTTCATGTGATTTTCCTTGCATGTTTTTCTTAGTAGGTGTTTTCCAGTTTCCATGCCTAGTTGTAGGATAGTGGAACTGTTATATTATTGTGATGTTGTGCCTTAGAATGACAACTAAGTAGTTCTTGAGGTTTACTTGGGAGATACATGTGCTCTGAGCATGTTAATTTCACACAGGACTCTGAGAACCTAGTTTAGTAGACCATAGGGAGAATGTATGTAAGGTATTATCCAGAGTGTCTTTTAATACAATGCGAGACCACATGGGGAAATGATGATGAGTTCTTCCCCAGAGTGTATGTAGTTCCATTATGTGGGTCACAGGGGGAATGAGACGTTGAGTGCTTTCCCAGAGATCCTTTATCATGATACTAGACTATAGGGGTAATTGACGGTGAGTGCTTCCTCAGAAAGTATACTCTTATCTAAACCAGAGGGGTGATATTGTGTGTCCCTCCTAGAGGGTTGCTAGTACTTGTAGGTTGAACCACAGGGGTAAGGCTATGAGAGATACCCAAAGGGTTACCTGTTTTCTTCTTGTTGATGGGTTTTTACTTGTGTTCATTATATGTTACAACTGTGGATTGTAGTTGTTGTGTGCCTTTCTGTTTACTGTTTCCTTCACTCTTACTTGCCTTGTATTCATTGACTATTAGGTACAAAACATTGGGTGATTGCCTACTGGGATTGTATCTCACACCCTGTTCGGGCCATGCTTTGGGCCCAAGAAGACTATGTTGTTGCAGGTATAGATAAGGGCAAGCTCCCTTCTACATCAGGTTCTTGATTTCACTGGAGATGGAGAGCATGGGACTGAGACGAGGCTTGCGATGCTGAGGAGTTTCTCATCTGTTTTTCATCTGCACTTTGGTTTAGTATTGTTTTCAGCATTGTGACTTGTTTGGATGTTTTAGTAGACACATATGTATCATGCATCATTTACATATAATTCATCTCCAGTTTTTTATTTATCAATCATTCACTATTTACTCTTGTATGGATGTATACTTTTTCTGCTGTTGTTATTATTTGTTTCCTCTTCCTCTATGTACTCTGCCAATGAGGGCATAGTTTCCCCACTGTCATAAGGGGTTATTTTCTCTTTCTTTACTATTTGGAGACATTATCCAGGGATATGACATTTTCAGTACGTGATATTAAGCTGTTCTTAGGAGTAGCTAACCCATGTACAAGGAAAATCCACACTACCTCATTAATTGTAGTTTGCTAGTTTTGAGATTTCACGGTTGATATGATTTCACCTAGAGTGATTCACATGTTTTGTCTTGTTATTTTCATGACGATTGTGGTTCTATTTCTATCACAACCCGATGAGATAAGGGTATTACATCTCATGCATCATGTAGGAACTTGCATAAATCACATGCCATGCATTCTTTTCCTGCCATCTAGGGTGCTTTAGTGATTTCATGCTGTTGTGATAGTCCTGGTGTAGATTATACATGTTTTTGTGATAGATGCTTGATAGAATCTATGCTGTCGTGTTAGGGGATTGTTTGTTTCCTACTTTCCTTAAATGAACGCCAAAGTTTGATTCTTGAGGTGTTATGGGCCATCTCAAATAGGAAATTGGTAGATTATGAACCCATTTTCTCTTTTCCATGACTGTAGGAGATGCAAAGCTTTGATTCGCAGGGAGTATGGGCCCTCACGAGTTGGAAATTGGCACCTCCTTTCCTTGTTTTCTGTGTTTTCTGGGCTTCTGTACAGTTTCTAAGCTACTACCTAGAAAAACCCAGAATACACGGCGTGTACTTTTTGACTACACGTCGTGTAGTTTTTAGACAGTTTCACTGACCATTTGAGCAGGGAAACGCGGTTGTATAAATAACTTCAAGAACACTCTGTGTACAGTAGGTACACATTGTGTAGTTCGGAGCCGTGTACCCGACCATGTCACTAACAACACAGGTTAGGGAAGCTCGAGTAGAACACGCCGTGTTGTAAAGGAACACATTGTGTAGCCTTGTCCAGGTACCCGACCAAGTAATGTACGACACGGGTCGATGTTACCTTCTCTTAGACACACCATGTTGTTTTCAGAACACGTCGTGTAGTCCTGTCTAGGTACCCGACCGTTTCACAAACAACACGGGATAGTGTCACCTTCAACTATATATGCTGGGTTTGTTTGGAACATGCTGTGTCAGGTTAATCCATGTATATGGCTATTCATTTAACAACACAGGTCGTCGAATCCTTGTCTAGTACATGCCGTGTTTGTTTAGAACACACCGTGTAGTCTCGGGTTAAGTTGGATTGTGTGGGTTAGCCATATAAATAGGCTAAGGTAAGAGAATAGATTTTAAGTACACGACGTGTGTTGGGTCAACATGCCGTGTAGTTTGAGGGGTTACACGACCTGTAGGGCAGGAGTACATGCCCATGTTAGTGGCTTAATAAGACACATTGTGTAGTTTTTATACACGCCGTGTAGTCGTGTTTTGTAAACTTGTGTGTTTTCCTTCCCCTGTTCCAATTTTTTACTCTTGTGTTCACTGTCCTTGTTTTCTGGTCTAAGGTTTACTTTTGATCTTTCAGAGCTATGCCTCCAAGACGTCCACTAGTTGTATGTCTTTCGTCAGGAAGTGATCAGACGCTAGATATGGCTGATCATGGACATCCTGCTGATCCTCCAGTCTGGCCAGCCTTGGTACCGGCTGTTATACCAGTTGTAGGTGTAGATGCGCAGTTTAGGAATAGTTTTATGAGGATGATGATGACCTTTTTGGGAGCACCATCTAATGCCTCGACTATGGAATACTTGACGTGGGTTTTTCAGCAGCATCATTCTCCCACGTTCTTCGGGGAAGGAGGAACTCAGGCTGCAGAGTCATGTCTGGAAGCCATGCTGACTATCTTCGATCATCTGGAGACACCTCTAGATAGGCGGGTCAAGCTCGCTACCTACATTCTCCGAGAATCCTCCAGGAGGTGCTGGGACGTGATATCACAGGCGGGTCATCAGCAGGTTATGGCTTGGGAGGATTTCCAGCATGTGTTCTATGACTACATCTACCTGGAGACCCTATGGGATGATCGAGCACAGGAGTTAATGAGTCTAGAGCAGGGTAATTTTTTTGACATGGAGTATTCCTCTCGTTACACCAAGCTGCAGCGTTTTACACCCCCTTCGGAATGGAAGTGGGTTGTTCTTAGCAAGGATGTTTGAGGATGGCCTCAGGAAGGAGATCCACCCGAAGGTGAATATCATCCAGTTGACTTCTATCACTTAAATTGTCAACCAAGAACTGATTGCGAAGTGCAATCTAAGAGACTTCGGAGCTATGAGCCAGGGCAGTTCTGCTCCAAGTGTTATTTTTCCTCCAGATGATAGCAAGAAGGACCGTAGAGAGTCTAAGCGTGGTGATACGAGGAAGCTAGATGCATCGTCAGGCGGCTAGGTGATATGCTACCAGTGTGGCTGGTCTAGGCAGAGGAGGCCGCAATGCTAGGAGATCCTCTGAAGTGCTGATCTTGTGGCAAGATGGGTCACCTTCAGCGTTTCTGCCAGGTTTTCTCACCAGCAGCTGGTGAACGAGGTTCTTTCATGACTCCTCATTTAGGAGTAGCCCCACCAGTTTTTCATCAGTTAGGAAACTGGAGTTCTTCCAGCCGTTCGGGCTGAGGGGAAGGTCGAGGCCATGGTTGTCAACCACCAGTCCCTCAGCACCACCAGGGAGGATCAGCTCAGAGTGGTCAGCCAGGGGTGCATGGCCACGGTGTTGGCTAGTCCTTCATCGGGGATCAGACCTATCAAGAGCAGGATCCCAACCCTTCTACAGTTCGAGGTATGATTTTAGTAGCCTCAGTATTATCATCAGATCTTTTCGATACTGGTGCTATAAATAGCTTTATCTCTATTGTTGTCGTGGAAAGCCTTGGGCTCTACATCCTTTCTTCTGCCGACTCATTGACACTAGACGCACCATTGGGGACAAGGAATTCTGGTGTACGATAGTGTAGAGAGTTCCCTCTCGAGGTTTCAAGGTATCGTTTCTTATGGGATCTCTATATTCTAGAGATTACAGGCTATGATTTCATTCTTTGAATGAACTGGTTGGTTCTCATCCATGGATTCATCGATTTATATCGTCTCAAAGTGAGTTTCGTTTCACCATATGGTGAATCTTTTCTTCATAGAGGTGAATGGGACATTCAGGCGAGTCGGGCAGGACTAGAGCATCACGGTCTGGGATAGATGATAGCCCAAATTTCTAGTCTTTATCTGAATGATCAGGGGACTTCGCAGTTGGACTTTCCTCCAGTGGTTGATCATTTCAGGGATGTTTTTCTAGAGGACATTTTAGGTTTGCCTCCGGAGCATGAGGTAGACCTTTCTATTAATCTCGTGCTAGGATCAACATCGGTGTTCATTCCTCCATGTAGGATGGATACACCTGAGTTGCAGGTGCTCAAGAAGCAGTTGGAGTAGTTTTAGTAAAAGGGTTTCATCCGACACAGTACTTCTCCATGGGGTTCGCTAGTCCTATTTGTGATGAAGGCAGACGGTACCCTTCGTCTTCGTGTGGATTATCGGAAGCTGAAATAGTTGACGGTCAAGAACCGATATCCCTTGTCGAGGATCTATAACCTCTTTGATCAGCTTCGAGTTTCCCGGGTGTTCTCGATGATCGACTTGAGGTTCGGTTATCATCATCTTCACGTTAGAACATCAGATATACCTCTAACATCCTTCTTGAGTAGGAATGGTTTATAAGAGTATACAGTCATGCCATTCGGTCTCACGAACGTGCCTGTAGTTTTCATGGAACTGATTAACCGAGTGTTCCATCCTTAAATGGACTCCTTCACTGTGGTTTTTGTGGATGATATCTAGGTGTACTCTCACACTCGACACAACCATGCCACACATCTTGAGGTCATTCTGGGTACACTGAGAGAGCATCAAATTTATGCTAAACACTCGAAGTGCCACTTTTGGGTGGAACATATTCACTACTTGGGTCACGTCATCTCAGAGGCTGCAGTATATGTGGACCTAGAGAATGTGAGAGATGTAGTCTATTGGGAGCAGCAGAAGAATATTTTTTATGTACGATGTTTTCTAGGGATGGCTGGATACTACATAGGTTTCATTCAGTTCATCTCACGCCTAGCAGAACCATTGACAGGTCTGGCCAAGAAGGGGGAGATGTTCTTATGGCCGGATTCTTCTGAGTCATCCATTAAAGAGATGAAGGTAATGTTGTCATCAGCACCGATACTAGTCTTACCAGAGCTAGGAAAGAGTTATACAGTATATTGTGATTCTTTTGGTATCAGTCTAGGACCTGTACTTATGCAGGGAGATGGAGTCGTTGCATACGAGTCTCAGCAGTTGAGGCCACATGAGAGGAACTACCCGACACACGATCTGGAGTTGGCACCTATTGTTCATGCCTTTCACAGTTGGAGACAGTATCTTCTGGGATAGCACTTTGTGGTCTTCACTGACCAAAACAGTCTCAAGTATATCTTCACTCAGTGTGATCTGAATCTGAGGCAGCGCAGGTGGGTCGAGTAACATCAGTCTTTTGATTTCGAGCTTTCCTATACGCCAGGAAAGGGCAACGTAGTGGCAGACGCGTTGAGCAGGAGAACTCAGATTCAAGATGTTCAGGAGGCCTGCAGTGAGTGGCAGCTTATGGCTTTGTTCTCTGAGATGCATCTGGATGTGCACGAAAGGCAGGGAAACACCTTCATATCTTCTGTAGTTGTTACCTCTACACTACATGATCGGGTATGAATAATGTATATACTAGACTCAGAAGTCTTAGTCTTGCGGGAGAGTGTGTCAGGAGAGGACACTCTTCCTGGATGGACAACGGGCGAGGATGAGATATTGTGTTTCCAAGGACGCGTATGGGTGACAGCAGACATACATGAGGTGTTGATGCAGAATTTTCATTCCTCAATTTGGGTAGTTCATCCTGGCGTCAACAAGATGTATTGGGATCTTCATCTATAGTACTGGTGTCCAGTTATGAAGAAAGATTTTGATGGTTTTTTTATGAGATGTTCTACTTGTCAGCAGGTGAAAGTAGAGCATCAGTGACCAGCGGGACTTTTGCAGTAGTTACCCATTCCGGAGTGGAAGTGGAATGATGTTGCGATGGACATTGTGACCGGGTTTCCGATGTCACTTCGGGGGAACAATGATGTTTGGGTTGTCGCTGATATGCTCACGAAGGGTTCTCACTTCTTTTCGGTCAAGGAGACCATTTGTGTCAATGATTTGGGATGAATTTACATCAGAGAGATCATTTGTCTACATGGAGTTCCATACTCTATTATTTCATACAGGGATGTGTGCTTTATTTCTTGGTTCTGGCAGGGACTTCAAAATGCTTTGGGTACCCAGGTACTTCTGAGTACGGCATACCATCCACAGACTGATGGCTAGTCCGAGGGAACTATCCATGTGCTTGAGGATATGCTCTGAGCTTGCATCCTAGACGTTGGTGGTTCTTGGGAGAAGCATATTCCTCATGTGGAGTTCGCCTACAACAACAGTTTCCAAGCAACCATTCATATGGAACCATACAAGGCTTTGTACAATAGGCTATGAAAATCACCCTTATGCTAGCTGGAGGCAGGAGAGGTAGCTTTTCTAGGACCTTGTCTTATTCAAGAGAAATTAGAGCAGATAGAATTGATTTAGAAGAGGATGGCTACATCACAGTCTCAGAAGAAGAATGATGCTGATCAGCGGATATGACCTCAGCAGTTTGTGGTCGGGGATTAGGTTTTCCTACATGTCGCACCAAGGTTGGCACACAAGAGGATTCGGAGGTAGGGTATTCTTTCACCGTGGTACGTCAGGCCGTTTGAGGTATTGGAGAGAGTTGGGCTGGTTTCTTATCAGTTGCATCTACCCCAGAGGTACCGGTACATGCATGACGTCTTCCTCGTCTCTTAGCTCTAACGTTACTTTTCAGACCCAAATCATTCCTTTCAGTCTGAGGAAGATGAGCTCGTAGAATTTGCATCGTTTGAGGAGCATCCCATCCAGATTCTCGATCACAGTATGAAGGTTCTCTTTGGGCGGTATGTCCCTCTTTTATGGGTTCTATGGCAGCATGAGCGAGTATATGATGAGACATGGGAGAGGGAGGCCGATGTACAATCGTATTGGCCAGATCTGTTCAGGGTTTCTTCTTCTCTGCGTCACTAGGAAAATTTGGGGAATTTTTTTTAAGGGGGGATGTTTGTAAGAACCCGGATGTTTGTTTTAGGTATGCCTTTACTTTTTTTGGTGTTTTTGCAAAAAATAAACTTTCAGGAAATTTTTGAAGTACACTCCGTGTACTTTTGGAGTACACGACATGTACTCTTTTCCCGCTTGAAGGCATGTACTGGCCGTGTCCGGGCCACACACATGGTGTGTTAGGGTGATGTGGAGGCCGATTTCGGTGGAGTATGAAAACACCTAGTACACGCCGTGTACTCTAAAAGTACACACCATGTGCTTTATTTTTTCATTAAATGGACGAGGGTCGCTCCTGACGCACAGAAACGTCTTCTTCGAGGTTCCTTTCGTCCGAGAGTGCCAAGAATCTACGAATCCTCGATGAGCCCCCACCTCTCTGTTTGTTCTACGATTCGAGCACCGTTTATTGTGTTGGAATCGCAACGGTGAGTTCCCCACTCTACTTGAGCCTTGTTTCCCACATCTTCCTGTTTCTCTTGTTATCATGGTTTATGTGTTTCAGATGTTTTTTAAGATCTATGCCATTATAAGGAGAATATGTCGATGCTGTTAATGTATATAGATCTCCTAGCATCAAGGTAGGTGGTTTGTGCCTTTCTTTATAATGTCTTTGAGTATTTTTTGAAAATTCCACCAATACCATTGAACGAGGTATTGCATGTTTCTTGGTTTGCCCCTATTTTTTCCTTCTATTCTTGATTGCTTGAGTAGAGGGTAATTCTTGTAATGTTTGGATATGTTATACTGTGTCCATGTGATTTTCCTTTTATTTTTTTTCTTAGTAGGTGTTTTCCAATTTCCATGCCTAGTTGTTGGATAGTGGAACAGTTATACTGTTGTGATGATGTTCATTAGAATGACAGCCAAGTAGTTCTTGAGGTTTACATGGGAGATAGACGTGTGCTGAGAATGTTAATTTGACACAGGACTTTGAGAACCTATTGTAGTAGAACATAGGATGAATTGGACGTTAGGGCTTCTCTAGAGGGTCTTTTAATACGATGCGAGACCACAATGGGAATTGACGATGAGTGCTTCTCAGAGAGTCTGTAGTTCCTCGAAGCGGACCACATGGGGAATGAAACATTTCGTGCTTCCCCAGAGAGCCTTTAGAACGATACGAGACTATAGGGGGAATTGAAGGTGAATGCTTCCTCAGAATGTCTACTCATAGCTGAACCAGAGGGGTATGACTGTGTGTGCCTCTTAGAGGGTTGCTAGTATTTGTAGGATGAATCATAGGGGTTAGGCTATGAGAGCTACCCAGAGGGTTACCTGTTTTCTTCTTGTTGATGGTTGTTTACATGTGTACTTTATATGTTAGAACTATGGATTGTAGTTGTTGTGTGACTTTATGATTATTTCTTCTTGCACTCTTACTTGCCTTGTATTCATTGAGTGTTAGGCACCAATCTCTGGTTTATTTCCTACTGGGATTATATCTCACACCCTGTTTGGACCATGCTTTATGCCCATGCAGACTATGTTGTTGAAGGTATAGAAAAGGGAAAGTGCCCTTCTACTTCAGGTTCATTATTCCACTGGAGCTGGAGAGCATGGGTCTGAGCCGAGGCTTGCGATGCTGAGGAGTGGATCAACTATTTTTTCTTTTTTTTACTTTGGTTTAGTATTGTATTCAGCTTTGTGACTTGTTTGGCTGTTTTCTTAGACACATATGTATCATGCATCATTTACATATATTTCAGCTCTTGTTTTTTATTTATCAGTCTTCCACTGTTTAATCTTGTAGGATATATACTGCTTCCACTATTGTTGTTATTTGTTTTCTCTTCCACTGTGTACTCTTCCGATGAGGGTATATTTTCCCCACTATCACACCCAAGGCCCTCGCTGCTAGTCGGTAGCCTCTGGCGTTTGCGGAAATGTGATTGAGTCCATGTGACCAACCAGGTACGGGGTGCCTCTGGGTGGTTTCCGGAACCGGGACGTTACAAAATGTGTAAAAATATAGATTCCAAATCGGTGCTCCATCAAAAGGAAAAAACATCTTTTAAAAATATATTTCTTTTACTATTAAAATTATATTTATTATATTCTTATTTCTATCAATCTTGTTGGATGAATTTAAAAAAACTTTATTGAATATATAATAAATAAATTTCTATATTATCTTCCACAAATATTTGTTAATCTAATTCTTTATGATAATGTTCTTTTTTTGGACAGGAAATAGTTTTTTTATAAAAACACATCCTTTATGTTCAATTGGTTCTAATTTTTTTTCATAATTAATTGATAAACAATGAATTAATATTATAAACATATGAAAAATATATTTTCAGAATTTAGTTAGTCTCATATATTATCACCATTCCAACGACCATGTGATAACTATCATACCTAAATAAAAATATTGAATTTTTATAAGTTCACAGTTCTATTTAACGTAAAATATCAATGAAATTGAATTTATTTAAGAACATACAAAACATAATATATTAGGGTGTAACATTTTACCTTCTTCATTAAACTGCATCCTTACAATTTTAATGATCACTTGAAAATTAAAAATTTGATACAAGGAAATACCTTTTTGGGAAACCCACATTGTATTTAGGGTTAATAAAACATTTTCTGAGAGAAATCAAATAGTGAAGTTCTAATTGTGTGTAATAGAGAACATCATCATCCAAAAGTCTATCATCAAAAAACCATAAATCATTGATGGCTAAAAGAAGCTATTGATTTCATATTAATAAATTTAAACTAAGAATGTTTTTATTCTAATATACTTTTTATAGAGTTGAGGAATTATGTTACTTTATTGGGTGAATACATAAGTTTATATACTTACTTGTAAAGTTGAGTCTCGTTATTTAATAATTTTTCACCATGAACATATCATTTTTTATAGATGATACATACAATTATTTTTTCTCCTAACGCACTAGATTCAACATATATGGATGATAAAATTCAAAAAAATAAAATTTAATTTATCTTTTATTTTGGTATTAAACAAAACCAAAATGGTTAGAATATGATTATATAATTCCCAAAAAAATAAACCATCATATGTAGAAAGATAATTTAATCACCAAAAACACAACTGTAATACAGAAAATTAAACATAGAACATTTAATAAAGTAGTATCCCTAAATGTACAAAAATATATTGTAGCCTATGATTAAAAATAAAAATAAAAATGATTTGATCACATAGACTTCCAAGATTAATTTAACATTTATCTCAAAAATGTGCATTCCTAGAACATAAAATATCCATGATACCCTAACTATTGCCACAAATAACTTTAATTGTCCTAAATCCTTAATAAAAGAATATATTCAACAAAAAATTTGAACATTGTTTCTCAAATCAAATCCCACAATAGTATACTTACCATAATCATATAGGGTTACTGAAATGAACTTATCTCATATCGATCTAATCGAATAACTAAATAGAAAATTTCATAGATACTAGGACTTCACATTCATTAGTGGTAGGCATTAATCCATTATCACCATTAAGTTATGGGTTCAACCTCATAGACATGTCGTACCTTATGGGTTTCGCCTCATTTACAGGTTTTCCTTTTTCAAAAACAATATTAAAATAATCCAAAAAAATATTTAAAAAAAATAACTCTAATATATTCAATATTAATGAATTGTTTTGACCAAAATGGTTATCTAATACATTTCATTTTTCATTCCAAAAATATAATAACCCATAATTATCTTAAAATAAATGATCCTATAAACCATAAATGTTATCCTTGCTTTTAAATTCATGTCTAAAATTAGTAATGGAATTTTTTTCATATGTATCTTTTTAGAAAATACTAAACCAATATGTTGTATTTCAACAAATTTATCCCAAAATATCTTCAATCTTGATTATCTACCATAACATAAAATCTGAAAATGGTGTTTAAAATTTAAACACATGATTATCATTAAACAAATTAACCAATGATGGTTTCTATAACTATTAAGTTAACTAAAACATATATTCTTCAAAAATCAACATAATTCCATAAACAATTAATTATTCTTAAAAAAAATTCCTTTGGTTAAATATTTCTTTAACACATTGTCTATTATATTCAATTATAAACTAGTTCCTTAATATTTTCGTAAATGAATAAACCCAATATGAAATGTGTAAACATAAAAATAAAAGAATCATAGTGAGCTATCAAATAATATAGAGATATTAGTCAATGTTTGTCAAAATCACGACATTATATCAACAATATATGAATCTATAGGTTTAAACTAGTTTTTCCATTAACATTGCCAAGTCTATTGGATGTTATCCTAAAAATTTATTCATTAGTTTAAATTCCCTAGTTTATGTTTTCTTAAATATTGTTCCCATTTTTTCTACTAAAAATTCTCTAATAACAAATGTAATAACATCGACCATAGTAGAAAAGAGTAGGATCCTTACATTTTTAAATTGGTACAGATAGAAGGAATCATTTCGAAAAAGACCAAATAGTTTAGTAGTCTTGGTAACCAAGATAGAGTTTTGATATTGAAATTAGTATGAAATATAAACTACACAAAATATTTTAATTGATAAAATCATTTTCCCTCTTATCATAACCCTATATATCAATAATAAAAAACATAGGGTAAATGTGGGGAATTAAAACATAAAAAATGGGTAGGATAAAATAAAAAAAGGGTTAAGTACAACATATAATATCATAAATCAATAAAGGATAATCATCATGGTACGATACATTACATAAACACATGCAAAATAATCAATAAATTAAGCATAATATGGTATGAAAAAAATATTATCAAATAATTCCATATGAAAAATAACACGATTTTGGAATAAGAACATTGATATTTTAACTAATCTATTAATCACTTGGAATAAAAACAATGATGGAATTCATAATTTCATACATCATAACTATAAATATATAGTTTATAGACAGTTAACGTGATGATAAATCCTCTTACCATTTTAATTCTATGGGTAGAAACCCATATGGTTCGTGTCAATATATTTCAATGGAAACTACTTGGAGTATCTATCCTCAAGACCGTTTAAGACTTCTTTAAAAAAATTGTAGCATTTTTTTCCAATTGAATTAATCATAAAAGAATACTTATTCATCCCGGTTCTTCAACTAATTTGTCCCCAACATGCGTCTTTCAAGTCCAAATCATTCCATATATATAAAAAATCAATTTGAATGGATGTTTTTAAATCAATGGTTTCATACCACTTTGAAACAATTGATTCATTAGTACAATGAAAGAATATCGTTTAACAAAACATTAAATATCATGAGAAAAATTCATCTCTTATATCATATTCAATGTGGATATATATACAACCCATAAATGTAGGCGGAGGTATAATATCAAAATATTCCTCAATTAAATGAAATTGAGACAAAGCCTCTTGCAAAGATTATTTCCTTAATAATATTAATCAATTATACTTGTTCAAAATATATACATATGAAAAAATTGTAAATACAATATAAGGAAATAAAAATTCATTTCATTCATGGTCATAACATGAAATAATAAATGAAGTATAATTTTAACATAATGAATGGAAATTGAGTTTATAAATCCCTTTCCACTTTGTAATCAGTCAAATTGTATTCCCAGAAAGGTTATAATTATCAAAAGACAAATTTGATACCATTAATATAATGATATTTATGATAAGTTATATCAATATAATGCACATAAAAGACACACAAATATTATGTGGTAATAATGAATATATCTCATAGAAGTAAAAACAGTTAAATGAGAATCATTTACCTCATGGTTTTAATAAATTTTTCATACTTTATACTCATGTATAATAGTTTACATAATTTCATTAAATCATTACAGAACTATATTCATATTTTTAATACCATATATGATCCTTTTATTTCATATACCGACACATTCATTAATAATTTTCATTATTTTCAATTTTTAGGTGTGTTCATTTCATGGTTTCATGATCGGTTCATCTGTGTATAAGTGTGGATAATATTATCAAATTATAATAAAACACTATAAGTATAATTAAATGGTGTTAATGATCATACCATAATATAAATTATTCAATTGAACATTTTTTTTCTTACACAATGATGATTCAATTTATAATATGTTAATGATAAATGATTTGTTTATTTTCATAGTTTTTTCAAACATCACAAACTGATATTGTTTAATTTAAAATACAATCTATATATTATTTTTAAAACATCTAATAGGTTATTTTATAATAATTAAAATCTTCATTAATCATATTAATTTATTTATAACAAACAATTAAAGTATTATTGGGAAATGAACAAAATACATATTCATAGTGGTGGTTAATTTCCATAACATGGAAAATTCTTTCGTTTATTTGAATTAGTAGGGTAAGTAAAAAGATATTGATATAATATATTTCAATATAAAAATAAAATAATTATATATAGAATACTCTATAATTATTATCCATTTATGTTTGAAATATATGAAGAGGATGTTGAATAAAAATATTAAATAAGAGAGGTGGTTTTAGAAAATTACACCTCGAATATCAGCTCCCTAGAGGACCCCTTGAAGACCATGATTTTAGTATCATGGTGAGACAAGAAGCAAATTAAAGTTTCCAGAGTCATGAGGTGATGAATGAACTTATATTTTAGGATATTCATTTATTTTCTGTCTAAAATGGGTGGTGAGTGGTTGTATTTATACTAGAGTAGAGGTTTTTTTAAGTTAATAATATAATGATTATTTTATATTTAAAGACATCCACATTGAGATAGAATTAATTTACAAAAATATTTATTACATTTAATATTTTAGATTCTATTTAGGGTGTAGAAATATATTATAAAAAAATTATAAGTTTTTTTATTTATTATATATTTTATCTCATTACAATTTAACTCTAACCCTTGTCATTATTTTACCTATACTTTGAAAAATATTTATTTTTTAAATCAGTATATTTTTTATGTATAAAAATTTAATTGAACCATAATATTATTTTTAAATTATAAATAAAATTATGAAACTTATTTTACCAAATTCAATTCATATAATTAGAAAATTTATATTTAACGATAATCCTATAGATATAAGGAAAAAACGGATTTTTAAAGTGACAAGTTCAAAACATTGAAATGTGTTTATATACAATTTCAATGGGAAATTTATTATAATGAATATATTTGATTTATTGATGTATAATTTAAATAATTTTACTTTTAAAAATATAATAATATAATTTATATATATAAATAAATTTATAAAAGTTGTTTTAAATTAAAATTCAATATTTTCACTATTCGTCAAAAAGTCATACTTCACTGAAAAATATGAATATTTAACAATAATTTATTTTTGATATAACTATTTAAAAAATTAACATTATTTTCTCTAATAAAACTAAAATTAAATTAAAAAGTTATATTTAAAATAGTTACTCCATCAAACGATGACAAAACTACCTTTAGATATATATTGTATTTTTATGTCTCAAATTGGATTTATTTTTTCTTAATCCAATTAAACAATTTTGAGGAATTTTTATAAAATATTTACTTTATATTATATAATTTATGTAATATCATTAAATAATAATGATTAATTGAATTTATTAAGATAAAATGTCAATACAAGAATGAAATAAGTTTTTTTTTAAAAGAACATCCATTTTGTTCAATTTGTATCACAATTTTATTTCTAGATAATTGGAAACTAATTAATTAATTTTATAAAAATGTGTAAATTATATTTTCATAATTTAATCATTCTAATTCATCCCACTATTCCAATGGCTAGGTGATAACTATCTTAATTTAATAATGATATTTAATCATTTGTTTATGCTTGATGTTATGTGTAACGTTTTCTATCAAAGAAAAAGATTTTATTTATGAAGATAAATACCATTAAATCATGGGGTTTATATTTAGAATATTTTTCTTTATAGATATTTTTAAAAATGTAAATATGGAAATTTATTGATAATTAATTGGCTGGAAAATAAGGAGGCTTCATAAATAAATTTCATTGTTAATGTAATTCGATGATAATCATATTCATACTAAAGGGATATTTAATTGATGTTGATATACCATTTTCTATAATGAAATTGATAAATAATATAAATTATTTTTATTCTTATTTTTTCTAATAACTAAAAAGGAATTTTATTTGACAATGGTTCTTCCCTAGGTTGGTTGAAAACATAATAAATTCTAAGAACATGTTTTCCTATTTACTTATTATAGTGTGATTCATTACGGTTGATGTAGTAGGAATATATTAATATGTGAATCCATTAATTCAATATTGAATAAGAACCAGTTGTTTGATAATGAATTTTTTCTAGGGCCTAAGTAGCCCATTTTTTTAGGATGGTTGAGTAATTTGTTTTTGGAGCCATGAGAGCTCCTTTGAATGAGAAGGATGAATTCCTTTTTTGGAGGTTGTATTTTACTTATTGCAAGCTTATTTGTTCATACTACTGGTGATGTGCTCTGGATACATGAATTTTATTATGTTTTAGATATGGATAAGCTTGTAGGGATGATGTTTTATATGGGTGGGGGGCCCCAGATGAGATGTGATTTTATGATGGTTGATTCTGGGATGGATCTTGTGATATCTGAGATGGATGGACAAGATCATGTAGCAGAAGTTTATTCCTGTGATGTGAAGATGAATCTGTATATTATTTTTAGTGTTAGTGGTGGCATTGGAGGTGATGGAATGAGTTAAATCTTGTCTTACCAATTAATGATGTGAAAAGAAAAATTATGTTCTCTTGAATATGTTTAATTGACATTCATTGAGTTTTTTAATTTATTTACATCATTTTTCATGTTGCTTGCGACAACTGTATGTGCTTGGTGTCTTGTTATCTATTGATGGAAACTTAGGATGATGTTCCTAAAGTTCATTGATATATAATAATGATAACAATGAATTAAATTAATGATTAACCAATGGGGTTGGTTAGTGTTGGGATAACTATTCTAAAATGATGTTAATCATGATAAACCATGAATTTGGTTTGGTAATGCTTGGAGGGTGTTTTCACTAGAATTCTAATTGGAGGATGGATGATTGGCTACCCCAACTAGAATTTCTCTATTACCATGGTATTTATTTGTTCTAGTATGAATGTTGGTTTGTTTTCTCATTTAGTTGTGTAGAGGCATGTGACAGATTTCAGTTTTTTAATGAACATGTGTTACTTAATATAGTATCCAAATAATAATAATAAGTATTCCTTGAATAGGATGTTATGGATTGAGGTACATATACATTGTATTGGTTGTAAAGGTTTGAGATATAATACCCTATGTTTGATATGTGTCATGCGAGATTTGGTGGCTCCCAGAAACTACTCAGTTACTATTTAGTTTGTGGTATTTGGATGGTGTGGTTATGTAATGCATGAGGTTCATGTCGTGAGTCCTAACCAAGGTTTTATCAGGATGAACTACTTTTGGAGATAAATTATTAGGAAGTGAGATGTCGGGTGGAGTCAAAAACTAGCAGGGAAGCGGTAGAGGGGTACCCTTGATAATTTTTTATTGTATTAAATTTTCAATTATATGTGTTACTTGAAAAGAAATAGGCATGGAGAGGTTGCGAACAATGTATACCTATTTTAGTGATATTTTAGAATCACTATTTTACATTACTCTTTAGAAATCATTATCTATGTATTTCCTGAGAGGCTCTAGAGAGGAAACTACTGAGTATAATATTATTCTAAACCTAATTAAATATAAACTATTTTCATGGTCAGTTAGTGTAGGTTGGGAATCAGGTTTGATATTTCTACTTTGGGGTTTGCATGGAATTTTTTGGGCTTCATGAAGACTATATTATTTTCCATTTTTGGTGCAGGTAGATTTCTTTAGTTGTTTAGTATTGTATGGAACTAAACCGTTTTACTTGGTTTTTAATTATATATATATAAAGTAATAATATATGTAAGTAAGAGACCTTGGAATGGGTAATGATTCCTTCTTATTTTCACATTTGTTTTTAATGGGTATAACATGGGATATGTAAAAAAAATAAGTAATATAACTAATAAATGATTAATTAATTTATTCTATGTATTCCGTATTCGAGGATTTTTAGATGTAGCATTTTATTCTTCGTGAATCAATGGATCTTGGTCGACATCCCCTTTAGGTTCATGATAAAAATGATCCATAGTATGTGATAGTATATCACCATAGAGTGGCGGTCTACAGAGATGTAATCAAAAGGATGACAATATGAGGGTTTTAGTGACAAAGTCAGATAATTTATGATAGATCCATTTCAGACATAGAAATATAAGATGGGTTGGAGGAGGTTTTGGTAGTATTCTGTTCATTACATACTCAGTAGGAGAACTGTGTTTGATTGGATAAGAGGATGGTTCATAGAGAAGTGAGGTAGTGGAGGTTCATATATTTAGAGATCATGAGTATTTATATGTCTTGTGAGGGATGTTCTAAGACTAGTTCAAAGTAGAGTTTATTTCTAAGAACACAATGGTGACCAACTGTTTTGAGATTAGGATGCTAAGGAGAGGAAATTTGAGGGGGTTTTTCAATCAAATATCAATCTATATGTCTCCCGATTTATTCGAAAAACATATCTCAATTTTCTGTTGATAGTTGAGGTTATGAATAAGATGCCATCCAGAAATGGTTCATCATGATAGGGGAGTCATTAGGATTCCTCATGATGTTTATCTATGGTTCTGGGTTACCCTTTGTCAAAATAAGGGAGTTTTTAGTTAGTTGAGGGTAGGTCACATCCCTAATCATGTTTTTTATATGTGTGTGGAAGCACTAATACCTATTCTAAAGGATCATTTTCTGGTTTTTCATGTAAATGATGTGGACATTAATGGTGAGGGTGGAAAATCATACTGAGCAGTCAGTGTGTGAAAGGTGTTCCACATTCGGATCCATCATTGAGGATGTTTCTACTATAGGAGTAGCTGTAGGGTGGTCGAGTCTGGCATTAGCGTAAAGAAGAAGTGGCTTGAAATGATCAACGCTGAGTTTTTCATCATTCTTAGTGACCATAACATGACTTTATGGGTAGGGTATTGTAGTGAAGTGAGTCCAAGAATAAGCTTTTGGTCCACATCATGCTTTAGCCCTACCTTCTACAGGCTTTACAAACATTTTTGAATGTACCCTTATAGTATTCTACATTGGTGAATTTTTTGAATTCTTAATGATAGATAAACTCATTAATATAACCTACAACTTTCTATTATTTGGGAATTGAGGTAGAGAGGGATCTATTTTCCATGGTGTTTACTACACTAGTTCGAGGTCAAGCTAACTTGTATGATGTATATCGAGACTAAAATCTAGTTCTAGGGAAACCCATATAATGGGGAGATTTTTTATTTTTATGGATACATACAAATTATATCATCAACATAATGGATTGGATATATTCTATACAGGACATAGTGGATTTTATCAAGAAGCAGGTTGTGTTCTATGATGCCGATGGACATCCTCTTGTATTTGTTGGGCAGTGATACAATCAGATGAGTAAGAGGAATATTTCATCCATTTCATACATGATATCCAATATGGTGATGAGTTCATCGATAGTTCACCGATTTATGTTTCATAGGGTTGTAGAAGAGTAACACAATTCCTTTACATAGGAGGTTGTAGGATTACCACCTCGATGGGATATCATGTTTGGGATTGAGCTATATCTAGGAGTGTTTTCTATCTTGATGTCTCTATATAGGATGATGCCTTAAATGTTTTCAGATATGTGAGTAAGGCATGATGATCTATTGTTGTGAGTTTTTCTAGCTAGGTGTATCACCTTGTGGTGAACTGTTTTTTTTTGTGAATAAGTCCAATGACTATTTGTGGGGTTTTATTGATTATCATTACTTCAAGTAAGTGGTAGTGAAGAACCACTGACATCTTCAAAATATTAATGATTAATTTGGTTATATGAATGAATAATTATTGTTTTAAAATATCAATTCATGGTTTGGATATCATAGAATTTGGGTTAAGGCTGAGGATATTCAAAAGACTAAATTCCATTACCATCCATGGAATTATGAGTTTGTAATAATGTTGTTTGGTGTGAAAAATGCTCAAGATGTATTCATGGGGTGGATTAAAACCATATTCACTGAGTTCCTAGATAACTTCATGGTCGTTTTCATTGTCTACATCCTTGTGTACTCCGTGTCTGAGGAGGAGCATGCTGATCATTTTCATGCCCTTTCGGGATTTCTTCATCAGGATCAGATTCTTGGTATGTAGTCAATATGTGTGTTCTGTGGTCATAAAGTCCATTTCTTAAGATATCTTGTATTCCAAGAGATATTAGATGAGGATTTTTTTGAAGATGGATGTATTTTATTATTTTACATGAACCAAGATAGTAAAATATATGCAATGTTTCACTCTTCATGTAGGCTATTACAGGAGATTTTAAGTCGATTTCTCTCAGGTTGTTACTATTTTGAAATATTTGACCATAATGGATTAGACATTCATGCTGACTGACCAGTGTTAGGTAGCTTTTGAGTGATTGATGAAGAAGTGTGTCAGTGCTATAGTTCATTGTTTTATAGATGAGGGATTATAGACTGAGGTTTTATTTGAGGATCCAAATCTTGTATTGGGATTTATTCTGATTCAATTGATATAAGTTGTTTCTTATGGGTCTCGGTTTAAACATCCACATGAGTTTAAATTTATTACCCATGATCTTGAGTAGGCATAAGTGGTGTTTTATTTGAAAATGTGGTGACATTACCTCATCAATGAGAATTTTTTGTTTTTTACTAACCGTAACAACCTGAGGCATGTATTCCACTATTGTGAATTGAACTTGTACCTGCATTAGTGCAATGAAGTCATGTAGGATTACAAATATGAAATTTTCTATACAATATACAAGAGAAATGTTTTAGCAGATGCATTGAGTAGGAAGTGACATAGTAATTCCATGCATGAATACAACTATTCATGGAGAACGGTGTAGGGACTCTTAGTGATGAATATATATATATGAGAGAGGTAGGGTTAGACGTTGTATTTTAAATATGATACTTCTATCAACTTTTTTGATGTGGGTGGGGGAGTCCTATCTAGGGGATTCGTAGGTAGGGGTTTGGAGAGACTGAGTTTTTTATGGAAATTCCCCTCACTCTAGGTCTTAGGATGAATACCATTAGGTGTTGTTCAAGGGAAATATATTCATTATTTTAATGATTCATTATTTTGTCATCCATTAGTTCCATAGATTTCCTTTGGTGGCACATATCGACATGGAAAAGATGCATCAATCCTTCAGAGTTCATTTTTTGTGGACTAGGTTGAAGAGTTAAATTTTAATGTTTTATACTCAATGTCTGGACATCTATAAGTTGAATCCCTAACACTGTGTTATTAGTTGTTTTTTCATCCATTATATATTACACCATAGAATTTTGAATTCATATCAATGGAAATTTTATAAATTTAGCTTGAGATCCTAGAGGATAATATATTTTATAGGTGATATTGGATCATTTTAAGATGTCAACACACTTTTTAGTAATTAGGGAGTAGTGATTACTTGATTATTTGTCATGGTATTATTTGGAGGTGGTGTTGTGATTTCAAAGATTCTAGAGTTATATTATCTTTTATTGAGATTCTCATTTTTTCTTTAGGGTGGGGAGGGTTCTCCAGAATGAATTTCACTCATAAATTCCTTATCATAGACGTTTATCCTGAGATAAAATATCGGACAGAATGATCCATCCAAATTCTTGAAGCCACAATTCACAATTATGTTTAGGATTTTGGTGGATTGTTTACGGGGAACCATACGTTGATCATGTTTTCGAATAAAAATAGTTTCCATTCCACCATTAGTGTGACGCATTTTGAATAATTTTACAACCAACCTTTTTATTATCCATTGTGTTGGACTAGGTTTGGAGGGGTAGCAATTCTCATGATATGATTGGTAACGAATATGGTAAAGATGATTTCAGTAAATTTTTAAAGGATTACGGTAGTGTTGGATTGTCATAATTCCTATGCTGATCATAGGATGTGACCTATGGAGTTTTTCATTTGGTAGAATATGATTCTGAAGTTGACTTATCATAATGGGAATGAGAAGTTTTTTAGGGGAGTAATTTTTATCCGTAGTTTTTTTGGACTTTTGAGGTGTTGTCCTATATTAGAGTGATTGGGGTATCAGATATGACTTCGCTCTTATATTATCAAGATACATGATGTTTTTGATGTGTCGTAGCTCTTTAAGTATATTCATGATGACTCTCATGCCATCGATTGAGGCAATATCAACGTTTAAAATGATGTGACTTTTAAGGAGCAGCCTATAGTGATCCAGGACAACTAGATGTAGGTGTTGCGTGGGAGTTCTATTCCCATGGTTCATTTCTTTTGTCGAATATGTGTAATAAAAGATATTACATTGTAATGTGAGATTGATATGTGCACTTAGTACCCCCAATATGATTGATGCTTATATCTTCCAATGTAATATTTTTATTTTATGTATTTTCAATGTTTTTTGTTAGGATATTGGTTTATCTTGATTCCTTTTATTTCACAACTCTTGTTTAAAAGGTATCTACCATGGAAGATTATTTACGATACGGTTTTAGTTGTTAACTGATTTAACACTTGTTCCTCTGATGAGGTGTTTGAGATCCGTTTGTGGTGATATCATTGAGAGGTATCCTGTGGGTTGGGTGTTCAGACAACCATATTTTTTCCTTTATGGGTTTGGTATTGGATTCTTTAGGGTAATAATTATTTGATAGGTACCCCATATAAGTGATTAGATCAATTTGGTCCAACCCTTCATGAGTTCCCATGTCCAGGGCAGCTTAGAGGAGGCAATAAATAAGTCTAGAGGGGTTTGAATGCAAACTTCTTAAAAGAGAAAGATTAATGGCCATGTAATCCTTACCCGCCATGTAAGTGAGGTTCAAAAAATGTGTAGGGATAGTTTACAACATGTATTTTTTTATGTTTAAATTATAAAAAGGGGATTCATTTTTTGGTATAAAAAAACCAGAAGGATTACATGAAATGATTGGGGATTAAATTATAGGTAATTCGCCACAACAGTGCTATTATATGAGTTTTAGAAACTCAGGTTATTGATAACCCTATAGGTGAAGTACCTCCCTATCTCATTTTAGGTAGATGATGACCCTCTACTTCAGAATTTTGGATTCCATTTGAAAGGGATTGATCATTGGGATTTCGTCTACAATCTATGGTGACCTGATTTCATCCCATGTGCGTTCTTCCTTCAATTTCTATTGGTTTCTCCAAATTTGATCTTGTTACTTCCTATTTCCTATTTCCATCATATAGGCTATGATATTACTTGTTTCTAATGGGAGTTCTCTTTGTTTTATTGGTGTGTTTGGGTCATGGATTCCTAAAATGTATGCATTTCTTACAGGAGATGTGATTAGATATCCAAAATGTTGAATGTTCTTGTGTAAAGAACATTGATGAATTTTTCTCTAGGTGATTCATTTCTTCTCATTAATCTTGTCCAATAATACATTGATCATGATTTATCCATTTTAATGGAAATTAAATTATCCTAATAATTATTGAACTAGATTGAAGGAATTAGATAGTTATCACAATTTGTTTCTTTATACTGGGACAATATTTTGCCTTTTCATTTTTTATATAGAGTGACATCTATATCTTGATTAGTTAATATGTTGTTCTTTGTGGAAATTGGTAAATATATTAATGTTTGGAATTTTTAGAATATTAATAGTATTTGGAATAAAGAGGCATGATAAATGAATTTTTTTATTGTAATTTCATGACAACTGAATAAAGTTTATAGTCATTTTTAATGGATGTTAATCATCTATTTGCTAAATAGAACAAATAAATAACAAGAATAACATTTATCATTGTTGTTGGTAATAATTTAAAATTAATTTTAATTGAGGATGTTGATTCTATAGGTTGATTAATATTATAATCATTTGTAAGAGCATGATTTTCCTTTGATAGATAGTAGTATATTTATATTGTACATATCCCATTGTTAGAACCTATTAATAAATGATTCTATTTATTCCAGATGGGATTATAACTGATTATATGATAAATATTTTTATAGTGCATGAGTAACTCATTTTCTTGTGAAGGTTGAGTGTGTTGTTAGGGATCCCTGAGAGTTGATTTTTGTGAGAATGTTGAATTCCTTGTTTTGAGGGACCTGTTTTCATATTCCTTTCCTGTTTTCCTCCTGCTTGTGATGTGATATGGATTCATGACTTGAATTGTAATCCTATTAGGGTTCATAATAGAAGGATGATGTGTGATATTGGATTGGTATGGCTATAGGATAGGTGTTCTTGGAATGGTTTTTGTGATATGTGGTCAAAAAGGCAAATATTACATGGTTGGAGTTGACAGCTTCGATGGCCAGATCCATTGATATATCCATGAGGATGTTGGGGATGGAACCCGATGAGATGGAATGGGTTAAATTTGGTATTACCTATTGATGTGGGTCGAGATATTATTTTCTCTATCAAATCTGTTTAACTTACTTTAGACAAGTTAGTTGTTTTATTTCCATTAATTTTTCCCACTACTTGAGGCGGCATGATTTTCAATGTTGAATGTTTTATCCTAGTGGTAACATTGGATGGTATTACTAGTGTATCTAGATATAGAAATATGATACTAATTACTTAAAAAAATGTTTTTCCCATGGGGTTGATTGGATGTATAATGAAATTTTTTTTAAGATGTCAATCATGCAGATCTTGTATTTGGTTTCATTATTCCTAGAAGGATGAACTTTACTATGATATTTAATGAATTTTAATGTAAAATCAATAATATTAAATTGTAAATTAATATATAATGAAATAATTAATAGAGTAAAATGAATAAAATAAATAAATAATTAATATATATCCTTTATATTGTGGTGTGTTTATAGGATATCCAGTCTTACTATTGGTAGATGTGAGTCACTACAATAAAATGACATAATACCCAAAATTTTACAAAAACCATGTTTATAAGGAATGGATGGGAACCTATACCCCTGGTTTTGGAAAACCATGTGTATAGGGTTTTCATCAAGACTTATATCCATGGTTATCCAAAAACTATGGGTATAGGTCATGCCTAAACGAATGGTTTTGGAGAAGCAAAACTATATCATTCCCGTAATAAGATGATATTTTTTTCTTGGACAAAAAAATACACTAGAACACTTATTACCATGGTTTTCCATCTATTAACATAGTTCGGATAAATAAATAATAGTGGATATATATTTATATACCTTTAAGACAATGTGGTTTATTGGTTTTTTGTGGGTATGTAAATAGGCAGTCCAGGGATTGAAACCCGTGAAATGAAAATTTTTAAATCCTATAGACATAGTTTCAAAACCATGGTTATAGGGTTAATGACACAGTGGCATAGACCAATTCCCAAAGATCAAAACCATATGTTTGTCATTTATAAAAATGTGGTAATAGCTTAGAGTTATGTCGATGCCTTAACATAACATAATTTTGAATACTGTGGTTATAACCTATACCCATATTTTTATGGTCTATACCCATGGTTTTTATATATGGGAAATGGTGGATTTTTTGGTGGTTAGTTTGAGTGACGTTATCTCAATTTGTGTCTTAGACTAGGTTATTCCAATTATATGTTTGTGATCTATATTATTTCATTTATATTTCCAGATTTGATATGCCACCCCACCCATGATGGCTGGGGATACTAACACACAGTGGATGTTGGGAGGGACTTTTCCCCTACATCTTAGTGGGTGGAGGGATGGATGATTGCCCTCTCTTTCCCCACTCCCTCCTATCGATAGTTAGTTTTTCTAGTATGAACGATGGATAGATTTCCCATATATGTGTGTAAGAGGATATAATGTATTCTGTTTATTTAAAAAAAATTATTAACAGATATATTATCTGAATGATTATTTTGGGTTTGACATGTATATGTTGTGATGAATTGAGGTTCTTACTCAGTGTATGTGAAATAATGGATTTAGGTATAATACATGAAGACTGATATACATTAGACGAGCTTCTGTGACTTCATAGAAATTCATTTTTATTATTTGGTTAGTTGTATGGGATTATGTGCCTTTTGATTCATGAGGTTCATGTTGTGATACCCAACCCTTTAGTTTTTTTGGATGGTTTACTTTTAAGGAGAGATGCTCAGTATTTTCGACATTGGGGAAGAGCAGAAACAATAGTGGGGAATATGGAGAGGGTAACCCTTCATGTTTTATTATTATTTTATATGATTTATTGTATTAATTAATTTTTTAGATATAACCATGGTTTGTTTGGGAACATAGTATAAATATTGTGGTGAAGAGATAGTTTCACTGTTGTTCATTAGGCTTTAGCCTGATTTCATTATCCTTTTCTTGAGAGGATCCAATGATGATTTTATTGAGTATAATATTATTCTCACCCTATGTATATAAAATATATTTTTCGTTTTTTTTCGATAAGGTTGCTGATCATGGTAGATATTACTATCTCGAGGTTTCATAGGTGTTTTTTGGACTTTATAGTCATTGTTGTCTTTAATGTGTTGGGTACTTGTAGTTTCCTTCACTTATTTAGTACTATATGGAATTTCATTGTTCTACATTGATTATATATATATATATATATATTAATAGGTGTTTTCATTATTATATCTCTCTTCTTCATGAAAATTTTAATTTGGAAATAATATTCCTAATTCAACACACCAAAGGGTGTCACAAATAACTATGATAAACCACAATCACTATTGAAAACTGGCTACATCCAACTCACAAACCAAGAGTTGGTGAAAATGTTTCTTCAGGACGAAATCTAATAACTACTTCATCCAAATAAATTGGACTATTAAAAAAATTATTCTTGAGGGTGGATAATCTTCCTCAGATCACCTAGTTCTTGTGAATCAAATCCACATATGACTTTATGCTCTCATTCGCGTAGTAAGAGAATGACACGAGGATGACCAAGGGAACACACTAGGTCGTACAAAGACCAGCCACTATAGACTCCTCTATCTGCACCTCCAACTCTAATAAATACATAGGTTCATCTAATATTATATAAAGGATATCAAGTCTTCCCCAGTTCATATCCATATAGAAATCAAACTCTCGATTGTGAGGTATAACCGACACTTTCACAAGGTGGATACAATCTTACTTTTACACCATTTTTAGAAACTGATAGCACATAACATCTACCACATAAGTGGTAATACTATACAAATGATAAGGAATCAAATGTAACCTCTTTAGAATGGGACCTTCATACCATTCATGTGGACCACTTCTCATCATGGAGGAAAACTTCATCCCAAAACCCATAAGAATTACCAAAACAAATGTTCAAAATAATCGTATCATAGATATGGAATATTTTTATGGAATATTTTCTTTAAAATATGTACTATAAATATATCTCAAGCATTTTAGAAACATGTCATTCCCCAAACCACCCCTAAATACACTAATCCACATGCTCCAACTGCCTAAATCTATTCATCACCTTGCAAACATGTTCATCAAAACCCAGGTATACTCTGACATCAAAGGACATAATAAGGATCTAAAAATCACAAGTAAAAAAACACATCCACCACACCTATGATACCAAGCAATCATGACCATATGATAACTAGGCTAGATCTAAATGTAACCAAATCATGTCTCCATCGGCTCGTGGTGGAGACAAGTGAAGAAATGAATATTAAATCTGGGGGGGACTATTCCTAACATACTGTTACGAACACAACAAATCAGCTCAATGCAGATTTGTAGAGGGATAATAATAAAATCAAGAATAAACAAGAATATAACCCAAGAATGAAAAGTATCATGGGTGTATAAGAGTACAATAGAGAAAATTGAAATATAAAGGGAAAAATTCAAAACCCAACCATAATTTTGTCCCAACGTGACAAAACTAGATTTTAAATGTGTTGAGGGTGAACATCTGAAAATATCTATGCTTCGGTCACAATACATGTCCAATGCACTAAGTATCCTTAAGCTCCTCTATAGTCTCCAATAACCTTTCCACATTTTTATATTAAATGAAATTTGTGTGAAAGGCCCGTGAAGGGGTGAGTATATAAGTAATATATAGTTTTCGCCAAAATTTATTGAGGGAGAAGTAAGATACACAATAGGAGTTGGTAATAAATAGATCATCCCAAAGAAAGAGATTAACCTCATCCAACCATAGTCAGATCAACACGTTGTGTAGGTAAATTTAAAAAACTTTCTCTCCCACCCCTAGAAAGAGAGAAAAAAATACAACTACATGGATACAAATATATAAATACTCAAAATAAAGAAATCCCAAAAGAGAGAGAATGAATATCTTTATATCACAACCCATCACAGGAAAATAGTTTCCCTATGTTCTATAAAGTCTCCCAATGATGATCAAAATAATATGTGTCTATATATATGTAAATAGGTTGATTTCCACACATCACCACTCTATCGTACAGTCATGGAAAAACGATATCCATGAATATGACATGCGCCCTATACACCGGGGGGTTTCATTGAATATGTACCCATAGGAGACCCACCTTATAACGCATCAGGGGTTCCACTCTAGGTCCATCTACACACAATCCCTATTCAAAAGGGGGTACCAATCGATAGATAGAAGACTAGGGACCAAGTTCATCAATAGGTACCATCATTATCTATATAAGTATTATGGAGGATCCACAACCCGGTACAACATGGGGTACCTGCTCTATGAATAAAGGACCCATGCCCTGGTGCGACAGGGGTACCATCTCTATCTATATAACATGTATGGGGGATTCATGCACTCATATGATATATGGTACCATATCCATGGATAACAGAACTATGCCTTGGTGCAATATGGGTACCATCCGTATCTGTATATCAAGAATACAGGTCCCATGCCTCAATACGACCTGGGGTACTATCTTAGTAGCTAGAGGACCTGCACCCCGGTGAAACAGGTTGGTACCCTCTATATATATATAATAATAATGGAGGACCCAGACTCTGGTACAAAGGGATGGGGGTACCGTCTCTATGGGTAGAGGAACCATTCCCCAATAAATTTATGAGGGTACTATTTATATGGATAGAGGACCCTAAACTTGATGAGATAGGTAGTACCATATCCATATGTAAAAGATGCATAAAGAACCCATGCCCTAGTACCATATGGATGCACCATATCCATGTATAGATAACCCCTACCATAGCATGAAAAGGGGTATCATATCTATCTATATAACAATCATAGAGAACCTACACCATAGTATAATATAGGGGGTATCCTGTAGATGGATAGAAGGCCTACACCCTAGTGAAATAGGGGATACTATCTCTATTTGTATAAGATTTATGGAGGATGTTCACCATGGTATGAAAGGGTGGTGCCCCTTATATATATGAAAAGTCACTATGAAGGCAACCAAATTGTTCTACACAAAAAAACTCTTTGGATAGGATACTCCTTGGCCAGAATCAGAGTAATAAAAAATGAGATAAGAGGGAAAAAATATTCTCAATAAGAACACAACGTGTAAGTGGTACACCCAATATCCCCCCCCCCCCCGCTACTCTTCCTAGATGTTTCAATGCCAGCACACAGTTTGTTTTCCATGAATTACTACATAATTTTTCTTGGGAAAAATGATAACAAATTCTATATCCTCATCATTAGTTTGAAGAAAAAAATGTAATATTAATTATATGTCTCTATAAATAGCTTTAGATGGACAAAACGTTTACACCCTTGCGGTCCTCAAGGAAAAATTCATTGGACATTATATTCACCATCCAAATTGGATACATTGTGAGAATGTTATATTTTATACATTAATTACTGAACAGTTCTTAATGGGCCCAAGCCATGAACTATAATTAAATAAATGGTATTGGTCTTGAAATATCCACATCAATTTCAGGACTACGATGCAACAAATGGTTCACCATTCCAACACCCTATGAACAAGATACATCAGATAAAATATTTCATAATAATAACAATAACAATAATATTATTATTACTAATAATAAAATTATTATTATTATTATTATTATTATTGGGTTCTCTATGTTTTTATTCCATGATCATGAATTATATATCCAATAATGATATTAAAATAACCATCTTAAATCAAGTTTCGTGTCTCCCGTGGTGGTTTATCAATCATGAAATATATGAGGATGTTACGTTCTGATTAAGGATTTCCCTACATAAACAAATATATGTAATATTTCACATTATTATTATTATTTATTTAAATCATCAAACAAAGGGATACGATCGGAGAACCATTTATCAAAAATCCTTAAATTTACACCCATTATTTAAACAATAATATTATTATCCTTTTATATTAATAATAATATTATTAAGATCATCTATTTTTCCATGTTGGTCCTCCTTTTCTTTTAACAGATCAATTGAAGAACCACAAATTTTTTCATATATATTTATTTACATTAAATCATTTTTATTATAAACAATTATAATGATAATAAATGAATATAACTTCTTACAATATATTAAATATATTTAATCTAATTAAGTACCAACACTTATTTTCTATTTTATAACAATTATTTAAAATAATATTAACACCCACCATGTTACCCATTTCTGATCACCTCATTGAATATCCAAGACTATAATCCATCAATTCAATTCCAATATGCATCCACCATGCGACCCATGCATGGACTCACCTAGAAATGGATCTCATCACACCACATGTCATTAATGCACATTAACTAGAAAAATAGGGATCTTCGATCTGACCTTAACCAACTTCGTTCAACCATATTTATCATTACACCTCGATAATGAACCCTCACCCATGGTACCAATAGGATTCATGTTAAAAAAATCCAACACGTTTTTCACACAACCTTCATGATTGAAGGGGTTCGATCGTGCTCGAACCATCAACAACAATGTCGAATCGTGACCCAATAGGTCAATGATGAAGACCATGAATAACCATTTGGGAGATCAATAAGAAAAATGTGGAAGACATATATGACAAGAATTCATGGAAATAATGTCGATTGGGAATATCCACATTGAGAGCAAGGAATGGACACGAGTGAAGAGAATTAAATAAATTTAATTCATCTACGAGACAATTATGTTTCACACAAAATCAGAGAATCAAAATAAAATAATAATCCACGCTTCAATATTTAAATGATAAGGGTTTGAAATCATAATTTATGTGTCTTAACATGATAATGGATTGATCATTTTTAATGAAGTCATCTACTAGAGATGAACCTAAAATAATACCTTTCGATTTGCCTTGATTTGATCTCTGATCATTGTATGACCTCGATATTCCATTAAAGAACATCAATGATCTCTAAAAAATATAATGTTTACGAAAATAATAATAGATAGATTTTATACTTACATATTTATAAACTGTTTTTGGGTTAGTTAATTTAATTTAAAAAAATATCTAAATATTACAATTTATTAAACTATTTTTCCAAAGTGGCACTCAATCTAAAAACTCGACACAGATCAAGGTTATTCCATACATAAGGTAAAAATAATGTTCGGGAATGAACGTTGGTCTTGTATTTTCAATATTTGTCCCCTTTCATGATTTATTTAGATAAGGGTTACTTACTAAATTAATTAAGTTATCAAATGCACACACTAATGGATGCCTAATCCAACCATATCCTATTAACCTACTTTAGTTCATTCCTAGGATAACTCTAGCATTCCAGATTCACTTGTGATCTTAGATTTCAAATATGAGATTATATTTAGGATATATTATACTTTTTCAGGAAAACTGAACATGTGGGATATAAAATAAAATTAATATTTTTATAAAAAAAAATTCTAATATCACTCAACATTGGAATTGAAAAACATCTCAGTACCTGGCTCCAAAAATATTCCTTGAAATATTAAAAAATTTCACATGCTAATCCCAGAGTCTATATAAAATCATTGAAAATTTCCATATAATTAATTATGTCACGTCTAATTTATTTTATATGGGATTTTACTACATTAGAATATGATTTAAAATGTTGGAATTTAAAATACACTATATATTTATTCATCATTAATAGAAACATAAATTCATACATAAAATAATAAATAATTAACACATGGATTAAAAATCATAAAAATGTCATATTCATCATTTTCTTATTCATCTTTACCATTCTTATTTTTTTGTCAATTAAAAATATATAATGATTTCACATAATAATTGTAAATAATAATCATTCATAAATCATAAATTTCAACAATAAATATATTTCCATGTTATTACAAGAAATTACTTAATATTTATCACGAGATTATTTTCCATCATTTTTATTAAATCACAATATTTATAATTTTTTTTAAAAAAATCTAAAAATTAGTATATTAATGTCTCACGATTTTATTATTTCCTTTTTAATATAGTTATTTTATTATGTTTTATGTTAAACATGTGTAATATTTAGTCAATTTACATATATTTCATTTATCCCTTCATCAATGTTCTTATTGTTAATATCCTTTCATATTTTTCATTTGAGATCCTTTTATCAAATTTATGATCACCCCAGATGAGATGAATACCGAGACTGTGGTGAATCAATGTTTAGTATTTTCATTAAAAATCACCACCACACCCCTTCTATTTTCACCTATTTCAATTTAAATCATGATGGCATAGAACTAAAAAAGACATAATTTGTTTTTTAAAGGTTCACCCATATGATAGATGATAAAACCCTAATTTGTGGAAGTTTTATATAGTTTCATTTATACTTTTATAATAATTAATTGGCAATAATAAAGTAGATGACAATGACCTTGTTACATATCTTGGCATCAAAAAGGCTTAAAAATGAAAAAAATTAAAAAATTATAGATTGTATATTTAATGAATAATTACATGTTAAAGTATATATCATAATTAATGATTTGAAGTGGTCTTCTTCCTCCACATATATATATATATATATCAATATTTTATAGTCACAAAAAAATATTTAACAAATACATAGGATCTTCTATTTATATAAAATATCTAATCATTTCCATAAACATAACTCTCTTATATTATTATTATTATCATAATTTATAATCCAAATCATGTGAATACAATTGATTATTTTTATTTGAAAATATCCATTGGTTTTTTGAATAAAAATTTTATCATCAAATATCAGTCACATGAAATTGAAAGGATCAATAGTTTTAGCTCTACATGATATAAAAATATCATGATCTAATATTATCTATTAAATCCACATAAAATTATTCTATCCAAAACCCTCGGATTGATAGTTTTCAAAGTGTATCATCACATACCATGTCATGACCTCCTTATGAAAACTAATGCATGAGCCATCATGGATTAATCCATGTTTGTGATTGAATTTGATTGCTTCTCACTGAGAAAAAAAATCAATAAAAACAATGAATTTCATGGTTTGGTTATCATTATCGATATGTTTCCCAAGAAAAATGTTGATGTCCTTCTCCTCACGGAGTGTCCTCATCTCAATCCAATAACTAGATTTTATTGGTAAATTTTCCTCAGTCTTCATTCAGGATGTGAAACTACTATTTTTAATAAGGAAACCATATTCCAAAATACATCATGAATGATAGAATCAGTCATAGATTGATCATCAACATGTGATATCAATGGTAGTTTCATTGATTTTTTTGATTTCCTTTACACACCTAAGAAAATTTATATATCATAGGTTATAATGAAGATTTAATTTTACTTCGGATTCATATGACTATTATGAATTTGATACTTAATAAAATTCCAATGATATGTTCAATGTTACTATTACATGTCATTAAGTTTAATCAAATGCATTCTTGGTACATTGAAAAATTCCCATACCTTATCTAGAATTACATTTATTTACTATATAAAGAATATATACTTATAAAACAATCAAAAGTATATTAATAAATAAAATTATCAAATTAAATTTCCCTTTTTATAATTTTCAATAATGACAAGAAAGATCCAAATATTATATCCCAAAATATCTATACAACTCCAAACCATCTAAATAATTTTATACTCACATTAAACTACTCAAACAACATTAAATAACCTATAAATTAAAATATTATAATTTTCAATTCAACCATCTTATAATATATTTTATATACCACATTTTTCATGAATAATATTTGTTGTTAATAGATTGTAATTGGTTTTCAATAGTGTTCAATGATACAAGAAGATATCATTGTGTTCAATATGATGCCGTAGTTACAAAGTCAATGATACTTGGTTGATTTCCTCAGGTATTGATTTTTCAAGAAACATGTGAATGGTTTGATGTCATTGATTTTAAAGGTGATTCATAGAGAATTGGTTTCGATTCATTTGATGACACAATAGGTCATGGTTGAATATTTTACCTTGTAAAAAAAGATGATGCTTTTCAGAATTTATATTTATAGAATATCATATGTTTGGTGAAATTTTTATTCATGACATAGGATGGGAAGGGACATAAAAGGTGATCACAATCATATTCATGTTTTATTGGAAGGAAATATTTTGATGGAAGGATATGAATTTAAAATAATTTCATTGATAAATATGATAATTCTAAAAGTGATCAATCAAAAACTATATATCACGATGGAAACAGATCCTAATGAAATAATTAGTTTGACTAATAATATCTATGATCACAAATTAGTATGGTGGGTGTTACCAAATATTATTTTTAAGGATTCACCATTTCCCAATGTTTGCCTTATTTTTGGGACTAAAAATCAAAATTGTGTTTTTTTTAAATGAAGGATTTCAGAGATTCATATTTCACAGACCATAAAGTATAGTTTACAAATAGGATAAGTGTTAAATTTAATGGTGATGAAAAGTCAGAAAAGAACGAAGATCTTCATAGAAGGACTATATTGTCCTCAAAGCACTGCACAGACCGCCTACGGAAAATAGTTAGTGATACGATCACAGTTCGTGGGAGGCATAAAGATTGCAGTGAAAGATGTCATTTGTGGGTGAGAGGTGGTGATACATATATGGATAGAATTTTCCATCACGATAAAGGAATTGTGATACATATGCCACTGATGAAAAAATGTTTTGCGGGATGAGTATAGTTAACGTTGAAGGCTATCTTGCATCTAATTTATTGGAAAATCATATTTTTAGAATTTCCTGATTTTATTCATATAAAAAGGATAATAATCACATAATTAAGTTAGAAAAAAATTCTATGAGATGAAATCATCACTATTGGAAATAATTTAGCTATGCTTGAAAGAGTTTGCGAGGGAGAATTCTATGACGGGAACTAGTTCATGGAGGAAAGATTCAATGATGGAAGAAGTTGTCCATGGAAGATAATATGATTCACGGAAGAAGGGGGAGCCTACAAAAGAAAGGATGTCATATATAAGAAAGGGTATTCATTGAAGAAGGGATGGTATGTGGTTGAAAAGGCCATCTAAAAAGTAGAGATGGTCCACGAAAGATGAGGGAGACTATGATGAAAATTTCATCTGCAGAGTTGGGGTTCTCTAAAAAGTATCAATATTATATGGTACATCAGATGTCCTTATGTTAAATGTAGTTCATGAAGGTTATGGATGCCCGTGAAGCACTTGAAAAACATGTTGAAACTAACTCTGTAGTGAAAATAATATAGTTCATGAAGGACAAATACCACATACATGCGATAGGTGGTTACACCCTCACACTGTGTTTTTTAGAAGATGATATCCGGACACTTGACGCATGTTAAACATTAATGAACATAGAACACCTTGATATGGGAGGGTTGAATCAGGGTGTGAATATTTTCTTTAAAAGCGATGGATCCAGTTCCCATGTTGGTAGGAATTTATTAAATTTGTCTGTTGGTAATGTGTTGTAATTTAAATATTCACAAGTAAAAGGACCACATAGTAATTTTATGTGGTCCACCACTAAGGATAGTCTAAGGAGAATATTCCGATAGGATTTTGGTAATACCAAAGTTCACTAATCTTAACTAGTTTTGGATCAAAAAAAATTTCACAGTCACACAATGCTAGGCACACCACCTTTACAAGTTTTTAGGGATATCACATTGTATCCCGTGGATAACTTCTGTCGATTTCCCCACCCAAAATGCATTGGGAAGATTGTGAATGCATTTTATGGACCTAAAGGTCAATTTATTGGGTCATAATTAAATCATACATCCTCAACAACAGGTAGATTCTCTATTGAATTCCAATTTTTACCTAAAGATCAAATCCACTTTTCCACACAGCGTTAAATTTCAAACCATTCCTGCAAAAACTACACTACTCCACATAAAACCTCAACATTATAACTCCACAAACCATGACCATGTTATGGATTTATAAGAAAAAATTGGATTTCATGGTTGAATAATTCTCCTTGTATGATATATAGATTCATTGCTAGTTTTTATTTAAAAAATATTATATGTTGTTTGGAGAACATGTTATAAAATCCTTATAAAGGAATCTAAGAGAAAAGGTGATTCAAATATTATTCTTGTTTGATAAGAAAGAATAATTATATTTGAAGATAGTTATGTTACAATACAATCATTGATAAATCTAATGTTTCTAAATAAGATCAATCGAAGACTATATATAAATAAAAATAAAGTTCACGATGAAATCAAATGACTGACAAATAATATATAAGACTACGAATCAGTATGGTTGGTGTTATCAAATAATAATTTCAATGTGGCATTGTTTCCCAATTTGTTCCCAATTTTCTGACCTAAAAACAAATAGTTTGTTTTTATGGAAAAGGATGGATTTCCCCAAATCATATTTCATGGACTAAAAAGGATAGTTCGTGGATTGAATAAGTGGTATATGGAACAATGATGAAAAATCCGAAATGGAATAAGTTCCCCATAACAGCACTATACGGAATGTGAAGCGTGCTATGTAGACCACGTAGGGAAAATGGTTAGCATGGGGATTTTAGTTCAAGGGAGTCTTGAATTCATGGGAAGGGGTTTCTTTTTTATGAGATGGGGTGATCCATTTGTAGATGGAATTGGCCTCTATGAAGAAAGAAATACACTATGAGGAACATGGTTGAAAAAATGGTTTGCAGGAGGAGCATTGTTCGTAGTGAAGGCAAGCCCACATTGATTTTTTTTGGAAAATTTTATTAGCATAATTTGTGGATTTATTTTCCTATATAAATGATCCTAATCCCATGATTATTTTACTATCAATTTTAATAGAACTAATTGTCATTTCTAGATGAATTAGGTTAAGTACGAAAGAGTTCACGAGGTATAATTCCACAAAGGGTGGGTGTTCGTAGATGAGCGATATCTTGATGGATGAAGTTGTATATGTAAGAGATGATTGTTCGGGGAAGTAGGGGGTCTATAGATTTAGGGATGGTCAATAGAAGAAAAGACCATCAGTGATTTAGGGATGGTTCATGGGAGAAAAGTCCATCTGTAGAGCAGGACTCGTCCATGGATGAATTGGCAGACCACAATGTAATGGTTGTCTATGGAGAAGGGGTGGTCCACATGGAATTAGCAGTACATGGGGCATCAGTTTTCTATAAAACATAGGTATTACACAAAAGGGAATACTATCCACGATGGACTTGCAACACATAGTGAATCTCTTTGTAGAGTGAAAACATGACAATTCACAAAGGATAAATACCATGTACAAGTGATAGGTGGTTACAACCTCTTCGTGCATTTTGAAGATGATGATCTAAGGACACTCGAAAAATGTTGAAATCATATGTTTGTAGTGATTTTTTAAGAACAGTTTTACGAACCAATACATGGGTATAATTCCCCCACTTTATTTATCAATATAAATTTTTATGTATACCAAGTTGAAACACAATGTACTGATAATAGAAAGCACACAATGTTTTTTTGTGTGAAGTTGTCCATTAAATGCTACTAAAATCATATCTACAGCATGGAAAATGAAATTGAGAAAAGAAGTTAGTGGACAATATAAATCTAGTTATCCATGAAATACTTGTAATTGTCATTCTATGTTATGCTGATCTTCAATGATTTAAAAATCATATATGAATTTTGTGATTGCAGATATAAGAAAAAGAAGATATCTTAGTGCAGTTGGTTTCCCACTAGAGAAGAAAAAAGAAGAAGAGTTATTGACAAAATTGATATCTGTTGATAATATTTTGTGTCATAGAAAATTCAATGTTCATCAGTCCACAAAGCATTCCTATAATTGCAACTGATTGAAGAAGAATAAGGTGGAGCTATCATGTTTTTTGGAATAAAGTTAGAGTAGTTACTTACATGCTGTTAATCAAGAATCTAGTGAAGAGCAGAAGAAAAATATTACAATGTGACGTCAAATAGGTCTTAATAGGAAGAATACTTTCTGTGTGTTATAAATCCATGTCATTAAGGATATGAATATCTTGGGAGTGAATATAAAGATCCATCCAAAATCTCTAATAAGGACAGTCTTGGGAGGTAGTATAAATATCCTTCCATGTGCGGTAAAAAATGCACTATTGGATTTTTTTCATAGTGACACAACTTTTTAAGGGTATATCCTACTCCTTTTTTCCACACAAAAATATTATTTTCCAGTTAATTGTTTGGTGTTGGATTGTTTTCAAACCATACCAATGATGTTGCTACTCTGGTTGAGAGGTGAACCTTGTTAAAATATCATGTCATATGTTTTATACTTTCATATACATTCATGTGATATGAAAAACTATGCTCCATCAACACACATAACATTTACATTTCAAATTTCATTAACAAATGAATCATCATGAGGCCTTAAACAATTTTCACATTTTTTATTTTCTTCTCAAACTATATTTATCCCTTTTCCCTTTCCATTCCATAACCCAATTAGCATAATAAAAAATTCATAGGCATTAACCAATTTACAAAATTCAATTATAAACTCATAATTTATTAGACAAATTTACATTATTCCATTTTACTATTTATCAAAATTTTCTAAAAATTCCCTTATGCCATTGCAATCAACATGACACAACCACCCTTAGTTCCTTTTTATAATTATAATGAAAATTTCAACACATTTATAATGTGATATACTTCAACACACATGAACATTAGGATTAACATTACAATTTTCCATGTTGGGGAATGCTAGAACACCTAATGGGTGGCCCTAAATGGTCTAATAAGCATCAATGCATCCCACAAGGATCATGAGGGATCTAAATCATCATTTAGCCAACCATTTTACCAAATCATAATAATGGAATCAAATGAACATCAAGAAGGAATAAATATCGTAATTTCACATGAAAAAATAGATAATAAGACAATGGGATATAACTTATAGACCACCTTCCTAGATTCTATAGATGAACACTTTCTTAACGTTTTCCATAGAATCAAATTTATGAAACCATTGATGCCCTAACATGTGATCCACTAGAAAAGATGGATTTATGGATTCAAAAGATGAATAATGAATCCAAAATCCTTAATTTGGAATGGAGATACAATAGGAGGGTTAATATTATTTAAAGTGTTGATATGAAAACATCAACACTCCAAATGATATAGATATAATGGACATTGACCCCTGTTATGAATTGGGAGATTTTGGTTCATCATTATGGATTCTAGAGAATAAATGGGCGATGAAATTAGGCAGAAGCATTAAAATCATGGGAGAGAAATGGTAAAAACTAACATTTAATGGGGCACTTGGTTTGGATGTACAGTAATTCAAACAGTGTTCCAGAATCTAACAAAGAGGGTCCATTAGAATTGGCTACCATGTATCTTTCATGATATGTCAAACTGTGCACTAACTGTGTAGAATGACTCTAACCATGGTTGCACTGTTTGGATTTCCTCCTTTCACGGTTTACTCTAACCATACTTCAATTGTGAAACATGAACTGGATGGCCTAGTTTCCCCTTATTTCTTGTGTAGAATCCCTAAAACACCCCCACAATTCCTCATACACCCGATAAAAATTTTATTATCCAACATTAAGGGATTAAAAATAATAATTATGTTCCACTACACTTTTTTGGATTTACAGACCCCACAATATAATATCTCATCCACTATACACACTCCCATGAATCACTGATCTTATGAATCTAAGAGATTGGGACTCTGAGCCAGCATATCCAAATTTCTTTCCCATGTTTCTTCCTAAAACTTACCAAGCTACCAGAAAACCCAATCTAAGGGAATAGACATTCCCCATTATACTTTGTCAATGTGATGCACGCAACGAACTATATTCTCCTCAATGGATTCATCTTCCTCTAGCTCAACATAATCAAAATCAAACACACGATACACGTTAGGGAGATACTGATGATGCTATACAATATTAAAAAAAAAGTGATCAAGACACTATAACTTTGTGTAGAAGCCAATTGCTATGCCACTATTCTCATCATCTCCACAACTTCAAATGGTCCCACATACCTGATTGCCAAATTACCTTGTTTTCGAATCTGATAGTGACCAAACCTTGGAGACACCTTAAGAAACAAACAATAACCAATAATAAACTCATGAGGTCAATGATGACTCTTCTCATATGGATTCTTCATTGTCAAACACTTTTGAATCAAATGAATCTATTATGATATCTCCTACAAGAGACTTGTCCCCAAAAACTCTGATCCACTAGAATCCATCCATCATAACAATGATCTACATGGACTACCATAGAGTTCCTCAAATGGTGGAATATATGTCACATATTGTCGACTATTTTTGTGTGAGAAATCAACCCAATGCTAGATTTTATTCCCATGACCCACCAATGTATAGAACACAAGACCTCAACAAATCATCTTGTACCTAGATAATATTCTCTAACTACCCAAACATCTATTGGTGGAAAGAAGTACTCAAAAACCCAAAACTTCCATGTTCCTCATGTATTTCCTACAAAAATTGTGATGTAAAATGTGGATCACAATACAAAACAATAGTCTGTGGTACTGCATGTGACCACACTATCCACTAATCATACAGCTCAGCCAACTAAAACATAGATGAATTCTATCAAATTAAATAAAATGAGGCACCTTAGTAAACTAGTCCATAACTTCCTAGATCGAACCAGTCTTCTAAGGCATCTATAGGAGAACCCCCATGAAATCAATTATCATGTCGTCCCATTTCCATTATTGAATGGGAAATGGGTACAACAAACCACCGTGTTGTCGATTCTCATCCTTCACCAATTGTAATGTAAGGCATTAATCAATAAAACCTACAAAATATTTCTTCATCCATTGCCACAAATAATGCCTAAAAATATCAAAATAACTTTTGGAAATGTCACGATTCCAGTAAAACATTGATGCTTGAAACACTCACATAAATTATTCCTAAAAACATATCAACATGACAACAAGACCACAAACACAAACAATCTCCTCATCACCAATGGTCCAAACCGATGGTGACTCCCCAACATTATGACATCCCATCAATGAAAATCATTAAATATCCTCACTCTAAATCTCACTAATGCTACTAGTAAGAATGTATTTAACATGTAAGGATGCACGTGTAATCTTACATTTTCCACTTTGAAACTCAAGGTGTATCTCTATGAACAACACCATCATCCTTTACTCAGGACAAGATATATGAACTGCCCTATTTAAATATTCTATCTCAAAGAGTGTATAACACATTTTTCATATCCTAGTGTGTAAATGAGATCAAAATTAAAATAATTCATGTATTAAATCCACAATTGTAGAAGATTTGCATAAGAATTTTATGATTTGTATTCCTAGTATATTTTTCTTCCAACATGTAATTTAGAAAATAATATAAAGCAAAGACCACCATAGACAACTCAATATCATGATTAGAGTAATTTATTTCATGATTCATTACGTGTTGTGACCCATACACAAATAACTGATCATTTTTCATCGACACCAACCCAATACCAACACCAAATGAATAAAAATCAATGTATAACCTCTATTAGACTCAGTCAAGATCATATCCAGTGTGATATTCCAGAAATTATATTAATTTTGATAAGGATTGTATAATTTTTCACACCATTAAAATGTGATTCCTTTCTTGGTGAATCTCTAATGTGGTTCTTCTAATAGGGAAAATTCATTAATGAACCTTTAGTAATATCTAGATAATCCTAGAAAACACTGAACATCCAAAAAATTCTTAAGATTCTCCCAGTACACAACTTCCAGAACATTATATAGTTCCATGGACACAGCTACCTCAAAAATGATGTGACCTAATAAATACAACGTTTCTATCCAAAAAATGTAATTATGAGAGCTTGGTGTATAAACTATTAATCATTGTGTAATAAGGAAAACGTCATGATGTTTTTCATGGTCCTAATGAGTCTTTTAAGTACACCATGATTTCATCATCAATGGAAACTAGAAATTGGTCTTTTTTGGATGAATGATTTTGTTCATCAGGGCCATGGATACTTCTACAATAAATGTCATCCCGAATGACATAACAACAAATTCCTACAACCCATACTTACTTCGGTAAGCGTTACATGGTTCATCAAAAGGTAACACCTTTACCTGATGATATCTTGATGTCATGTAAATCTTGGATAAAACTAAATCACCTCATAGTTTTTCAGAAATATCATATATTTTACGAAGAGGGTATCTGTTCTTTACATTCATCCAATTCAGCTTCCTTTAATTGACACAAAACGACAATGATCCATTATAATTCTTGTAAAACAATACCCAATATCTCAATTGTGACATAATTGGATGAATAAACCCTTTATAATCTAATCCCTATAATTTATTTTTATGTTCTTGGAGTTTTACCAGTGCAATTATATATGGATGAATGAAAATAGGTTCTTATCTTGACCACAACTCAATCATGAACTCAACATGCCTCTCAGGTGATAACCTTAAAAATTCCTATGGAAACACATCCTAAAACAAATTCCTCATAGGAGGAAAGAAAATATACTCCAATCCCTTAGAATAATAAAAACCGGACCTATGCCACTAGTTATGGACGAACCATTTGTGTAGATACAATAAAATGACTATATTTGAATCGTTTTAAAAAACCATTGGTATGTGTAACACAATATGACACTATACCATCAATTTTAGAAAACCCATTGATATAGATTATATAAAATGACCCATATTTCAATGGTTTTTAAAAAACCATTGGTATAAGTGATGGACATACCGATAGTTTGGGTAAAACCATTGGAATGACCCTTATTTAAAACCCATATACCAACAGTTTTTTCAAAACCATTTTTATAGGTCATAATCATCAAAATACATATACCAACGGTTTGGAAATACATTAGTATATGTCAATACATATGGTTTTAAAAATAGTTAGTATATGTACACTAATTTTTAATGAATTATTTTATCAAATAAAATTGAATATATGAAGAATTAATTTACTTATACATATAATCATACATATAAATCATATTATGTATCAAAATAAAATTATCTCTTTGTGGTTAGATCATTGAGATAAAAATATGAGGTCTAAGGATCAAAATCACCTGAGCTTTTTATAATTACATATACCAATGGTTTGGAAATGATTGATATAACCAACATATAGGTACAGTTTCCCAAAACCATTGATGTAGTTCTATACATACCCCTGATATAACAACATCCACATAAATTACAAGTATATCTTATACATATGGTTCCATACTCTTGGTATAGGAGTATATTCCCATTGTTTCATCATAATGTATTAGGAAAGCCACTTGGGCTATGATTTCACCCAACTACCAACAAACTAGCCCTGTAAGGCTGGTCCTAACATCCCAATCACGATAGTGGACATATGTGTCTCCCTTAAGAAATGTTACTATTACCCTACTATGGTGAAAATAAATACGGTCTGGGTACAACAATAGCTAGTAAATCTACAATATTAGATCAAAACCTATAATGTTGAGAACAAAAAAGACTAAAAGAAAACATTACCCACCAACATAGATAGCATGATCTTTTCATTGAAAAATATTTTCCTATCTCACCCTTAATAACATATCAATTTTCACAATCCTGAACACATGTTTCGACACCTGGCACAACACATTCACAAACTGAGGATATTTAAAATAATGTGAAGAACTTGTATCAGATAAAGCATTAGAAAGACAATAATATATTAGGATCATACCTAGAACAGTCGATGGTCTAGTCTCACCACCTCCAGGTGTGGACTAGACTACATGATGCTTACACAACCCTCTACTTTGGGCCCCAACTTGTACTTGATATCAGCCTCATTCCTCTATATGTACCCATCTATTGAGGGTTACTACAAAAAATCTACAAATAACTTATTATTCCACACCCTAATCACTCTACAAGTAGTCAAGGGGCACATTCCACACATGTTCCCCATCCATCAACTATAATAGTAAAACTATGGGTCACCACTGTGAGAGGTTTATCCCCTTTTTTAACTAATATACACACTACCACCCTGGTGGAGATAACCAAAATGATGATTCCTTCCCTCAAAAGTATCACTAATGGATCATCCAACTAGAAAAACAATCTCACTATTTTAAGTCTCATTTATGTTCCCTTCACAAAAATGTTCTTAATATCCTGAATTTTTATACCTATTTTAATGAAATATGTTCTCATGATACTTGATCTCATTTCTGAGTTGATCTTGAAATTATCTCTCCATTGCGACCTCATCCCCAACCAAAATTGAAAGGAAGAATTGCAAGTCTATTAAATAGACAAAAAAATCAATCACTAACATTGTTCATTGGGTGAATATCATAGGCTTCAAATCCTTCTCCTATATCAAGGTCTCTAGATATAAAATCTCTAGATATTATTCCAAATATAATTTCAATAACATACCATCTATATGTTGTGTATAAAACATGATTTCCTAGTCGCCCTTTGTCATTCCCTGTGACATATATTCGTCAAACTTGACTATCTTCACTACATGAGTATTCATGTAATCCCAAATCATCTGGATGTAATCTATCCATAACTCATCTACCTTGGGTCCACCCTCTCTATAAAACATTATAGCATGCTGCAATTGAAACTCTTTGGCCAAATCAATTATAATCGGCATGACCAAACCTATGTCCCATTCTATCATCTGGATAAAATGAACAATGTTATCACTATTCTACTCAACTCTTTGATTATCATGGAATAATTGGTTTCTTTACTCCCCTACAACTATATAATTATCGATGATATCCACTATTTTACTAACCAGTATATGACCCCATGATGGAATTACCCAACAATTTCATAAATTATTCTTAGAACACATAACCTAAAGCATCCACATATTTCGTAAAATAAGGCTCTCGAAAAGACATAATCAACCCATTATGAATACATTATCCCACGAGATATCGTCAGACTTAAAACACTACCCTCCACCACCCCTAATGATATTTATGAGAATCATTGGGTATACCAACTTACATACTAACAAAATTTTCTTTGGACACCCTTTTTAAACAATTTCCACTTCTAAAAATCCAAAATTTATCTTCTAGATAACTTTTTTTTATCAACTGGATATAAACAACTTTTTAACTCATTTATAATCGTTCATTGAGAAAAATTATTTATCCATTTCGTCGTGTAATATTCATTTTCCCATTTGGATAATCTTTATTAGACATTACATTCTTATAAATCATATGGAATGTAAAATGCATCCTAACCTTGACACCCATAATAGCCATCTTATGGGTCCCTATTATGATGAAATCCACATATATCCTTGGGTTCATACAATGTTTATTTAATGAACAACCTCATGCCATTATGGTCACATGAAAAATATCTTAAATCCATCAAATCACACAATAAGTGCATCAAAAAATATTGAAATATAATTCTTATGTATCAACATAGATCAATAATATCAATTCCACCACAGGTTCTTGGGTATTACTTCACACCTGGGTTAGATACTCCCCAAAAAGAACTCATTTCCAAGGAACTATAAATCTAAATATTCATTCTACCATACAAATTATAATATCATATAATATAACCCCTGTAATACCACTTTGTAACATCCCCTTACCGAGATGCACTATTCCAATGCCCCAAGTTAGGTTGCCACATGACCTCAAGTGTGCATTACCTTAAGACAGAGGTTGGTGACTAGTAGAAAGGGTCTTATTGAATACATGGGGAAAATATCATATTTACTAGTATATGTAACATTATATAACATATAAAAAACCATAAAAATAATAATCTAGAAACATACATTACAAAAAAATTCTCAATTAGGGTATAACCATAACCGAACAATAAATATGTCATGTCATACTAAACATTCCAAAAGTGATTGAAACCCCAATACAATGAGAAAAATTCAAATCCACAAGACGAGTTGTGAATCCAATTCCAGATCCTCATCCACACACATCCAAATCCCAACTCAACTCTCTATAGACGGGCCTTTTTTCTTGTCCTAACCTAAAACCATGATATTTTCTTTGGTATCCAATGGTGAGTTTTTTATAGTTTGAGTTCAAACCTATAGGCCACCCCAATTTCGTATACAAAATTTCTAGTGTGAACATATAGTTCATGAAATTTATAAACAAATTACATGGTTAAAATAATAAAAATCAGGTTCCATTAGTTAATAATATTCACATTAACCATTTTCAGAATTATCTCTATATTCATCTATTATAATGTCTTCATTGCAAAATTCATTTCCATCACATGTTCTAGGGGATAGGAATTTACATCATTACCACAATGGTATAAGATGGTCAATTAGCATGTATATTGGAATAATTATAGAAACCTATCTCACAAGAGGTATACATTTTATAAACACACACATCACACCCCGGATTCTAGGTCTAGGTTGGATCATAAAATGAAACCATTAGAGGCCTAGTGCATCAGTCGCCTTCCATAACCCAGGAATTATGGGGTGGGATTTAATGGCTCGGTCTAACCTGACCTACTGGTGTAGATAATCATATAAAATATCCCACAACTTCCATGCCATGTGCATATGGTTATTTATCCATTTACCACATGTACCACATCACAAACCATGCACAATTAGAACACATAACAATTAAAATAAAAATTTCATTAACATATAAATCATTATCAAGACTTAACTGATCATCACATTTACCATTTACATAGCAGATCCCACTTAACCCATTTACATTTTCATTCATCATCCCATTTAGAATAATATAATATTCACATGCAATATCCCATTTACAAAATTTAATTAAAAACTCATATGTCATTTGACACATTCACTTTATTACATTTTACCATTTCTCACCTTTTACAAAAAATACATAATTCCATTTCCAACAACTAGACACAACTACCATTAGTTCCGTTTTAGAATTTTGTCTAACATGTAAACACCTTTATCATGGGATCTAATTCAATAAAAAAACTTTAGGCATAACAATATAAATTCCTCTATTCAGGAATGTTACACATATCTTGGGTGGCCCAAAATGGTGTAATTAATCTTAATGCATCCCATGTGGATCATGGGGGGTTTGAATCTTCATTAATAAAACCATTTCACAAAGTAATGCTAAATAATCAAATTCACATCCATAGGGAATCAATATTTCAAACATCACATGCAAAAAATTGATAATAAGACTATGGGATATATCTTATTGACAACCTACCTGGAATCTATAGGTGAGCGGTCAGTTTAGCTTTTCCTTATATCCTAATACAAACAAACTTTGAAACACTAACCAAACATACACTAGAAAATGTGTTTTTAGGGTTTTTCAATGAATAAGAATTAAAACAAAAGTCCTAATCTAGAAAACAGAAATTATAGGAGCATTGGACTTATCTAGAGATTTGATCCACACCCAACGACACTCCAAACGGCCTAGATATTAAGGAGTTCTATCCATCAATATATTTATGGGATCATTGGTTCATCAGAATTACCTCTAGAGAATAAATTGGGGAAATCATGTAGAATCCATAAAATCCGGAGTAGGGACAATGGTAAAAACCCACATTTAATGGGGTTCATGAATTGGCTACATGGTTCTCCGAACCACACCCACAAACGTGTTAACAAATATATCATATTGGGTCTATGTTTTGTGATTATCTATGAGTATAGAAATGTAAGATAATATATGTGACACCCATTAAAAATGCTTATATCAAAGGTTGAATGGGTTGGATTGTCCCGACATGATTTACTCTAACCTTGCGCCAACTATGCAATATGCCCCAGATTGAAAAATTCTCACGTCAATTTGTGTCATGAACCCCCATAACACCCAAAAACTTCCTGATAATATATAAATCATTTAATTAACCAATTTTATACGATTTGATTGAAAATGTAAACATGAACACACTTCCAAGTATTTTGGGATCTTACTAATTTTCCTTGTGAACATTTTTGGTTAAAAATGATAGTTTTCAAAAATATTTCTCATGTGGATTGGAATGTTATTTTCAATGATCATATAGACTATAATTAGTAGATATTTACCATTTAATCTATATACGGGTGAATCTATGCTCAAAAGGGTGTGTAAGATCTTTATACTAGTTAGGAAGGACCAATCCATTGTAGATTGAATGGTTAACAACTCAAATAAAAAAGACATAATTTTGATGATTGAGGAATGAATCAATATATTATTCCTCTTATGGTAGAGTGTTTTTAGGATGCATTTATTAATGATTTTTATATATTTCCCAATATTTGGGAGATTGATTTCAATATCAAGTTTGTTCTAGGAGCTGAGCCAATTTATATCTCACCATATATGATGGTTGTATCAGATCATCATGGTTTGAAATTGTATTTGGATGATCTAGAAAGAAATGGTTTCACACATCCTAGAATGAACCAATTGGATGTTAATAAATCGGTATCCCCTTTCACACAAGGATTATCTCCTCAACTAGATTAGAGGATCTAGGACCTTCTCCGTGATAATATCGAGGACATGGTACGACCAATTTAGGGTGAGACCATCAAACATACCCCGAACATCTTTTATGAGTAGTTATGGTTTATATATGTTTGTAAATATTCCATTTGGATGGAAGAATGCATCAAAAATATTCATGGACCAGATGAATTATATCATTAATCCTTTAATGGATCATTTTTTTGTATTTTAATTGAAGAAATATATGTGTAATCCTGGTCTATATGTGATCCCATGTAATATTTTGACATCATTGTGAGTACATTAAGAGAAAATCAATATTACACCAAGCTAACAAATAATAGATTATATATTATAGAGTGCACCTCATAGGAAATCTTAACTACGAGGTTAGACTGTTAGTTTACCTAGATAATGTTTCATCAATGGAATCTAGGGAGTGACCTAATTTTTTTTTAAGATTCATAATTTTCATGGTCTGGTAGATTATTATTATCATTTCATCTATGAAATCTCTCATTTGTAAGCACTAATGTCTTGGATGACTAAGATAGGTGTGAAATTGTTTAACTCTGAAGCATTCTATAAGTTTACTCATGAGCTAATGATCAGACTAAACTCAATACTAATCCTCACATTACATGCTCTATTTAATCCATCTATTATGTAATATTACTCATCCAAAGTTAGACATAGAGAAGTTCTAATGTAGGGGGAATAAGTGGTTGATCATGGATATATAAAAATGAGTCCTCATGATAGGAATTATCCTAATCATTATATTGAGTAATATATGGTGGTCCACACCCTAGGATTTTTGAGAAAAATATATTTTCTGAAATTTAATTGTTATAAATTTCCCACAAGTGCCCCAGGAACATATTTTCTTAGCGAGAGATTGACTTTTGAAAAAGGAGTTGGGTTCGGTATATACAATATCTAACATATATAAGATTTATTCCCTAGTTAAGAGGAATTTCATTATAGACTCCTTGAGATCGATGGTGTAAATGGTGTTTATCTATAAGTCTTATGATGATTAGTGGTTGATACAACATTTATAGACATGCATCATGAATTCCATGAGTCCCAATGATGAGATACTATGATGTATAAATTTTTTATACCCATTATTTGGGACAGATCAAGAATGTTTAATTTTCTAATCTGGAGAGCTTAAATAGGGGGGATTAAATATATTGTGAGGTGTCTCTTAAAATATAGTCTCTAGATAACATCAATTTTCTTCTTATATGTGTCCATTTATGGGTTCATACAGGATTTCGTGGTTATTTGATGAGAGAGATTCAAAAATCTAGATGTTTTGTACATACAAGGATGAAAATGTTGTACCATGATCTATATATATAGTAATGGAGCTCAATAATGAAAAAATGGTATTGGGAATTATGATGAGAAGTTTCAGTAGTCATCAGGTGAAATATGAGCAAGAAATAATAGATGGGTCTCTAATGCTTGTTCTCACTGAAAAATGAAAATGAGATGATGCCATAATGGATTTCATGATAATATTCCCTATGAAAAATCATAAAAATTTTGTTTTATGGGTCATAATGGATATATAGATGAGGTTAATCCACTTTTTACCATAAGGGAGACCATAATATTCACTGATCTATGTATTCTTTACATAATAGAAATATTTCAACTGTAAGGAGTACCATGGAGAATCATTTCTAATAGAGATCCTCATTTCATGTAAAATTGATGGTAGGGTATTCAGAAAGCTCTAGGATCCTTTGTTCATCTGATTATAGACTATCATCCTCATATGGATGGACAATAAGAATTTATGATTCAGATTCTGGAGGATATGTTATGAGATTACGTTTTGGATTTTTTTGGTCCAGGGTAGAAACATTATTACCTTGTGGAATTTACATATAATAACATGTTCTTGGAATAAAATCAATTGGATCTTTTTTAGGCCTTATATGGAGGGCTATGTCGAACCCCTCTCAGATGGATAGAGGCTAGTGAGTTGGTGCTTGTTGGTCCTAGTCTCCCACAAGACACGATTGAGTAGGTTTAGTTGATCAGAATGAAATTAGAGGCTTCGAAAATATGATAGAAATAATAAAACAACTAGTATAAATAACCTATAGAGTTTTATGTTGGTCATTTTTTTCCATTGCATGACACATTGGCTAGGGTTTCACTGTATCCGGATACAAGGAATTCTAACACCCTGGTTTGTTATGATACCTATGATTGTGTGGAGGGTCACATCCTTGGAATACTGATTGGCCCTTATACAGGGTCCTATAATTCTAATATCGATGTATTTCTTTTATCATATAGTCAAATACATCGTCATGAAATTTACCAATTGATTAAAATTGATAACATCAAGCATGGAATATATGCATCATTTAAAGAGAATCCATTAAGGATTTTTGAATGTTGTGATGTGTATCTATAGGGAACGACTATACTTCCAGTGAATTTGTAGTGGAAGTATGGGCTTGTTAAAGAGGAGACATAGGAGAGAGAATTTGATATGCATGAATAGTGGAAAACAAATGTTTTCCAATACCCCATAGTAAATTTTAGAGAATCTCAGAGATGATCTGTCATATGGGGGGAGGATGTAAGATCCCAACATATTCCAATTATGTCCATATTTTAGTTTCACGATAATCCTATTTTGGTTGGTTATTTATTATTTTAATATTCAGTGGTCATGTTTCTTTTGGGGATTTATAGAACATATTAAGAAATTACATAATGTTCAGAGATGCATTATAAATTGAATTAATGGAGTCAGGTTATTCATGAATCAAAGGCTTTCACGGGTTCTCTGTAAGTTTGTAATGATTAAAAGGTGGTTTTGTTTTTTCTATAGAATATATTCCATGATCTATAAGAAGTAATATTTCATATCATGAACGAGTTACATGATATGAACTTATATCCAGATAGATTCTTTGAACTATTTTAGAGTTTCAAGATTTTACACATCATGAAACTAGTTCATGTCATAAATAGTAAATAAATGTTAATTAAACCTGATGCGATGAGGTTTTTAGTGTATATCCTAGTAATGAAATTCATGGAATGAATGGTGTTTTAGTCATGAATGTTTTGGTATCAGTGGTTTTATCAACACAGAATATTTTATTTATTTTTACTTTTGAGGTGAATCCTTCTCTCCAAAACCCTAGTGTGTCTCTATGAAAAAATTTGGTGATTATTTAACAACCCTATATATCAGTATTGATTTTTATATCTAGTTTTAGTTTCTATATCCTTTTCCTTCGCTTCTCCATTTTTCATTCTGATTGATTTATTTATTTAATTTTGAGATAAATACGTGTGGTCTAAAATTTATCCCTTTTGTATGATTAAATTATCCATGGTATATAGAATATGTGTGACGTTGTCATAAAGCCAAATGTGCGACATAGTTAATTCAATAATCAATGATGATTTATAATTATATTTTATAATGCATTCCATAATATTTTTTTGTGGGCACATTCACATAGACTATGATCCATGGTGACTTGATAAGTGTGCAAGCCTTGTACCTTAATGAGACTTTTCCATCATTTCATTAGATCCCTATAACAAATTGAAAATATTTATTGATTTTTGGGGTTGTATTATGAATTTTAATAACATGTAAATTGTGTGTTTTCTTAATTTAAAATAACATAAAGTAATTTTTCATAACTAATATTTCATTAATCATAGGGTAAACTTATTATTAAATTTGGTTGATATATTTTGAGGGTAATGGGAAACCTAATTTTATGAAACATAGCTAGCTAGAAAAATGATAATTTTTTGAATAGATCAACGTTGTTGTGTAGTGATATATATTTAGGTTTTATTTTGTATTTAAAATTTATTTTTTAGATTTTGTGTTTTTTCTATATCTATGTGATTGATTCCAGAGGGTTTTGAATCATATTGGTATATTGATTTTTTTTTTTGATATGAGTCATGCTATATGTTGATTCCTGAAGGATTGATACACAATTTATTACCACCAAAGTGATATATGAATATGTACATGATTATAATGGGAAGGTTATATGATTGTATAGGACTTATAAGGGCTAGATGAAAAGTCAACAGATTCCCAAAAGCAAGATTCCAGATAGCCTTTCTGTATATGCAATTTGTTTAGGAAATGTTATTAGTGATCAATACTTGGAATGCGAATATACCACAATTTCAAATGATAAGTTTTAATGGATGTTGACCAAATATTATATATAGAAAAACAAAAAGGGTTGAAACCGTGATTGGATGAACATGTGTGTTAACCCATAACATACGGGTCATCAGTTTTATTTGATGCCCACTATTATAATATTAAATATAAATACTATAATTTGCTCCATTTGATGTATTAAATTTATCTAACTATATTTGTTTATAAATGGTGGTTTATAACTATATATTAAAACTCACAACCTATGTATTTCATTATTTGGTACCTGAATATATTTCATTGATGTAGGTTATGAAATGGGAAAGGGAACCTATTGATGATTTGTGGGTTAATGAATGGGTCGGAGCATAGAAATAAGTACTGCATGGGGTTTGGCACTGGAGTATTTGGAGACTTTATTTGACTTTATTTTTTTCTTTTCTACCAATTTATATCAAAAAATACATTAGTACCATCCATCATTTCAATAAATTAGAATATAATAATTTTTATTTATTCATTTTTCCCTACTCAGATTTGGTTGCTGGTGTAAATATTCATATTGATTTTTTAATTTTTTTTTCAGAAATTAAATTATCTTTTCATCCACAATAAAATAATTAAATAGAGGTTATATTGTCCCACTATATTAATTATACCCTCTCAAAAAGTTGGAATCCTCTTGATTATGGTGATGCATTCATAAGAGAACATAGCCAAAGATTTTGATCATTTGAAGGAGCATTGGGTTGGGGACCTTAAAAATTTATGTTATCAATGATATCATTTTAATATTATTTTCTAGTTATAAACTCTAAATTTATATTATCAAACTTTACTTTTGAATCATAATTTTATCATTCATAAATTATTTATTCGTGAGATTAAAATTCTCATTCAATAAATGGATCCTAAGCTCCCTTAAAATATTATATTTATTATAAATTATCATTATTTAGAATAAAGATCACTATAAATTATTCATTCATCCTATGATGAATCAATGACATTGATTTATTAAGACATTAAAATATTATAAAAAATTAAATGGTTTTTCAACCTCACAAGTCTCATAACTTTCTTAAATATCTTATTTAACTATGTGGAAATTTCCAATAAATAATTTACATGCCACATCATTCTTTCTTTTTGATAAACATTAACTTCCCTGAATGAGTAAATGTTCCTTGAGAAATACACAAATTATTTATCAATTTAATTTTTATTTTTATCTTCCTTGGGACACATATGGATAAATGAAAAAAATTTCTACTATCAAATAATTTAATGGGTTGTTCACCTTAATTCATTCTAATCACATTCATGATGCATGATGACATCTAGGAGATGGATTCCACGAAATTTCCCATATTATCTTCTAAATATAAATATGTTTGAAGATATTATATTTTAATATTATTAATAATTTTAAAATATATTTAATTTTATTTAATTCTCATACTTTTAAAGGTAAATAGACCTCTCATTCTATAGTTTATTAATGTACTGGGTAGTTCATCAATATAAAAATAATAAAGCAATTATATTAATTTTTTTATATTTTCAAATAAAAAATGCCTCAAAAAATCTCATATGTATCTTCACCATAGTATAATCTTTTAATGTTTATCCATATCTATAGTGGTTCTTAATTCAAATTGAATGTGATAAATAATTCCTAAAAATATTCTTAATCATGGATTGTAACATCATCATGAAACTGTATAATTTATTAAGAATATAATCCTTCAACTTTTGTTTTGTTAATAAATATTTTGAGACGTTCCTAAAGTAACACCCTGACCCTAGTTAACCCAAGTCGGAGCATTATTACATAACATTGGCATGATCACAAGGGATCAAGTCCCAAAAACCATTCAGTTTAGTAGCCTTCTAAGTAATAGATACATACATAAGTTTTACATTACATTATGAAATAAAATATCAACATTGTGTCATCATTGAACACACTCATATCCCATAGCATATCCTTGTAGTTTAATCATAATACACTTATTCACATCCAGAAAAAAAAACATAACCATATGGTGAGCTTAGATGCTCAGTAATGACAACAATATAGTGGGAACTTTCATAAGTATGAATAATCATATAAGGAAATGTATAAGACTAAAATACAAGCCTTTAAAAATTCAATATTTTTATAATATGGAAAATATAAATCAAATAATTTCATTTACTTATTCACATGTATATTCTATAAGTCTAATAATCACATGTTATATCAATAACTAATTTCAATATGATGGAATGCATAATACATGACATCATAACCACACAATCAAGTCCTCAAGCTAATAATACAAATAATATTTTGTCAATGCTAGGTTCCAAGACACTAGTTTGTCTAATTAGATCAACCGATGCATCAAGGAGCTATAGAGGGCTCCAACCATCACATACTAAGTTTAATATGATCTTAATATGAAAAGGATGAAACATAACATAAACCTTCATATTAAAACCTACATAAAAATTGTTAATACATTACCCATAAAACATGAATTCTATAAAAATAACACATCCATAGTCAAACATATCAAAAAAACTTCAATACAATATAGAAGATTGTATCATAAAAAATCAACTTCAAACAAGTGTAAAATCAATCAAAGGATGTCGACATAATTTAAATACATTCTATTTGAGGGAAACAGCTCTTTCTTTTATTAACAGTTTAAAATTCAAATAAATATAAAAGAAAACATTTATATTGAAAATAATCTTATATGCTAGAAATAGAAGGATCTATGTTGTTATAGTGTCATAAAATAGCCTCACCCACCGTAAAAGTTTAAAAACATTATTTCCTTAATTTTACAAAAAGGTCATAAAGTACCTTGTATGGAAAGAGACAGAATGATTCTTTTAAAACCATTTTATAAATAGTCAGACAATCGTATAAATGAATTTAACCCATATTCTAGTAAATATTAAAGAAAATTAAATACATTTTTATGAATCAAAAATGTGGATGAAAAAGAAGTCCCAATGGATACTTTTGTAAAAGCATCCTTGGATTGTAAAGTGATTTTATAAGTAACCCATACCTTGTTCATTTTCTTGGTAGTGGGTAAATTAACCTCCATTATAATTGTTAAATAATTTATATTAAACTATACAATATCGATATACATAAATATGATCTCATATATGATATACCAATATTGCATTGTTAATAATATTTCAGTAGTATCATTGTTTCAGGTGTTAACCGATTCATTTTCCATTATATTTTTTGTTATATAATTCATTTTTGTTATGGAATTGTTGTATATTATTCATAACTAGAATTATTTTAGGTTCTTATACATTATTTATAATCATCAAATTGAAATTATTCTTTAATGGTTATGATGGGTAATAAATCGCATCGCGTTCATGGAGATGGTAATCCGTACGTACAGACAAAAAAAATTATCAATATGTTGATGATAAAAATGTATGTAATTGGATGGTATATATAATGAATAATTAAAATTTTATAATTATTATTTACATCCTATATACTCAATATTATAACCATCCAAATAATGAAGTGTTGAATTACAAACTACACCACAACTTGCATACGATAAGCTGTATGTACGCACGTATGGTGACTTCTTCATTAATAGGATGGATAGAATAAACAACATGGTTGTACAATATTTATATTCAGATAAAAGTATGTATAAGTTACTTCATTTATTATTTTGTTATAGAAACAACACAAAAATGGGAAGTGGATGAAGAAAATAACACTGAAAGTGGTGATGAAATTATTACCTATTCTTCAGGTGCATCCTTTTGATTTGATAAAACGGGCTCCATGGGTTGTCTTTCTGATCAATGTAAATACTATAGGATGAATTGAGTGTAGTATGTAGAATATTTGATCAGGGTTTGGCCGAGCCAAATGGCATTGGATGTGTGATTTTATGAGAAGGGGATGTACCCATTTATAAGAGAGGTGAGGGTCAGTTTAGGAAAATCTTAAAATATTTTTTTATTATAAAATATTTTTCGGTTTATAATGGATCAAAATTTATTTATATCTAGGATAAGATGGGGATGGGGGAAATATTCTCAACCAATAGTTTTTAGACATGATTATGTCACCAAATTAACCTTATCATTTATATTTTACATTTAGTTAAATAATATAACTTCTCAATGTCTTCATGTATTTTTATATTGCATAGTTAATGAATATACTATAAAATATCAAGATAACCAAAAGTGGATCATTAATGACATATATATGATTATATATGTCATTTTTCAGATCCATATATTTTTAGGAATATTATAACATTTAATAATATATTATTTTATTTAAAAACTTATTTATGTCATTCTTGACACTATTTAGTATATGGTTTTTTTAAAGTCAAAAAATATGATTACATATAAAAAAATACATTTAATCAATAATAAAATGAAATATGAACCAATAAACTTCATGTAATGCGTCATATGTCTCAATTTAAATTTATTCATATATTTATAATATCAATTATTTTAATCATTCATAAATATGGTATTTACTGCATCATCATTTTTTCATAAAAAAATATATTTATATAATGTATTAATATTATATATAAAATACCTTTATGTATTAAATACGATTATATTTATAATAAATATTTATAGTTGAATTTATCTTATGCATAACCATATATTAAAAAAAATTTGTTATTAAAATGTGAATTTAACACTTTTGCCTATTCTTTCAATAAAATAACAATAAATGACCTAATCTAATCCAAGTGGATCCAAAAGGATCATATTTTATTCCTAATGTTTATAATGGTATAAATACACTTATCCAAAAGATTTATTATATGTGTTAGGGTAATCGTCATACCATTTTAATCTTAAATTAACATATTTAATGTAAACTATGGTAAATAAAATTCAAAAGTTACTATTCACCAAAAAAATATTTTCATCCTATTGGACAAAAATTTACATACTAATGTCAACCGTGTCTCTATGATTTTTCAAATTCAATTCATAGAAGATGTTAAATTACATTTTATGAAAATTTTCAAATGTTCCTAGAAGGTGGGTAAAATATGTTAAATTGTTTTGTAAAATTATATATATATATAATATTATTATAAAATTAATCCAATGAATTACATTAGACTAAAATTGGTATTATGTGTCTATTATAAAATTAAAATAAATTTAAGTAAAACTAATTATGATTTAATTAAAATACAGTTTTAAACAATAACACAGTGTTTTTCACTATTCATCAAAAAATTGATGTTTTTCAGAAAAATACTAATAATTCACCCTAAAATAATTTTGATATTCCAAATTCAAAAATGAATACCAATTTGAAAAATAAAATTTATAAAATTTCAAAATAAGGGTATTACTATTTATAACATCTTTGTTCAAACGTCTAGTTAGATTTTTCATGGTGTGCAAGAACTCGAACTTGCGTAAAACTCAAGATATATTATTATTCAAAGGGATGCATACTATGGAAGCATGGGGTGTTACATTATTCCTTCCTTCAAAAAATTTCATCCTCGAAAATTCTAAAATATTACTGCATAAAAATATTTGGGTGGTTCTTCATTATAAGTTCATCAGGATCCCACATTACCTCTTCCATCTTGTGGTTTCTCCATAGATCTTTTGTCAAACAAGTCATATGGTTTCTCAACACTTGTTCTTGGGTATCAAGTATCTTGACAGGATCTCCACAACAAGACAGATCGAGTTCCATTTATATTTCTTCCTAGGTGAGTACATGTGTTGGGCTAGGCATGTATTTTATCAACAGTGATATGTGGAACACATCATGAACATTGGAGAGGCATAGTGGCATTTCCAAAAATTAAGATACAACAACAATTCATTCAAAAAATTTGAATAGTCCAAAGTACCAGGGACATAATTTACCCTTCTTATAGAATTTTATAACACCCATCCATAGAGACACCTTCAAGAAGACATGATCTCTTACATGAAATTCAAAATCCTCTGTTCAGCTATCACCAGAGCTCTATTTCATACATTGATATGCTTAGGTGTAGGATTGGATAATCTTCATTATTTCCTTTGATTTTTCAACATGATCTAGGCCTACATGTTTTCATTCACAAATATCATCCCATAAAGTTGGTGTTTGACATCTCATTTTATATAACGCTTTATATGGTACCATTTAAAGACACGAATCTAAGATATTATTATATAAATATTCTACCAGAGGTAAATACTAATCCCAAATACCTTGAATGTATAGTGAGAAAGATCTCATCATGTCTTCTATGGTTTGAATAGTCTTTTATGACTATCAATCAGTTTGAGGGTTATAGACAGTGCTCAAATGATGTTCAGTGTCAAGGTATTTCTGAAGACGTTTCCAGAATCATGATGTGAAATGAGGATCACGATCAGAAACAATCGATAGGGGAACTCCATGAAATCTTACAACTTCATTAATATATAGTCTTGAAAAACATTCCGGTGGTAAATCTTATCTTATAGAATGAAAATGCGATGACTAGTTAAGATGATCAACAATGACCCATATTGCAGCATTCCTTATATGAGTCTATGGTCGACCCATGAAAATGTCCATCTTAATATCATCCCATTTCCACTCAGGTATGGGAAGAGGTTTCATGAATCCTCTAGGATTTTTTCTTCTAGCCTTCACATTTTGAATAACCATACATCTCGACACATAATCATAAATATGCATTTTCATGTTTTCCCAAAAAATGTTCCTTTAAATATCAATACATATTAGTGATACCAGTTTTTTATAGAGAAATTGGAGCTATAAGATTCATCCAACAATTCCCTTTTTAGATCAGGTATATCAGGAATGCAAATAAACTTCCCAAATTTAAAATTCAATCTTCATATATGAAGAAAATCAATTTCCCAGCGTTTGTGGCATTAATTTTCTATTAAAACTTCTCATCATTAGTATATGATATTTTTATAATTTATAGTAAAGATGGTATGGAAACCATTTTAAATGTATTAATATTTCACCTTCAATTATTATTCCAATATCCATATTTATTATATTATTAAACATAGTATCCCTTTAAACTCTCATCATGTTCAAAACTCTGTGATCCTTTCTACTCAAATCATCTGCCACCTTATTTTCCTTCCCCTGGTGGTAGTGTATAGTGCACTAAAAATATATAAGTAGTTCAAGCAATCGCCTTTGTCTCATGTTGAGTTCATTTTGTGACAAAATATACTTCAAACTCTTGTGATTAGTATATATCTCAAAATTTTCACTATATAGATATTGTGTCTATATCTTAAAAACAAATATTACATCTTCAAACTCAATATCATGAGTGGGATAGTTTTGTTCATGAATATTTAGCTTTCGTGATGCATAGGAAATAACTCTACCATTCTGCATAACGTCACAACCAAGTCCTTTCTTTGAATCATCACTATAGATAACAAACAAATCATTCCCCGATGGTAGAGTAAAGATAAAATCATTGTTTAATAATTTATTCATTTATTAAAAACATTATTCACACTCTTTTGTCCAAACAAATTTAACCCCTTTATGAGTTAGCATTGTTAATGGGATAGCCAATCGAGAAAAATTCATGAAAAATGTTGATAATAACCTTCTAAACCAATAAAAAACATTGTACCTCTATTATACTCGTCGGTTCTAGACATTATTATATTGACTTTGTCTTTGAAGTATTAATAGAAATTCCATACATAGAGTTAATATTGACAATAATAGAAATCTCCTGAATTCAAAATTCACACATACTAAACTTCCCATGAAATTATTTTTTTTCTAATAGTCTTTAGAATAGTGCGCAAGTAATTTTCATGGTCTTATTAGATTTTTGAGAATACCAAGATATCATAAATAAATATATCTAAGAATTAATTAATATTTTCCTTGAATACTCTATTAATTTGATCGATGAAAATATAGGGTGCATGTAACACCCCGAGATTTTATGAAAAATATTCTTTTTAATTTCATTAATGTCTTGTGTTATACGCTACACCAAAAGGAGCTTTCACAACACACATCTCTGACCTGGCTTGAATTACACGCAATCGCGACCTTCCACGATAGCGTGTGTTGTACGCAACACCAAGTTTCGCTAAACAACGATATGCTATTAAAATATTATTAAAACTAGACATTATGAATAGTAATAACCACTTTTTGAAATTTTATAAATTTTATTTTTCAAAATGGACTTCATTTTTGGATTCAGAATATCGAAATTAGCCTAGGGTGAAATTTTTTTATTTTTCTGAATACTTTCAATTTTTGATGAATAGTGAAACCACTAAGTGGTAGTTAAAAAACTGAATTTTTCATAAAACTTAATTTTACCACTTCTGTGAATGGAATTTCGAAAATCCGAGAGACACGGTTAATATGAAGGACTAAAATGTGGTTCAATGAGATGAACATAATTTTTGGTGAATAGTAACTTTTTACTTTTTTTTACCACGGTTAAAAGTAAATAGGGTAATTAAGGGTAAAGATGATATTATTATTACCCTAACACATGTCCTAATTCTATTGGATAAGTGTAATTCGACCAAAAACAACCTTATGAATATAATATGACCATTTAGGTCGACTTGGATTAGATTATGACATTTAATATTATTTTATTTAATGAATAGTTAAAATAGTTAAAATCAAAGTTTAATAATTACAACATTTTTAATATGGGGTTATACATAAGATAAATTCGACTATAAATATTAATTAGAAATCTAAAACGATTTCCTACATAATTATATTTTATTTATAATTTTTAGACATTAAATAAATTATTTTATTTATGACACAACGATGATGCAGTAATTACTCTTTTAAGGAAATGTTAACATAATTGATGTTATAAATACTCAAATAAATGTAATTTGAGCCTTTTTATGAATTCCACTAATTTTCTAGGTTACTATGATATATTATTGTTGATTTAATCAACTTTGTTCGAACATATAATTCGGTTATGACTTTCACAAAAATCATATACCAAATAGTGTCAAAATTGACACAAAATAGTTTTTAAATCAAATATTATATTATTAATTGTTATTTTATTACTAAGAATCTATGGTTCGGCCAAATGACTTAGATAAGGATATATATATTAATAATAAACAACTTGGGGTTCGTTTGGCATGTTATAGTAAGTATATTAACCATATAGTGTAAGAAAACAAAAAGTCACGGTAAAAGTTAAATTATTTAACTTAGAGTTAAATCTAAATGATAAGGTTAAAATAGGAATCTAAACTTGTCTAAATTCTATTGGATGAGAGGATTTCTACCCATCCCCACCTTATCCTAGAAATAAATCAATTTGGAGCTATTTAAAACCGAACTTGACTTTATAATAAAATAATATTTTTTGTTATTCCAAAGGTGCCCCTCTCCTCCCTTATAAAAGGGAACCTCCTCCCTCTCTTCCTCACACAACTTTGAGCCTTAATGCTAGGCCAACCCCTGCCAAAATCTCTTCTCCACTTCCCTAGAAACATCCCAGAGGTTCTGGTCTTCCTCAAAGACCAATTTTAGTGCCCTAAGAGGAGGTCTCAAAGAGGCGCTTCAAAGAAGAGGTAATTTCTGTTACCAATTCTTTCACCTTTATTTCTTCTTCCACTTCTTCTTCTTAGATTGTTTCATTATGAAGTAATAACATCAGTATCACTCATATACTGATATGTTATTATAAGTATGAAACAATCCTAATTCACCATCTATCCATCCTACGGAAAACGAAATCACCGCGCGTGCGTACGTACGGAATACCGTCTCCACGTCGTGGTGTAATCTGGTTTTCCACCAACACCTTACATGGATGGGTATTATGGTGTAAAGAATAACTATACATAGTTATTATAACATCATAATGATTCTGATATATTGTATCATCCACTCCAATTCAATTCAATAATTATGGAAATGATATCATCGCTCGTGCGTACGTACGGACTACCGTCTCCACGACGCGATGAGATTCATTCTCCATGTTAACCATTTAAGAATGATTATAAAGTATATATAAGAAATAATAATGAAATATATGACATTATAAATCTACTGGATTTATGTGTATATATATGTATGTCATCTACTTAATTCCACTCAATTCAATAAGGAAACGAAAACAGTGTTCATGCGTACGTACGGCCTACCGTCTCCATGAACGGTGTATTTCATTCCATTTATCGATCCATTATATATATGTATACTCTGAATATATATTATATATAAATCATGTTTTATATTCTATAATTAAGTAATAATGATCTAATTAATCATATGAATAATTACAAGTTAAAACACGAACGACAAATGAGAAGATTTTACCCAAAACGCTACTTTAACATGAATTTACAAAAGAACGGGTAATATAAAGTCATAAGTGAACCATATATGATATAATAACAATGAATATGATTCTGTAATAAGTCAATGACATTATTTACATCATTATACAGTAGGTTCGGACACTTACGAAGCAAATCGGACCTAAGGTAAGGGAAATATCACAATCTCATTTTTATCCGAGATTGTTTATACATTAGTATTTACTAGGGTGTATTTTATCATCCACATCCATGTTTCCTCAATATGTAATATTATTTCCATCCACCTACAATTGTTTAAATACAATTTTACCCTTCGGTGAGTTTTTAGTAAAGGATATGAAAGGAATTTTCTTTCGTTTTTTTCATACGAGGTACTTTTTGACTTTCCGACAAAAGTATGAGAAGAATGTTTTTTAACTTATACGGCACGAACGGATTTTTACGGTTTTATAAAGCCTTATTTTCATGAACCTTCTTCCAAAATATTTCATGACTATTCTCAAAAAAAAAATCTTTTTTTAAATTGCATGATGTTTTGTGAAAAGAAATTGATTTTGAAGAAGAAAGGATATTTTCCTCAAGAATTCAATTCAAGTGTTTTATCAAAATTATTTTCCATCTAAGATAATAAAGGGCTCTATTTCTATCCATATTTTTACATTTATTTGACTCTGTTGTGATGGAATTATGTTTATGAATTCCTTTACCTTATATAAATGGTTTTATTATGTCATGTTGTTTAAGAATCCCATTTTTATTACATGGGTTATGCAATGATGTATGATTTATGATTTTGTGGCACACATAAGAATGGTATCATTATGAGATGGGTGGGACCTATATCTCCCTCCAATGCACTGGGTAAAGATTTTATATCTCATGAGATAGACATGGCTGGAACGGTAGGTTATACCGGTTCAGTGAAACAGGACTGAAACGAGGGTGACTCGGTTCAGAAAGGGACTTTGTCCACTAAGATAGTCTTGGGAATGAGTCTTGACTAACAAGAAATGATTCTCTATGATTATGTGTGTATTCCACAAAGTTTCATGTTTTAAGATTATGATTATTGTGATTACATTTCACTGCCATGATTTATCCCATGTTATGAAATTATGATCTCTTTTACAGGTTAAGATTTCCAAAAGTTATGTGCTTGTGTATACGATGAGATTTATATTTCTTTTGTTTACCCTTACTAAGAATTTGAGCTCACCCTTTTATGTTTTCTTTTCCCCATGATATAAAGAAAGGTTTTAGGTAAAAAAAGGGAAGATCTTTATGGGAGATATTGGAGATCTTTCACCACGATTAGAAGATTACGTTCCGAGTTTCCAAAGACACTAAACTATTACGATCCTTGTTTGTGTGTTTTTGTTATGTACTAAGTATTCCGAAAAAGTAATGTAATGTCCATGTACGTCAGGCTTCGGGTCTCTACAGTTGGTATCAGAGGAAAGGTTTAGTCAACCTTTGGAAACTAGGATGCGAAAACGTTAGTGAGATCCCTAGAGATATTTCTAAGGTATGTCTAGGGATGTCCCTAAGGTTAAGTATACGTATAGGTTATAGTACTAGAATTACGCTAACGATCATAGAATTAAAACTAAGATGTTAGATATTGAAGGTACACCCCCTTTATTATGTTGTTTTCCCTAGCATGTTTTTTGCCTCTCACACTATTCTTTTTGGGTTTTAGAAAATGGCTGGAAACAAGATAATTCACGATAATGGAGGATATGATGGACAATGGAATGATATTATTCATGAGAAACCAAATGAAATGGGATTTAGATGTCCAAACATCATTATTATGCCGAATCAGCAATCTCATAATATGATCAATAAAGTAAAATTTGGTAAGTTTCCTGACTCGGCTGATAAGAGAAAGATGGAGTTTCATGATGATCATAGAGAAATGAAAGTTCAATTTCCCCTATGTAAATCATGTGGGAAGAGGCATCAAGGAGAATGTTTCAAAGGAACTGGAAGATGCTTTGGGTGTGGAAAAGAAGGACACAATCCAGTAAGTGCAAAGGAAAAGGTTCAGTTAACACCAGGGATGAGGATAATGGTATTGGTACAACATCAACAATGGTTAAATGTTTTAAATGTGGAATGTATGGGCATTATGCAAACCAATGCCCTAAGGGAATGTCTCATGAAGAAAATCAGTATGGTCGTATGGGTAGTATTTATGTGGATGATGATGATGATACTACAAATGATATGTGAGATGAAAGAATTGTTGAAGCTCGGTCAATGGTTTAAGAATGTAGTGGAATGATTACATGTTTATCATGTGTAATGTTGTATAAGTTATCTCATGGTACTATGGAATAAAGAGACATCTAAGGATTGTTACACTATTGTCTTTCCTTGAGTTTTTAAAGTGTATGATTAATGTTATCAGTATCCATGAAAGGTTATTCAGATATTTTTGTAATGTAGATGATATGCGCATAATGAAGGGAAAATGAGAAAACGAAATGTTTAACAGTATTCATGAGCTCATGATTGATATAAGGACTAAGTGATATCATGGTTTGAGTATATAGAATTTTGAGGATTTTGGTATGTGGAAAGAGTTAACTTTTAACAGCACTCATGTTTTCAATATGGTTCAATGGGTATTCAAGAGAGTACAAGATTAAGGCCTTTGAATGTTTGGAATGTGATCAACACGATATATCTTATGATATATGGGGATCAACGATGGTATTAAATCTCTGAGAGTGGACTGCAGTATTATGGATAAGCCTAAAGATTAGAATGGATTATATTGGACATAAGTTAGTATTGTTTAAGGATAGAAGATTTTCGATATTATTATTGGGATGTTATAGTAATGTAGTTTTAGAAAAAGGACAACCTGCAGGACGGGCGACAGCCCATTGCGTCGGACAAGGATGTGGGAATCGAACCCACAACTGAAGTGTGACTGGCCTTTATTTCCTACCACTGGCCTACAGGAAGTCCCTGTTTAGTAGAAACTAGTTTTATTATATTAAGCAGTATGATATATGAAGTATAAGTTCATTTTAGGAACCATATATCATTAATGTCACTATAGATGGACTTATGTATTTTTTGATAACTTTTCTAACCTTTTGAGACAGATAGAATGACCCATAATTCTATCACATGATCTGCTAACACATCACGAATGACAAATTCAACTTCATTTCTTTAAGAGATGAAGTAGAAATTGGCCAAAGAACGACAAATAGCGAGACTTTACCAAAATCACGAAAGTATTTCTTCTAATTCCAATTTCATCAACATTAGGGAAATGATCTTGAAAACCAAAAATGTTGTCCTAGTTCCATTATATCCGATTAATCAGATGGTACCATAGATCATCACAAATCAATAGCTTTGTGATTGTTGGCTTTTTCATAGACATGTTCTCGACCACTCTCTATCAGAACATGATGGTTAGATTTCTCTTCCATATCCATATTTTCACCTATGTGGAAACCCAGTGATTAGTTTATTTGGGTAACCGTTACATTTCATACTTTAGTTTTTAAAATCCATGTTTTGGTATTCCTTTTTATGATGTGGGTTTCTATTAAACAAACTTTCAGGAAGTAAACCATTTATAACCCCGACGAATTTCGAGGGCGAAATTCATTTTAAGGGGGGTAGAATGTAACACCCCGAGATTTTATGAAAAATATTCTTTTTAATTTCATTAATGTCTTGTGTTATACGCTACACCAAAAGGAGCTTTCACAACACACATCTCTGACCTGGCTTGAATTACACGCAATCGCGACCTTCCACGATAGCGTGTGTTGTACGCAACCCCAAGTTTCGCTAAACAATGATATGCTATTAAAATATTATTAAAACTAGACGTTATGAATAGTAATAACCACTTTTTGAAATTTTATAAATTTTATTTTTCAAAATGGACTTCATTTTTGGATTCAGAATATCGAAATTAGCCTAGGGTGAAATTTTGTTATTTTTCTGAAAACTTTCAATTTTTGATGAATAGTGAAACCACTAAGTGGTAGTTAAAAAACTGAATTTTTCATAAAACATAATTTTACCACTTCTGTGAATGGAATTTCGAAAATCCGAGAGACACAGTTAATATCAAGGACTAAAATGTGGTTCAATGAGATGAAAATAATTTTTGGTGAATAGTAACTTTTTACTTTTTTTAACCACAGTTAAAAGTAAATAGGGTAATTAAGGGTAAAGATGATATTATTATTACCCAAACACATGTCCTAATTCTATTGGATAAGTGTAATTCAACCAAAAACAACCTTATTAATATAATATGACCATTTAGGTCCACTTGGATTAGATTATGACATTTAATATTATTTTATTTAATGAATAGTTAAAATAGTTAAAATCAAAGTTTAATAATTAAAACATTTTTAATATGGGGTTATACATAAGATAAATTCGACTATAAATATTCCTTAGAAAGCTAAAAAGATTTCCTACATAATGATATTTTATTTATAATTTTTAGACATTAAATAAATTAATTTATTTATGACACAACATTGATACATTAATTACTCTTTTAAGGAAATGTTAACATAATTGATGTTATAAATGCTCAAATAAATGTAATTTGAGACTTTTTTTGAATTACACTAATTTTATAGGTTCCTATGATATATTATTGTTGATTTAATCAACTTTTTGCAAACATATAATTCTGTTATGACTTTCACAAAAATCATATATCAAATAGTGTCAAAATTGAAACAAAATAGTTTTTAAATCAAATATTATATTATTAATTGTTATTTTAATCCTAAAAATCTATGGTTCGGCCAAATGACTTAGATAAGGATATATATATTAATAATAAACATCTTGGGGTTCGTTTGGCATGTTATAGTAAGTATATTAACCATATAGTGTAAGAAAACAAAAAGTCACTGTAAAAGTTAAATTATTTAACTTAGAGTTAAATCTAAATGATAAGGTTAAATTAGGAATCTAAACTTGTCTAAATTCTATTGGATGAGAGGATTTCGACCCATCCCCACCTTAGCCTAGAAATAAATCAATTTGGAGCTATTTAAAACCGAACATGACTTTATAATAAAATAATATTTTTTGTTATTCCAAAGGTGCCCCTCTCCTCCCTTATAAAAGGGAACCTCCTCCCTCTCTTCCTCACACAACTTTGAGCCTTCATGCTCGGCCAACCCCTTCCAAAATATCTTCTCCACTTCCCTAGAAACATCCCAGAGGTTCTGGGCTTCCTCAAAGACCAATTTTAGTGCCCTAAGAGGAGGTCTCAAAGAGGCGTTTCAAAGAAGAGGTAATTTCCGTTACCAATTCTTTCACCTTTATTTCTTCTTCCACTTCTTCTTCTTAGGTTGTTTCATTATGAAGTAATAACATCAGTATCAATAATATAATTATATGTTATTATAAGTATGAAACAATCCTAATTCACCATCTATCCATCCTACGGAAAAAGAAATCACCGCGCGTGCGTACGTACGGAATACCGTCTCCACGTCGTGGTGTAATCTGTTTTTCCACCAACACCTTACATGGATGGGTATTATGGTGTAAAGAATAACTATACATAGTTATTATAACATCATAATAATTCTGATATATTGTATCATCCACTCCAATTCAATTCAATAATTATGGAAATGATATCATCGCTCGTGCGTACGTACGGACTACCGTCTCCACGACGCGATGAGATTAATTCTCCATGTTAACCATTTAAGAATGATTATAAAGTATATATAAGCAATAATAATGAAATATATGACATTATAAATCTACTGGATTTATGTGTATATATATGTATGTCATCTACTTAATTCCACTCAATTCAATAAGGAAACGAAAACAGCGTTCATGCGTACGTACGGCCTACCGTCTCCATGAACGGTGTATTTCATTCCATTTATCGATCCATTATATATATGTATACTCTGAATATATATTATATATAAATCATGTTTTATATTCTATAATTAAGTAATAATGATCTAATTAATCATATGAATAATTACAAGTTAAATCACGAACGACAAATGAGACGATTTTACCCAAAACGCTACTTTAACATGAATTTACAAAAGAACGGGTAATATAAAGTCATAAGTGAACCATATATGATATAATAACAATGAATATGATTCTTTAATAAGTCAATGACATTATTTAAATCATTATACAGGAGGTTCGGACACTTACGAAGCAAATCGGACCTAAGGTAAGGGAAATATCACAATCTCATTTTTATCCGAGATTGTTTATACATTAGTATTTACTGGGGTGTATTTTATCATCCACATCCATGTTTCCTCAATATGTAATATTATTTCAATCCACCTAAAATTGTTTAAATACAATTTTACCCTTTGGTGAGTTTTTAGTCAAGGATATGAAAGGAATCTTTTTTCGTTTTTTCATACGAGGTACTTTTTGACTTTCCGACAAAAGTACGAGAAGAATGTTTTTTTTAACTTATACGGCACGAACGGATTTTTACGGTTTTATAAAGCCTTATTTTCATGAACCTTCTTCTAAAATATTTCATGACTATTCTCAATAAAATCTCTTTTTTTTAAATTGCATGATGTTTTGTGAAAAGAAATTTATTTTGAAGAAGAAAGGATATTTTCCTCAAGAATTCAATTGATGTGTTTTATCAAAATTATTTTCCATCTAAGATAATAAAGGGTTCTGTTTCTATCCATATTTTTACATTGATTTGACTCTGTTGTGATGGAATTATGTTTATTAATTCCTTTACCTTATATGAATGGTTTTATGATGTCATGTTGTTTAAGAATCCCATTTTTATTACATGGGTTATGCAATTATGTATGATTTATGATTTTGTGGCACACATAATAATGGTATCATTATGAGATGGGTGGGACCTATATCTCCCTCCAATGCATTGGGTAAAGATTTTATATCTCATGAGATAGACATGGCTGGAATGGTAGGTTATACCGGTTCAGTGAAACAGGACTGAAATTAGGGTGACTCGGTTCAGAAAGGGACTTTGTCCACTAAGATAGTCTTGGAAATGAGTCTTGACTAACAAGAAATGATTCTCTATGATTATGTGTGTATGCCACAAAGTTTCATGTTTTAAGATTATGATTATTGTGATTACATTTCACTGCCATGATTTATCCCATGTTATGAAATTATGATCTCTTTTACAGGTTAAGATTTCCAAAAGTTATGTGCTTGTGTATACGATGAGATTTATATTTCTTTTGCTTACCCTTACTGAGAATTTGAGCTCACCCTTTTATGTTTTGTTTTCCCCAGGATATAAAGAAAGGTTTTAGGTTAAAAAAAGGGAAGATCTTTATGGGAGATATTGGAGATCTTTCACCACGATTAGAAGATTACGTTCCGAGTTTCCAAAGACACTAAACTATTACGATCCTTGTGTGTGTGTTTTTGTTATGTACTAAGTATTCCGCAAAAGTAATGTAATGTCCATGTACGTCAGGCTTTGGGTCTCTACAGTGCATTAGTTAGTCTAAAAGAAAATTATGTAAACTCATAATTCCCCTTCTGTGTTTGAGATTTTGTCTTTGAAATGTCATCCATTTTCAAACACAACTGATGGCATCCAGATCAAAGGTTAATCATTGAAAAATATTGAGCTTCGTTAAGATTATCAAATAAATAAACAATGTGAGGTAGGGTTTACATGTTCGTTAGTGTTATAGTGATGATCTTCGTCTAGTCAAAACACAACCTCATGGATCCATCTTTCATCATAACAAAAAAACATGGGCTCCCCATCAAGAAACACTAGGGAGAATAAATCCTTTATTACTCAATTATTTAATTCATTTCATTAGATCCACTGATTACAATAAATTCATTCTATAAAGGGTCTTCGATATGGGCCTTGAACCAAGATTTAAATAAATGGAAAAATAAATTTATCATTCTTGATAATGTACAGTTATATCTTATGGAATTACATCATCATATTCACGAAAAATAGTTATATCCTCTATTTGATCATTCCTTTCTTCAACAATAGTTATTTGACTATCTCCCACTGTAATAATTGAATTTAGTACTGCTACTTTAATTGGATCTAGATAAGAATAAGATGATGATGATTCTTTTCAAAATATATTGTATTATATCTCATCATCAAAAATTGAATGTTTATTCTTCTAAAATTAAATTTTCACATCATGATCCAAACGACAATCCATTATGAGGATTATATCAAATTCAATCTTGGGTATGAAGATGAGATCAGAAAATAAAGCACGTTTATATACACTAATGGGAACTGATTCAAAAAACATTGTTGTAATGATACTTCCCTTAGGAGTTTTTCCTGAAAACTCCCTTGTTAAATCATGTTGTAAATATCTGTTTTTCTTCGTGAACTAGAAAGATATGAAACAATGCAATGATCAAGAATCAAATAAATAAGTTGTTAAATTTGAGGAAACTATTAAAGTTCCTACCACCATATCATTAGTAGCTTAAACCACAACAGCAGTGATCACATAATCGTGGCCTTGATCAATTGGTGTTTTCTGAGATTTGTATCCTTTGCGCTTATGAAACTAATTTCCATAATACCCCTTTTCTCTAGAATTTAAACATTCCATATTGAAATCCTCTTTATTTCCCTTGTAATCACGTGCTTGGTGGCCTTTTTCACCACACATAAAAAAAACTTCCATTACCTTCATGAATGTACCAAGTAGTTTCTTCCTACATTAACTACAGGAAGGAAATTCAACATTACCCTTTAACCATTTTTTCAATTTCCAGAGAGTTCAGTGGATCTATTCTTCTTTTGCATTGCTCTAGGATCCTTTGTTCATCTGATTATAGACTATCATCCTCATATGGATGGACAATAAGAATTGATGATTCGGATTCTGGAATATATGTTATGAGATTATGTATTGGATTTTGGTGGTCTAGGGTAGAAACATTCTTACCTTGTGTAATTTACTTATAATAACATATTATTGGAATAAATTCAATTGGATCTTTTTGAGGCCTTATATGGAGGGCTTTGTCGATCCCCTCTCAGATGGATAGAGGCTAGTGAGTTGGTGCTTGTTGGTCCCAGTCTCCTACAAGACACGATTGACTAGGTTTAGTTGATCAGAATGAAATTTTAGGCTATGATAATATGATAGAAATAATAAAACAACTAGTATAAATGACCTATAGAGTTTTATGTTGGTCATTTTTTTCCATTGCATGTCACATTGGCTAGGGTTTCACTATATCAGGATATAAGGAATTCTAACACCCTTGTTTGTTTTGATACTGAAGATTGTGAGGAGGGTCACATCCTTGGAATAATGATTGGCCCTTATACAGGGTCCTATAATTCTAATATCGATGTATTTCTTGTATCATATATTCATGTACATTGTCGTGACAATTACCAATTGATTAAAATTGATGACATCAATCATGGCATATATTCATCATTTAAAGAGAATCCAATAAGTATTTTTGAATGTTGTGATGTATATCTATAGGTAACGGCTATACTTCCAGTTAATGTGTAGTGGAAGTATGGGCGTGTTCAAGAGGAGACATAGGAGAGAGAATCTGATATGCAAGAATAGTGGAAAACAAATGTTTTCCAATACCCCATAGTAAATTTTATAGAATCTCAGAGATGATCTGTCATATGGGGGGAGGATATAAGATCCCAACATATTCCAATTATGTCCATATTTTAGTTTCACTTTAATCCTATTTTGTTTGGTTATTTATTATTTTAATATTCAGTGGTCATGTTTCTTTTGGGGATGTATAGAACATTTTATGAAATTACATAATGTTCAGAGATGCATTATAAATTGAATTAATGGAGTCAGGTTATTCATGAATCAAGGGATTTCATGGGTTCTCTGTAAGTTTGTAATGATTGAAAGGTGGTTTTGTTTTTTCTATAGAATATATTCCATGATCTATAAGAAGGAATATTTCATATCATGAACGGGTTACATGATATGAACTTATATCCAGAGAGATTCTTTGAACTATTTTAGAGTTTCAAGATTTTACACATTATGAAACTAGTTCATGTCATAAATAGTAAATAAATGTTAATTAAACCTGATGCGATGAGGTTTTTGGTGTATATCATAGTAATGAAATTCCTGGCATGAATGGTGTTTTAGTCATGAATGTTTTGGTATCAGTGGTTTTATCAACACAGAATATTTTATTAATTTTACTTTTGAGGTGAATCCTTCTCTCAAAAACCCTAGTGTGTCTCTATGAAAATATTTGGTGATTCTTTAACATCCCTATATATCAGTCTTGATTTTTATATCTAGTTTAGGTTTCTATATCCTTTTCCTTCACTTCTCCATTTTTCATTCTGATTGATATATTTATTTAATTTTGAGACAAATATGTGTGGTCTAAAATTTATCCCTTTTGTATGATTAAATTATCCATGGTATATGGAATATGTGTGACGTTGTCAGAAAGCCACATGTGCGACATAATTAATTCAATAATCCATGATGATTGATAATTATATTTTATAATGCATTCCATGATATTTTTTTGTGGGCACATGAACAGAGACTATGATCCATGGTGACCTGATAAGTGTGCAAGCCTTCTACCTTACTGATACTTTTCCATCATTTCATTAGATCCCAATAACAAATTGAAAATATTTATTGATTTTCGGGGTTGTCTTATGGATTTTAATAACATGTAAATTGTGTGTTTTCGTAATATAAAATAACATGAGGTAATTTTTCGTAACTAATATTTCATTAATCACAGGGTTAACATATTTATTAAATTTGTTTGATATATTTTGAGGGTAATGGGAAACCTAATTTTATGAAACATAACAAGCTAGAAAAATGATAATTTTTTGAAAAGATAAACGTTGTTGTGTAGTGATATATATTTAGGTCTGATTTTGTATTTAAAATTTATTTTTTAGATTTTGAGTTTTTTTATATCTATTTGATTGTTTCTAGAGGGTTTTGAATCATATTGATATTTTGATTTTTTGGATATGAGTCATGCTATATGTTGATTCCTCGAGGATTGATACATAATTTATTACCACCAAAGGGATATATGAATATGTACATGATTATAATGGGAAGGTTATATGATTGTATAAGACTTATAAGGGCTAGATGAAAAGTCAACAGATTCCCAAGAGCATGATTCCAGATAGCCTTTGAGTATAGGAAATTTGTTCAGGAAATGTTATTAGTGATCAATACTTGGTAGGAGAATATACCACTGTCTCGCGTGATAAGTTTTAATTAATGTTGACCAATTATTAGATATAGGTAAACAAAAAGGTTTAATACTATGATTGGATGAACCTGTGTGTTAACCCATAACATACGGGTCATCAGTTTTATTTGATGCACACTATTATAATATTAAATAAAAATACTATAATTTGCTCCATTTGATGTATTAAATTTATCTAACTATATTTTTTTATAAATGGTGGTTTATAACTATATATTAATACTCACAACCTATGAATTTCATTATTTGATACTTGAATATATTTCATTGATGTATGTTATGAAATGAGAAAGGGAACCTATTGATGATTTGTGGGTTACTGAATGGGTCGGAGCATGGCAACAAGTACTGCATGGGGTTTGGAACTAGAGTTTTTGGAGTATTTATTTGACTCTAGATTTTCTTTTCTCCCAATTTATATCAAAAACTACGTTAGTACCATCCATCATTTCAATAAATTAGTATATAATAATTTTTATTTATTCATTTTTCCCTACTCAGATTTGGTTGCTGGTGTAAATATTCATATTGATTTTGTAATTTTTTTTCTAAAATTAAATTAACTTTTCATCCACAATAAAATAATTTAATAGAGGTTATATTATCCCACTATATAAATTATACTCTCTCAACAAGTTGGAATCCTCTTGTTTAAGGTGATTCATTCATAAGAGAACATAGCCACAGATTTTGATCATTTGAGGGAGCATTGGGTTGGGGATGTTAAAAAAATAATGTTATCAATGATATCATTTTAATATTATTTTATAGTTATAAACTCTAAATTTATAAAATCAAACTTTACTTTTCAATCATAATTTGATCATTCTTAAATTATTTATTCGTGAGATTAAAATTATCATTCAATATTAGGATCCTAAGCTCCCTTACAATATTATATTTATTATATAATTATCATTATTTAGAAGAAAGATCACTATAAATTATTCATTCATCCTATGATGAATCAATGACATTGATTTATTAAGACATTAAAATATTATAAAAAATTAAATGTTTTTTCAACTTCACAAATCTCATAAATTTCTTAAATATCTTCTTTAACTATGGGGAAATTTCCAATAAATAATTTACATGCCACATCATTCTTTCTTTTTGATAAACATTAATTTCCCTTAATGAGTACATGTTCCTTGAGAAAGACACAAATTATTTATCAATTTAATTTTTATTTTTATCTTCATTGGGACAAATATAGATAAATGAAAAAAATTTCTACTATCAAATAATTTAATGGGTTCTTCGCCTTAATTCTTTCTAATCACATTCATGATGCATGATGACATCTAGGAGATGGTTTCCACAAAATTTTCCATATTATCTTCTAAATATAAATATGTTTGAAAATTTTATATTTTAATATTATTAATAAATTTACAATCTATTTAATTCTATTTAATTCTCATACTTTTGAAGGTAAATAAACCTCTCATTCTATAGTTTATTAATGTACTAAGTAGTTCATCAATAGAAAAATAATAAAGTAATTATATTAATTTTTTTATATTTTCAAATAAATAATGGCTCAAAAAATTCTCATATTTATCTTCACCATAGTATAATCTTTTAATGTTTATCCATATCTATAATGGTGCTTACTTAAAATTGAATCGGATAAATAATTCTTGAAAATATTCGTAATCAGAGATTATAATATCATCATGAAACTGTATAATTTATTTAGAATATAATCCTTCAACTTTTTTTTTGTTAATAAATATTTTGAAATGTTCCTAAAGTAACACCCTGACCCTAGTTAACCCAAGTCTGAGCATTATTACATAACATTGGCATGATCACAAGGGATCAAGTCCCAAAAACCATTCAGTTTAGTTGCCTTCTAAGTAATAGATACATACATAATTTTTACATTACATTATGAAATAAAATATCAATATTGTGTCATCATTGAACAAAATCATATCCCATAGCATATCCTTGTAGGTTAATCATTATACAATTATTCACATCCAGAAAAAAAATAAAACATAACCATATGGTGAGCTCAGATTCTCAGTAATGACAACAATATAGTGGGAACTTTCATAAATATGAATAAGCATATAAGGAAATGTATAAGACTAAAATACAAGCCTTTAAAAATAAAATATTTGTATAATATGGAAAATATAAATCAAATAATATCATTTACGTATTCACATGTATATTCTATAAGTCGAATAATCACATGTTATATCAATAACTAATTTCAATATGATGGAATGCATAACACATGACATCATAACCACACAATCAAGGCATCATGCTAATAATACAAATAATATTTTGTCAATGATAGGTTACAAGACACTAGTTTGTCTAATTAGACCACCCGATGCATCAAGAAGCTATAGAGGGCTCCACCCGTCACATACTAAGTCTAATATGATCTTCATATGAAAAGGATGAAACATAACATAAACATTCATATTAAAACCTACATAAAAATTGTTAATACATTATCCAGAAAACATGAATTGTATAAAAATAACACATTCATAGTAAAACATATCACAAAACCTTCAATATAATATAGAATATTGTATCATAAAAAATCAACTTCATACAAGTGTAAAATCTATCAAAGGATGTCGACATAATTTAAATAAATTCTATTTGAGGGAAATATATCTTTCTTTTTTTAATTGTTTAAAAGTCAAATAAATATAAAATAAAACATTTATATTGAAAATAATATTATATGCTCGAAATAGAAGGACCTATGGTGTTATAGTGTCATAAAATAGCCTCACCCACCGTAAAAGTTAAAAAACATTATTTCCTTAATTTTACAAAAAGGTCAAAAAGTACCTTGTAAGGAAAGAGACACAATGATTCCTTTCAAACCATTTTATAAATAGTAAAACAATTGTATAAATTAATTTAACCCATATTCTAGTAAATATTAAATAAAATTAAATACATTTTTATGGATAAAAAATGTGGATGAAAAAGAAGTCCTAATGGATACTTTTGTAAAAGCATCCTCGGATTGTAAAGTGATTGTAAAAGTAACCCATACGTTGTTCATTTTCTTGGTAGAGGGTAAATTAACCTCCATTATAATTGTTAAATAATTTATATTAAACTATACAATATCCATATACATAAATATGATATCATATATGATATACCAATATTGCATTGTTAATAATATTCCAGTAGTATCATTGTTTCAGGTGTTAACCGATTCATTTGCCTTTATATTTTTTGTTATATAATTCATTTTTGTTATGGAAATGTTGTATATTATTCATACATAGAATTATTTAAGGTTCTTATACATTATTTATAATCATCAAATTGAAATTATTCTTTGATGGTTACGATGGGTAATGAATCTGATCGCGTTTATGGAGACGGTAATCCGTACGTACAAACAAGAAAAAATATCATTATGTTGATGATAAAAATGTATGTAAATGGATGGTATATATAATGAATAATTAAAATTATATAATTATTATTTACATCCAATATACTCATTATTATAACAATCCAAATAATGATGTGTTGAATTACAAACTACACCACAACTTGCATACGATAAGCTATACGTACGCACGTATGGTGACTTTTTCATTAATAGGATGGATAAAATAAACAACATGGTTGTACCATATTTATATTCAGATAAAAGTATGTATAATTTACATAATTTATTAATTTTTTATAGAAACAAAAAAGAAATGGGAAGTGGATGAAGAAAAGAACACTGAAAGTGGCGATGAAATTATTACCTCTTCATCGGGTGCATCCTTTTGATTTGATAAAACGGGCTCCATAGGTTGTCTTTCTGATCAATGTAAATACTATAGGATGAATTGATTGTAGTAGGTAGAATATTTGATCAGGGCTTGGCCGAGACAAATGGCATTCGATGTGTGATTTTTTGAGAAGGGGATGTACCCATTTATAAGAGAGGTTATGGTAAGTTTAGGAAAATCTTTAAATATTTTTTTACTCTAAAATATTTTTCAGTTTATAATGGATCAAAATGTATTTATATCTAGGATAAGATGTGGATAGGAGAAATCTTCTCAACCAATAGTTTTTAGACATTATTATGTCACCAAATTAACCTTATCATTTATATTTTACATTTATTTAAATAATATAACTTCTCTTTATCTTCATGTATTTTTGTATTGCATAGTTAATAAATATACTATAAAATATCAAGATAACCCAAAGTGGATCATTAATGACATATATATGATTATATATGTCATTTTTCTGATCCATAGATTTTTAGGAATATTATAATATTTAAAAATATATTATTTTATTTAAAAACTCCTTTATGTCATTCTTGACACTATTTAGTATGTGGTTTTTTTGAAAGTAAAAAATTATGATTACTTATAAAATAATACATTTAATCAATAATAACATTTAATATGAACCAATAAAATTCGTGTAATGCATCATATGTCTCAATATAAATTTATTGTTATATTTATAATATCAATTATTTTAATCATTCAAAAATATGGTATTTACTGCATCATCATTTTTTCATAAAAAATATATTTATATAATGTATTAATATTATATATAAAACACCTTTATGTATTAAAAATGATTATATTTATAATAAATATTTATAGTAGAATTTATCTTATGTATAACCATATATTAAAAATATTTTTGTTATTAAAATGTGAATTTAACACTTTTGCCTATTCTTTCAATAAAATAACAATAAATGACCTAATCTAATCCAAGTGCATCCAAAAGGATCATATTTTATTCCTAATGTTTATAATGGTATAAATAAATTTATCTAGAATATTTATTATATGTGTTAGGATAATCGTCATACCATTTTAATCTCTAATTTACCTATTTACTATAAACTATGGTAAATAAAATTCAAAAGATACTATTCACCAAAAAAATATTTTCATCCTATTGGACAAAAATTTACATACTAACATCATCCACGTCTCTATGATTTTTGAAATTCAATTCATAGAAGATGTTAAATTACATTTTATGCAAATTTGCAAATGTTCCTAGAAGGTGGGTAAAATATGATAAAATTTTATGTAAAATTATATATATATAATATTATTATAAAATTAATCCAATGATTTACATTAGACTAAAATTGGTATTATGTGTCTATTATGAAATTAAAATAAATTTAAATAAAACTAATTATGATTTAATTAAAATAACGTTTAAACAATAACATAGTGTTTTTCACTATTCATCAAAAAATTGATGTTTTCCAGAAAAATACCAATAATTCACCCTAAAATAATTTTGATATTCCAAATTCAAAAATGAAAAACAATTTGAAAAATAAAATTTATAAAATTTCAAAAAGGGAGTATTACTATTTATAACTTCTTTGTTCAAACGTCTAGTTAGATTTTTCATGGTGTGCAAGAACTCGAACTTGCGTACAACTCAAGATATATTATTATTCAAAGGGAAGCATACTATGGAAGCATGGGGTGTTACATTATTCCTTCCTTCAAAAACTTTCATACTAAAAAATTCTAAAATATTACTGCATAAAAATATTTGGGTGGTTCTTCATCATAAGTTCCTCAGGTTCCCACATTACCTCTTCCATATTGTGGTTTCTCCATACATCTTTTATCAGGCAAGTCATATTGTTTCTCAACACTTGTTCTTGGGTATCAAGTATCTTGACAGGATCTCCACAACAAGACAGATCGAGTTCCATTTATATTTCTTCCTAGGTGAGTACATGTGTTGGGCCAGGCATGTATTTTATCAACAGTGATATGTGGAACACATCATGAACATTGGAGAGGCATAGTGGCATTTCCAAAAATTAAGATACCACTAGAATTCATTCAAAAATATCTTATGTTCCAAAGTACCAGGGACATAATTTGCCATTCTTATAGAATTGTATAACACCCATCTATAGAGACACCTTCAAGAAAACATGATCTCTTACTTGAAATTCCAAATACTTTGTTCAGTTGTCAGTAGAGCTCTATTTCATACTTTGATATACTTTGGTGTAGGATTGGATAATCTTCATTATTTCCTTTGAATTTTCAACATGATCTAGACCTACAAGTTTTCATTCACAAATATCATCCCATAAAGTTGGTGTGTGGCATCTCATTCCATATAACTCTTTATATGGTACCATTTAAAGACATGAATCTAAGATATTATCAGATGAATATTCTACCATAGGTAAATACTAATCCCCAATACCTTGAATGTAGAGTGAGAATGATCTCATCATGTCTTCTATGGTTTGAATAGTCTGTTATGACTATCTATCAGTTTGAGGGTTATAGACAGTGCTCAAACGATGTTCAGTGTCAAGGTATTTCTAAATAAGTTTCAAGAATAATGATGTGAAATGAGGATCACGATCAGAAACAATAGATAGGGTAACTCCATGAAATCTTACAAATTCATTAATATATTGTCTTGCAAAACATTCAGGTGGTAAATCTTATCGTATAGAATGAAAATGCAATGACTAGTTATGATGATCAACAATGACCCGTATTACAGCATTCCTTCTGTGAGTCTTTGGTCGACCCTTGAAAATGTCCATCTTAATATCATCCCATTTCCAATCAGGTATGGGAAGAGGTTTCACGAATCCTCTAGGATTTTTTATTCTAGCCTTCACATATTGAATAACCATACATCTCAACACATAATCATAAATCTACATTTTCATGTTTTCCCAAAAAAATCTTCCTTCAAATATCATGACATATTAGTGCCACCAGTTTGTATAGAGAAATTAGAGATATAAGAATCATCCAAAAATTCCCTTTTTAGATCAGGTATATCAGGAATGCAAAGAAACATCCCAAATTTCAAAATTCAATCTTCATATATGAAGTAAATCAATTTCCCAGCGTTTGCGGCTTTAATTTTCAATTGAAACTCCTCATCACCAGTATATGATCTTTTTATAATTTATAGTAAAGATGGGTTGGAAACCATTTGAAATGTATTAATATTTCACCTTCCATTAGTATTTCAATATCCATCTTTACTATATTATTGAACATAGGATACCTTTAAACTCTCATCATGTTCAAAACTCTTTGATCCTTTCTACTCAAAGCATCGGCCACCTTATTTGCCTTCCCCTGGGGGAAGTGTATAGTTCACTCAAAATATATAAGTAGTTCAAGCAATCGCCTATGTATCATGTTGAGTTCATTTTGTGAAAAAATATACTTCAGACTCTTGTGATTAGTATATATTTAAAAATTTACACCATATAGATATTGTGTCTATATCTTAAAAACTAAAATACATGTTCAAACTAAATATCATGAGTGGGATAGTTTTGTTCATGAATATTTAGCTACCATGATGCATAGGAAATAACTCTATCATTCTTCATAACGTCAGAACCAAGTCCTTTATTTGAATCATCACTTTATATAACAAACCAATCATTACCCGATGGTAAAGTAAAGTTAAAATCATTGTCTAATAATTTATTCATTTCTTCAAAACATTATTCACACTCTTTTGTCCAAACAAATTTAACCCCTTTACGAGTGAGCATTGTTAATGGGTTAGTCAATCTGGAAAAATTCAGGACAAAATGCTGATAATAACCTTTTAAACCAATAAAAAACTATGTACCTCTTTTATACTCATCGGGTCTAGACATTCTTATATTGACATTGTCTTTTAAGTATCAATAGAAATTCCATACATAGAGTTAATATTGACAATAATAGAAAACTCCTGAATCCAAAATTCACACATACTAAACATTCAATGAAATTTTTTTTTTCTATGAATATTTAGAATAGTGCATAAGTGATTTTCATGATTTTATTAGATTTTTAAGAATACCAAGATATCATAAATAAATATATCTAAGAATTAATCAATATATTCCTTGAATACTCTATTAATTAGATCGATGAAAATATAGGGTGCATTAGTTATTCCAAAAGAAAATTTTGTAAACTCATAATTCCCCTTATGTGTTTAAGATTCTGTCTCCGAAATGTCTTCCATTTTCACACAAAACTGAGGGTATTCGGATCAAAGGTTAATCATTGAAAAATATTGAGCTTCGTTAAGATTATCAAATAAATAAACAATGTGTGGTAGGGTTTACATGTTCATTATTGTTATAGTTATGATCTTCGTCTAGTCAACACACAACCACATGGATCCATCGTTCATCATAACAAAAAAAACATTGGATCCCCATGGAGAAACACTAGGGAGAATAAATCCTTTATTACTCAATTATTTAAGTCATTTCATCAGTTCCACTAATTACAAGATTTTCATTCTATAAAGGGTATTCGATACGTGCCTTGAACCAAGATTTAAATCAATGGAAAAATCCATTTATCATTCTTGAGAATGTACAGGTATATCCTATGGAATCGCATAATCATATTCATGAAAAATAGTTATATCCTCTATTTGATCATTCCTTTCTTCAACAATAGTTATTTGACTCTCTCCCTCTGTAATAATTGAATTCAGTACTGCTACTTTGAGTGGATCTAGATAAGAATAAGATGATGATGTTTCTTTTATAAAGATATTGTATTCCTTCTCATCATCAATAATTCAAAGCTTCTTCTTCTAAAATTAAATTTTCACATCATGATCCAAACGAAAATCCATTTTTAGGATTATATCAAATTCAATCTTGGGTTTGACGATGAGATCAGAAAATAAAGCACGTTTTTATACACTAATGGGAACTGATTCAAAAAACATTGTTGTAATGATATTTCCCTTATGAGTTTTTCCGGAAAACTCCCTTGTTAAATCATATTGTAAATATCTAATTTTCATCGTGAACTAGAAAGATATGAAACAATGCGATTATCAAGAATCAAATAAATAAGTTGTTAAATTTGAGGAAACTATTAAAGTGCCTACCACCATATAATTAGTAGATTCAACCTCAGCAGTAGTGATCACATAATCGTGGCCTTGATCGATTGGTGTTTTCTGAGATTTTTTTTCTTTGCGCTTAGGACATTAATTTCCATAATACCCCTTTTCTCTAGAATTATAACATTCCATATTGACATCCTCTTTAATTCCCTTGTAATCACGTGCTTGGTGGCCTTTTTCACCACACAGAAAAAATAACTTCCATTACCTTCATGAATGTACCATGTAGTTCCTTCCAACATTTACTACAGGAAGGAAATTCAACATTTCCCATTAACCATTTTTTCAATTTCTCGAGAGTTCAGTGGATCTATTCTTCTTTTTCATTGCTTTAAATTCATAAAACATAGTGAATTCCTTCACTATCGTGATCACACATGAGCATTTATATTTATATACTGAGAAGGATTGTGAGACTAATACTTGATGTATAAATGGGTTTAAACCATAAAAGAATCGATAAATATCAATCCTTGGATTATATATATAATATGAAACATGCTTTTATAACTTTGTAATGATAGCATCATTCTTTGCAACATTCTCATCTTTATTTTTCCATAGACATAGAAATTGTATTTCCAAATCTACTCAATAGTCAATAGAAAATTATTTTTAAAATAAAATATTCTTAAACTCCCTCCATTCCATAATTAATAACTCTTCAACCTCAATTGTGTTTTGAATTAATGACCACCAATGATCTGCATCTCTTGTGAGGTGATAAGCAACCATGAAAACTATTTCCCTTTCGTTACACCCCAAAACAAGAAATATTTTCTATAATGAACTTATCCATTTATCAAATACAAATGGATTTGTAGTCCCATTGTATGTTGGTATTTTTACCTCATGAAGCAGACTATATTTGATCCTCCAAGTTGTGGATCACAGTTCCATATTCGATTAAGGATATTTTTTATATCCTGAGTGAGTTTTCCTAGTATGGTTATAAGCTCTTCAGCACCAGTTTAAACACTAGATCCACTATAATTTTCGTGTGTTAGAGGAAAACTCACTTCATGGATTATCTACAATTATATTTTTTCGATTCCTTCCTCTAGATTCCATTTCTAAACAAAGGTATACACTATATTAGTTTATGAATCCAAATACAAAATTCTAAAATAATAATATACCTAACATATATCGATCAGTTTATGCATATAATCAAAATAATAAATAAGTTTTCTTCTAAGAGTTATTTAATCATAAATTATTCATAATGGTTTCTAACAAAATGTGGGTTATCCAAAGCATATCCTCCGAGAGTGTCAGAACCAAGAGTGTGGCTGATCCTATAGTCATGTACCAAGATACCCCAGGTCAATCCAAAAACTCATTGTCAGAGTTTTCACTCCAGATACATCTGTTCCGAAGCCACATCTACCTACTCGTATACTTTCAGGTATTTATTTCTTGGAAAATTCATAAAATATCTTTATTACAAAAAATGTAGGATTATCTTCTATACTAATCCAGAAAATTTATTTTAGAGTAATGTTCTCTAATTATAGTTTTTATAAATCTAGTTTCGATGGTTTGTACTAAACATTATTTGATACCAATTTTAACACCCCAACCCTTGTTACCCATATTTGGTGAATTATTACATATCATTGGCAAGATCACAAGGGATCAAGTCCTGAAAGACCAATCTGTTTAGTAGAATTGGAAGTACTAGACACATACATAAGTGTTACATTACATTGTGAAATTATAAAAACCAACATTCTGTCCCCTTTTAAAACACTCATATCGCATATCCTATCATTTTAGGTCAATCATAATATAATTCATCACATCCTGGGAAAAATAAAATATAAGTAATGGGTGAGCTCAGATGCTCAATAAGGATAACTTTATTTTAGAAACATTCATAAATAAGAATAATCATTAAAAGAAATATATAAGACCAAAACAAAAGCATTTACAAAATAAAATTCTCTATAATATAGAAAATATAAATCAAATAATTCCATTTAAATATTCAAATGGATATTCTACTAGTCGAATTATCACATGTAATATCAATAGAAAATTTTAATATGATTGAATTAATACCACCGAACATCATAACCATATAGTCAAGGAATTTTTCCAAGGCAACAAATAAGATTTGGTCAATGCCTTGTTCCAAGACACTAGTTTTCCTTATGAGACTTACTGATGAATTGAGGAGATGTATCAAGCTCCACCTGTCACTTATTATGTTCAATGCATTAATCATATGAAAAGAATAAAATATAATAAAAAAATTGACATTAAAACTAGAATACAAAATGATAACACTTTAACCATAAACCATGAATGGTATAATAATAACACATCTATAGTGAGACATAACACAAAAACATCAATATAATATTGATGAATTTTTCATAATAAATCAACATAAAAAAGTGTAAAATCCATCAAAGTATGTTGACATAGATAAAATCAAAAATATTTGACAGAAATATATATTTCTATTTTGAATCATTTTAAGGAAAAATATTTATAAATAAAAACATTTATTTTGAAAATATAAATATACACTTGTAGGTGAATCTCAAAAGGTGTTATAATGGCAGAAAATAGCTGCACTTGCTGTATAGGTTAAAAAACATTATTCCCTTAATTTATCGAAAAGTTCATAAAGTACATTATTTAGATCGCGATGAAATGATTCCATTCAAACAATTTAATAAAAAGTCAAAATGGGAGTAAATTACTATACCCAATAGTCTAGTAAATAGTAAAAATGTTTTGAAATACAGTTTTAAGAATCACATATGTTGATGATAAAAAGTCCCAGTAGATACTTTTGTAAAAACAACCTCGGATAATAAAGAAATTGTAAAATTAACCATTACCTTTTAATTTGTCAGGGTATAGGGTATGTTAACCTCTTGTATAATTTTTAAATAACATTTATTAAATTATAAAAAAACACATACATAAATATGATATCATATATGATATTATAATCTTTCATTGTTAATAATATTTCAGCAATATCATTGTTTCGGGGGTTAACAGATTCATTTTACTTTATATGTTTTGATATAGAAGTCATGTTTGTTTTGGATAAGATTTATTATATTCATACTGAAAATTATATTATGATCTTAAACATTATTTTGAATCATCAATGGAAAATTATTCTTTAATGGTTACGATGGGGAATGAATCTCATCACGTTCGTGGAGACGGTAAACTACACGTATGCACGATCAAAAATATCATTATACTGGTGGTAAAATCATAAGTAATTGGATGATATATATACATAATCACTAAAATGACATATTTATTATTTAAATCAACTATTCTCTTTATTATACCTATCCAAATAATGTATTGTTGAGTAACAAACAACACCACGATATAGAGACGGTAAGCCGTAGGTAAGCACGTATGGTGACTTTGTTATTAATAGGATGGGTTGAATAATGAATATGGTTGAATCATATTTATAATAACATATCATTATGTATAAGGTACTAGATTTATTATTTTTGAATGGAAAAAAGAATGAATGTTGAAGTGGAAGAAGAAAATTACTTTAAAAGAGGTGGTGAAATTATTACATCTTCATTTGGTGGTCCCTTTTGATTTGATCAAAATGGATCAATAAGATGAATTTATGATCATTGTATGGCCTCTGGTTGATTTAAGGGTAGTTGGGAGTATATTTTATTAGGGGTTGGTACTACCAAATGGCTTTTGAGGTGTGATATTAATAGAAGGGGATGTTACCTTTTATAAGAGAGGTGAGTGTCACTTTAGTAAAAGTTTGAAATATTATTTTATTACAAAATAATTTTCTATTTATAATGCCTCAAAATGGATCTATTTTTAGGATAATGTTGGGATAGTATAAATCCTCTCAACCAGTTGGGTTTAGACATGTTTAAGTAACCATTTTAAACTTATCCTTTAGATGTAACTCTTAGTCAAATAATTTCACCTTTACAATGTATTCTTGAATTTTTATATTACATAGTTAATAATGTTATTAAAAATTGACAATAGAACCCCAAGTTGTTCATTATTGAGATATTTATCATTATATATTTCCATTGGATGAACCTTATATTTTTAGGAATATTATATCTATTAATAATATAGTATTTGTTTCAAAAGTTCATCTATGTCAATTTTGACAGTATTTTGTATTTTGTATTTATGAAATTTTAAAAAACATGATTAGATAAAAAAATAAATTAAATAAATCATAACATGTCTTATTAAAATAGAAAATTCATGTAATGCTTCAAATGTTTCAATTTACAATTATGATTATATTTGTATTCTCAATTATTTTAATCTTATTTTAATAAGGTAATTATTGCATCATCATTGTGTTATAATTATTTTTAATTATCCAATTTATAAAAATTATAAATAAAATATTGTTTTTTAGTAAATTTTCTTAGATATCTAATGAATATTTTTTGTCTAATTTATCATATGTAAAACCCTATATTAAAAATGTTTTTGTTATTAAAATTTAATTTATCACTTTTAACTCTTCTTTAAATAAAATAATATTTATTGTCCTAATCTAATCCGTGTAGATAAAAAAGGATTACATTTTATTCAAAAGGTTGATTTTGTTGAAGTTAGAGTTATGTAATAGAATTCGAACACATGTAAGGGTAATTATAATATCATTTTACCTTTAATTACTCTATTTATTTTTAACCGTGGTAAATAAATTTCAAAAGTTATTATTCGCAAAAAATATTTTCATCCTATTGAACCAAATGTTACATAAATATGTCAATTAGGTCTGAAGGATTTTTTTAATTCAATTCACTGAAGTTGTAGAAATATTTTTTATTCAAATTTTCTAATGTGCGTAGAAGGTGGGTATAAAATGTTAAAAAAATTCAATAAAATTATTTATATATAATATTATTATAAAATCAATCAAATGAATTAAATTGGAATGAATTAGGTATTATGTATCTATTTTTACTTTTTAATAAATTTAAATAATAAAAATAATTATTTAAATAATAGTTGGTTTTGAACAATAAAACAGTGTTTTCACGATTCATCAAAAAGAGAATATTTTCTGAAAAATTCCAAAAATTCATCATAAATTAATTTTGATATTGTGAGTCCAAAAAATGAAGTCCATTATGAAAAATAAAATTTATAAAATTTCAAATAGTGGGTATTAATGTTCATAAATTCTTTTCAAAATGGCTAGTTAGATTTTTCATGGTGTTCTAGAACTCAAATTTACGTACATCTCAAGCTATTATAGTATTCAAAGAGAAGCGTATAGTGGTAGCTTAGGGTGTTATAATTGAATAGAATTTGAAGTTGGGAATCCCATGTTCTTTCTTTGTTATTTCATTGATAAATCAGATAATAGAGAATATATATAAGTTTATCTGCATTCAAGATTATACTTATTAAAATTATACCTTGCATAAGTCTCACTAAGTAATGTGAACCCACGTGGAATAGAATCCACATATTATAAAAAGGAAGAGGGAGGGAAGAGAATGTAAAATTAAGTCCATACAAATATGAAAACTATTCCCCTTGAATGATGGAATACCTCTATTGTTTACTATGTAATATTAAATATAACATTATTTAGGAAGGATCACCGATAGAATACTTATTCTTTGATAATAATGTTTCTAGTCACGTAGCATGGGGTAATAGTGAGGTTATAACAAACTGAGATTTAACTATGTATTTTGATTTTAAATAAATATTTTTTTTTAATATCCCATTCCATACAGATCCTCAAACTAAAAAAACATGGGTTATATTTTTTTTGGAGGAAATATTTAAGTAGAAGATAAATATTAATACATTCTGAAAATATAATATAAAATATCATTATGATAATTTAAATAATAATAATACCATATCTAAATAAACATACCATTAATATAAAATCAATATCCCCATGGGATTTAAAGTAATTCATAACCTGATTGGATCTGTGGAAATAAATTACTGAATTAGAAGTTTATTAGATATGTGATAGAAAACTAAATCAATTAAATGATTTAGTTTAATGATATTTGTAGGGTTATCTATTGTGGAAAAAGAGGTAGTTTAGTAGCCCTCACTATTTTCATCCACCTCAGTGGAACTAAGGTTCAGTTTCTGGCATCCCATGTGGTGGATTTGTGTAATGTGACATAGGAACATAGTGATTCGAGTGGTGACAAATGTAGGTGAAGTTGTAAGCATGTTGAACCATGCTAGAAAATATATGAATGAAAATACATGTAGTATAATTTAGGCATCTGGGTAGACCCTATTAAATTCTAACGCATCAAATTTAAATTGGGCCTTGAAATCGGATTTCACATCCAGTAGTATATTAGTCTACAATTTACAACAAAATGGCTGGTTAGAGAGTTTATTTATGGCGTTGGGGGTGTTTAGGGGATATAATTTATCCCTCCATCATGTGGGTGACTGTTTAATTATATTTTACCACCAATAACCAAACTATTATATACATATATACATAAGAATGTAATATGTGAGTTATATATATTTTTATTGAAAAATTTTCTTTTATATATATGGTCCATAGTTATATACAAGTGGAATTTTTTTTAATTAAATGAATTATCATAATAAATAGCAATTCAATGAAATACAAATATAACGTTTAATTATGTTTAATTTTTTTTACAATAAATCGATATATATTATTGTTATAATTTCAAAATAATATTGATTTCGTATTTTAATAAAATTAAAATAAATATTTTATTGTAATTTTTTGGTAAAATTATATTGTTATAATAAAATTAATTATATTTTAGGGGATATGATTAAAATAAAATTAATGAAAAAGGGGATATTTTTCAACGAATTGTTCTCGATGTTGTGTATTTTATATGGATAAATTAAATTTATCATTGTGAGAAAATTATTGATATAAATTGTTTCAATGTCTAAAAATATGTTAACACTTATTTAATTAGTAAATAATATAAAATAAAATCAATAACACGGAATGTTTAACAATTAATTATTCTTTAAATATAGAAATATATTTATATATATAAACTTTCAATTAATAGTCAAATTTATCATATTTTGATTTTTTTATTAAAATGAGTCTATATTGTTAATCAACTCCTCAAATTATCCAACAAATGAAAACATTAATTTTATTTAAAAAATTAATTAATGTTGTAAAAATAATTATGTTACATCATTAACTGTAAAATGAGGTAAAAATGGATACATTAAGTTTTAATGAGATAAAAAATATAAAAACATTTTCTCAGCATTTGTGTATGATTTAATTCGTGAACTGTCATATTACCTTGTGATTTATTGATCCAATTTCCTTGAAAATTGAATTCCTTTCACATTAAAGATTGAGTATTTACAAAACAACCACCCCAACTCACATAAATTAAACACTCTACTACTACTTCCAAATAGAACAATAATATTATCAATCATACCTATAAAATGAAATATTTCATCCTATAATATTATTAACTATCTTTATATACAGTAATCACCCTAGAAATTTCTAAAATTAATTCAAACCCAATATTGATTTCAATATAAGAATTGATTTCTACAATTTATATAATAAAATATTATCATTCCTTTTTATTTTTATTATTTATCTTCCACCACCAAATTGTTATTTATGAAATTAATAAAAAATTAATTAGTTATGTTTTTTATTTTTAATGAAGATATTATAATAAAATTACATGATAATCATACATGGCCAATGATTATAGAATGTTCGTGTCTCGGTCAGATTAACCACATACATGTTTAATTGTACAATTTTCCACAATAGATAACAAAGAAAACCTAATTACTAAAATATATAAAATAAATAAATAAATAATAGTATATTTAAGTATTTAATGTAGTGATATTAATATTATTTTAATTATTAATATACCACCCGGTGTTGGCTAAAATCACCCATGCTAGCGCCTTTGGGAATTCATCATGGTGAATTATACCTAAAAATCTCCTCACACGAGCCTAGAACATCATAAACAACTATGGAAAATCAATTATAAATTCTTTAATAATATTTATACGATGAAAAATAAAACATCTGGATTTTAAAAGAAAAAACATTGGTTCAATAGCATATACGAAAAGTGGAAATGTGCTTAGCTAAAAACGTAATACCCTGATACTTCATGATATATATATTTTTAAAATAAATTTGACATATTCGATAGCTTTCTAAACACACAACTCATGGTACGAATGTATTGAAATATTTTATATCATTATAACCTAACCAATAAATTGAATGGTATTAATTATATTAACTAAATTATAAATATTGTATGTTTTACAAATGTATAAAAAAAGTAATTGGCAATCTGTTAATTAGAAACAAAACAAGAATCATTTGAAGGAAAAAGAAATTATATTTGAAAAGCATTATTTTTATAAAAGGTGGGTTCGTTAGGCTATTCACACAAAATTATAAATATATTTTTCCAAATATTATAAAATTTATTTGAAAAAATAAAATTAGTTTCGGTAATCTATATTTAAATATTATCATCTGTTGATTTTTATTAATTTTATGAAATGAATAATTTTTTAATGAAATTTGAGAAATAATGTTTGTTATTAAAAATTTCCATTTTGGTTAAATAATTTACAATGAGAATCTATTTTTAATATTTTACTAAATTATTTTTTAAATATTAAAATTTAACTAAAATGGTTCACTAAAATCAACTTTGTATTTAAATTTGAAATGTAACCATTTTAGTCTTATGAATGTGTTTATTTGGAAAAAAATTCAATGCCTCTATCGATATGTTTTTAAATTGATTTAATCCACTGATAAGAATTGAATTTGAATATTTGATTCCATATTTATAATAATAATGTTTATATCATAAAATAGTGTTAAATAATTTTTTACTCTAATTAATAGTCAAAAAAAGTAATTATCTCAGATAAGGTGAAAATGGGTTCAATAGGGGATAAAGATATAATATAAGAGTTAAAAATATAATACTTTTTTTACAAAACACATTGCATGGATATATTTAGATATTATAACTTCTATGGATTATTAATGTCCGATTTTTGAAGATTTATTCATAAAAAACATCGATATGACATTATATTTTGTAAAATTCCATGTGTGTCTCATCTCCCACATACTTAAGTTAATATAATATTACATCAATACCTTACAATCCATTTGAAAACATAAACGTTTCTCATGCATATGTATGGGTGACCTCCTCTACATAGATATGTGAGAATGTATTTATTTTATTTTTACATGGATTTTTATAAGGATTTATTTTATTTGAATTAATTTTATTTATAACTTTATAATAATTCCATAATAGTTAATTAACTATTATTTGATATTTTTTCCATCCATCAAGAAAAAATAGAAACAACATTCGCTGGTATGTACGGCTTTCCATATCCATTAATGGTGAATTATATTTTATACAGAAAAAAATTACAGATTACTCTAATAACATATAAAAATAATATATATTATATTTAAAATAATTATAAATTATAAATAGTAAAAACCCATGATTATTTAAAAAAGTTCAAAATTACCAAACCAAAACTGAAATGAAAAATGATGTAATTAAAACGTAAATCAATGATTTTGACAATGAAATATTCAAAAATATGTGATTATATACTATATTTAAATCATATATGTCTACAAATAAGTGATTATGGTTCTTTTATAGTTTTATAATAACATTATATTTATTATATAGAAGGTTCAAACATATATGATGGAAATCAGACATGAGGTAAGGGAATTCATCAAAATATCCTTATATTTCCGCATATTATAATGTTATGCACCAAATTTATTTTATATAGAGTATACACTTTCCTTTTTATGTAATATCATTAATATTTAACATTTAATTGTATTTTATTTTTTAAATTGAAATATTTAATCTAAGGGGACACAATGAGAAATGTAGCATGTGGTAAAGAATTTTATAGATATATTTCATTTAGTTTATTTTTATTACTTATTCATTATCATTAGAATTATATGATTATGTGCATATATAATTTTGACAATATTAATATTTATTTACAGTAGTTTTTTTTATTTAAATTTGATACACATAATCAAATTAATTATTAATTCTTACTTCAATATTTTGATATCTATAATTGGTTATGTCACAATCAAATTTTAATGAAGATTGTTTATGTATAAATTTCCATTAAAGTAAAATATCATATAATTGTATAAAAACCCATTTAACATTATACAACTATGATTATTCATGAATTATATGTAATAGTACAATTTTATACTCTTTACAACATTAAATTATTTATAAATTATTTTTATAAAATATTACTTCATTTCGCCCTTCGCTCAAGAATCGTTTTTCATCAAAATCCATGTGTTATGAAAAAATATTCAAAAATGTTTTTAACAATATAAAAATTATTTATTGAAGATATTTATGCAGATTTTTATCTTGTTACAAAATACATATAATAAAAATAAATATTTAGTTTTGGAAATAATATCCATGTGGATTATACAGGAAAAGAAGAATGAATATTTATTTTAACTCACACTGTAAGATCAAAAGTTTTATCCATCATTATTACTCAATTTGGTATGAATAAATTATAATTTATAAGGTTATTTAAAATGAAAAGTATTTTCAAAATAATTTTTTTAACTTTTAGTTATAAAAAACATTAATATTGAAAATGTTGTTTTCTTCAACATTGTTTATAAAGAAATTTTATTGGTATTTTTATTCCTAAAATACACCAATCCTTTATTATAAATTCGATCCATTGAATATTTTTTTTATTGATAGAACCCTTACTACTTTCATTAATGTTTATGAATAGTTTGACTAGGGAACATATTGCCATTCTATTTCATTATTAATTCTTATAATCATTAAGATTACATATAAATATGATGATTCTTATTATAATTGTAAAATAAATTTTCCATAAATAGCCATCTTATTTATCATTGATATACATATTTCATATACCAAATATAATTTATAAATATGGAATTTTACTTTGAATGTAATATGATTGACTTAAGAAATTATTTTTGAACTGTATCCCCTACTCGATATGGTTTTTTTAATATGAATATATTTGATGAATTAATTTGATCATTAAATTTATGAGGAAAATTTTATACATGAGGAAATTGATGGGCCTAGTGATAGATAAACCTTGGATGCATAAACAGTTTCAGGAGACGAATCAATTGGCTAGACTATTTTTAATGGTGTTTTGGGTGTATACTGACCCATAATATTATATTGTCTTGTGAATGTTCTTAATAGTAGAGGTATAATGATTCATGATATTATGAAATCCCATAATTAAGAATTTAATTAATTCAAAATTCAAATATAATTAATATCCATGGATTTTTAACATTTACATTAACCTTGTATTCATTTCATTAACTAATTATTTATTAAATGTCACTTGTATTCATTTATTTACAATTCTATATTGATTGATCCTTACTTATTCATGCTATTCATGTTATTTAAATGAAACATGTCTTCAATAATTTTCATAACCATGTTGATTTATCTTCTTAATTCTAGATAGGAAGCAATGTATTTAACACTTACTCGGCATTTTAGCTGACACTTATTTTAATTTTTTCCCTAGAATCTTGGAACTATACTATAAAATTTATAAAATGATATATTGTGGGAAATAATTATATTCTTGAAAAACATATGTTAATTTTTTTTTCAAATGAAATTTAGGAATCATGTTATTATCCAATTTACCATGAATTAAAAAATATTAGGTTCCTATAAAAGTGATTCCTTATATCTAACACAAATGTAATAAATTAGACACTAGCTCTATGTTCCTTCGATCAATGTCATTACATTTTGAATTAGAGAAAGTTTATTATGAATTGTGGGAAATAGAGTTTGGAAAAAATAGGGTGGGTAACATAACCCTATTATATAAATTTTGGATAAGTATATAAGAAAATCCAAATGTTTTGGTAATGTATAAATTTTGTGGTTTATATATTGGAAATACATCCATATATGTTTACAAAAACTGGACATGGTTCTAGAAAAAATTTAACTTGGTCAAATAACTCTAAAAAATGTTCTGTTGGACTTGAGTTAGACATTACATGGTATTCAAAAATGGGTCTTATTAAACACATAGTTTGAAACTCCAGGGGATATTATTTTGATAATATAAATTTAAATTACCAACCATTATTATAGATTTTAATAGATGATGATAATGAATAACCTTGCATAAAACTAAGGTGTCTTCGATTGAAATGTGTGTTACATGGTTTATACATCCAAAAAACAATTATTTACGATTATTTGGTTTACAAATAAAATTATTATTTCTATCGCTATGATTTAAAATTTACACAATGGACCAAACCATAAGGAGTCATGGGAGCATTGAAAAATAAAGAAAATGTAGTGACTATGATAAACCAATTAAAATGATGACAAGATTAAATGATATCATGATCATTCCTAATATGTTATAAAAAAATATGATATAAATCCTATAAAATTACCAAATCTTGGGTCAAACCAATATGATAATGATGCATTTCAATAAGTGATTGAGTTATGGAGATCATAGAGGAATGAAAAATTGTTTCCTTCGTGTTAGAAGTGAGGAATGACATTCCCATGAATGTTTCTAAAAGGAATGGTAAAATGTTTTATATTTAAAAAAAAGGATCAAAGAGATGAATTTCCATGGAAAATTCAAGCGCACGGTGGAAGGGAATATATTTCATCTTTGGGACCCACTGACAGTTGTTTTTATAAATATGAGGGAACTAAGCAATTATTTTAGTCAATTAACTCTTATAGTGGTTATCCCCTAGATCATGGGGGGAATTATATTGAAATACATTTGAATATTTTATTGGGGGGTTTATGAATTATGTTTTTGTAGTAATTTTAACATTGTTATTTTGGATATAAATATCATTAAACATATAACTATTGTTTTAAATTTCAGAAGAATATATTTCTTTATTAACCCATGAATTATGGTTACTATCATGGGATTATGAGTTTGAGATTTATCCTAACTTAAAACTCTTAAATATCAATTTATATCTTTTATGTGATGTGATTTTAACAAAAATATCGATATTTTTGTAGGCAATTTTGGAAATAAAACCAATGGGATTAGTATATATTTTAGTAAAAATGATATGTAAGGAATAATCAGATTAATATTTTTGGTCTTATGTTTATCGGTTTTGGTTACCTAGAGGCTTTATATTATCATTAATTCTGAGGTAATTATGAGTAATTACACTTTGGTAATGTGATAAAATTTATATAATTATGGTTTTTGAAAAAGGATAATCCACATAATGAGGGACTACCAATCACATCGGGTAATGACTTGGGGCTTGAACACCAAACCAAAGGGTGAAAAGGGTGTTTTTCGTAGAACTGGACTATATGATGCTCTATTTAATATATCATTGTTTTGACCAATAATATTTGACAAATCAATATTAATAGTGATCCAATACTTATACAATATAGGTTTAGATTATAATGTAATATATTTTATAACTTATTCTAACCATATTAGTATTATAAAATATTTATATATTAATATATGTAATATTCACTGTTTTAAAAATTTGATGATCTCTTAATAATTATTTTTAGTTTATAGACATAAAAATATAATATTTTTGTATATTTATTTCTTATATAAATAGATGGCGTGGAAATGGGTCAAACCAAAACTAATGGATGAAATTATTCTTTTAAAATAAACACATATCAAGTAAACATATTTACTTATATTCTTATAATGTAAAACTATTACACAAAATTAAGATAATGATCTTGAAACTGAAATTTTATTCAATTAAGTTAATATATAATGAATCAATGGTATTTAAACATATCATAGATCTAAAATTTTTTGGTTTTTGAAATTCTATTGATCATTTACATTATTGTGATCAATATTATCTATTACCATCCATTATTATTTTTGAATTTCTCTTTTTATCCATGACCATAGATTTACTATTTAACTATGTTCTTTTAAATAGAAACCTTGTTATTTATTATATCACATGGCCTTTAAAATATTTATATCCATATTTTAAATGGAATTTTTTTACCTTTTTTATAATTTGGGAATTTCAAAAATGAATTTTCATATATAAATCCCCTGGCTTCTTAGATCAATGTAAAATTATGAAGAATCAATTTATATAATATTTCTAGAATGTAACACCCCTTGATTTTAATGGAAAAGAAATTTTTAATGAAAAAATATATTTTCTGTAAAATTCAGTTCTATCTCGCTATGTGAAATAAATTTAAAAATATGTTTCTCTGTTCTATTTTATAAAAATTTATTTTAATAAAAAATAAATTTTTAAATCTACATGTAAATGTTTTCACTGGAATAATCATTTTTTTGAAAAATTAATTATTAGATGAATATTGAAAGTACTATTTTTTTGAAAAATGCCTTATCATTTAAATTATTTAAGAATATAATTTATTTTTTAAATTTGATTTGTATTTAAATTAATTACATTATATTAAATTTTAAATAATCTATTTAATTGGATTCAATTTATTATTTAATTCAGGTATAATTTTTTTCATGTTTTATATGTTTTTCATTGGAAATCCACCTTTTCTTACGTATCTCAATGTTTAATTTAAAATTAAATTCATCCTATTATATGAATTGAATTTAGAAAAATGGATTCAAAAATATGGAATCAAAGTACATTATATTATCTAATGATTTTAGCTAAATTTTTTATCATAATGAATGGTGAAAATAATTTTTTTACCATGATTAATCTAAAAATGGGTTTATCGCTAGATAAAATAATAACATAACAGTTAAAATGACCTAAAAATTGTGCTAAACTGTTTAGTATTGATGTATTTCAACCGTATAGAACATATTTTTCAATTTTTATCCGTGTTTTAGGATATTTTAATGTGACAAATGTGGGTATCAGTTTAGCTTTTAAAAAAATTAATGTGTATCCTCTCCCTCGCTTATAAAATAACACCCCATATCCAACCCTATTCACACATTGAAAACCTATTTTACCATAAAATAACTAAAAAATATATTTTTAAAACCATTCCAACATTATATTGTCCTTATTATGATTATTAATCAATATAGCATTAGGTATAATACTATAAAGGCTCCCTGAAGAAGAGGAAAAATTCATAAACATAATATTTTTTTATTTTTTCATCCAACTCACTCAAATCATATTCAACTATGAAAAAACAATAACACCATTATCCACTATATAATTTACTTTTATTTTGTTAATTTAATAACTTATATCCAAATCCACATCCATGGAATGGAAAATTAAACCATTGTATCTATTTTTTAAAGTCTACCACCTCAGAAACCGATGCAATTAGTTTCAAACCACCACTTTTCATGGATATATGTTATTATTTATTAAAATTATTTATATAAAATTTTGTAAATTATTATACTTCTATATTTATTATCTCACATATAACTTCATACATTTCATTTCGTGGTGGATGTGATAATGTCGATCATGTATATGGAACATTATCGCCTCATGAAGTGACGTGATTCAATTTTCAATTATGATTTATATAGATGGTAGTGGGAATAATATTGATGAATATATTTGATATTTATGACCTAAAAATACTTGTGTAAATATAATTTCACATCTCAAATCTCACCATCATATTTTTTGGAAAAAAATAACGTTTCTTGTGCATAAATGTGGGCTACCACCTCTACATAACAATGTGAGATGGTTTTCATTTTATTTTTTTTACTTGAAGGGTAATATGGATGTATTTTATTAATATAAATAAAATATATTACACCATAACTATTTTTAATGTGTATTAAAATTTATTTTCATTTCATTCCATATGTTGATTAAAAACAATAGACAGTGTTTTTTTGTACGTACGCCATACTGTTTCGATGTACGATGTAATCCATGTCATATCTCTAACTTTTATAAAGTATATTAAATATATATATAATTAATATATAATATATTTAAATTATATTTTAAATTTTTTAAATTATGTTACCATGATCAATGTAAAACAAATTAACTTTCTAGACTAAATAATATATGAAAAAATGATGCAACTTCACCTGAAACAGTGATTTTAACAAAAAAATGTTAACAATCTGGTGATATAAGATTGTATGTAAATAATAAAATGGAATTAAATATATTATTTTTTATCTATTATTTTTTATTAATAATAAAATGTTTTTATATATTAGGATTCAATATGTACGAATTATATCATACTTAAAGTAAGGTTCATTATACAAATTTCCCTTCATGATGGTTATAACAACTCTGCTCTTTATTTCATATTTAAACATTATTTATTTCATAAAATCACAATTAATAAAACATATAAGATTGATAGGTATAGTTTATTTTAGACATAGAAACATTATATAAAAACTTAAAGGATGAAGTAAAATCTTCATTTACATGACCACAACATTATTTCAAACATAGCAATGCATGGGATTACATTAGGATAGACATAAGAATGTGGTGAGCTATAAAGGGAAGTAAGGGAGTAAATAAAGAATAAAATGAGGTATACAATACATGTTAGGATATAGTAATATAAATAGACCATAATATAAACCCGAACCTAAGGGAATGATATAACATGATAATCATGAAATGGAAATGTGGAAATAACATAAAACACTCAATCATTATCAAAAAGGAATCAGGTAAACCACTATGACGACAAGGTGGAAACAATTCCAATAATGGAATTAGGTAAACCATTTTCCCAAAAAATTGTATCATGATAATAAATATTACCCAATACTTTTATAGGCTATCATGGAACACCCAATGCTAGAAACATGAGATATACTAATGGTTTCAAACTGCTGGTAAAAGCCTAAATACCCTTGGTATAAACTATTCCAATGGTTGTTCAAACAATTGGATAGTTAGCCATCAATAGAGACATTTACCAACGATTATAGAATAAAAATTGGTATATGGATCTGGAATGCACAATAAACCAATGTTTTCAACTAACTGTTGGTATAAATTTATAACAACGATTGATAACCGTTGAAAATTACTGAATTTAAAATCTATTCCAATGGTTCTAAAACTTTTAGAATAATACATCAACAATTATTTACTTAGAACCATTGTAATAGAGAAATTATAGGTTTTATACCAATATAATTATTTAAACTGATGTTATAAATTTTCTTCTCACTGATATATTAATGGTTCACAACCATTGGTATATCCTTACAGCAACTTCTGCAGTAGGCCAGCCTGCCTCCCCTTCTAAAATATCTTGTGCACTAACCAATCATGTATATGCAGCACTGAATAAAAAATTTAGAATCTATTTAAATTAATAATTCAATTCGGAACACAATTACCCTATTCATTACAAAATTTTGAATTGTATTATCAATTGAATACAAACAAACTGAATTATGTACAGAATTATGAATTATGAAAGAATAACACATACAAAATGATTTATGAAATACATATAGAATTTGGAAATATGTGTACTATATTCAATACAGTATTCATTACATACATAATTTAATTATGTATAACACATAGAGAATATAGAATAAAAAAAATTAATTCAGTATATGGCATACATAATATGGAAAAATGAAAAATATGGAATACCAAATTGAGTATAACTAATATGGCATACAAAATATGACTAATATGAATACCTAATATGTCATACATAATATGTATTTATAATTCTAGTAATATTCATGGGTGATTTTAGATGAAATCAGTTTTATTGATAATTGACTAGTACTTTTCACATGTAAGTAGAGATGAATATGGTTAAATGACTTCAAATTTTTCATTTTCCAGGTTGACAGGGGCTGTCCAAGGGGGGGTTGTCCAAGGGGGTGGGGTGGGGGTGGTCCAGGGGTAGGGGATATCTATGGTGGTGGGGGTGGTGTCCTGGTGGGTGGGGGTGTCAAAGTGAGTGAGAGTGTTTATTAATGGGGGGGTGTTGTACAAGTTGGTGGGGATGTCCAGCTGGGGCTATCTAGGGGGTGTGGTGACAAGGGGTTGGGGCGTCTAGAGGGGGTGAGGGGCTATCTAGGGGGTAGGGGTTTCCAAGGGGGATGGGGGTTCCCGGAGGATGTCCAGGGGGATGGTGGTGTCTAGGGGTGGGGTGTCCATGGGGGGAGGAGTGTGGTTCCCAAGGGGGTGGTGGTGTCTAGGGGGTTGTCAGTGGTGTCCAAGGGGTGGAGGATTTCAATGGGGTGGGGGTTGTCCATGGGGGTGGGCTGTCTAGGGGGGGTAGGTGGACTATCTAGGGGGTGGGGGTGTCTAGGGCGGTGGTGGGGTTTAGGGGGGTGGGGGTTGTACAGTGGGTGGGGGCTCTCAAAGGGGTGGGGGTCTCAAGGGATGGGGGTATTCATGGTGTGGGGTGTTGTCCAGGGGGATGTCCAAGGGGTGGGGTGACCATAGCATTGGCAGCTATCCAGGGGGTGGGGTGTATAGGTGGTTGGGGTTGTCTACGGTGTGGTGGTTGTCCAAGGTGGTGGGGTTGACCAGGGGTAGGTGGTTTTCTAGGGGGTGGGAGTGTTTAGGTTGTGGGGGCTCTCTGTGAGGGGGTGTCCAATGAGGAGGGGGTGTCTAGAGGTAGGGGAGTCCAGTTGGGGGGGTGGTGTCTAGGTGGGCTTTCCAAGGGGGTTGGGGGTATCCATAGGGTGGGAGTTTCTATGGTAGGGGGGTTGTTCAAGGGGGTGGTGTTTCTAGGGGTGGAGTTGTCTAGTGGATGGGGGATTCTTGGTTGTGGCGGTGTCCATCGGCGTGGGGGAGTCGAGGGGGTGGGGGTGCCCAGGGGTGGGGGTGTCTGAGGTGTGGGGGGTGTCCAGTGGGGTGGGGGTGTCTAGGGGGTAGTCCAAGGGGCAGGGAGGTTGTCCAGGGGGTGCATAGGTGTCCAATAGTGGTTTTCAAAGGGGGTGGATAGTACATGGGGTGGGGGTTTTCCAGGGGTGGGGGCTATCCGAAGGGGGGATTCAAGGAGTGGGAGTGTAATTAGATATGAAAATAGTTATATGACTACTATAATTTCATTTTACTGGGGGGTGGGTGGCGTGGGGGTGTCTTGGGGTGCGAGGGATATCCAAGGGTGTGGGGTGGGGGATGTTTGGGGGGATTTACCTGGGGGTGGGTGTGACCGTAGGTGGTGGGGGTCGTCTATGTGTTTGGGGTGAAAAGGGGGTGGGGGAGTCCTGATGGGTGGGGGTTGTATAGTGGTGGGGTTTTTCCATGGGGGTGGGGGTGTCCAGGGATGGGGTAGTTTCCAGGGTGGTGGGGGTGGTGTCTAGGGAGCAATCCATGGGGAAGGGGTGTCCATGAGGGTGGGGGTGTCCAAGGGGGTGGGGTAGAGGTTGTCCATTGGGTGGGGGTGTCCAATGAGGTGGGGGAGTCTAGGGGGTGGGGCTGTCCAGGGGGTGGAAGCTGTCCAAAGGGGTGGGGGTGTCCATCGAAGAGGTGAATTAGTCACACATACATTCATTCACAACAAATCATCAAGTATAGTATTATTATTTACATATAATAAAATAATGATAATGTGACCTTCCTAATCACGCATATATTCATGCCCAAAAAGTTTATCAAACATTAAATATCAGTACTTTCAGTAAAAAAATTAATGGATCAATCTATACCTCATCACCTTAACTATCATCACCATCATAACCAACCTCAACACCGTCCTAATAGTTTTCCCATCATCATCCTCGACCTCCCCAATTCCCTCTTCCTCTCCCACATACTATGCCTCAGCCTCCTCCTCAGCCTCCTCATCACCCTCATCATCTGCCTCAGCCTCATCCTGGCCATCGTCAGTTCTGACATCATCACGAACAACACTATAACTACCACATGACGCACCATTATATTCAACGCATTGACAGCATATATTCATCACAATCTATCATGGCCTCTAGTGTAAGGGTTAAATGTAAAAATTCCATTGGTTTCGAAAATTATTTTTTTCCCCTAAAGAAATGTTTTGCCACATCTGTGGCACTTATTTCATCATGTTCAATATTTTCCTTAACCTTTTTGAACATAGTGTCTCTAATACTCATACCTAAATAGGTCCAATGCCTCATCCTGATTATAATCTTCCAAGATCGGTAGCGTACATTGCTAGGGTGGTAATCTCCAAACACCTTATGTATGTGCTCATTTGGAAAAAAAAATTCAGGTTCCTAGGAAACAAGGGCCTCTAAAATAACTTGTGAAAAATATAATTACAATCATAATATAAAAAATAAATATTATAATATTAAATCAACAATGTAAAAATTACAATCTGTAGCTGAGTTGGTTCTTTAACTGCACTTCTATCATTTTTCCTTCAACTCAAGAAAAACAATGATTGTTGGGGAACATGGCCTTCAATATTAAATGTTTTCCTAAATAATTGGATTTAATGTGGGAATCCATAATAAAAATTGGTTAGAAATAATTAATTTCATATCTAAAATAATTTGAAAACATTACCAATCGAATAAATTATAGAGTAAACAATAGAAATTGAATATCGCAAAGAAACAATATAAACAACAGTCGTAAATGCTTCATCTAATGATTTGACATCCTTGTATGTCCCAATGTGTTGAGGTATTTTTTATAATCAATTTTTTTTATTTCTTCTTGAATATATCCTAAATAAAATTAAATAATAAAAAAGACTGTATTATGGAAAAAATGTAAATGTTCATTTAAATACATCAAATGTGATTAATACCATAAATTGGGTGTTCGTCCAATGATCAATAAATAGCTGATACTATTCTATCGAATAATATTCCATGACAGGTTCCACATATAACTCAGTTTGAACTCTTGAAAGCTAGAAAAAATACAAATCATTCTTATAATATCCCAAAAGATCACCTAAATCATTTAGAACTGCTAGTTTTGCACCCTCAACATCTAGGAAATTAAACAGAAGCTAACACCAAAATACTAATTCATATAAATACAAAAATAACATATTGCATTAAATACAATAGATTTTTTCTCATATATGTGCGCAATAATTATACATTACTTCATTTTCAAACTGTTTCCAAGAGAACGGGCTGATGGGAATGATGTTACAATATTTTTCAAGGGTCTCCAAAAAATACCGACATTGGTACCCTATTTTTTTAGTCATTTAGTTGCCCTCATCATAGTCGTCCATGAACATCCAATGGCAGTTCCACACTGCATGCAAGTGTGTATTCCCCTACACTACCTCCTATTAGTAGATGAATATATTAGGAATTAAAAAAATATTTTATCAATATATGTTATTATGAAAATAAATATTGGTAATAAATATTATCTAGGTTCTACAAATATACGTGCGTCAGATTGATAAACGGGCACCGATGGATTAGTAAAACTGAAGTAACACCATGTAAATGTAGAGTGGATCCCAGTGTATGCTCCGTAGGGACAGGCTATGGAATAGCATGAGTAAGAGAATATAGAATATATAAGCTCATAGAGAAGAATGTAGACATAAAAGAAGACGGCACAGATGGTTGGCCGAATGCTATGTTGGGAGTGGTAATAATAATCATATATGTTAAAGATGGGTGAGGGGACTCAGATGTAAAGTGTGGTGAAAACATGGAGGCCTAAATATCCTCTATTTCCATAATGACACGTCATGATCACAGTATGGGATAAATGCTTTGTTAGTGGGAGGGTTATGGTCTAATCGGGTATGTCGACCATATATCCTAGCTCCCATTCCACCCTCCCTCCTCATACCAATTTCCTTAGTACTGGGTCCACTAGTAGGCCTCCCATCAAATAATTTTCACATAAGAGGTGGATCCTACAAAAATGTTTAAAAAAATTTAATCACATGACATTATATATTATTTAAATATATATATTTGAAAAACAATACTCATTATAGAAACTAGTGGTGGAACAAACATCTCATCCATTCAATGATTCTTTTCCATCATCTTATATTTTGTTTCCTCTCATCAATTGGTTGTATTTATTATATTTAAAAATATATAGATGTAATTATAAAATTATAAATAATTATTAACCCAAAAAAACGAAATGTATGAGAGGTAATATGAGGATTCATGGATGATTTATATATCCATTATTTTAGGTGATCTTGAAAAGATATATAATTAATTCAATAAATAATACATGATGTAATAAGGAAAATAATTATTGAGTTGGATGTTTATTTAATTAGTGTAACCAATCTATTAAAATCTTGGAACATTGAGTCTGAGGTTTTATTTCACACAACAACCAAGTGAGAGAGAATATATAGTTCTGCCTTAAAAAAATTCAGAAAGGAATATATTATGAATCATTAAACCCTTAAGATTATTTTAAATGATGATATAATAATATTAAGAAGTGAAATCTATCTACCAGATTCATAAGGGGTAAATAACTAGTCGATGTTACAGAAAATTTAATTTCTTTGGCCAAATAAGATGATGTTGGTTTCTATACATGTTTTGTAGAAGAATAAAAACCATCTAGTTCATTATCTGGTGTAATGTCAATGGGAGGAATTTCTGATATACTAATATTATTCATGGTCAATAAATCATTGATGTTTACACCAGGTTAGAAATGTTAGTTTTGTAGGTTTTAATACCATTCAATTCTATATCAAAAAATTCCATTCAAATAAAATTGCAACCAATGAACATTTAAAATTCACATTAAGTTGAAGTCAGATACAACATATTTGTAATCAATATTAAATCAATTTAAATAGTACAAACCTTAAACATACAAGTCAAGATAAACCGAAGGAGTTGAGAACATGGATGGATGATTTTATATATTTCCAACCACAAATTCAGGTTCACAATCAATATTGACAATTAAGCTATTAGAGTCCTCATAAGTAATAAATGGATCGGATCCAATGGTAGTAGGGATGGTGTCAATTCCTTCAACAACTATATAAAATATTTATATTGGAATTAGTTCAATAATTACACCAAATTCAGGTCAAATATGGTGTTTGTCATAAAAAACATGTTTCAACATTGAGGCCAATACCTATGGTTCATTAGTAGAAACAGTGCAAGTCAAACATGTAACTCTAAATCCCTAAACATCAATACATGTTCCTGACGTCAAGAATAATCAATGTGAGAAATAATTCAATCTTTTTATTTTTAAACAACTCCATAATAACCTATATTTTCTAATTGTGTTCTACTATATGATACACTGGCATAACAATATGTTGTGGTAGTAACCATAGCACCGTCATGTTGTGTTCTCAAGTTCATTTCACATCAATGATAAGAAATATATACCTATAGATAACAATTGATTTATAGTCTCAAACTAATGTATTGGGATCAAAAGACAATGATCTTATTTCCTAGGAGACAATGTTTGAAGAAAAACTCAATACATGAAATATAAATGAATATTAAATATAATTAAATAATAGTTTATTTATTTTAATCATTAATTATTTTACCTTCAATATTAACCATGATGAAAACTCTTTATTATGCATAGTATATATCCTTCAAAAAGAGAAAGAATGATGATTTATATTTACCATTTCGTTATATTTTTTATACATAAAAATTGAAATAGTTTAATAGATGTGTATGATATACATATTCAGTTTACTTACCTGATGTAGTCATCGAACAAATCACAGTTGAACAAAATTGTGCGCTGTGCCTTCTCCTTCTCATCAAGGATTAATACCGCCAATGTATATGATCCAGGAATTCATCCTATATGAGGAATTGATGGAAAATTAGGTTCAATTTTATCATACTATTCTTCTTTATTTATCATTGGTATGTCCATTCATCTAGTAAGAGCAGACAAATACATTGAGTAGAAATCCCTACATTCTTGAGTTGTGTAACCATTCAAGATAGAACCATCGGGATTATTCTTATTTTGGACATATGACATTAATGTGTATATATTTCATTCATTTGGATACATCCAATGAAAAAAAATATGTCCTTAGAGAAGTAATTGTTGTTAGAATATAAATATGAAGATTCATCATGCATGTGAAAAATGATGAAGGAAAAATTTTCACTAAATCACATAAAATCTAATGGGGAAACTCCAAACATTTTAGAAATGAAACACATGAACAACTTCATATAAAAAATATCTCGAAACTAATGCAACAATCAAATAACATTAACCCATAAATTATTAAAAAAATTATGATGGATTTCTATTGGAATAAACAAATATATATGGGCATGATAATCAGGAGTCTTCTAAGATTTTATCTTCATCTGTCTTCTATTGACCCATTTAGATATGTTTCCTGAATAAGAATCATGAACATTAATTGTCTCTAGTACATCTAGAATTTTTTTTGTTGGTGTCATCAAATAAGAATGTCATGGAACATTCCATATATTTTCATTGATATACATAGAAAGGAATTCTATTCTGATTCCCTAATCCACCTTGTCACACTAAGATTGTAAATAAAAATTTTCATTTCCCATAACATTTAGAAGAATAGAAATAAGAATTTCACAGATATTATTTCTAATGTGAAATACGCTTATGCAATGATGTATAAAATTGGTTGACCAATAAAGATAAAAAATGAATATACTCCTCTTATTCCAATTGTAATTGGTTTTATGGGACACATTCTTTCACGATCAGGATTCCATATGACCCTTCCTGAATGAGAAACAACAATCATTCAATTAATTCAGAACAATAGTTCTAGAAATATGATGAGGTGGATCATCGGTCTCCATGGTATTGTCAAATCATTAATGATTATATCTACATAGATATTCTATATTCATGAATCACCGATGTCCCATAAAACTGAAATAGCAGTGATATTTCTGTCTTCTAGATCTTTTTTCTTCATACAAGTGAGATGTGCTAGTTTTCCCTACGTTATCCATCCAGACATCATTGTATAATCATGAAAATCATTGATAGTCCACAAAATTGCAACCCAATTATGAAATATCTGTTCCGAACATGCTTCATATTCATGCACACCGACAACCCAAAGAAGTTTCAACTCTTTTATTAAATGCTATATGTATATGCCTATAACATTACCAGGATCAGAAGGGAAAAATATGAGTATACTCAAGAAAGTGAATTTATTTTTCATACAAAACCATGGGGGAAGGTTATAAATGTATATGAAACTGGAATTTTGTGGTTCAAATTAATCATCTACCCAAACGGATTAAAACGGTCTCATGAAACACCCATCCTCACATTACACACGTCAGCTTCAAAATCAAGATATTCAGCATCAAATCTATTCTATGAAAGTACTTCTACAGGGTAAACCAACACATCATTAGTCTTATTTCTCTCATTATTATTCCATAGATTTTTTATTTATATTTCATCAGACATAAAATCATATTTTAGTCCGGGATCAATGGAAAGTGAAACGTTAATTTCGGTGTCACATGAAATGGTGTTCCATTAGCTTTTGTCTTCCAGTGGGATTTTCCACATTTTATTAAATAATTTCATTCAGTAGTTTTCTCCTTGAAATTGTATATAACTGGGGATCGATTCACATTATAGAGAGTGATTTCTCCATTGTAGAAATTTATGTTGGCTCTATATCTGGAAATATGATTCATGATAATAATTACATCAAATTACAGCAATGTAACTATGATAAGGTTCACTTGGAAGTTCAAACCACTAATTGTGAAAATGGAGGAGTTATATGCATGGGATTATATTATTTTCCCATTTTCTATTTTCACACACATTTCTAATTCCATGTTTTGTGGTTTTGTTTCTATTATTCTGCTAAACATTCGATATATAATAGAATGTGAAAAACTTGAATAAATTTTTTTGTCTTCTATTCATTAATTAATAACCAGTGTACCTTTCACCACATCATTACTAGGATTCACTCCGACCATAGTGAAGGAAAAATCTCATCCTTTATACATTGGATGTTATTTTTTTCCATCGAAAACCCTTGCCTTTGAGCATTGGTTCACAAACTGCCCATGTTCATTGTAGTTGTAGCAATGTACAATGTGTTGAGTATCAAATAGAGTGTTCTATTCATCAATCATAGTAGCATGTTTTGGTTTCCAGGAATCACTGGCTAGGTGCCCTTTTTTCCCACACATAAAGCATTCCCTCATCCCCTACATGCAATTTTCATGATGCTTCTTTCTGAAATTTTGAAAAATAGGGTGTTGGAATTTTTATACACCATTGGATTTATCCATTGGTGGTCTAGAATTAAAGGCCACTTCCCACTTCTTATCCCTATGATACCCCGGATATTTTCCTCCTCTATATCAATATTGATGGAACACCATACAATCTTCTCATAGCTTTCAAAGTCAGGGATCACAATATAATTTCTTACGCTATGTTTTATCCCACCAATGATGTGGTCAACCCTGCATTTAGGCGTAATGAGAAAAAAAATTTCATATCGTACTTGTAAGGGGAATTTTTCATTGTATTCTATAATATATTCATTTTCATTTTTCTTGATTGCAATGAAATATCATTCCATTTTACGATTGAGGGTAGTGAAAAGTATTTATCGATTTTTTTCTATAAATAATTCTATTTCATCACCTTTACCTCTTTCCCAGGATTCATATTTTTTTATCAATGTCCACAATTGATTATCTTCACAATCCATATGATAAATATTCAGATGAAACGTATCTTGTTTGGAACATTGAAGGTTGGAGAAAATATTGTCATTTGAGTTGATTCATTTTTCGAATACTAAGGGATCTAATAATTCATTGAATGTAAGAGGAATTTGTGTCATGCTCCTCTCCATTTCGACAACTTCTTTATTTGGAGGTGGGGGTGGATAGTCCTTTTAATCCAGGTTTGTAATCAAAACATGAGTTAACTGATAGAGTATTGTGAAAACGTATTCAATTATTGCTTCCATCGGATTGGAAATCTCATTAGAACAGTCATCACAATGATCTATGCATCGGTTTTTTTATAAATTCTTCCTATTACAGGCCATTGAAGAAAATAAAAGTATAATTTTAGGGAAATATTTTATGTTATTAAACACATAATGGGGAATCAAAATAAAAAATGGGATAACTTATATATAAAATTTATCTCCTTAACTTATGAATTTATATTCTTCAATAAAAGTAATCTAAGATCTACTTCCTAATATATATTCTCAGGGGAAGATTTTTTCCCTTAATAATGGTTTGTAATAAGATTATGAATTCACAATGCATATCATCTAGGAGTAAGGAACCAAGAACACAACAACCCCCTTTTCGTGCACCAGTTCTTGTTAGAGTCTTGCCCAATACGGTGTTTTAGGGTTTTAACCCTAGATACATATGTGTTGAAGCCAACTCTACTTGTTTTTATATAGATAGTGATTTTTTAATAAACCACGTACTCTATACTCACCAGAATTTAAGGATTATTTTAATTAGTTAGTCTATTCCATAAGTCCTTGACGAGTGTTTTTTAATCCAAATCCCATAATAACTAAACATATCCTCTAATACGAACTACAATAACCCTGCTCATTTATTCATATTTAAACATCATTTATTTAATAAAATTGACTTAATAATGCTAAGAATATTGAGAGGTATCACTTATTTGAGACTCAGTAAAATTTCATAACAACATAAGACATGAAATAAAAAATTCTTTTTCATGACCACAACATTCCTTCATACATAGCATTGCTGGGGAGAAACTGGGGACATTAATAAAGGGTGAGATATAAACCCTGGTAAGGGATTAAACAAGGAATAAAATAATGAATACAATACTTGTTAGGAAATATTAATATCAGTGAGGAATAACAGAAACATGAATATAAATGCATGATATATCATGATAATTATAACATGGAAATGTGGAAACAACTTAACATAGTGCATCAATAAAATAAAGGAATCATGTAAAACCCTATACTAACATAGTAGAAAATTTCCTGAAAAAGTATATAGTAAACCCCTATCCCCACATAATGTATAATGTTACTAAATATTACCCAATGAATTAGCATTTTATCAGGGCGCACCCTTCATAATCATTTCAATCTAATGTTTAAGTGTTCCAAACAAATCATATATCGTGGATTAATTCAACATCATCATTTATAACATGATCAGGGAATATAGAATTCATAAATTTAAATAACCATTCGATATGTATGTGTTCATAATGTTGAATTCCCTTGATAGTGGAATGTGTATGGTATTCACCCCAAGAATATTTTTTTATGGATAACTATAGGGAAATTTTGGTAGCATAACAATTTCACATGGAAATTAATAAACTGGGTTGATGAGAGAGAATGTGATCTCTCATCATTTATACATTTTATATACATTATGGGTATCATGTAACTTACTATCCCAAATTGTAAAATGGAATTTATATTTATAATATAAAATAAAATTCTTGAATGGAAATGAGAAGAGAGAAATCCCTTACAAAAATTTAGTATAGTAACAGGTGGGTTTAAAGCATCATAGGGGGAAATATTTGGAGTGAAATGAAGATAAAATCATGTATATATAAAATTTATCTAAAGAGTTATGGAAGAAAATATCTAAAATCAGGAAAATGGAAATTAAAAGGCATGACATAGAAGAAGGGCATGAAGAAGAACGAGAGAGGGTGCTCCCTTACATGGATGTGTGATCCCAAAGGCTTGGGGGAGGTTTCTTGGGATCTTAGGGAATTCGTGGAAGGACAATATGATGTAATAGGTAGAGATAGTTCTAGATTAAATGATCATGAGTGAAGATATATAGGATATTGGGAGGGTTTATATAAGAAAGGTGAGGGAATTTTAGATTATTTTGGTTATGGGAACTACACAGTAAAATATTCAAAACCACAAACCATACAATAATTTTTTCATATGGTTTCTAGAATTGGGAAGTGGTATAAAAATTTTTATAAGTCTTTGGGTCAATGATATAAACATATTTCCCGTTCTCATGTGGAGGTGAGTGACATGTGTTTTAAAATGATTTTAAAATCATAAAATATTTTAAATGTCATGGAGGATTCACTAAGGCTTTATAAAGTAAATAAAATAAACCTAACTTTACATTATTTTGAAGGGAAATATATTTGGCTAAAGATAAATTTCATAGTATTTGTTTCATCACTATTGGGTCATTATGATGTTATAAAACACATTATATATTTATACGGTATTTCTTTTTACCCAAAAATGTTACATTCAAAAAGAATTATGAAAAATTCACTATTTGAAAATTTTACTATACTAATTCCAATAATAATACCATTTTATCTTAATAAATTTCTATATATCATTATTTTAGCATTTATAATAAAAACTAAAATTTATAAAAAAATTATGGGTTTTGACAAAAAAAATTCAAACCTTAATAAAATTACATTTTAATTCATAAAAATTATATGATCATATATATTTAATAAAATAAATTTATTAATTTTATTTCTAGAAATATTATTTATTTTCAAAATATATTAATTCATAAAAATATATTTCTTAATTGAATTCTAATATTATCAAAAAAATATTATATATGTTTTAAAAATAAATTGCAATGTAACAATAATAGAATGAAAGTATAATAATTGTTCTATAAAAAATTCAATGTTCATAATAATAATGCTAGGGTCTTGTGGCATAACCATTTGATACACCAGAATACAACCAAAGAGTAAGGTGTCGATGGTGGGGCTTTCATAGGACCATTTGGTGAACATGGTTTGGGTCATGATCTCGATGATGTTGAGCTTCTATCATATAGGGTTTCTCTCAGGATTAAGTATCTAGATCTTTTCTTGGGTATGCTTTAGGGAAAATAAAAAAAAAATCTATCTCCCATGGAAGCTCTGTTAAATAGTCTTCATACGGTATGATCCTACTGGTTGAGGCCATCACCTCCTTTGTCTATATCAAAAGGATTTGTTAAAACCCAATATTTATAATACTCATGTGATTACTATTCAAATACTATGTTATAAACTGTAAAGATTCATAATAGTAATTTTATTCCAATCGGATTTATTAAAAAAAGGACTATATTTTTTTTCTATATCCATTAGAAATTTAATAAAAAGAAAAGGAATTTTATTCAAAAAATGTTTGGGTCGTTACAGAGGAATATTGTAATTTTATGCACCTTATTTGGTTAAATAGTGTTTATACAAACCTTTTATCATGTTATATATTCAAAAATTCAAAACTCATTGTATTTTAAGATTTATTTTTTATTAATTCATCTATGTGGATTTTCCATGATAATTATGAAGTGGTAATGAACTTCCTAGATCAATTTTATCTTATTAGATTATATTACATTCTCATTGTCTTTGACAATATATGATTATGTATTTAATGAAAACCTAATTTTTTATGATATATTGAAATTTTATTATGATTATTTAAATTATATACCTATAACTAATTCAATAAATAAGTATCACATAAATGAAATTATATTTATATGGGATAATTTGACAATCTAATTTTAAAGAGTATTTTTTTATAGAAATTTCCATTAAAGAATATTATTTTTTTCATTGTCTAATAAGACCACTTAATTTTCTTACCCTATAGTTATTCATGAAAAATTAATGTAATAGTATCATTTTCCACTCATTTGAACTTTAATTTTTCATAACATATTTGTACAAAAATTGAATTTATTTTTTTCTGCGGTCATAAATTATTTTTCATATAAATAAAAGTTTTGTAAAAAAAATAATTTTTTTTTAATTAGAAAAATTATTTATTAATGTTATTTCTACCTATGATTGAATTTTTTCCATAATTATAGAAATTAATCTTCAAGATGTTTTCTGAACAAATATTACCTGTCTTTTTCCAAAAAAGTAAGTGGAATATTTATTTCATCATATATGGAATTGATGATATTTTTATCTATCATGGACTCATAATGTTTTATAGAATATATTAAAATTTTAAAATTTTATTTTCAATTTTAATTATTTTTAAAATATTTTTGGTTATTTTATTAAAAAAAAATTCCAAGGTAAAATATTTTCCCTCAAAAAAAATTTTCTTACATTTATATAGTATTTTTGTTCATAAAATTAATACAAACATTATTATAAAAATATCCACTTGGAATATGTTTTATTGATAAAATCTGTTTTATTTCTGAAAATGGTTTATCATCTTCTTGACCAGGGATAATATAAAAAAATCCATTTCACGATTAATTTTGGTTATCATTAGATTTTTCATGAAATATTAACTTTTATGTAATCATTAGATATTACAATTACCCTAAATATTCATATAATTTATGATGGATATACATATTACATAAATAATATAACATCTAAATATACAATTCAGTACATTAAATGTAATATGATTGTATGGGGAAATTATTGTTTACCTGTACTCCTTACGTGATATAGAAATTTGATTATATGACCAATTATTCAAGAAAAATTATCTCATTTGATATATAAGGAATGTGTTATACCTAAAGATATGATTGGGACATAGTTATAGATAGCCTCTCTATGTATCTTTAGAATCAATAGATTAATTAGTTTTATTTTCTTATTTAAATTGGTTTTTGTTTTTTATACCTAACCATGGTATTGAAATATCTAGTGAAATTTATTGAAAAGAGAGGTATAATAATTATTGAGATCGTGATGTCTACTAATTATGAAATTAGATCATTTATAATTCATATATTATTATTATCTATGATATTTTTTCCTTGATTTTGTCTTTGGGTGAATTTCATTTTCAATTTATTAATAAAAAGGAATATTTATATTGTTATTTAAATTTACATATTGAAAAATCCTTATTTAATCATGATTCAATAGTTATTTAAATTTCACGTGTGTAAAGTAACTGACCTTAATAAAGTTATTATGATTATTTATTCAAGATAAAGTATATTGTACTTAACCCCTGATAAAAATTTGATCTCGACCTTTTTCTTCCTTTACTATGAATCCAAGATGTGTAATAACAATTTTATGATATGATATTATATAGGGAATAATGACACTCTCATTAAAAAAACATGTTTCTATTATTGATTTAAAATGTAATACCATAATTATGTATTTATCTAGTATACCAATACTGCAAAACAATTCGGTCATTTTGGAAGTGATTCATTGTAAATTATACAAATGTTATAAATTAGATATTAGATTTTGGATACAAGGGTCAATCTATTTATATGAACTCATGAACATTTAATAATTATAAACAAATTTATGTTAAATCAAATAAATAAAAATTTATACTACTAATAACCGATGAAGGGTGTTAACTAAAAATTACTTAAAACTATGAAATAAATGAATATAAATTATTGATATAAGGGTAATTAATAAGAATAATGGTTTTAAATAGATTCAAAAAGTGATTTAGTTTATTATAATTTAATTTTGAGGGTGTTACACCATGCTGGAATCCATGGTATTGATTATTATTTTCAAATTACCATTATTCAGTAATTTCTTCTTGTTATAAACCAATTAATCAATGCAATATTGTATTTACCTCCCCACCAAATTAATTTGTCATATATAGAATTATATTTCTTTGATTTTTAATTAAATTTATTAATTACTCTTTTCATGTTATTTTGATTCATTTTCAAAGAACATTTGTCTGTGTTTTAAAATCCCCACTTTTTCATACTCAGATCTGTTCTTTATTCATAGTTTAATTCTTTATGTTGTGTATATACATTCCCATTAATTCATTATGTAGAAATTTCAATGTCATTCATGTTACTTTGAAAACCATATCATGTTCCTAATGTCAGGGTATTTTTATTCCAATGATACCAAGGCCATATGCGGTTCTCTTCTAAACTTACCTTGTAATGAATTTTTTATAAAAAAAAATTCCTAAGGAAATATGACGTACTTTTTATCTAAGAAACTAGTAATTTTCATATCCTCTAGGTTATCATGGTTTTTATGTTTTTTATAACAATTTGACCTTCTATTAGTTCTCAATTAAACAAAAAATATGCTTGTAAGTGGATCCGAACTTATATATTCTCTTCAGTAAGGAATCATTCTCCACCATATCCTTTTAGTATGTGTAATTTTTATAATTACATTAATTATCATTAAAATATTATGAAATTAATTATTCACTACAATTCTTTTATATCAATTAATTTTTATGCCTTTTATATCCATATATCAAAATAAATCTTCCTATACATTTTTCTATGGGATTAAAAAGAAATTTACATTCCCATTTGTTTTTTAAATTTATTTATTTTAAATTAAATGTTATGAAAAAACTAAAGATATTATTTCTTATTTTTAAAAGGAAAATTTCTAATGATCTTATAAATTATTTGTATCTATTTTAATAATTAATAATTAATTTAATCTTTTATTATGGATATTAATTAATTATTAAATAGACAATCTTAATTTGGATTTCTTATGATCTTGTTTCTGACTGTTTGAGGTGCAAAGAATGTATGTATTGGGTCGTGCACATAATTTTTTTTTATCAAGATTGATTATCATTCTGATGTTTATATAGTGACAAATTCATTGATCAATTGATCTGGATTAATGAATATAGAGATTGTATGTAATATACGAACCAAAATGTAGGATTAACATATATTATTTATAATTAATTTCAGAAAATAATGAGTTCACTTGTTATAAATTCTATATTCATTTTGGTATCTATAATGTAATACATATTATCTTCACTTAATTGTAGGAATTATGCGTATATTTCCTTTATAAATTTTCCAAAATTCTTCCAAAATTCTCAAAATTTTATCATAGGATTCTTCTAGTTATAGAATTGGAGATACTGTTGCTTAAGTCATTATCCTTTGATCACCATGAGATTAAACTCTAATGGATATTCATTGATCTATCTTCAATGGAGAGTGGATGGTGGAGGATAATATCTCTTTATCATTGGGAGACTTCATAGATAAGTGACCTATCCAAGGATTAGAGAGGATTCTCAAGATTTATTATCTATAAGGAAAAAAATCATTTGGATCTCTAGAAATCTAATATAATTGGGATCATATACCACAAGAGTTATAAATATATAATTTCACAAGTTGAATATAATATTTATTTAATCCTTGCAAAACCCTATGTTGATAATAATTATAATATTATTATATATTGACATGTGCTAAACTCATGAATTAAAATTAAATATTATTTATTGGATAAATATTCAATATATATTATTTCTCTCAAGACCTAGAAACTTCATCTTTAGTTATCCATAATATTTATTAGCCCTTCAATAATGTCGATCTAATTAATAAATAAATATCACTACATTATTCTCTAATAACTAAATAAATATTATATTCAATAAATAGAGAATAAATATTTATAAAATATTAATCCCATATAGTTTTATCTAAATTTTTTTGATAGAATATATAAATCAAGAAAACATGAAAAATTATTCAACCCTTATAATGAATTATATTTATTATAATTATTAAATATTAAATAATACTATATTATTTAACTATGATTCTGGATAAAATTATTATGTTACCATTTAGGTCTCTTTAATAGAAGAATTAGGTGAAGGAACCTAAATTCCAATTTTAACTTTATCAACACGCCAGGTCACCCATAGATAAAGCAGTTAATGGAATAATGACATAATACATCATACAGATTCTTACTATGTAATATAATTTATTTTTGATGATATATCCAATCAAGTAGGTTGCATAATGGTACCATCAACCTATGTAATCGATTTATCATTTTTTTATTTTTTGGATCATAAATCCTCATACAGAAAAATGTCATCACTGATTTATTTAGGGCATATTATTTTCATTATAGGTCATAAGATATCAAGCACATTAAAATAATAAAATGGAAAAAATACTTAATCATATTATAAATTTATTCAATATTACTCACGCGACACCCAGTGTATCCTACCTTGGCCAGAACTATTGGCATCATGATTTTTTTCAACACATAAAATTACATGAGGTATAATAATCATTAATAATAATCTTAAAGTATAATGATCAATACACACATCCACAGATAGAATGATCCTTTGAAACATATAAATAAGGTTTTCCTTCTGGCTGGACTAGTTCTCATAACAAACTACACATGATATTACATTGGTTGTGCACGATGAGAAGATTTCTAAAAATTATTTGAGACTACCCCACTAATATCTAGAATAATTTATGTACCAAAAATTTATTTATTCAGCAATAGATCATATATTTATGAATACATTTATTCTAGTTATAGGTTTTCATCATACATGGGAACTGCAAAGATCGTTCTTTATGTTCAGTATTATATGGGAATTATCCCATTAAATGTTATGCATAAGAACAATCATGATGTGATAATAATTTTAATAGTATGAAAAAACATTAATTCAAGTTATCATAAATTATATATAAGTTAGTTCTATGGAAAAAATTCTAACAAATATGTGGAAATCATTATAGAATAGGTTTGTATGTAAATTGTAAATTAAGATGTGCTGATACTATGAATGTATCCCAACTAATGTTTAACACATACCTATGGTTTATCGTTATATATATTTTATGACTGATATTTCCTTATAATATTATGGGTAATGTTTTATATCCCCTATTATTATTGTAGACCCAAGTGGTTAGCCATTGTCCAAAATGTTATAGGGGAATGGGTGGTCAATTCAAACCCACTACGTATTGTGTTGTAAGTTAGCCTAGTTTTTTATTTTTAGAATTTTATGGTGGATAACCAATAAATATGATTTTTTTTTTATTCTATTTTTTAACACATTAATATAAAATTCAATAAAACTAAGTTATAATCCCACAGTTCCTAATTATGTAATCTTGATTTGATTCTCGAAAAATCATGTCTTACTTATTTTAATAAATATATATTAATATATTTATTTTATTGGTTATTAATCTATTATATTATTTCCCTTATTGTTTAATATATTTTCATACAAATATTTTCATCATATTTTCACATATGATAATCGATTGAAATATCATATATAAACTTCATACGTGGAATCTAAGCTCATGATTTTATATGTTTATTTTCTGTTAGTTATAATTAATATTATCATCTATGATATGTTTTTAAGGGTATCATGTGTGTATAATATTTGTGGGATATGTTTATTATTGATTTGAAAATGTATTTATTATGTATCTAGTCTCAAAAGATATAATATTTATAGGTTCTTAGGGATTTTTTTATTTTGAAATGCACTGAATAATCATGTCAAATGTTGTAATATGTAAGTTTGATGTGACCAAGTCATTTTAGTGGGTATCTATGTGATGTATAGATATTTTTTTGGTTTTACATTATAAATTATAAGGTATTGAATATTAATAACCTATTCCAAAAGAATGTGATGTAAGAATAACAATCTTTTTCATCAGTTGTAATAATGGTGTTATAATATAGAATATCATAGGATCGATTTTGAATACAATATTATTTCATAAGCTATATATTATCTCGTTATATACACTATATGAATATTGGATTTTGTAGGGGACTGAAAATAGAATCATGAAATTATGGTGGAAACATGTACATTCAAGAATGAAAGACTAACAAATCTATCTTTTTTAGGTATGTTACTTATTTTTTTATGATGTTATCTAAGTGTTTTTGTAGTTTTTAAAGTCATGGGTAATGTCTTGGGATACTTTTGGATGGTTTTGGAGTGTTTTGGAAGCTTCTATAGGGAATTAAGGTTTCAGATTGGATTTGGAAAATAGTACAGTTATTATATGGAAACTCCATGTCTTATTAGTTAGGGGAAATTGACGATTGATAGATAGAAAGCGTTATAGAAAACTATACTTCATTCCTAATGAAATAGTGTAACTCAAAACTGAGTTCAAATTATGGTTGTACTTGATTTACAAAGCTATAAGGAAAAATCAGGAATTTTCCATAAAGGGTTTGTGGGCATCGTATAGTTGGAAGATGGTTCAGTAAACAGTGTGACTAATTAATAGACTTGTTATTAATTTATATAAAAATTATATTTTAATTATAATACTTACCTAAACCCCTTCATTATTACTTTGAATCCAATTACTCTCAAAATTATTGGCTACAACTTCGTTTCATGTTTAATCATCTCCCATTGATCTCCAAATATAGTGGATTTTGGGGCATTAAGAATGAGAATGCATGGTCTGAGTTTGTTCTTTCTCATTTTTTATCATTTTTTCTTGATAACCAATCTAGTTCATGGAAGGATACACATATAAGAGTTTTCATATATATATTTATGAATAAAATTCTTATCAAATAAGGTATTATTTGTTTATTGATACATAAGTGAGTGGATATCGAGAATTTCTATCCTCCCTTTAATGAATCTAGATCGAAAATTGGTTGCCGCCACACTAGGTATGTTTTTATTTCTCCATTTTCATGTTTAATTAAAATTCCAAAATCATGATTTTAGAATCCATCTTCAGATCAATTTGTATCTTTTTTGGGGAATTCTTTCTTCGACTTTAATTTGGGTGGTGATTCTTATCTTTAGGAATCAATACTATTAAGGTAGAAATTCCTATATATATTATGGTATATATATATATATATTAATTTTATTCCATGACATGGTTGTTCATTTGTATGTGTAACCATGTGACATATTTTTGACATGATTTCAATGTGGGTGTGTGAGTGGCCTTTGAGACCCCTACATATTGTTATATGTATATGGGTGTGTGTGTGTGTACAACAACCCAAAACATTATTTCATATTTATACATGATTTAGTACATAAATATGAAATTAATATATAATAGAAGATTGTGAGGTCTAGTGTTTTTGGGGAATATGAACATTACATTAAAACATAAATCCTTAAATGCACATTTTTGTTGAATTTTTGTTTTACATAACCACAATATTTCTTCGTAACTAGCATTGTATTGGATAAACTGAGGGCAGTCATAAGAAAATGGTTATCTATATAACCTAGAATAGGATTAAACAAGTAATAAAATGAATAATATAATACCATTTATGAGGTATGTATATCATTGGATCAAAGGAGAAATATTTACATAAAGGCATTATATAACATGATTATCATAACACGGAAATGTGGGAACAACTTAATATAGTATATCATTTACAAAAATGAATCAGATAAACCATTATCCCATCATGGTAGAAAAATTCATATAATGTAATTAGGTTAACCCTTGTCCCAATATGATTTATGAGGATACCAAACAATACCTAATGTATTAGAGAAATGTCAGGAAACACCATTTATAATCATTTCAATCTCATACTTATATTTTCCACATAGATCATATAACATCAATTCATTCAACATCATCATTTATTCGATGATTAAGGAATGTGAAATAAATATATGTAGGTCCTCAGTCAAAAAATATATGTTAATAAAGATTAATACCCTTGATAGAGGAATGTGTGTGGTATTCACAACATGATGATATTGGCATGTAAAATCGGGGTGAATTTTGGCAGAAAAACAATGTCATATAGAAATTTATAAATTGTGTTGATGAGATAAAAATTTTCCTCTCATAATGTATACATGTTATTAATAATATCTTATCATGGAATATATTATCCCAACATGTTAAATGTAATATTAGATTTATAATATAAAATAAATTCTTGAATGGAAAAGAGAAGAGGGAAATCACTTATGAAATTTTGGAATAGTAAAGGGTGGGAATAAAAGATAATTTGGGGGATTAATGGGATTTAAAGGTCAATACTATAATGTATAAATAAAATTTATAGTAAGGAGGTGTGGAAATAAGGATCCAAAATCAAGAAAATTGAAATTCAAAGGCATGACATAAAAGAGGTGCTTGAATGAAAAGGAGAGTGGGAGATCCCATACATGGATATGTGATCCCAATGGCCTAGGGGAGGCTTTATGGGATCTTAGGGCTTCATATGGAGGAATATAGGGAGTAGGGGTAATATTGTGGTCTATACCCAAATATATTTATTGAAGATGAATGTTTTCATGGGTGAGTTTATATAATAAGTTGGGCGAAATCGTTATTATTTTGTTGTGGACGCTAAAAAATAAAATAATCAAAACTAGAACCCATCTCTTAGGTTTTTTCATATTTCATCGAAAATGGTAGTCATAAAAAATATTCATAGGGAAAAGGGATTATTTCATTAAAATCATTCCCCTGCTTATGTTGAGGTGAGTCACACATTCAAGGAATTGTTTCTAAAATCATAAAATATTTAATATGACTTGGAGGATTCACTAGGGCTTTATAATGTAAATATAATTAAGATAAAATTACAATATTTCAAAGTTAAATTATATATTTGGACGAAGATAACTTTGATAAATTTTTATTACATCACTATTGGGTCATTATGACGTCATACGACATGTTATATATTTATACATTATTTATTTTTTACCCATTAACTCGACTATCTCACAAAATTATAAAAACATAACCACTACATTATATCAAAGCCTGGACTCCAAAAATAATATTCATTTTATCTAAATAATTATATATATATTATATTTTTCACTAGTAAAAGTAAAACCATCTTTTATTGAAAATTGATGGGTTTTGACCGAAATAGTTTTCAAACCTTAATAAAAATTACATTTGACATCATTAAAATTATAAGATCATTTATATTTTATAAAATTAATTCAATATTATTCTTTTTTAAAAATATTATAGAATTTAAAAATCATTTAATTCCTAAAAATTTATTTCTTAATTGAATATTAATATTATGAAAAAAATACTAATTGTCCTTTAAAAATCATTTATAATGTAAAAATAATAAAATGAAAGTGTATTTATTATTCTATAAAAAAATTATGCAGATAATAAAAATGAAATGGTCTTGTTACATATCTTTTTATTACACCAACATATGCCCTAAGAGTATGTTGTGCAATGAATGGGATTTCTTATGGTTGTTCGCTGAACCTGGGTTGGGAGGTAATTTCAATTATCATAAACATTTCCCACAAATGGTTTTTCTTATCCTTAAGTTGTTGGACCTCAGCACAGTATTGGTCTTGTAAAAATCACATAAATTATACCTCCTTAATAATCTCCTATAAATGTGATTCATAAGGTTTTATTCTACTCATTAAGTTCATCAATTTATTTTTCTGTGATAAAAGGATTCGTTAAAACCCTATATTTTTACTGGTCTTGTGATCACTATTCAATGACTATATTTTCAATAGTAATGGTAATAAACTATGATTTTAATCCAATTTTATGTAATAAAAAATTCATGTTTTCATTTCCAAAATCAATATCTAGGTCCCCTTGATGATTTTCAGCATAGATCTGTTGTCCACTCTGGGAAGCATTGATGTGCCACTAGATTGTCTACACCTTCTCCACCATTTCTTCAGCCATTTCCAGAACATGTTGTTTTCATTTTCCAACATCGTCTAAACATTCCTATGATCTGCACCTCTTACCATAAAGTCCATCATAAGGAGATAATTAGATGTTCGAGTGGAAACTATTGTTCTATGGAAACTCCATCAAAGTAATATGTTGGTACCATACACCTTTTAAGTCCATTGATCAAGCCCTATAAAAGTTCTGAAGTGTCTATAAAGTATAGTCTACTCTAGTTGGCCATCAATTTTAGGGTGATAGGATATGATGAAGTTCAACATAGTTTTCAGATCATATTGGAAATTCTTCTAAAACATAGAGGTGAATCATGGATCATGATCAGACAAAATCGATTGTGCTATCCCACACATCCTCACCACTTCTTTGATGAATATCCAAGCTAGTTGATCCAATGATAAATTCTCTCGAATTGAAATGCACAGTGTTGTCCTTGGGAGATAATCCAAAAAACCTAGATATCATTGTTTCCATTAGGTGTACCTAAAAGTCTACTCACAAAGTTCATGGTGATGTTTTCCCATTTCTATATTGGTAGGGGAAATTTTATCATCATCCCCTCAGAATTCTTCCTATAAACCATCACTTTCAGACATACTAGGAACATTTATGTATATTTATCTATCTTCGTATACATGTTATCCAACCAATTGTGCGCGTGGATATCTAAACCCAACTTTGGGATTTCTAGATGAATTGAAAAATTATAACAATGTGCATCATCCTAGAGTTATTTTATAAACTCTAGATTTTATGGAACACAAAGTCTTGACCCAAATCTCACAATTCCATCTTCTTTAACATTGAACTCTAACAATAATCCTTTTATGATTGTTTCCAATTTCATCTAAATTCCCACATCATCTTTTTGAGAATCCTTTAACCATTCCCAATGAGATAGTTGTGAAATAATTTGTGAAAGGTTTGAGGATGTCCTCTTATTTATGATACCCATGTCTATATTCCCCAAATATGAGAAGATTGGATCCTTTTCAATTCTCTTCAATGATATAATTGATGTGTCCTTTTCGTAAGATCATCTTCTACCTTGTTCTCTTTCACATGGTGGTAATAGATTGAGTAGTCATAATCCTTGATGAGATATATCCATATTTATTGGTGCATATTCACCTCTTTGTATGTAAATATATATTTCAGACTTTTTTGATCCGTATATATTTCACACTTCCCCCCAAGGAGATAATGCCATCATATTATCAATGAAATGATCACAGCTTCCGACTCTAGATTATACATTGGATAGTTTTGATCATATATTTTTAACAAACATGAGGAATAGGCAATGGCATAATCATTTTTCCTAAACACAGATCCCAAAACCTTATTCGAATAACTATAGAAGATTATTAAAACCTCCCCACTTGTGGGTAGTGGGGGCATTGGGGTATTAATGCCTCTTCATCAACTCAATGAAACATTCTTCAAATTCATCATTATAATCATACCTGACTTCCTTCCGAGTTATCTTGGTAAGAGGGTTTGAAAATAATGAGAAAATTATAACTAATCCACGATTATATCCAGCTACCCCTAGGATTCTATGGATATCCATCACAGATGTGAGACCCTTCCATCCCACAATGGATTTTGTTTTGGAAGGATCCTCATATATAAAATTTTATGTGATGATATTCACTAAGAATAAGTGTTCCATTAACTATAACTCATAGTTGTTGTACTCTTAGTAGATATGATCCTTTCTCAAGGTCTCTAAAATTGTGCTCAAAGACTACTCATGCCCCTCATTATTTTTAGAGTATATTATAATATCGTCTATAAAGTCCACCACAAACTTTATGGTGTAATATAAAAATACTTTATTCATTTAGTCCATGAATATTTATGGAGCATTAGTGAGTCTAACATGAATTACTATGAATTCATAGTGCTCGTAACTTGTACAAAAGTCCGTCTTGGGGATATCCTCCTTCACCCATATATAAAAATATCCTGATTGTAGATCCACCTAAGATAAGTATTGAGCTCAACATTGATGATCGAACAAGTCATCAATTCATGGAAAATGATACTAGTTATTTATCATGATTTTGTTGAGCACACGATACTCAATACAATGGCACATTGGCCGACCCATCTTCTTGATGAGGAGTAGTGGTGCACCCCATAGTGAAGCACTTTTGCGTATAAACACTACGTACAGATTATCTTATAGTTGTTTCTATATCTCCTACTTCTCCATAAAAACCATTCTCTATAGAGTATTTGTTATTGGCAGTTCTATATGTATAATATACATTTAGAATTCAATATCTATTCTTGGCGGAAGACAATGAATTTCCTTAGGAAACACATCATCAAATTCCCTAGCAATAAGAATGTATTTGAGGATGGATCCTTCCTTAGACTTGACCATCTTAGAAAGATACACATGCTCATATGGTAGTAACATCCAATCATTAGATGATTGTGCTAAAAAAGATTCATCATCCTCCATGTACATGTATAGAATCATGTGTAGATTCCCTATATGGCGAGTGATTTCCCTCTCATAACAATTAATATTGAATTTATGTAGGGAAAGCTATTCGAAGACAAGAATTAAGTAAAATCCCACCAATGGATGTCTAATGAGGTTCCCCCAGGAAGGTCAATACACAAATTCTGATAGTAGATGAGTCATATGCATGGGATTCTGTAATTGCCCAATTTTTTATTTTCACTGACATCTCTACTACGATGCTTTGTGTTGTTGTTTTAATTGTGCTGAAAATGTTCATGATATAATTAATGTGTGTAACTAGAATCAAAAATTACATTAAATATTGTTGAATGAATAAATAGTATACCTATCACTACTTTGTTTTTGTTATTAACATCAGTGATAGTGGTGGAAAAATCCCACCCTTACTACCTTTGAGGTTGTTGGATGCCTCTAAAATCCCATGATATAGGGCACAAGTTTGAAAGGATACATGGTTCCATGTAGTTGTATCTATAAAAATGAATTAAGGATCAAACTGATCATTCCTTTACTCAGTTGCATTAGTGGGGTTTGCTAACCAGAAATATATAACTCGGTTATCTTCCTTCCCACACCTAAATCGTTTCATCATCCCATTGAAAAAATTTCAATGGTGTTAATTTCCGAACTTTTCAAAAGAGGGGTGTTTGATATTTTTTTGTACTACTGGAATTACCAATCAGACCAATATAAGATATGTCCCCATTCTACATCAAATCTCCATTAGAACCCTGGGATTCTCTGATCACCATCTTGACGTTGCGGGAACATCATACAATCTTCTCATGGCAGTCAATGTCATGGATATTTAAGGCTTTAAATAGGCAAGGTTTTATCCCACCAATGAATCGGTCAACCATTCATTCGGGGATAATGTCCAAACAAGACCTTACACAAACATGAATAATGAAAAAACCATAGTAATATCATGAAATTAGGGTAATGTCTTCCTTGTATTCCCTAATGGGTTCATCATTATTTTTCATGAGCACAAATAAATCTAATTTCATATTAATAAAGAGAGTGCAGGATAAATATTTAATGATTTTTTGGAAACACATAAATCCCATCATCTCAATCTCATCCTTCGACTTTGTATTTTTGATCAGTTTCCACCGTTTATTAGCTTTAACCTTCATATGATAAGAAATCAGACGAATATTCTCTTTTTCGGAACATTTAATTTTGGAGAAGATCTTCTCAAGGGAGTTAATCTATTATTCATTGATTGAGGGATCAGAGGATGGGTTGAAAGTAGGATTCCACTGTCTCATGAAGTTGTTTATTGTGAATTTTTCATTCATGTGTGTGTGTGGGGGGGGGGTTGGATGCTCACTAGATCATAGAATATATTTAAAAGATGATTTAACTAAGAGATTATCATGAAAATGTTTGTGCTTCCCACACCCATTGGATAGGGAATCTCATTAGAGTCTGATTCCTCAAATTACCATCCATTTGAGAGAATAAAAACTAAATTAGGGTTAATTTTTTTAAACCTTTAAACCCATAAATTGAAAACTAATGGTAGTAAATGGTATCTTATAGATAACATTAAATCCTTAACTTATGAATTTTTGGTATTTGTTCTATGTTACCCATGATCTACTTCAAAACCAATATCCTAATGAGATTTTTTTGGTTCACTTGATAATGGATCGTACTACTACTATGAATTTATCAATGAAAATCGCATAGTAGTATTGAACCATGAGTGTAGCAAGGCCCGTTTTCATGCACCATTTCCCATTCGAGTGTAACTCAATGTAGTTTTTTCAAGTTTTTCCCATAGAAACATTTGTGCCAGATCCACATCTATATGTTATTATCAACAGATGGATTTATTTTATTATTAAACCACTTACTATATAGTTCCAAAAATTTAGGGATTAATTTCTTATATTTAGTATTATCCCTAATTCTTTCACTATATTTTTATTATACAAATCCCCAAAACAACTAACCATATCATTTGATACCAACTATAACAACCCTTCTCTATATTTCATATTTAAACATGATTTATTACATAAAAATGCACATAATAAAACTCAAAATAATGATATTTATTGTCTCTATGGGGATTAGTAACATTGCATAACAATTTAAAACATGAAATATAAATCATTAGTGAAAATAACATTTACATAACCACAACATTCATTCATACTTAACATTTCATTTGATAACCTAAGGACATACATAAGAAAATTTTGAGCCATAATTTCCATTTAGGGATTAAACTGGGTATAACATGATGAATAATATACAAGTTAGGAAATAATAATATTGATGCAACATAAAATAAATATGATCATAAAGGCATGTATGACATGATTATGATAACATGGAAATGTGGAAACCACATAAAACATTGTATTATTAACATAAAAGAATCAGGTAAACCCATATCCCAACATGGTGGACAAAAGTTTTATAAATTTTTTTAGTAAAACCCTTTCCCAACATGATTTATCCTGATACTAAACCTTACACAACTCATTGGATCATTATCAAGGCTCACCAATCATAATTATTTCTATCGCATGCTTTTGTGTTCCAAATAGATCATATAATATGGATTCATTCACCTTAATCAATTTATCAAAAATTTAATATGGTGTAATACATACATTAAAGTCCTAAATGAATATGTATAAGGCATTAATGGTGAATACCAATGATAGAGTAATGTGTATGGTATTCACTACACTATTATTTTGGCATGGAAAATTGCAATTTAATTTCGACGGCATAACAATGTCATAAGAAAATCCATAAAATGGGATGGTTAAAGAGAAAGAGGCCTATAATCACTTATAAATTAAATAGATGGTAGGGTATCATGGAAGTTAATATCTCATCATTTTAAATGTAATTTTAGATGTATAATATAATATAAATGTGTGAATGGAAATGAGAAGAGAGAAATCCGTTACGAAATTTTGGCATAATAACTTGTGGGTTTAAAAGATCATAGGGGGGTTAATGTGAGTGAAAGGATGATACCATATAGTATACGTAAAATTGAAAATCAGTAGGTAAGGATGAATATATCCTGAATAATAAAAACGGAAATTCATAGGCATGGAACTAAAAGGTTCTTGAAGAAAAAGGAGAGAGGGACATCCATTACATGGATGTGTGATCCAAAAGGCTTTGGGGAGGCTTCTTGGGAGGTCAGAGGAACCTTGGGAGGACACTAGGGTGTAAGGGATAGATTATGGTCAATAATAAAATAGCATGAGTGAAGTTTAATGGGTTCATGAGTGGTATTATATAGGAAAGGTGCCATATTTGTTTTATTTTTGTTTTGGACCCTACACAATAACATATTCAAAACCAAAAACCATCCCATTGTTTTCGACCATTGTGTTGGGAATAGAAGTGTGGTATAAATTATTTCATATGTGTACGGGATAAATATATTTAAATATTTACCTTACTTATGTGGAGGTGAGTCACAGTTTCAATGAAATGATTTCTAAATCATAAATTATTTTATATGTCTTGAAGGATTCACTACGACTTTAAAAATTAAATAAAATAAAACTGAAATTACATTACAATTAAAGATACACGTATATTTTTTCACATTTATCTTTTATGGTATTTTATTGCATCAATTTATGGTAAATATGATGCCATAAAACGCATTATATATTTATAAGGTGTTTAATTTTTACCAAAAAATTCAACTTTCTCATAAAATTGTGAAAAAGTAACCATTGGATAATAAGAATGTCTTGATTTCATAAATAATATTCATTTTCGAAAAATAATTTATAAAATATGATATTTTCCATTTTAAAATAAAAACCTACATTTATTGAAAATTGTTGAGTTTATACAAAAATTAGTTTGATAACATAATAAAAATTACATTTGACTTCATAAAAAATATATAAATATATATATTTAATAAAATTTATTTGAAAATAATATTTTAATGAAATATTATTATTATTAAAATTACATTAATTAAAAAAAAATATTTCATTATTTAATTTTAATATTAACCAAAAATAATATTTTTTCTTTAAAAATCATTTACGATGTAACAATAAAAGAATGAAAGTATATAATTTATTCCATACAAAAACAATGCACATAATCATAATTCCTAGGTCTTATTACACATCCCTTTATTACAATATCATACACCCTAAGAGTATGTTTCATGATGGTGGGGATATATTGGGGATGTTTAGGGAACAATTATGGGTTGTGATCTCAATGAGCTTGAACTTCTCCGTTAAACGGGGGTTTCAAGGTATTGTTATTGGATATCGGCCTATGATAGGTCTGTGGAAATGACCATTAAAGCTATCTCCCACAAAATAAATGATAATTGGGATTCATTGGGTACGATCATATTGGTTGAGGACACCACTTCCTTTGTTTATAGTTAAAGTATTTGTTAAAACCTTATATGTATACTGGTCATGTGAACACTATTCAAAAACTATATTATAAAATATAATTATAATTAATAGTCATTTCAATCCAATTGGATATAATAAAACAAAATAAGGTCATGTGTTTTATATATCCATGAGTCATTTAATTAAAATAAAGGGAATTTTATTCGTAGATGATTGGGTTGTTACAGTGTGTGTGCCTCTTGATACCTTTCTTTTTATAACATGATCATTACTCACTATATTATACATTGTGTGTGGAATCACATAGGTTTCCTCTATGACTGGTTCAAATGTATCAGGTTTGTATATGATGATTTTATGACCCCTTAGGGGGTGAAATTCACAATTATTATTGGAATGTTTTGATCTCAACTTTAGAGATGGGTTGATCAATGTGTCTTTCCCTAGAGATGGATAATGGTGTATAAATTTGTGGTTGTAGATTTCCTTAAATCTAGATATTGGGTTCACATTTGTGACTGTGACTTTTCCTAGATCTATTAATTGGGTTATCATGTATTCACCATCACATTCCCTTAAAGAGGTGTATGGAATTGTTCCTTAAATGTGGAACATGGATACATGACCATTGGGTGAATTATTTATGATTTAATGTTGATAACAAGGCACGATCTATGTCATTTGAGGGACAATTTTACATTCAATCTAACATGGTAATGAAGCAGGTAGAGCCAAGGTTCGTCGAATCTTAGTTAACATATGATGACTCATTATATTATTGTTTAAATATGATTCTGCATTATTTATGGGATACATGTTTATATAATTATATACTTGTGTTATGAACCCATTAGTGATTCTTTAATATGTTTATACTCAAAAAATTTATGGTTATCGCGATGCACTTGTATAAATAATGGTATAGGATCAACCTATGAGAAAGATCCATGAATTAGGTAACTATAATGGTTTTTCATGGATGGTTAAGATATTATAGGATGAATTTTAGACCATTAATATAGTTTTTTGTTTATTTTCATTTGTTATCATAATTTGGATCAATAAAAACATTGAGTGTTTTTTATTTATATTTTTTTACATATATTTCATATGTTATATTATTTTTATCTTTTATTTGAATACATTGTACGATTCTAGGATTTTTAATTTCACATGGTTGTGATTTTGAGGTAAGGATATTGATATTGATGGTGTAGTCTCCATATAAAACCCTTTATAACATCATCACTATTAAAAAGCCTCTTACATAGGATGGGGAATGTAGAGGTCATGTGGAATTCCGTCCCAAATTGGGTGATTCATTTTGGGACTTTATAGATAGAATATTATTTGATCCATGTTATGTGAATTCTATTATATCTTATAACATTTTATTTTAATACTCATCTTCTCAATGGATATATAATTCATTATCAATTAAAAATCATAGTTGTTCAGCGATTGAATCACCAATCTAACACTCCCCTCTAATAAAACATTGTGGGAATATTTCCCCAAAAAATCATAATATTACCCATTTATTGGAATTTTATGTCATTTAGAGCATTTCTTAATTATCATTATAAATAACCAATTTTAATTTCTTGGATAGGGAAATCAAAATCGCATCCATAACCAACCTATGATCTTTGTTGAAACATGTAAGGGAATAAACTCTCTATGGAATTTTCTTCCATTATATGGGACTTAATACACAATCATGTAAGATATTGAGAATAAATGATTAAAAATGGGCATAATATTGAATAAATATGTATTATTAATGAATAAATTAATTAGTTCCATGACCATTCCCCAAATTCTGTGATTTATTTTTTCATAGATTTAATTCATGATGTTATGCTGATATTGGAGACACATTATGAAGTGTTTAGTATTGAATTGGTAGAATTGAAGGAGTAACACCATGAGAATAGAGATATGCAATTTATAAAAAATTTTTATTCACCATTTTTTGTACAATTACTCATTGTTGTGAATAATTTTGAATCCATTAATTACATCATTGATTATCATGAATTTAACAAAATCACAATAATGAAAAATCTTCGACATTGTATTGGTGACTTAATAAATCTGTTGTAAGGGGATGAATACATTTCAAATATTGAACATAGATCTATATAACAACGATTATTTTATAACATGGATGATATATCCAATACATCCTTTTATACAAGATATGTGAATTATAAATTTGTTTTGGTAACATTCAATGTCAAAAAAATGTAATGTTATCTTGAGGCATATGATGAATAAATTTTTTTTGTTGATTACCTAAATCAATTTTTGGTTCTTTTATTTATGATATTATCATATATTCCATGACTATGAAAGAAAATGAATATAATTTGGGGATCATAATAAAAACCTTGAAAACAAGAAATAGTATGCTAAACTAGAATGTGTGAATTCATTCTATAGAAATAATTATTACATGGTCATGTATTGAATAAAAATATTAAATATGTTGATCCATCAATGTCATTTGTGATTGATAAATTATCATTACAAACCATAGTAATAGAAATATTTGTTTTCCTTTTATTAGAAAGATACTATCGATGCATTGAGATAAAATTATCAATAATGTAATGTCCAATAAACATGATAATTTAGAAGATAGATATGTTATTATGAATATATAAAGTTAAATGGGACATAAAGGTTCATAAGAGAGGCTGGAAACTTCACCAATACTCACATAACCCTACAATGTTCAAGGTTTCGGTATATATTTTTATTTTTAATAAGTTGGGATTGAGTGGTTTCCTGAAACATAATGACATTATAGTTTCTTATAATTCATGTTAATTAAACATTCATGATAAAAAGCTCATCATTATTTATTTATAGGTAGATATGGTAAACATTTTATTGTTCATATGAAGTCATTATCTCTATGATGAATTTTATTAAATATATATTGTTCAAAATAAATAATATTTTATATTCACACATAAAGATTTTAATATATTACAATGTAGATGGTTATATTTGGTTAAGGATCAAGGATGCTTAATAAATTTTGAACATGGGAAGAAAAAAAAAGTGGTTGATTATTTTCATAGGAAATATTATTCTAATTATAAATGAAATGAATTTTAAAAGATATAACACTAATGGATTTGTAAGAAATATACATTGAAATAATAAAATAACAGGAAAATACTATATTTCTGAATGGAAGACACATTCATCCATAGATATAAACATATAAGGGGAATATAATGTAAATATTACTCTCTATAATAAGGTAGGTAATATCCTGATGATTAATATTAAAAATGATGGAATTAAATAATTTTAGAATGAAACTCATGTTATATAAAACACCAATTGAAGAAAGAGACATTAGAAGATACACATAACTAACCATTCTCTATCCAACCTAAGTGAAAATGGAATTATATTGATCTAATGAATAATTTATGTTGGTAAAAATAAATAAATAGATTGTGTAATATGCATCTAGATGAATTTTTGGCTAACAAATTGTGGAAAGAATAAATAAATTCTAAGGGGATGATGCCATCATTATATATAATTGTATTGAAATCAGATATTATAATCATGGTTTTTTAAGGACATCCAAAGAAATATGAGGGAAAAAAATTATATTTGGGTTATTTTTAATCACCATATGAAATCAAACAATTTCATTTAAATTATATAATATTTCACACTAAATCAACTTACCATAATATACACGAAAGAAGTGGTTACACTACATTGAATATGACTCTCTATTGTATCTGATTGAAAAATATGGTTTACCTTTAAGATCATAATATGTTTTTAATAAGAATTGGATATAGATATAATATTCATTACTTAATATCATCATTATATCGATGTTCAATAAAAATTGATTATTAAAAATTTATAATATATATTCCGTAATAATGTGAAATGGTTTTTAAATGATATCAGGATTAATACACTAACAAGGTAGTGTTCTAATATAAAAACAATTCACTATATAATTCAAATTGCATCACACGAGGTTCTAAAGAAGAATTAATCCATAATAGTATCATATTGGAATAATGATCTATGACATAAACTTATAGAACCATATCATTCTCAAGATATGGCAGATAATATTCAAACTATTTATTGGAATATTATAACTTTATCGAGCCAACATAAGTGTTTCAATGTTAATAATAAATGTTATTTATAATTTGGTGTTAGAGATAAATTACTCATTTAAATATCACCAAATAATATTGTTATGAGATCTATAAAAAATGGAATGTTTTGAACTAGATGCATTAGAGTATTTAAAAATCATTGATTGTATGATGATGTTAAATTATAATCATTCACCGCCATCGAACGTTTACAAAGTGTGTGATGTGTTCAACATGTCACTTTTTTTGGAAATACAAATATAATCCATCACACATACTAAACTCATAGATTATATAGCTCGATCATGATATTTTTTATGTAGAGATACTAGTAGAAATATTTCACCTAATGTTAATGTAATACAATGTTTTAATACTAACATAGTTAGTATTCATCATAAAAATAAGATTTTATGGAAGAAAAAGGGTGGCCTATATATGTCATTAGGTATTTTAATCCTATATTTTTTTCATTAGAGTATTGAAATTTCAAGAGAGAAGTTATTTTAAGGGGTTTAGTATTTAACGCCCCGTGATTTGACTGTGAATCTTTCTTCTAAATAAATACTCTAAAGAGTAGTGTCTTTCTTAAATAATATTAAAATAAAAGAAACCAAGAATATTTTTTAGGGAAAATTATAAAATAAAATATAATCATTAATAATATATGAGAATAAAATATTAAACATCATTAATAATATTACAAGGGGAATAAAACCATATGTAAATAAGAATACTAGTAAAATAACAAATATCCTCTTTGTTTTTCACGACACTAATGACCTTGATTGAAACTAAAAATAATATATGAAGAATTAAAAATAATAATATACATTAAGGGAGAGATATAAATGAATAATAGGATTTATATTAGTCGTATATATACATATATATATATAGGATTAACATTGTATGTTATATATATTGTCATGAAAAACATTATTTCGATATATGGTCATTTGGTATATCATATTGGTAGGTTTTAAATTAGTAACAATATAATAAAAAAATTAGAATGAAATAAAAAAAATAATATTTAGTAAACATATTATATAATATTATAATATTTTTTACATATTATTTTTATTATTTTCATTATTATAAAAAGAGTGATTTGATGATTTTATACATTAAAAAAAATTCATAATACTATATTAAAAAAATCCTGATAATTAACATAATTAATTTTTAGGCTTAGTGATTAAAATATTTTAATGATAAATGTTTATATTTTTAAAACAATTTTTTTATTTTATTGTTTATTTTTTACTAATAAAATAAATTGATAAATATTGAATGATTATTTTAATAAAATATTGTAATGTATAAAAATTAGATTGAATAATAATTGAAAAAATATATAATAATAATGACAGTAATGTATAAATATTACTTTTAAATAAAAATAGTTGTTTCTATATACAATATGTTTTCATTTAAAATTAAAATTTTACATATTTATAAATTCAATTATATTTAATGGGATTAAAATATTTAATAACAATATACAAATTATAAAAGAAGTATAATTTATTTTAAATTATAATAATAAGTTAATGCTTTAAAAATTGAGTTACCATGGTATTGGTAATGTGAGATTAAAAAATAATCAATATAATTATTAAAAACATAAAATATCTGAAAATACTTTCACCAAATGTGTCGATGTGACAATTTTTAACCTATCTTAATCCTTTTTACATTATTAATTTACACTCTTTGAAAATTATATAGATATGACATTATGGAATGATTAGTTACAAAAACATCAACCCATATCATTGTTATGTTCGGTTTCAAAAATTTCCATAGAGGAAAAATCATACCCACCCAACATGATACAAAGAAAGGAGAGAAGAAGGTAAAAATCCCGACATGATTGATCAAAGATCGATGTTATTATCCACGCACCAAGAACATGGGATGCGCGACGTGTAGGGGAGGTGCGTCGGGAGATCCAAACGTTCTAAGAAGAATGGAATTCAACCATGAGGAAAAATAAGGAAGAATAAATTTCCATGAGATATATAGATAAGATCCCATTGTTACGGGACATGATAATTGAGCGGCATTAAATTCAGATCGTGGCTCCCCAAGCGGTTGGGTGGTTAGACACGACTGAATTAATTTTTATTTAATAGGGAGGTTTCGTGGGATTTTTAGATATTAATTATGGGTTAAAAACGGCTTTGAAACACCTTAGGAGGTCAAAAAGGAAGAAAAGAGGCGTTATGGGAAAAATTGTAGAAGGAAAAACCCGACAATTCTGGATAACAGCGATTGGTCGCACCGATCTTTAGGTCGCGCCGATCATTCGTGTCGATCGGTCTCGCCGATCTGTCGCACCGAACGAGGTGCGACCCATTAGGATCCAAGAATTTGGGAACGCGATGGATCATGAGGGTATGGGAAATTACATAAGATACCTCTCAAACTATTCTCACCCCCGAGAATCCAAAACTAGACCCGAAGGAAATAGGGGGGTCAAAACAACCACCCTGGAAGATACCTCTCAGGAGTTAACCTCTCTGACACAGGAACAACTTATCTCCTAAACAATCACGGATTTTATACAACTCATTTCCCATGCAACCACTCATAAAAAAAATACCAAATCATCCGGCCATGTGGGAGGGGGGTTTCCCTTCTTCCGTGTTAAGATACTATCCTCTTTGGGCGGCACTGACTCGCCCGCACGGGTTTAGGCGCATCCACTTCATTGCGTCCTAACTAGGAATCAGGTCCTCCCATCCACATCCTTTAAGACACATCACACACATTCACAGAAAAGTAAAATTAACATCCCGTAGTCAACAAGGTAAAACATTACATAGGAAACAAGTACTGACAAAATTGGATAAAACTCAAAACAACTATGGGTACTGGGCACGCATATGCGCTTCCCTCACCCAGGTACTCTCCTCAGGACCAGCATGTCCCCATTAGACGCAAACCAATGAGATGGATCATCCACTAAGAACCTTCTTTTCACGATCGTCAATCATCACTGGTCGTTCCATGAAGGTTTCATCGTCTTCGATATCTATCTCTCCCCGGTCGAGGAAGTGGGAATCGTCGTGTAGATACCGACGAAGCTGGGACACATGGAAGACATCGTGCAGCCTTTGTAGCTGTGGTGTAAATGCCAGCTGATATGCCACCTCGCCGACCCAGTGCAACATCTCAAAGTGTCCGACAAACCTGGGAGAGAGCTTGCTTCCCCTGCCAAACATTCGTTGTCCACGCCGAGGGGAGACCTTGAAGAACACGTGGTCCCCGACCCCGAACTCCAAGGGTCCTCTCCTATTATCAGGATATGACCTCTTCCTGTCCTGAGCCGCCTTCATCTTTTCTCGTATATGCTGCACCTTCTCCGTCGTGCTCTGCACCACCTCCAGTCCCAGAACACTCGCTTCCCCATCTTCGGTCGAGCACACGGGTGAGCGACATGGCCTCCCGTACAAGGCTTCGAACAGAGCCATGCCAATGGTTTAGTGATGGATGTTATTATAGGAAAACTCTACCAGAGGCAAGTTTCACACCCATGAACCACCGAAGTCCAGGATGCATGCTCATAGAATATCTTCCAAGGTCTGGATGGTGAGCTCTATCTGCCCATTTTTCTGGGGGTGGAAGGCAGTGCTTAGGTGTATCTCGGCTCCAAAAGCATGCTGCAAACCCCTCCAGACTTGTGAGGTAAATCGTGCATCCCTATCCGAGACTATGGACATTGGAACCCCATGAAACCACACAACCTCTTCCACATACCTTCATGCTAGAGCATCTATTGCACTCAAATACTTGATTTCCATAAAGTGAGCTGATTTCATCAACTAGTCCATCTCTACCCAAATAGAACCACACCCTCCCTGATCCTTGGGTATCCCCGTGATGAAATCAATCGTGATGTAATCCCACTTCTACTTGGGGAAATCTAAATGTTGCAACAAACCACCGGGAACACGGTGTTCATCCTTCACCTGCTGACACACTAGGCACTTTTCCACGAACTATGCCACTAATCGTTTCATCCCGGGCCACCAAAACTGTCTCCTCGGACCCTGGTACATCTTGGAAACTCCGGGGTGCACCGCTAGGGGTGAGTTGTGGAACACACTAAGAACTTTACCGCGCATTGCCTCTGGAACAAACAACTTTCTTTGGAAAAGAATCTGGTTCTGACCATCCTCCGTCCACCCTTCTAGAGCATTTCCATGGTCAAATCGGTCATTATCACTTCAGTTTCTGAGTCTCCCCATTGGGACTCCTCCGCCTGCTGCACCAGAGAAGGTTGCACCGTCATCTGATATAGGCAACATCTACCGCCTTCCATCTTAGCATCCAGGTGTAGGGAATCCAACACCTCCATCGACCTCCATGCATCTGCCGACTCTCGGACCACATCCCTCTGTGACTTCCTGCTCAAGGCATCAGCCACAACTTTTCCTTTCCCTGAGGTGTAGGAAATCTCGAAATCATAATCCTGGAGGAACTCCATCCACCTTCGCTGTCGTAAGTTCATGTCCCGTTCGTGGAAGCTATATCTCAAGATTTTGCGATCCGTGAAGACCAAAAATTTCTCTTCGATGACATAGAGCCGTCACAACTTTAGTGTGAAAATGACCGCTGTGAGCTCCAGATCATGGGTGGCATATATATGCTCCTAAGGGCGTAGCTCTCTAGACCGATAAGAGATCACTCCTTGTTGTTGCATCTGCACACACCCTAGGCCTTATCCCGAAGAATCACAGAACACCTCGAATGTTTCCCCTTCTTCTAGAAATCTCAGCACTGGGGCACTAACCATATTTTCCTTCAGATAGTCGAAGGCTGCCTCGCACTGCTCACTCCACATGAAAGCCTGGTTCTTTTTGGTCAAGGCGGTCAAAGGTGCTGCATCTCGGGACAAGTTGGGTATGAACCTCTGATTGTAAACTGCCAACCCGAGGAAACTACAGACCTCTGCCACGTTCACGGGTGCTTCCCAAGAAACAACTGCCTCAACCTTTGATGGGTCCACCACTACTCCCTTCTCGGACACAATGTGCCCAAGGAAGTGCACTTATCGCATCCAAAACATGAACTTTGACAACATTACAAAGATTTGGTGATGTCGGAGGACCTCCAAAATTGTCCTCAAGTGCTCAGTGTGGTCCTCCTCTGATCTTGAATATATTAGGATGTCATTGATGAACACTACTTAGAACCGATCCAGATACTCCTGTAATACGGAGTTCATAAGAACCATGAACACATCTGGAGAATTTGTAACGCCGAACAACATGACCAAAAACTCTAAGTGCCCATATCTTCACCCAAAAGTCGTCTTTGGGATGTTGCCATCTTTCACCATCAACTGGTGATATCCTGACCGCAAGTCGATCTTGGAGAACTATCAATCCCCCTTCAGCTGGTCGAAAAGATCGTCTATCCTCGGAAGAGGGTAGTGATTCTTGATCTTCACCTGATTCAGCCTTTTTTAGTCTATGCACAATCTAATACCACAATCTTCCTTCTTTGCGAATAATACTGGATCACCCCAAAGTGACGCACTTGGTCGAACATGTCCCCTCTTCAAAAAATCGTCAATATGAATCCGCAACTCCCATAGCTCTGAAGGTTCCATCCAGTTGGGAGCCATCGAAATCGGACAAGCACCAGGGTACAAGTCTATCCCAAACTCAACATAACGTCTAGGGGGTATAGTCATCACCTCTTCAGGGAAGATGTCCATAAACTCAATGACGATTCCCAGTACCTCCACCATTTCTGCATCCCCTGACTCTACTGATAGCTCAACTAACAAGGAGATGAGGGGTTCCTCTTGCTGCTGCCCCTATTTCCACTACGATCTCCAGTGAAAGTAACAATTCAGCCGCCTAAGTCTGAAAACATGACCCTCCCTCGGAGGTAGTTGATGATGACACATACAGAGAACAACCAGTAAATGCATAAAATGACATCGTATGGTTGTAACTAAAATAGTAGGAGGTCCCTGATTGACTGAATTGGAGCTATAATCAGTCTGCATCCTTGAAAAACATATATCAAGTCAGTCTGACCTCCGACTGGTGTGCTCCAAACCAGGGGAATTGGAAGTCTATCGGCATTTAGACCCAAATCACGGGCCATACTGGGTGTAACAAAAAAGTGTGAAGCTCATGTATCGAACAAGGCGTAAGCAGGGTACTGAACAAATTGATCATACCTTGAACGACATTCGGTCCTGCTGGAACAACTCCCTCAGCATCGTGCAAAAACCTGCACATGTCTCCTCTGCCTCTCGGTTGTCGGACACCTCCCCGACCACACCCTGGTCGAGGTCCCTGATTAGCACCCTGGGGGAGGCCTCCTCCTGCAATGCATGCCATCGGAGGAGCGGGAGCTCGCTTCCCCTATTGCTGCTGCTGAAAGGGCCTAGCAGGAAGCTGATACTGCTAAGGTGGGTGCTGGGCCTACCCATTGTCGTTGTACTTCACTCTATCCAGACACTGGTTTCAAAGATTCCCATGGCTCCCGCAGATGAAAAATCTGGTTCTGACCATCCTCCGTCCACCCTTCTAAAGCATTTCCATGGTCAAATCGGTCATGTATCACTTCACTTTCTGAGTCTCCCCATTGGGACTCCTCCGCCTGCCGCACCAGAGAAGGTTGCACCATCATATGATATAGGAAACATCAACCGCGTTCCATCTTAGAATCCAGGTGTATGGAATCCAACACCTCCATCGACCTCCAAGAATCTGCCGACTCTCAGACTGCATCCCTCTGTGACTTCCTGCTCAAGGCAACATCCACCACTTTTCCTTTCCCTGAGGTGTAGGAAATATCGAAATCATAATCCTGGAGGAACTCCATCCACCTTCATTTCCGTAAGTTCATGTCCCGTTAGTGGAAGCTATATCTCAAGATTTTGTGATCCGTGAAGACCAAAAAGTTCTCTCCGATGACATAGAGCCGCCAAAACTTTAGTGTGAAAATGACCGCTATGTGCTCCAGATCATGGGTGGCATATATATGCTCATAAGGGTGTAGCTATCTAGACCGATAAGAGATCACCCCTTGTTGTTGCATCAGCACACACCCTAGGCCTTATCCCGAAGAATCACAGAACACCTCGAATGTCACCCCTTCTTCTAGAAATCTCAGCACTAGGGCACTAACCATATTCTCCTTCAGATAGTCGAAGGCTGCCTCGCACTGCTCACTCCACATGAAAGCCTGGTTCTTTTTGGTCAAGGTGGTCAAAGGTGCTGAATCTCGTGACAAGTTGGGTACGAACCTCTGATAGTAAACTGCCAACCTGAGGAAACTACAGACCTCTGGCACGTTCATGGGTGCTTCCCAAGAAACAACTGCCTCAACCTTTGATGGGTCCACCACTACTCCCTTCTCGTACACAATGTGCCCAAGGAAGTGCACTTATCGCATCCAAAACATGAACTTCGACAACTTTAAAAATATTTGGTGATGTCAGAGGACCTCCAAAATTGTCCTCAAGTGCTCAGCGTGGTCCTCCACTAATCATGAATATATTAGGACGTCATCGATGAACACTACTTAGAACCGATCCAGATACTCCCGGAATACAGAGTTCATAATCACCATGAACACATATGGAGAATTTGTAACGCCGAACAACATGACCACAAACTCTAAGTGCCCATATCTTCACCTGAAGGTCATCTTTGGGATGTTGCCATCTTTCACCCTCAACTGGTGATATCCAGACCGCAGGTCGATCTTCAAGAACCATCCACCCCCCTTCAGCTGGTTGAAAAGATCATCTATCCTCAGAAGAGGGTAGTGATTCTTGATCGTCACCTGATTCAGCCTTCTGTAGTCTATGCACAACCTGATACCACCATCTGCCTTCTTTGCGAACAAGACTGGAGCACCCCACGGTGACGCACTTGGTCGAACATGACCCCTCTTCATAAAATTGTCAATATGAATCCGCAACTCCCATAGCTCCGAAGGTTTCATCCAGTAGGGAGCCATCTAAATCGGACAAGCACCAGGCTACAAGTCTATCCCAAACTCAACATCACGTAGAGGGGGTAGAGTCATCACCTCTTCAGGGAAGATGTCCATAAACTCAATGACGATTCCCAGTACCTCCACCATTTCTGCATCCGCTGACTCAACTGATAGCTCAACTAACAAGGAGAGGAGGGGTTCTTCTTGCCTGCTGCCCCTATTGCCACTGTGATTGCCAGTGAAAGTAACAATTTGTCCGCCTATGTCTGAAAACATGATCCTCCCTCGGAAGCAGTTGATGATGAAACATACAGAGAACAACCAGTCAATGCATAGAATGACATCGTATGGTTGTATCTGCAATAGTAGGAGGTCTCTGATTGACTGAATTGGAGCTATCATCAGTCTGCATCCTCGAAAAACATATATCAAGTAAGTATGACCTCCGACTGGTGTGCTCCACACCAGGGGAATTGGACGTCTATCGGCATATAGACCCAAATCACGGGCCATACTGGGTGTAACAAAAAAGTGTGAAGCTCATGTATCGAACAAGGCGTAAGCAGGGGTACTAAACAAATTGATCATACCTTGAACGACATCTGGTACTGCTAGAACTTCTTCCTCCGCATTGTGCAACTACCTGTGCATGTCTCCTCTGCCTCTCGGCTGTCGGACACCTCCCCGACCAAACCCTGGTCGAGGTCCCTGATTAGCACCCTGGGGGAGGCCTCCTCCTGCAATGCCTGCCCTCGGAGGAGCGGGAGCTCGCTTCCCCTGTTGCTGCTGCTGAAAGGGCCTAGCAGGAAGATTCTACTGCTGAGGTGGGTGCTGGGCCTACCCACTGTCGTTTTACTTCACTCTATCCAGACACTGGTTTCGAAGATTCCCATGGCTGCCGCAGACGAAAAATCACGGCCCTAGGCCCGAAGGGAAAGGGCGAGGGCCGGGGATCAGGAATGGAACTGGTGAGGCATGATCCCTTCTGGTCAGAACCTATAGTGTCTTGATGCTGGAGGTCGGGTGCTAACGGTATTTACCTTTGTCATGCCTAACTGAATCCCCTTTCGTGATACACCTCCCAGCGTGTGCATCCTCTCCACCACATCAGCCTTCTTCTGCACCTCTATGTATGTCGGTAGGTGGAAGGGAGTAACGACATGCAAGAGGGAAGGTCGGAATGCCTCCTCTAAACGACTTTCCCGAGACTCCTCATTTGGAAAGAGGTCCGAAGGAAAGCGGAGGAGAATCATGAACTTGATCCCCAACTCCCTCACTGACATAATCCCCTGCTGGAGCGAGAGTAGCTTTTGTCTATTCTCTTCCATCATGGGTTTGGTGAAGAATTACACCAAGAACTCCTTCTCTAAGTCAGCCCATGTCCCCTCAGATTCTATCTTTTCTCATAGATAATGCGTCCACCACTAAAGGGATGGTCCCCGCATCTAGCTTACGGCTAGAGGAACCCAGTACTCCGCCAAAGCCCAGATCAAGCCGAAGGCTTTCACCAGCTCCTCTAGCCAGCTCTCCATCTTCATGTCATAGGTGCTGCCCTCATACTTATCTAGGGTCTATCGCTAGAAAACTCGAAGAATCTCCTACCACTGGTCATCCTTCTCCCCTCGGTCGATCTTTGTCGATCGGCCATGTAAACAACTTGGGCCTCGATCATCTGTACTACTTGTGGTCACCTCACAGGTGTCATAGCTTCAAGGTAAACAAGGAATGACTTTGCCCGAGTAGGGTAGAATATTGATCTTAAATTTTCATAGACTTCTTCACATATTTTGAATCCCCAAGACACCCATGAAACATGAGAATAGAAGTCATTATGATGAATGTTCCTTTCCTAGGGTCTCACCCTGCAATCAGCGTGGCCTCATTTGGTCGTTCGGTAGGTCCATTGTCCTTTCATCGAATCAATGGGGGGCCCTAAAATCCAATGTCCTTGGCAGTCTTCCCGAGCCTATTTCACAAACAAAGATCACCCAACAGTGTTGCCCTACCATCGCAGGAAATCTTCAATGTGCCTAACTCTAGACTCTATCCTATCTCTCAACCTCCTCTGATACCATTCTGTCACGACCCGACTTCACCAAGATGGGGGAAGTGATAGCAGATTGCTAGACCCTTCCATCTTCATGTTGAAGGAGAGATAATGACCCCCAAGACCCGCCTTCAATAGGTCCCAGAGTGGCTACTAGAACCAAGGGTATAAAATCACACACTAAATGGAAGGAATTACCCTTTTTCTTTTATTAGGATCGGGAGATAAGATAGTAATCCCACAACACCAAAACAATAAGTGAAAGTATGGAAGAAAGTAAACCATTACCATATGCATTTTCAAAGGTAAAAGATACAAGCCACAAAAATCCAAAAGTAAAAAGATACCAAGAAAAGGAAATCAAAAACAACAACTGCCACAACGGTCCAAGCTAGTACGGTCCTTCATGATCCCGCAAGTCCTCAGGGAAACCAGAAAGAAGTTTTATATACAAAGGGTGAGCATACAAGTATACTCAGTATAAAAAACCAAAGACTCTCATGTACAAGTGAGGAGACATTATAATGTCTCGTGGAAAAAGAGATAACCAAACTCCCAAAAGGGAAAAGCTATCCACCCAAACCTCACAAAGTCACACTCTCCAAATAATGCAAGCCAAGTGAAGTAATGTAAAGTAATAGCACATCGATATTTGGGTACCCCGCGCCACTTTCCCACTAGTTATAAAGACGTCCTACACATTGAACCAATCCTGCAATTCTCACAGCAGTGCCACTGCCAAACCGTGGTCGCACACACCTAGGCCACAACCTCACCATAGTCCCACTGCCTAACCCCACCCGCACACACCTGGGCCAGAACAACTATCCTTCCCACAGAAACCTGGGCCACATCCACCATGTGTAACCATACCTGCAAACACCTAGGTCAGAACAATTACTGCCACGCCCAAAGACACATGGGCCTCATCTCAAAGACTGTTGGGAAACAACCTGCCCGCAAACACCTGGGCCAACCACCACAACTACCCTACCCAATGATTATGGGGGTAAATAATGGACTTCAGGCCATCGCATCCTGCCTGAAGTGTCTTGGGATATTCTGTTAAGGGAGTAGAGAAGGATCCAATAACCAGCCACTCAAAAGAGTGTTGAAAAAAACACCCTCCCCCTAAAATGGGGTGTTAGGACCTAACTGCTAATCTTGGGTGGGGCGCGGATAAGAAACATAAAAGTTACATATTTATGTATAGGTAACAAACACTCATTCCAACATAAGGGTTCCAAAACATAAGTACAAGCACCCTCGTTACTACTCATTCATGAAGTAACAGCATGCCACTCATGGCCATGCCCCAACTCATTCCCAAAACCAATTCCCATTTAAACTATTTCTGTTTTCATATTCAAGTAACCCCATTTAGGTGAATTCTACTCTACTAGGCAATTAACAGGAAAAAACACAAGCCAATAAAAGTAGATGGTTAAACAACAACATAAACATTCACACCCGGTTCCCTTGTAAAGTCACATCAACAAAGGGATAAGTGAGATACCTCAAAGTAATGGAACCAAAAAAACCCTGAGACACAGCCCCATGTCCCCAAAATCTAGGAACCAACGGTTTCTCAACAACAAAGGCTACCCCAATTCATGATATAAGCAGAGTAACAACACAACCTCAGATTCACAACCAGCAAAAGTAAAACATAAGGGGATCCTATTCCTACCCATATCAGCCCAAAAATATAATCCCCCATCCAAGAAAAACATAAAGTCACACATAATCGGCCTGTAGAAGAAAACAACCAAACCACTACCACTTACACAAGGCAAGACCATGCAGGTATTTTTAGATTTAAAATATTTAACACACTCCATGGTCTCAATTCCACTATGCTTTAACAGGGGTTATCATAGAAAGGGGTTGATTATGGTGCTTTATATTTATTTAACCGAGTATACATACTTAACCAATTCCATGTTACGGTTATTTAAACATCCAGGAGCACCGAGGTTCATTAGTGCACAGAGAAATACCACCAATAGCCATGATTTTTAGTGAGCATAGGCCCGTACAATTCACAACCCAAATTAACATAAAACAGTACAGTAGAACATCGATCACACCACCCTTTAAATCTTTAATGGTCCGTTCATTATCATTGATATGTTTTTCTTCATCAATTTACATAGAGGAAAAAGCAAACCCACCCTGAATGATATATATAATGGAGAGAAGAAGGTAAACATCTCTACTTGATTGATCAAAGATCGATGTTATTTTCCACGCGCCACGAACTGGGGATGCGCGACTTACAGGGGAGGGGCGTCGGGAGCTCCAAACATACTAAGAATAAAGGAAGCCAGCCAAGAGGAAACGAATGAAGAAGAAATTATCGTGCGATATACAGATAAGATCCAATTTTTTTGGGACATGAGAATTGAGCGTCTTTAAATTCGGATTATGGTTCCCCATGAGGTTGGGTGGTTACAGATGACTGAATTATTTGTTATTTAATAGGGAGATTTCTCAGGATTTTTAGATATTAATTATGGGTTAAAAACATCCTTTAATAGCCTTAAGAAGTCGAAAATTCCTAAAAGAGGCATTATGGGAAAAACTGTAGAAGGAAAAACCCGACAATGCTAGATAACACCGATCGGTCGCACCGATCAGTTGGTCGCGCTGATCGGTCTCGTCGATTGATCGCGTCGATCGGTCGCACCGATCGGTCGCGCCGATCAGACAATCTGAATGAGGGGAGACCCCTTAGGATCCTATAATTTGGAGAAGAGATTGATCATGAGGGGCTGGGCCATTACTGTTATCCCCTTAAATCATAGATGGGTTATTATAGTGTGGTTGATCCACCTAATGATTTTATGCATGTGTTTTGGAAGCTAGTTCCACATCTCTATTATTGTCAAGAAGACCATTCCATATCAGAGGAGTGGATGCGAATGATGAAAAGGGATATTAACACTATTTATTTTCATGAGTCCTTGAAGGTAATGTTTTCAACCATCATGCTTCAAGTTTCACTGTGGATATGATGGAAGTCAGTGACTCTGAACAAGTCTCGTCAAGAGCTTACATGGAAATTTTTCAAGGCATTGTTAATTATTTTGTATTTCTATAAGAAATAATGGTTGAGAAAGGGGATGGAGATTTGTTACACTGATCAAGGTGATGGATCCGTGTTGTAGTATTTCCAGTTTTATGTTGAGTGAGTCCCTTATGATTTATGGTATGCCTTAGATGACTCCATGATGGTTTAACGTTTTAAGGTTGTCCTTCATCTTGATCTGCAATTGAAGGTGTCTGTGTCCAAACTAACATCATTTGATTGTGTGGTGTGGCACAAAAATCATGTTCAAGATGTTTTGTAAGGATTGCAAGAGGTATTCCTCCATTATTCAATTCCTAGTAGCGGTGCAGATACTTTCCATAAGAGGACGAGTAAGCGACCGAATGTTGATGGAGAGAGTCATGGAATCAAAAGGCCATAGGATCTTTCATCATCCTCTTCACAATAAGAGATAATTTTGTGTTATGATTGTGTCACGCTCGGTCACAGGAGGCTATCATTCAATATTACTCCTAAACCCTATCAGTCTTGTGGATATTTGGGTCACTTACAACGATTTTGTTTGGGTGTTTCAAGAATGTGTCACCGAGTATGTTATCAAAAGGGATTTTTTGTAGGGTTTATGTTTATTTTTTCAGGTTTATTTTTCATTCCAGGGTAAAGGATCTATTATCAATGTAGTTGTACTGATGGTGTTTAGAGTTTTGAAATGTATGGAATGTTGTGTGACATTTTTTGAACTCCGTCTTTTCAATGGTAGAATGGTTTTTAATTGAATATTATATCCATTAATCGGTCAGATCAAGAGAATTATGATTTCTATTAGGATTATCAGAACCACACTATTAGGAAAGAGATTCATAATCCATCAGATCTCCAGCCAAACGTCCTTAGAGTGAATCTGGTGCGTAGTTAGGAATACTGTGGTAATTTTAAAGAGTATGGTTAAGGTTGACCCTCTATCGTATGGTGAGATAGTTTTTGTATTTATATTAGAGTTTCTATATCATTTTAAAGATCCCCTTTTCTCAAAGAGAGTGATGGAATTATCCCTTATACAATGATAGTAATTTTAACTATTGGATATGTGTTTTTAATGCGGATTGTGAAAACTGTATTCAAAGAAAAGTTTTTTTCCTTTTGTGACAATTCAGAGCGTAGACATCACGTTCTATTTGACGTTGATAATGTCTCACTAAATGAATGACCTGGGTTTTTTAGAAATTAATAAGGAAAATGATTTGTTCTTTTTTTAGTGACATGTAGAACACTATACTTTTATATATTGTAGTAAAAACATGAAAATGGATGTTTCTTTTATATTAATGGAAGTCCATTAAGAATCGATTATCGGTCTATACTAATGAGTTTTAATTCATACGCTTATTGTTATTTTTTGTTGTTATTATGTGGGCAGGTTCCAGCTTGGGTGCACTCACCATTGGCGATGCTTGATCATTTGGTCAGGGAGTGATATGTGGGGTCACACAGAGAAAGTGTTTCCCTATTCGGTATGTTTTTATTTTCTTCAGTTGTCTTTTAGTAATTTCGTTTGGTTATTTAGTCTGAGATTATATTTATAATTTCCTCTACTGTTATTTTTTTTTGAAAAATCATTCCCATCGTCTCTGTTAATGCCCATGGCGCTTGTCGCCAACCCGGGAGGATCGAGAATGCCTCTTGGGCCTTTCCTTGGATCGGCTCGGGTGACCGGTTCAGGGTCGGCTCAAGTTGCTTCAGGACATTAATAGATTAATATAATTATAGAAATGGATAATAGAATATAGTTCAGTAATTTACTCACATTTTATTTCTTTTGAAAATCATAAAATTTAATCTCCAGCTGTTATATTCCCATGTACATTATTAAACTACACATTACGGTATTTTTTTGTTTTGTTATATAAATATAAATATCATTAAGTAAATATTTTGTTTGATTATATACTATTAATAATAGATTAAAAATATTTCTCACAACCATCAATATGGGTAGTTTTTTTCATTTATATGCTAGATTATTACCACACAATCGTTTGACATGATAACAATAACTTACATAAACAATTTATTTATAAAAATTATATTTTTTTTGTTAGATAATTCTCGATGTATAAAAACATAAATCTAAATGAAATGGAAAAGTATAGATTGAATTACTATATAAAAAAGTGATTCAATGAAATATAAAATTTTAATGTCCTACTTTTCAAAACAATAAAGTAGAATAATCATAAATTTACTTTTGTATATATAGTCATCTAATTACTAAAGCATCTACATGAATTGTAAAAAAATATTTCATGAAGATCCATATATATGAACTCATATTATACAGAAATCCAAGTACCCCACCCAAATTTTTTTCTCACACTTACCACCACTTCATAATATATATATATATATATATATATATATATTAAATTATAATTATAAAACAATTATAATTGGTAATAAAATTAATGTTATTAGTGTAATTATTAATTTATTTATCCCTATTCATTTTAGATCATCATTTCCTAATTATTGTGGTTAGATTATAATACCAATATAGATTTCATAGAGGAGATCATTCATACTGTCAATCCATTAATAAAAAATTTCAAATATATTTTCTAAATTAAAATATTAAGTTCTTAAAAGCCCCTTTGAATACTAAGATCATTAAATTTATAAGAATAATTGACATATAGGTATTTCACTAAATATTTATTTTTTATTATATTTATTTTATTATACCGTAATATTCAATACCATTATAATTTTTAAAAAACACCTCATTTTCATACCAATCATTGTATGTGATTAGTTAATTAATTTATGTTAATAGTTGAAATTGAGTTAATACATAACATTCCCAGTATTTTTCCAATGGAATCGAGGAATATGTATCAAGTATTTATATTTGTATTAAGAGAAATATTTTTTTTATAAAAAAATATTCTAAATTTATATTATTAAAATTTAATGTCATTTTTAATTTTATATCCCAAATAAATTTTAAAAATATTGTGTCTCATATAAAATCTTCTCTAATGAAATTTTTATTTCAAACATGGTTTACTTTTCTCATATACAAAACTTTATCACATTCTATTCTTTACAAGTTAAATTTTAAATACTATTATCCTAAAATGATGAATCTAAATTATTTTTTTTAGTTTTCAATAATTAATTATTATTCAACTTTTTCTTTAATATTTATGAATAATTAATTAATACACCTCATGAAACTACCACCTATGAAAACTGACCCATGGTCAATTAGGATGTTCATATTCTGTCTTAGGATTATATTTGATAGTAACATAAAATTTGAATAATCACTCTTAGAATAATTTCAAAGTGAAATTTTTATTAAAATAAATTATAATTAGAATGTTTTTAGAAAAATTATAGTTAATGACCATATATTAGACTATAGATAATAAATAATATTATATGTTTTGTTGAAATTCAATAGTCACCTTGATGTTTATGATGCATATAGTATATTATGGTTAACAATTGGTCCCTTTGAGTCAAAATTCATTTCTTATGGGATTAATTCATAGAAACAGATGTTATAAAGAAAACTCATCCAAAAGTGTAGTAGATGTGCCTGTATTTATGGTGTGCTACAGATAATGTGGAAACTAAACTAGGTTTGGGACAATAACACACCTGGAAATATAATATATAATATATTAATATTTTCTCACTCACATTACCTAGATTTATATTGTTTAGGACCATATATATTTTGATCTTTAGGGTTAATAATTGTTTACTAGGGAGTAATTTAAAAAATATAACCTCAATAACTTATTTTTAATACAATGTATGAGCACTAAAAAATGATGCTATTTTTTTAAACTAAAAATGTATATCTTAAATGTGGTCTTATTCGTAACAAGATCCTACCCATAATAAATTGATTCAACAATCATTCACCAAGGAATAATAATACCACAATGTTATTCATCATATCAATATTGATCAAATAATCAGTAAATATAATTATATTTTCATTAATTATTATTTTTTATTTTAAAAATATAAATCAATTATTTTTCATTTCCTCTATGAAATGGAACTCACAAACATGTGAAATTTTTGTATTCATTGATATATATATATATATATGGTATCAAATAGAGACGAACCTATCATAACCCACATTTTCCACCATTAATAAAAACATGATGATATTTTTAATATTCAACAGACAAATGTAATAAGTAAAATGAACTTTGTTATTTCCAAAGAATATATTTAAAATCATTCATAACTAATAATTCTATCCTGGATTAACTTCCTTGGCTATGTTTTTTAGTGAATACAAGAAAAGGAAAAAATTTATATAACTCATTGTTAATCATGAATTTTATATGGTCATTTTTTTAATATAATAATTATACAAAAAGTTTTGAGAAATATTTTATCTATGAAATTAAATTTATGATCAACAAATTTTTAAACTTCTTCATTTAATTCATATTAAATTTTCACATTTAAATTTCATTTCCAAATAAAATCTATTAATTCCTCATTTAAATACCCAAGGTGGATTCGCGATTAAATAAAAATAATGATTAATTTATAAAATAATTTAAATGACATATACATGTGACTTAAATATTTTAATTATTTTAATTTCAGTAAAAAGTGTTTCAAAAATCATAATTTTGGATAAAATGGGAATTGTTCCCTATATGGTCAAAAATAATATGAATTTCATTTCAAATAAATATTGTATTGAATATCCTATTTCATATGAATCTTCAAACTAAAAGGAACTCCAACACAATTTATTTCATAAAATATTAAAATTAACTATAAACGTTAATAAATTATGAAATATAATTATGAAGTGTATAAGTGGAATAAATCCATAGTTAAATAAAAATTCTATAGAAATAAAATAATTTCCATTATGGGTTTTAATAACGATGATCAATGTAATTTAATATGTTGAATAAATTTAAAACATTAGAAATATAATCTTCATGTTTGAGACAAATAAATTGGATAAATTATTTAAGTGATGTTAGGACAGATATATATATGAACAAAATATAACAGTTATATATAGGGTCATTGGATATTTTTTCATTGATATTTCTTGTATACTATTGGTAAATATAATATATTTAATTATTATTTATTTAATATAGTTTTATAAATCAATGATATGTAATAAAATAGAAAAATAGAATTTAATTATAATAATTTATAATAAAAAAATATTTTTATATTATATAGATTATTATTGTTATTAATGATTAATTTATTATGTTTATAAGATTAAAATAAATATCCAAATGTATTGATAAAATTTAATGGATAGAATATAAATAATCTTTTAAGGGTATGTGATTAAATTCATTTGATGATAAAAGGGGACATCTTTCAAATTATTTAAAAAAATTGTTTTTTAATTTTTTTATAATTTAATGTATGTTAATAAACATTAAAATTTTATTATATTAACAATTTTAAAATTTTAAAACTATATATTCAAATTTATTTAATGGTTTATTGATATGAAATATGATTAAGAACACTTAATTTTTAAAAGGTTATTTTTCAACAAATCTTTCTATATATTTTATGATCTAATTTGAATTATAAATTTATCATAAGATTAAATTGAATTAGATTAAATGGATTCCAAATTTTTAATTAGAATTTTGAAATTGAGTATGGTGGATAAATTAATTTTTAGGAAAAATATTTTTTTCTGAGGAAAAATTTGAGTTATCATAGTAAAGATAAAATGATGTAAAAAGGATTAAAATAAGTTTTAATGACTTCAAATATCCTAAATACCTATCTATAAAATTTTTACATGAGGGGTTTATTGAAATTTTTTTCTCAAATCATTATTTGAATATTATTTTTATGTTTACTTTTAAAATGACGTCCTCCAACATTAATGAAACAGAGTTTACAGAACGAAAAATGAAAAATCAAATGTAAATGGAATCACCATCTACGCCTCCTATGAATTACATTCTGTCAGTTTTATCATAAATAACAGTAAATTTGTACTGTATTAATTCCATATTATATTTCAATAATCCTATGGTCTAATAAATGGGTTTGAAATCCTTTATTATGAATTATATTGTGTTGAGGAAGAGTGTCTGTCTATAAGAAAATACCTAGTTTTTTTAAATAATTTTCAAATATTTTCTCAAATACACTCATTATAAATAATATCATATACAATAATGATGTTATATTAAAATAATTATTATCATAAAGATAATATATTACTATTTTTTAATTCTATACTCATCCTCAGTCATTGGTATATCATCACCTACAATAAAAATACTCTGTAAACATTATTATTTTCATCGTTAATAAGTACCAAGATAATCTTTATATTTATAAGATATATTAATGATTAATTGTTTATCAGAACTTTATTTTTGAAGGATGTTTCCAAGATGATTTACAATTACAATGAAATTTATTAATATAATTAAATTAATAAAAAAAATAATGTCATTGACATAATTATATAGAACCATATGAATAGTTTCTATCAAATGAACATTAGAATAAATAAATAATGGGAAAAAATGATTCAACTACCTTGATTAGTAATATAATGATACATTTGGTAACCTAAAATGAGGATCTACATTTCCATTGTGAAACAAATATAGAATAATCAAAATAAAAAACATATGATTTATTAAATAATATAAGTCCAATGACTAAATATAAATATAGAGTACAATAGGTAAATAATATTAATGATTTTCTAATATATGTTAATAATATTTTTAATCCTAATATATAATAGGTATATGAACATTAATTAACATCGGGTGTAATTTCAATGGTTCATTTTTTTAATCTAAATTTCAAATTGAAATTGTATATATTTGGACTCTTATTATGGGATATTTTTAATTTTCACTCTCTAAAAACTATATATTTTATCTCATTTTTTATATGTTTATGATTCTTCAAATCATTTAACTTCCATTTAAAACACGATTTTATTTAAGGGATATGTGTTAGTCGAGAAGACCTTATCCCTTCTTTTAGTCCAGGAATCATTATATTCCTTATATTTATATTTATTATATTTATTTATGGACTTATTTACCTATTATTATATTATTTTTTAATGTCACTATATATTTCATTAACATAAATTGAAATATTTTGAATGTAATATTTTTATTATTTTCACTATGATTTATTTTCTAATGATATTAACTCTCTTTAGGGATGTGTCCTCAAATTTCAATTTTTATAACCATTAATATTAAAACTCATTCCCACATTTTTATCAATTTTATAATAAATAATTCTATCCCCAATTTATTGGATTTTTAATTATTCATATTCCCCTTCTTTTATAAAATTTATCAAATAAGTGACATTTCAACATATTTTTTATTAATAATTTACATATTATTCTTATGAATGTGTTTTTCCAATTGATGTCAACTTACATTGGTTATTCTTATAAATAAATATTGATATGTTTTACTGACACCATCGACATTAATTATCTTTATGGATAGTGATAATATATAAATTTGTTTTCATAAAATTGGGTTTATTCATATGGGTTAGTCTTGTTACGTTGAACTTGTTAATGTATTTAGTTCTCATAGAACACATATGTATGTTTTGTCTTTATATTATGGTTAGGTCTGTTATAAACCTCTAATTAATTGGTTATAGTTTTGTATGTCATAATAACATGATCATAAATTTTTATTTAGACCATATCCCAAAAGCTTATAGATGACTCATAGATATCCTAGGCTCGAAACATGGGTGGTTATCTGAAGTCCAAATAGATAATGCACGTGAGTTGTTATCCATTGTTTAATGTTACATCCTGACCCAAACCACTAGGTAAGAGATGGAATGCTACATGACCTCATGCTCGAATCCCTATAAAAAAGACATTTCTGACCAGCAGATAGGGTCTCTACTGAAACCCTGGGGAGACTGTAGCCTTTGTATCATGTTAAAAGATCGATAATAAAGAATAATCCAAATAATAAACAATTATAATAAATGAAAAAACTGAATAATGGAATACATATAATATCTCCTAATGTTGTAAGCCTAACCATAGTATAAATTAGTAGACAAATACAATATAAATGTAAACAAAATACTATCATACATCCAACATTACAATTTTTATTCCAAAGGGCACAAAACAAAAATAGACAGCGAAGAACATACAACGAACAAGGAGCACTGAGTATTACAGAGGGAAGAAATAATGAAGGCTAAGGGAATCCCCCCGGATCAGGTTCACCCCCTTAGGTTTGAGTTGATAAAGATGGGAAATACATTGAAATAGGATACCTGGGGATTCCATAGAAGCCAAATGGTCTGCCACCTTATTCTCCTCCATCCATGTATGTGTGACTTGAGTGTTGCTGCCAATTAGAGCCTGAAATCTTCGGATTGTATATACAATGTACCGAGGTATCATTCCCGTTCCACGAAAGGCTCTGTAGAAGATCAATGAGTCTGTATCCACATAGGTAATATGGAGCTCCTGTTGCCTACATAGGATGATACCCGAGAGAACAGCCTGTACCTCTGCCAGCAAGGACGAGCCTTCACCATAATGCGCCAAAAATGCTGCGTACACACTGGCCATGTAGTCCCAGACCACACCTCCACTGTGCATAAATCCCGCCACACAAGACCCATCAGTATTCAGCATTTGGTCGAAAGGCAGAGGGTTCCACCTCACCAAGGCCCCATGCTGTCGGAGACACATTTTCTATGCGGGACGATGCACATTCAGGTTGCACATTGAAGGCACGTCCGACCAGAGTCCCTCTACCCACACCATTCGAGCATGCGGCTACACGTCTTGGAGATGATGCTGCGACCCGAGGCTGGTACGCCCTCAAACCTGGACCTATTCCATGCGGACCACAGACTCCAGCATCCCAGGTTGAAGAAACACCCTCGCGCCGTGATCTCCTTAACCCTCCCAGCCAAACCCTAAAACCAGCCCTCTAGAAAATCCCCATTGCTTGCCACCACAAGGGTGCACCCAGAAAAACTCCCTATGTAGTTCCAGAACTACATACCCCACTCCCCTTTGAAGAACAGAAGATCAATTCTCTCCTCGCTTCTATTCTCATAGCAATTTCACCTAGATGCCAAACTGATCCCAATACTTTTAACAATGTCATCAGTTGGAAGGGAACATTGTTGAATGCACCACATTAGAAAGTTATACTTAGTTGGTATCTTCTTGCACCACACCTCACCAAACCATCCACCTAGCTGCCCTTGAGTAGTGTTGAGCCTGTGAAAATCCTTTGCATTAAAACGACCAGAGGAAGTGGGAGTAAAAACACATCGATCTGGGATCGGGCTCAAAATGATGGAGTCAAAAATATCTATCTGGTTTTCATCTATATATCCCTCGAAGAAGTGAGAGAATTGACTCGCCTCCCTGAAAGAGATCATCGGGGGTCTACATATTGAATAGCCAAGGGCCCTTCCCAACCAATTGTGGTGCCATAAGAGGACATTTCCCTCCCCAATACTCCACTTTGAGGAATCAATTATTCTCGGGATCATGTTAACCACCGAAGACCGAAGCGGGGACTGCCTCCCCGAAGAAAAATCATCATTAACCCCTTGACGTAGAGACATCATCTTTCCTCACATGGTACGCTCTTCAATCACCTCCTTGGCCAGCTTCGCGTGCATGTATATGATGGCGTTCTCAAGAATTTTAACATCGACCCCACCCTCCATAATGGGACAAGACATCTTCCCCCAAGAGACCCAATGCCTCTTCCCTTCCTACATTACATCCCAAATGAATTGGGCCAAGAGTTTTTAAATGGCCCTAATAACCCCCTTTGGCATATTCGAGGCTGAGAGAGCGTGCATAGGAAAGGCTGAGAGGACACTATTCACGAGATTGATCCAACCACCAATGGATAAAAAATATTCTTCCAATTAAGGATTCAGCAAGAAATATTGCTCACCACATGGTCAAAGTATCTGATGCCCGTGCGCCCTAGTGAAACAGGGGTACCCAGGTATTCCATCGGAAACAGGCCACGACTCGTCCCCAAGCTAGAACCCAAATCAGCCACCCTTCTCTGGTTGCATGTGTCACCTGCGTATAATCAACTCTTTTCATTGTTAATTTGTTGGACACTCCATTGGAAGTAATCCTCAAGAATTTTGTTCATGCCCGGCACATATCTATTTACCACATTAATGAAGATAATGGTATCGTCTGCAAACATCAAATGGGAAACTGAAGGAAGCCTCAGTCTCTGCCAGTATGGAAGAATATCCCCTATTGCAGGACTGCTGCTGATCAGCCTGCTCAAGGTATCCAGTATAAGGATGAAGATGCTCGGGGATAACGTATCACCTTGCCTTAGGACTCTCACCGTCTTGAATAAGCCATGTGTATGACCCAGAAAGGACACTTCCATCCAAACTTATCTAAAACACCTGAACATGATGTCTCAAGACCATGTGGAGAATCCCATCTTTTTCAGGACCCTGTTGATAAAGCCCCATTCAATCCTATCATAAGCCTTGCTCATATCAAGATTGAGGCCAAATTGGACCCCTGGGACTTGAAAGAGTGGTCTCTTAACATATCATGTGCCACTGCTATGACACCCCGAATAGAGCGGTCTCTCAAAAAGCTGTGTTGCTCCTTCGACATCCATCATTCCAAATTACAGGCTAGCCTCCTCTTGATAATACTTGACAGAATTTTTAATGTGAAATTACACATGCTTACAGGCTGATAATAAAGCAGGGATGGAGGAGCCTTGATCTTCAGTAGCAGAACAAGGGTCTTGGCCAAGGAAATATGCAGGAGACTACCCCTATGAAGAAGTCATGAATGGCGTTGATGATATCCCCCTTTACCACCTCCCAGACATGTCTGTAGAAAGAACCAGGGAACCCATCGGGACATGGTGCACTGTCATGATTATGGTTTTCCTTTGCCACCCTGATCTCCTCCTCCTCTCGAACTCTCTACAACAGTTCATTATCATGAGGAGTAACCTGAGAGGGAACCCTCTCCCAGAAATCTTCATCCCCCATAGGATACCCTTGCAGCCTATCCGGATTAGTGCCCACCAGAAGGTCCCTGAAATAGGAGACAACCATGCCCCCAACCACATCCCTGTCGTCCATGAAGGAACCATCCACAAGGTCCAGATTTGGTTTTACATTACGCCACCTCTCCCTGATGCATGCATGAAAAAAATATGTATTGTTGTCGTCCTCCTTTATCCATTTAACCCTGATGCCATCCCTTTCCCTAATCTCCTGCGAGAGTAACAAAGCCTCTAGACATTTATTCCTTTCTAAGAGCTCACCAAAGACGCCATCATCCCAAACCTCCTCAATGCATGCCTCAAGCCACTCAACATCCTTCTTTATCACATCCAGCTCATGGTAAATAGGAGCAATACCCCTAGCCCAAGTATACAGAGCCTTCTTGAGTCTCCTAAATTTCCCATGCAGACCCACCCATAAACGGCCCTGGATCGGAGCTTCCCAGCTTTCTCTCACAACCTGGTGAAAACCCGGAACACCGGACTAGTGCCTCATGTAACGGAATCCCAACTGCAGGTCCCTTCCCCTATTTAGGTACAACAGGAGGGGGAGTGGTCATAGAGACTCTGAGTCATGTGGACAACCCTTGCTTCCTAGAATAAGGACACCACAAGAACGTTGGACAAACATCGGTCAAGCCTGCTCCAACATCGACTGTTTCCACATCGATTGTTGCACCAGGTGAAAGGGTCCCCTAAATATCCCATGTCCATCGACCCCCTTCCTACCATAAATTGTCCGAAGTCCCTGCTAGCCCACCTAGGGAATTCCCCTCTCCCCTTTCTCTACACTTTCTCTGCAACAATATTGAAATCACCGCCCAAAATCCATGGTTGATCCCCCAGATCAAACCCATGCAGTTCGCTCCAGAGGAACTCTCTCCTATGGGCATCGCAACTACCATAGTTGAAATATACAAAAAGGGATGATCCATCATAGGATACCCTCATTGTGATATTCTGATCTTTAGCTTGCACCAAATCCACTGACACATCCTTGTTCTAGAGGATCTATATATGCCTATTGACTGGCTCCACCGGCAATGATGCATGCATCTTCACCATACGAGAAATTTTTTTGATCTTGGTAGAGTATTTCTTGTGCTCAATAATCACCACCAATTTGACTATATTCTTCCTAACTTCTGATGCAATGAAATCAGACTTGACCCTCGCCCCAACCCCTCGGGCACTCCAGATAAGAACCAGGTTCATGGAAATAGAGGCTGCCCGGAATTGACCTCAGGCAACGTGGTCACTTTTGCGAGGGAGAATACACCTTATCTAGCCTTCAACATCCTCAGAGAGTGTCTCATGTTCACTATTGACCTTCTTTATATAGGAAAAGTTGAAGAAGGATACTGAAATAGGGAACACCTGGACCCCTTCCCATGCACCACCTGGCTGGGTGAACAAGCCATGGGTGCCTCCTGCAGCAGGAACTCACCATTCGAAGAAGAAGGGGTGCCAACACTGAACAACTCGTCTTTCTCTGGGGAGCTCCTAGCTTCCCGAGGCCCATCCGTTCCACTACTCTAGCTCCATCCTACACTGCTCAACCATCTTCCATAAGGTTCTTTCCCTTCACTGGATCTATGGTTACCAAATTCCCAAGCGTGCTGAAATTATAGAGCAGGGTGTCAGTACAAGACTCATTATTAAACCACCAATGTATCATTAACATTAGTGGAAAAAATATATATAATAGTTTATATCATGTTACAATTAAATGCTCAGTAAACATATATTTTTAGAGTCATTGTACGCAGACCAAGCCATCATGAATCCTAGCCCCACCTATATTGGTTCATTACTGGTAATACATTCAAGAACACATGTACCTCTATCATGGTCACATAACTCACACCAAAAATTTCAGTTGTTTTTATAGGAACATTGTATGTTCTTTTGTTTCTATCTTTTCTATACTGATCCTTTAAATCACAGAGGACCCAATTTCATAGGAAGCAATAATTATTATCTTCCATAAAGTCACTATGACTTTCCCTCTATTGGGGTAGCCATGTCCACCTTTAAGGATGTCTTGAATACATTAGAATGGGTATGTGGCTACAAGACTATATACCACCAAACCTCAAGGCTCCACCTGTGTATCATAGTATCCACCCGCTAGAAAATATGGTTTCCCCTCAACATGGGTTGTAATATCCACCTTCATGGACATCAGAACTACATCAAAATGTGTGACCTTCATGGGACCACGTAACTCCCATCCTCAAGGATCCACCTATGTATCTCAGTTTCCACTAGCAAGCCACTGTGTTTCCCCTCTACAGGGGTTGTTTTACTCGCCATTATGGATGTTAGGACCACATCAGGTTGGGTAACCTCGTACAACAATCCTCAAGCATCCACCAAAGAATCTTGTTACCTAAAATTCCATTATAGAAGTTATTCAACACTCTAATAAAATGTGTCATGGAATGGAACTATATGTCATACAAATATCAACATCTGGATAACCACACATAAACATGTACACCCCTGACTACTCACACACACACACATGAAATTCATCACACGAATGGCTTAGTCCAACAAAAACATCAAATCATGATTTATATATATATATATAAACCAATATTGGATTAATCCTCATAAATTATGGATTTCCATGCCGAATTCGTGGTTTACAATGGTTTTCATCACCCGAATCATGATCGCACTTAACCAGAAGATGATAACACACAAACTAATCCTTGAACCATCACCACTTCAACAATATTTATATTTATCTTTATCATTTATAGTAAAAAAAATTAATTATATCATTAAAAAATACCTCTCCACCTTCAACAAAATCATAGGAATAATTTATTACACATCGAGACGAATCCTACGGAACCAACGACACATCAATCTGATCAATATCGAAGAAGATATTGAGCATATAAATTTTTAAGAATAAATTAAAATTGTAGAGAGATAGTACGAGTGAGGGGAGTGAAGTAAAAAATAATGGGATTCCTACCCATACAGGACTTCTCCCTAGATACAATTTCTAAATACTTTTTCATCCATCAATTAAGTAACATTTATTATATGAATTACTAACATATTAATTTGTCCTATTAATTCCATGTTATAACCCATCATCATATAAACAGTTTTTTGGACATATAACACGACACTGAATTAAACATTCAATAGTTGTCTTGATTTTACCACCTCAATTTTAGATTCACTCTTCCTCTAACATCATATCAGTCTGACACTGTATAAAGTAGTTACAATGAAAATGTTATTTTTATAACAATAATAATTAAAATAATTAACTATTATTAATAACATATATTTTTTTAAAATCATTATCCAATCCTCATTGGGCTCTCTATGTATGATACATCCATTTACACTTTATTTAAATTAGTATTATTAATTTTTTTTATTATGATATTATCAAATAATTGTGATGTTAAATTCCGATAGCTCCAAGAATTCCAGAGGGAGGTGGCTCCCATTCATCTTTTTTGTATGCACAAACTATCTCCATTTTCCTCTTCATTCCCATTTAATTTGTTAACTACTATATCTATTAATGTTATTAATTATAATTATAACACAACAATATTATTATTGTTATAAATAATAATAATAAGACATCATAAAAAATATTATGATTCATAATTAATAACAAATAAATAATAATTTTAGTTATCTCGAATCATTGTCATAATTTATATTAAAAAATTATAATTAAATACAATTAACTTAAAACACCAATTTAATCTATGATTCAATGTATTGTCAATGGAAGAGAGTATAAATTCATCGATTAATGTTGTTGGATATTTTAAATTGGTTAAAATGTTGTAAATTGATGGTTTGAAATACTTTGGGTGGGTAATAATAGATTTTTCAGCATAAGGTTATATATGATTGAATTTAATTTTAAATAATTAAATAAAAATAATTATTTAACACATTATTTAAATAATACCAATCAACCATTGTTCATAAAATTTGTTCCCCATTTAGGGTAATCACCTTGTTTCAAACCGAATAATGGTCGCATATTTCTCAAATGACACATAATTTATGATATAAAAATTATTTATTATATAAAAAATTTATTAAATTATTTATTAATACCGATGCACATAAAAAATACATCCCTAGGGTAAACCCCCCATTTGGGACCTAACTATGGATTCCTTTTTTTCAAAAAATGCACCATTATTGAGATATTAATAATTTAATATTGAAGAATGGATTATAAATTAATAGGATAAAATTATGGATATTTTCACAAGTGATATATCAAAACATCCATTGTGTACAAATGGTATATCCCATCTCGGGTAAAAACCATGTCTCGAACCAATCAGTGGTCTCCTATATACCATATACACCAAATTTTATCATGTATTTAATTATTGTCATTAACATTTAATATTAAATATTTTTTTAAAATATTATCTCATGAGTGATTCATCCAAACATCTGGCGCTTTCGAATGTTGTACTCTTCATTGGGTAAACACAATGTTTCAGACCTGACTTTGGTATATGATTTCTCATACAACACATTTTATTAGAGTTATTAAATTATTTTCAATAAATTGTTTGCACTAAAATTATATATTTAATATTTTTATACAATATTTTCTGAGGATTTTGGAACTCAAAATATCTCAATATCTCAGTGTCTGAATCAAAAAATATTTCATTGATTATTTCAAAGTGTTGACCTATATTTTTTTATAATTCATAGACTTTAACACATTATTATCTAATTTTACTAATAAATCATTTTTCTCACTTAATGTATTAATAATTTATCAAAAAAGGATTTTTATTATCAATGAAAAAAAAGATATTACAATTCTTTACTATATATAATTCACATCCTAGAGTGGAACCTATAGTTGTCTTGATCAATCAACTGAGACCCCAAAGATCAAATTTTCGCTACACATTTTCCCATCAATTCCTAGATTGGTCCACTAGAATCTGACACGAAGCAACATTTTCCCTAGAGTCATTTATCACTCTAATTTTAAATCCACATTGGGAAAACATAATTTAAATCAATGTGTTCCAAATAAATGTATTTTAACTATATATGCATATTGGATTTGGCATGTAACTCTGATTTCGAGAAATGTGAAACTCATTCTGAATACCTTGATAATGAGATGGGAGGTTCAGATGATATATTGGTTTCCCTATCAGCTGATTGAGTCTCTCATGAGTCTCTCAATTGAATAATAAATGACTATAGATCCCTCATATACTAGGGTTTTTATATCATTATTTAATGACATATTTGTGGAAGGCATGTTAGAGAATCATGACACATTTGTTAAGTCAAGTACAAACATTTCTTGTAGATATAAGGAAAAAAGAAGGGATAAAAAATGGAATAAGGTCAAAGAAGTGATCTAATTTGTGCCACATAATGTAAAGAACCCCATGTCACAATATACTGGTTATAGATCCACATCATAGAAATGGTATGCCTCATTAACATGATCATATTCACAACATTTTCCGAGTCATCATCATTCGGGGAGTCTATATCCTCTGCAGGAATTCTCCACTCTAAGGCTATCCTAACCATCATGATCTCCACTAGGAAACCATTGAAAAAAATCGAATATGTCATATCAGTCGATATAGTTTCATGTTCATTATCAACTTCCTACAGATGCACCAATAATTCCCTCGTAGCCCACAATTGTACAACGAGTCATAAAAATTTCTATCCAAACCAGAATGTCTATTGCTTGGCTGCTCCTGGTCCACCTTTCTCATCCTACTATCTGAAGGGACTCCTATTGTAGTAAAGGAAAACTCAGTCACTAGGTCAATGTTATTCTAAAGTAAGCCTGATGCCTTATCAACCTCTATCCCCTTCTCAATGGTCAGGGCCTTGAAAAGAACCTAAGTTGATTTCATCAGGTCATATACCAGAACCATATGTCTTAGCTCTCGTTATAGACCTATATCGATAATCTGAGATTTTGTGCCTCATTCCCATATAAAAAAGGAGGAAAGGGAAGAAACTCTGGAAAATGTGAAGTGAAAGCAGAGAAAATCATACCACCTTATCGAAATTCAATAAACTCTTAAGAATATTCCAACAACGTTGTGTTAGGGATGAAAAATTGTAGAAACCACTCATTGAATTTAATCCATGTAATACCTTCTTTTCCCTAATCGTGATTCATAGTAGTAAACCATCACATGGAAGGTCCTTGGAGCACAAATATCTCTAGAATTTTTTATCCTTCCTCAGTGGTCTATAAAAGCTAAAAACATTGTATCTATAGAGTCTAGACAATTATAAAAATCATGTGGGACACCAATAACCTTGAATTTTGGGGGATGGAGAAGCTTTAAATTTGTGGAATGGTCTATCAGAGTCTTCTAAATAGACCCACTGTAGATAGACAGCATAAAAAAATCCATAGTTGAGAAGGATCTATAGCATGGATTACCTGTTTTAGTACATGATCATGTTATTGTATATCCCCGTGTACCATAGGTGGTGGAATTTGAGCATCAAGGGTTGATAGAGCTTATGGTTCCATAAAACTTATCTTAGGAGGAATCTCAACAACAAAAGGTCAATTGAGAAAAAACCAAGTCCTAATAATCTATGGGATCAAGCAATGCTTTCCTTGGATTCTACCCTTAACCCAAGGTATACCACTCCTATAACTAACCCAAGTTTTCATCCTTAAATGTTATTGACAATCATATTATATATACTAACACAACAAAAACCTCTGATCAACTAATTAATAAATGAGTATATATAAAAAACATGGAAACACATTTATATCATACATAGGATCTATCCCAAACAAATTGTATAAATAATGTCATTAAAATAATGAAATAATATGCATCACAAAAACAATTATATATAGCCCATATGGACCAATGTTCCTAGTGATGATGCATGAACATATGTGAAATCTCATAAATCACATATAACATCACGTTTTTAACACATGGTGATTCAATAGTATCAATTGAGCATAAATTCTTCACTTTATTGAAACATGGAGGTCCCCTATTTAGTGATGGAAGAACACTTCCATTGTTCCCCTGCTCGAATACGAATTTCATATCTCATGTCTTACTTGTCCTAAACCATCAAAAGAGAAGAAACAAGTTAGTGGTTCCTAATCCTCTGATACCATTTTGTAACATCCCGAACCAAACCACCCACTCTAAGCCATAATGTTACATGACTACATGACTTAATCCATGTAGCCAAGAGTTTTTCAACCAAATGTGTGGGTATTAATTGAAACCATAGGGAGACTATACCCTTTATATCATGTCATAGGGTTGATAATAATGAATAAAACAAATAATAAACATTCAGAGTAAATGAAAAAAATATAACAATACCATACATATAAGTGATCCCAATGCGGTAACCTCACCACTGTATAATGTAGTTGACTAATATAATATAAAATAAAAAACAACTATCTGCAAGGCCGTTGGTGTCTATATTGATCCGATCCACCTCTATCCTCCACTGCTCAACTTTTTCTTATTGGTCCATATCCGTTCACTGGATCTATTTTCTAGAAATCAACAAGTGAACCAAAATGATTGAGTTGTGTGTGAGTCCAAGACTAAGTAGGACATCACCAACGAAACATTACCATATGTGCACAAAATATATATAAAAGTGTATATCATATCATAATTGAATTCTCAGTAGACATACATGTTCCCAGTCATCAAGCGTTGAGAAAGACACCATGAATCCTTGCCCCACTTACTTTGGCTCAGTGCCGGTATGAATGTTAAAAACACACATATCCCCACCATGTTCACAGAGATCACCCCACCATTCTAGTTGTTGTTATGAAAAAATGTACATTATTTCTGGTCTACCTTTGGTTCTCTTATCATCTTATTCCCCATAACCAATGTTTTTAGGAATCCATTACTTTCAACCTCCTAAAATACACAAAGATTTATTTTCAATTGTGGTAGACATGACCTCCAATAAAGACATTATGACTATGTTAGACTAGGCAATACAAAACTCAATTACGGTACTCTTACCCTCAAGGATCCACATATGTATCTTAGAATCCACAAGTTAACCATTGTGCTTTCCCCCTAATAAGGGTTTCCATGTCCGACTTTATGAACATCAAGACTATGTCTGGATGGGTAACTAACCACTAGACCACATAACTCCCACCCTTAATGCTCCACCTATGTATCCTAGTATCCACTAAGTAGCCACTACACTTTCCCCTATACAGAGATATCCACACTCTCCATTATGGATTTTAGGACCACGTTAGGTTGGGTATCCTAAAAAACCCAACCTCAATGATCCACGTGAGTATCTTGGTACCTAAAAAGAAATTAAATAGACTATACAGCACAGTATCAAATGTTTTCATAGCAAGGAATTGTAAGAAACACCAAGATGCATGTTAGGATAATCAAACATAAACAATTACACCAACGACCACTCACACACCCCAATGCAATTCATTAAAATCATGGGTTAGTCCAAAAAAACATAATATCACTATAACATCATATATATATACGACTCAAAATGGGAAGTAACCTTCTACCTCATATTTTTTTAAGTCGGCATCAAGGTTTACAAAGGTTTTCATCACCCGAAAAATGGTCGTACCAAACCAGATGATGATCGCACGCCAACAAATCCTCTAACCATCATTGCTTAAAAATTATTTAGAAATATTTTTGTCTTTTATAATTAGAATAATTCACTACATCTGAACAAAATTAATTATTTCCATAAAAAATTTCATAGGGAATAATTTCTTCTCATAGAGATGAATTCAACAAGCCAAGCATCAAATCAATACGATCAATATCGAAGATTATATTGATGAGATATTTTTTTAAATTAAAATAGAATATGAGAGGGAGATAAAGATAAAGGTGAGTGTCATGAAAAATAATGGGATTCCTAACATTTCCATGTGCACCTCCCCAGATCTATTTTACAAATTAATTTTTTCTCAATCAATTTAGTAACATTTACTAATTGAATCACTTATTTATTACATTCTTCTATTAATTCCATGTTAAAATCCATGATCATATTTAGTGTTTTTTGGTCCTATACAATGATGACATATTAAAAACTCAAAATAGTTCTTAAATGTCTACCTCAATATTGGGTTCATACTACCACTGATGACGTATCAATCTGACACCATACAAAAAATATACATTGAGAATAAGATTTTTTCAATAATAATTATTATTTTTATTTTTATAATTTAGTAATATTATTAATATATTTATTTTTTTTTAAACACTGTCACAATCAAATTGGGCTCTCTATGTTAGCTACATCTATTTGTAGTTAAATTTATTTAATATTTTCTCTTTTCAATTGTTATGATATTATGTAATAAATAGTATATTTAATTCCCACATCTAATGGAAGTCATGAAGGAGGTAACATCACTTCATGTTTGTTTGATGAAAAAATGACCTACAATCTCTTCTTTATTCCCATTGTATTTATTGACTCCTAATTTTATTAATATTATAAATAATAATAATAACCCAAATTTATTAACAATAATAATAATAAAACATAAAAATATTATCTGTTATAATTAATAATAATAATTTTAACAACAAAAATTAGTTATATTATTAGTTATCTTTATTCATTTTCACTATTTACATTTCAACAAAAAACTATCATTAAATACCATTAATCTAAAGCACCCATTTATTCCATGATTCAATATAAATTCAATGACGGAGTGTATAAATTCATCCATTAATGATGTATCATATTTTAATTTGGTCAAAATGGTGTAAATTGATGGATTTAAAAAATAAAATTTGGGGGGAAAATGGAGTTTGTCATATATGGTTAGAGAGGAGTAAAATTTCTTTTCATAATTAATTAAAATTAATTATTTATCTCAGAAATTAAATAATACAAAACACTAATTGTGAATAGAAGTTACACCCCATATAGGATAATCTTCGCATTCTAGACCTTACAATTGAATTGGATTTCTCAAACGATGCATTGTTTGATAGAAAATATTTATTTATTATATAAAATTCGATTAAATAAATAATTAAGAATAAAGGGAATTTTTTCATGTGAGATGTTTCAAAACAATAGACCAACTAAAACATATACATAGCCTATGGTAAACCCAAAAATACAGACCAAACGACGATCTCATATTTTATATATGATGTACCATTTGTGATATATTAATTATTTAATATAAAAAACAGATTAAAAATTAATTAAATATATAAATAGTTATTTTCATGAGAAAAACATCCAAAGGTCTGATGCAATAAAATTTTATACCCCTCCAAGGATAATAAACATGTCCCGTACCTATTGGTGGTCTCATATTTTACATATGATGCTCCGTTTGAGAGATATTTAATTTTTATCATTAAATTAATATATTAAATATTATTAGAAAATTTTTCTCATGAGTGAGGAATCCAAACGGATGATACCATCTAATTTTATAGTCCACATATTGTAAAAACCCATGTTTTGGGAATTTTTTTTGTTTTATATTTCTTATAAAACACCAAATTTTGGATTTATTCAATTATTTTGAATAAATTTTTTTCCCCTTAAATAATATATTTAATATTTTTTTTTCAGTCTTCACTGAGGCTTTACGGGCCTCAGAATCTCCCACTAACTCTGTTTATGACCCAAAAAAAATTTCTATTAAATATTTCAACATGTTAACTGGGGGTTTTCCATTATTTACATCTTATTACACATTATTATTTTATATCACTGATAAATCATTTTTCCCACATAAGGTATTAATTATTTTAACAAAAGAGGGTTTTTATTATCAATGAAAAAAACGAGATATTATATTTACAATGTAATGGTTAGGGGTTTATCCATGTCTATTATTATATGAATTCTTTGGTTGTTATCATTATCAAATGTTATGATTTCAATGATTATGTTAAGGACACTTTGTTATGATTATGTGACGTTTTAATATCTCATATCCATATTATCATGTTTTCAAACTCTTATAAATAATTTATCATGTATTGGAAAACCCGTATTCCATGAATCATGATTTAGGACATATTGTTTATAAGCTATGGTTCTCCTATTTTATGATTTTTCACATTGAATTTTTTATCATACAATAAATTTCTTTTTATGTTCAATTACATTTATTAATTTTTATATTTTATATTTTCCTTTAGTCATCATCTACGGTAATCCCATCATTATGTTTCTATTCCCATTTTTTATAGAATATTATTACATTTGATGTTCATAAAATTCTACCATGTGAGAAAAAAATTGTTCAGAAATTTTATATGATTATTGTAAAATAATAATACACTGTAGGTAATCTCAATAAACAATAACCTTGTTGTTATTGTATTTGGTAAAGTATTGATGTGAGAAATTTAAATTATAGAAATTATGTAAATATATTTCTTTAATGCCCAATTCATCTTACATGGTATCAAGTCATATGTGTACAATTTTTATTTCTAGAACTAGATCTAAGAGTGTAGGTTTTTGGAACATTATTTACAATAAAAAATGATGTTTACTTATATTTGTGGACAATGATATGAAAATTATATGATATATTCAATAAAAAAATATGATGAAAAAACATTTATGTAGCGTAAACAAAAAATATCAAAATATTAAATAAAGTGTCAAATATAGGGACATATCAAGGTTATTTTTCATTATCATATAATTTCATACATTAATTTTTATTTCCTAATACTCAAACTAACATTTTTTTATTAAATGGTTGGAATATGGATGAAATGAGTTAGAAATAAGTGTATAAGAAATTGAAATTATTATGAATGGAAGAAGAAAAATGATATGGGTGTTGGTGTTGAAAATAATATGGTTCTGCTAATCAAACTACCTACAATCATTGTTAATAAATAAAACCTTTTATATTTATAAAATGCACCAAATAAAAGAAAAATATACATTTATAGGATTTATAGTGAAAAATGACCTGAAAAAATGAATATTCAACATCCTAGGAATAATAAATGTGGGATTCATCGACTAGTGGAATGTATCCAAAGATATAGGAGAACAATTATCATTTGTAAAGGATGTAATAAAAAAAGTAATACAAATAAACACTTCTCATTGATAGGAATTAAATTATTTTTTGGGGATACTTAATATATTACACAAACCATTACCCAAAGACTATATATGATTTATTCCTTCAACTGTCATGGAAATAAATCACTAGTACATAAGTGACATACTTTATCACCCATTATGTTCACTATGACTAGAATCTATCAAAACACATCATACATAATAAATATCTGCAAAATATGTGGAAAAGAAACGAATTAATGGGTTAGCATTGAAGATAAGTAAGGGTAAAAGAGGGAGATATTTAAGAATAACATTAACATATGGGTATGAGAACATATGGATTGCATTTTAAGATCATACAATGTATATTAATTATTTTATAAAATATTTGGGCAATTAATATTTGAAATACATATGAATTTAATGATAAGGGAGTCAAGAGTATAAGGAATTAAATAATAATTTAGGAATGCGACATGTAATTTTAGCAATCATATCTACATATAAAATCATACCATATAAGTGTAATTACCCCAAACCGAATAATGTAGATTCATTGATCATTTTACTAAAAATACATAATTACAAGATATCTCATCACCTAGGATAGATTAGTTTTGTATTCTTGAATAAAAATACACATACTAGGTTCTATTATTATAATGGTAACTAGAAATAGAACGTAATAAAGAAAAAAAATTATTCCTCAAAAATTGTTCAAATACGTCATCTCATTCACATGGGGAATGAAAAACATTACTGGGTGATATCAAATTATTAGTATGGTTTATATGAAACAATAATAATTGATGCAAATTCGATAAGGCATAGACATTGTGGAAAGGTAAATAAACAGAAAACACATGATATCAATAAAATTAGAATGAAAATGCATGCACATATTTTATCATAATTAAAACCATATAGATGAAATAATATTATTCTGAATGCTGAAAATTATTATTTATTGCGGATCATGTATATAGAACATGAACCATTATAATTTCAAGAAAATTTATGTTTGTGGGTAAAAAAGTATCTGATTTTTCTTGGAATAAAACACTATGTTCTTCCACGAATTTGTTTTGCCTCAGGACACCTATTGATGCATCATGGGGTAAACTATAACATGGATCCAACCATCCCTAAAAGTCTAAAATTCTTCATATGTATATTTAATTCAATAAAAATATTAAAATATACACCATATATAAAAATTCAATACTAGTAAGAGAATAATTAAATCCATGACTTAAAAAATATAGATATTTAATGAAATATTTAATGAATTATGATCATTAAATAAAATATAATTATTCATACAAAACACACAAGGAATATGTGTTCAATGGAAATATAAAAATTGGTTCCATAAATGAATGGATTTAAACCATAATTTGTCATTTATAATGGTAAATAGGAATAGATAATGATAAATAATCTATATCTACAGAGAAAACATGTGAAAATAGTATTTAAGAAACTTTAAAAAGAATTTATTTAATATTATTAAAGGAGGAATATAAAAGTTTTGTTAATGAATGAAAATAAATAATTGTATATATAAAACTAAAAATGTTCAAATATTGTTTTTCAAGATATGAATATTTATTTTAGAAACATTATTAGTAGATTAAAATAGATTATGGAGTGTCCATGAAAATGGGTAATAAATTAGAATAATCATTTCACTAGTCCTTCTTATTAGGAGGAACTAAATAGAGAACCTTAGAAATTTTTTTCACCATTAAAGAAAGAATAATTGAGATAGGTATATATTTTACGATCAAACACGTGGAATGTAGTTATAATACATAATAAGGATTAAGAATTAAATTGGGGTAAAGAGAGTGAAATATTAACTAGAAAGAAAAAATGGATGTTCAGATAGAATACCTTACATTATTTATGAATGTTATCTGATCATTTAATTATTGATCCAAATAATGAAATAAGATTCATTAATAAATTTATTGAGAACCACTTAAAAATATATTTTATTTATCATAAATTTATTATGTTAATTTATGGAATTTTTTAAGAGATATAAGATTCATTTTTTGAATTTTGGAAGTGTGTGTTTCTTTTGATTTCATTATTGGGTTCCTTTGGTTTATTTATGGGAATTATATTAAAATGGAAAAAAACTCTAGAATTGAAATTATTTTTTGTTGATGAGACTCCAAATTCTTAAATGGCCTCATAAATAAATTGGTTATATGGTTTGGAGATTATTTATTAGATAAAAAATTAATGATAACTATTTAAGTAATTTTGGCATTATTGTGATCATCATGAACATTATTTTTTATTAATTAATATTTTGTAAATATACTTGTTCTATATATAATAACATTGGTACTTATAAAATAATTTTTTTTCATTATGGAATTGAATATACATGTTAATTATAAATGTAAAATCCACTATGTTGTATTTAATGAAATTATATAATCATTACTAATATAATAATAAAATAACCAATGAGACTGTAAATAACATTTATGTATCTTATAGGTGTAATCATTATATATTTATATCATGGAATAAGAAAATAATTATATTGGAAATGATAAATTATGTGTTCGTATTTTTTAAAATAAATCAGTAGAAATTTATAATTAATATAATGAGTTAAAGGAAATTTTATATTTATAAAATCTATTTATAAATAAATATTATTTTTTACTTAGGATTATAAGATAATTTTACAAGACTTGTATTAGTTTATCAATGTTTCATAAAATCAGTTATAATTAAATATATGTATTGTTTAAAAAAAATATTATTTTAACAAACAATAAAATTTCTCACTTTTATAATATAATTTTCATAAAACGAAGTTAATTTTTTCAATTTAACAAGGAAGAATTTTTTTATTTATATTGATTTCTATAAAAATAGTTGAATTCTCAGTGATTAGTAAAACACATTTTTTATTGTATATTTACATTATTAGTTGAATAAACTATTCCTTTAATCAATGTGGTTTTAATAACACTAATTAAAAAACCCCATTATTATTTTAATAAATTTTGTGATAATTTTATAACTATTATTTGTATTGAGACAAAAATAATAACATAATGAATATAATAATGAGAAAACACGCCTCTCCTTTACTCTAAATACCACTCATCAGCACCACTTATCCTCACATATCAAATCATTGTATCTTGTTTAATTTTGGATCAATTACCTTCCTAAGCCTTGTCCCCACATCGAATACCCTATGTTATCACCGAATGGCCAAAACATATTTTTATAAGGTGATTCCTAAAGAAAATAATACATGAGTTAAAACCTTATTTCAATTTCATTTATTTTCTTTTCAATTTATTTTATTTTATAATTCTCTCCTCACCTCCGATCATCCTTGTGATATGATAACTCTATTTTATTACATATACTGGAAATTTTCTTAATGAAATATACATCATCCAACCTCTCTTCTTCTACTCTTATTTTATAAAATGAAAGCACTGTCTGTGACATGTCAATTCACCGCTTTCAAGGACAACAAATTATCATTTTCTATTATCACCCTAAAGGTTGTCCATAAACTAATTATTATGGTTAAATAAGATATAATTATACATATTATAAGTTATATCATGTTATTAAACCAATATAAATATATTATATTAAATGAGGTGGTATAAGTTCATGATGATTGAAAAAACTACCAAAATAAATTGAATCATTTTTATTAATGTTTTATCTATTTAATCTTATTTATATAAAAAATGAAATATGGTATCACTTTTAATTATGGAAACATATTAATACCATTTAATTCCGCATATTCAATTTTTCTTTCATTAGACAACACCATCCATAATTAACAAACCATGGAATAATTGAAATAAATTCACCCAAAACAATTAAAAAACAATTAATTATCATAAAATGGGTATAATGTTGTTATGAAAAGAACATACAAGGTATCATAGATATGAATATAGTTATATAATATATTAATATCACTATTTAAATGCTTATGAATGATATTTGAACACATTTTATGTAAAATAATGCTAAGGTAAATGAATATTCATTGAAAATCCTCTTTTTAAAATTTTATTTTCTCATAATTAAAAATGGTTGTTTCCATGATGAAAATATTATTATTTATGATTATAAACTAGTTCATGGATATATTTTATTATAAATTGTGGGACTTATATTTCTATCTAATGGATTGAGTATGATTATGTTGGAAGAGGATTTTAATTGTTATTCGATGAGTATCTATGATGGTTATATCACAAAATGGTCTCAAGTGTTACATTTTAATGTAACTATGAGAGATACAAATAATATGATAGTTGTTATGGTTATAATTTTATATAATAAATTTCCCAAATTACCATTATGGTTTTATTTATGTTTTCTATAATTCAGGGAAAGCTCATGTTTTCTCATAGGATGTATATAATACTTAAATGGTGGGAAGTATATATCTATGAATATGATTTCATATGTTTATAAGTACACATAAATTAATGATTTAATTCCCTATTTTTATGTCCCTTAATAAGTTTTTTGTGATCATCCAATGTTTTTTAACAAATTCATAGGGTTTAAAGATGGTTATGATAAATGAAGAATCCAAAATGAAAATTATGAACAAGTTTCTTAAAAATATTCTTGGTTTTATTAAAAACTTATATATTATAGATGAAATTGACACTATTTAAGTAGTAGAAAATTTGTATGATTGTGGGTTGTTATTTAGGAGTTATTTCATAATTTTGTAAATCTCAAAACTGAAATTACATTTGGGAATTTATGAAAATTAATTATAGTTTAATTAACTAGATTACGTAATGATTAAGGTCGGGTCATTAAAGGTTGTATCATACCATAGTTTTGATAACTTTAGTTGTTAGGATGATTCTTATAGAATACCTTAAATTATTTTTACCTTTTTTTGAAATGATATTTCTTTTCAATATTACCATGTCCATTTATCAATTATATGTATATTCATAATTGTTCTCCGTAGAAAAAACAAGGATGATGAATTAGGAAGGAATAAAGAGGATAATATCAATCCAAATCCACTACCTAGAATAGTGGGTATTGGAACCGAGTAGTATGGTAAAATAATGGTTTAGTTTATGTGTGCTATAAATAAAAGTAGGACATTTTATAGAGAATAAACAATGATTCCACAATGGAATATGATGGTGGTGGATCATTTTATAAGGAAACACCCACGTACATTCAGTGGATCTTTTTAACTAGTGAAGGATGGAGGTTGAATTAATGCCCTTGAAAAGTTATTCAATGTCATTGGGTGTTCATCTAGTCAAATGGTTAGTTTTTCAATTTATTGTTATCAAGGTGAAGCTGACTAGTGGTGTTTAATAGTAAATACTCATAGGGATTGTGAGGAGATTTATTCATTGGAATGGGATGAATTTTTGAATAATTTCCAAGAAAAATATTTTCCTAAAGTTGTTTGAATTAGGATAGAAATTAAATTAAATAAATTCAAAAAAGGAACAAGATAATTTTTTCATGCATGAAGAAAACAAAAAATTATTGGAAAGATATACTTCAAATAATATTCAAGATCTTGATTGTAAAATCAATCATTTTTACTCTAGATTGAATACAATATATTGAAGGTAATTGGATTCCGATGAATACCAAAGTTATGAAAAACTTTTTCTATGTTATGATAGGATAGAAGTGGAGTTTTATGATGATCAAATATGCATTGAATACAAGAGAAAGAAAATGTCTGGATGAAAAAATATAGTAATAATCAATCAAAATAATTTGAAGGTAAATAAAAATAATTTTTATATATGTGGAATGTGTGGAAAAATAACCATGGGGAATGTTTTAACAAATATGGGAAATTTTTATGATGTTCATTGTTTAGAAATATGGATTGATATTATAACAATAAATATATTGGTTATGGTTTGTTTAATTTTGATAAGAAAAATGTAAGGTTTTTATAAATTTAAGGATATTGGTCATTAAGAAAACACCTTTTCAATGAATGATCAGAATGAAGGGAAGAAACCAAATAGATACTATATTGGTGTAGTGAAATCCTTTGTGACTACATCAATGGATGATGGTCCATCTAATGATGTAGTACTTGGTACATTTTTTGTTTACTCATATTTTTATAATTTCTTTGGGATACGGGGCCTATAACTTCCATTATTTCTGAGAATTATTATGGTAATTTAATCATTTCAACTCATGAAATAAAATAAAAAATATTAGTAAAAACACCAGGGAAAATATTAAGAAAAAATGAAACTATAAGAATATTTCTATTATTGTTAGTGTGATGTAATTATTTTAATTCCTTCTTCCCATTAGTAGAGGTTGATGTTATTCTTTGTATGTAATAACTCTCTATTTATCATTCTATGGATGATATCAAGAGTACATAAATTTCTTCATTAGAAAGTGATTTAATTTATATACACTAATGAACCACAATAAATAATATCATACTAGGGTGCACTAAAATAATTAATAAATGGAAATGAAATATTATCAAGAAAATATTATTGAAAAAAATTGAATCTATTCAGATTAAATATGTGTTAGTGGTAAATGAAGACTTGAATGTTTTTTCTGATGTGTTTCTTGGTGTTCTACCTGATAAGAAATTCGAGTTTACTATTAAATTAAAACATGATGATATTACATAATCAAAACCCTTTTATGTAATGGCTCAATTAAAACTAATATAATTGAAAAAGAAGTTACATGAGTTTCTTGGTAAATGATTCATTCCTCCTAGAACTTCAAGATGTTGTCCTCTAATTTTATTTGATAAAAATTAGGATGGTTTCTTAAAGATTTTCATTGATTTTAGAGACATGAATACTATTAATATGATTAATATGTATTCACATCCTTCAATCGATGACTTATTTATATAGATACATGGAGAATCTTATTTTTCCATGATTTACATGAGATTCGGGTCCCATCATATGAAGATCAAGTAAGATGACATTCAAAAAATAGCATCCCAAACTATATATGGGAATTATTAGTTTGTGTTATGACCTACGGTTTAACAAATTCCCCTTCTATATTTATGGATCTTATAAATAGAAGCTTCAGTGAACATATTGATATGTCTGTGGTTATTTTTATTGATAATATTTTTGGGTTTTCTGAAATATATTTTGATCATGAAAAAAATTTATTTTTTAGGAAAAAAATCAAATAATATAATTTATATGGTAAATTTATAAAATTTGATTTTAGGATGAAACAAATTTCATTTCATGGGGACATTGTAAATAAAAAAGGGATATTAGTTTTTTCTGCCAAAATCATTTGTCGATGAATGCAAGATTCCTCCAAATGATACTATGGTTATTAGTTTTCATGGATAAATATTCCATTTACTATGGATTGTGAAAATGATTTTTTGGTTATTTACACTGTGGAATATGTTAATATCAAAAAGCTTTAAATTTATTTAGACATAATACTGTGATTTATTATTTTAGGAATAGATAAAAATATTGGTCAATGCTACAGTTTTGGGCACTCCATCTAGAAATGGTGTGTTTTTCATCTATAGTGATGTTATATTAAAGGTTCGTGGTTTTTTTTCTAATATATAATGGTAAAAAATTGATTACAATTCAAGAAAAATAAATCCTCATGAGTTCATTTATCCCACACATGATTTGGAATTAGTAGTTGTGCTTTTATCATTAATAATTTGTAAGAATTATTAATATGGATGAAAATGTGAAATATATATTAGGCATATATTTTTAAAGTATATATTTACTCATATAAAATTGAACAGATGGAAAATAATATAGTGGGAATTGATAAATGGTTATAACTGCATGATTAATTAACATCCTAGGAAAGAGAACAATGTGGTTGATACCTTGTGTCAAAAACATCTTTCTATAATAACAATGATATATTAGGAACATGACCTGATGAATATTTAATTGATTATTTTTGTCTTGTATTTTTTTGTATAGGAAATTTATATATATTAATTCAGGTTTTTGTGCTGTAATATCGCATAGATAAAATTAATTAAGCATAGAACGAATGCCATGACTTAATAAATTGTATAATTATTTAAGGAAGGTATGTTTTCAAAATTTTATTTTAATATGGTTTGTGATTTGAAATTTGAAGAGTTTATTTGTGATTTTTGATTCACAGCTGAAGAATGAATTGTTAAGTGAGACTCATAGTTATCCATTTTTTAGTTCATCAGGGAAACACAAATTTGTTTAGAGACTATAAATAGTTTTACATGTTATATGGAATTAAATAGTTATTAATGATTTTAACATGAAATGTTTGACTTGTAAAAATTCAATGAAGTGTGAAAACTAATAAAAAGGATGCCTCAAACATTTCTGGTGCTAGTGTTGAAATGGGAAAATATAAATGTGGACCTAATTGTGGGACTACCGAAGACACCTCAAGGTAATAATTTGATTTAGGTTATTGTTGATCGACTAACTAAATCTACACATTTCCTTTCTATTCTAGATATACTATCATTATATCAACATTCTTTATTGTACCTCAATGATAGTTTCAGGTTACATGGTTTTCCTCTCTCCATTATATATAACTATGGCCCTGGGTTCACATTTAACTTTTGGAAAGGCCTTTTGATGTCATTGGAATAGAATTAAAATCCATCAATTATTTTCATCTTTAATTAGGGGATATATCGAGTGAAAAATTCATAAATTCGAGGAAATTTATCAAGCTTCTTCAATTAGTTACCAGGGAAGTTGGGATCACATATTTCATCAGTTGAGTTTTCACGTAATAATTGTTTCCATTCTAGTATATATAAGACACCTTTTGAGTTGTAATATAGCAATCAGTATCAATCTATAGCATTTTGGTTTGATTTTTGGGAAAAGAAGTTCACGTGACCACAATTTGTAGAATAATTTGTTGGAAAAATGATGATAATCCATTAAAGGATCTATACAACTCAGATCTTGTTAAAAAATTATGTAAATAATTGGAGGAAGGATTTTTATTTTGAGATAGGTGATCATGTTTTCCTTAAAATCTCTGTTAAAAAATTGTTTTGAATTTTGGAAAGAATGAAATGGAATGTCCATGGTTCATTAGACATTTTTAAATACTAGATAATTTTGGACCAGTTTTGTGTTGAATAGGCTTACAACCAATTCTATCTCAAGTCCTCAATTTTTTTTCTTTTATCAACATTAAGAAATTATGTTTCAGAACAATTTCATGTTTTGAGCCCAAATGATGTTCAGTTGGAATATATACATTATTTTAAAATGAATCCGGATTTAATTATTTATCAATGAGGGAATTTATTGTAGAAAAATTTAATTCACTGGGTTATGTTTTCATAGAGAAATCAAATGGTTAAAAATGAAACATGGAAATCTAAAAATGATATAAGGTAAATTTAACCTCACTAGTTTAATATGTAAATTAAAATTACAAGGACCCAATTTACCAATGTGGGGGGGGGTTTCTATCCTAGATATATATAAAATATATTTTTACCATTCTAGTATTAAATAGTTCAAATAATTGTTAATGTATACAGAAATATGTGGTATTTATTGAAATTAAATAATCTATACTACTAGAATATTAACCTCACTTATGATATAATAAATATATTTTCTATCTTATATGTTTAATCGAAATATATTAATATCATGGTATAAGTAAATTAGTGTTTTAGAAATGGTAAATTAAGAATTGGTATTTTTTAAAATATTTAATTAAAATTATATCATTAATATATTTAATTGAACAAAAATTTAACTTCTTAAAATAAATTATTAAATTAATATTTTTTAATCTTATTATTGTAAGATAATTTTATGATACATTGATTAATTGTTCACAGTGTTATAATATTAATTATAATTTTAAAATTAGCATTTTTTTCTAATAAATGTAGATTTTAATTAAAAATTAAATTTCACATTTTTAGAAATTTATCCCCGTAAAATGGATTCATTTTGGAATTTTACACCATGGAAAATGGTTAGGGTGAGTTTTTATTGTTTTTCTGAAACTATTGAAATTTTTATGAATAGTAAAATATAGTAATTTTTAGTAAATATACATTACAAGTCAAATAAGTTATTCCATTATTCATATCTCATGTATCAACCATAACATAAATCAAAATTATTTATTTTAATATATTTAGTGATAATTATCAAACAATATATTATCTTGAGCAAAATAATAAACAAATGATTAAAAGAACGGAAAAATAACCATCTCTTCCACTATAAATACCACAGTCACCACTAATTCTACACACATCTAAGAGCCTTATAACATTTTTATTATCTAAAAAATTCCTTTACCAATACACCTATCCATGTCCAAGTATGTTTGGTATCACCAAAAGTCCAGAAAATGTTCTTTAAGAGGTTCTGAAAGAGAATAATTCAAGAGGTAAAATTTCATTCATTTTCTTTTATTTTAATTTCCATTTCATTTATTTAATTATTCTCTCCTCAACAACCCTAATCCAAGTCACATGATAACTCTATTATCTTATATATAATTTAACATTATATTTATAATTGAATATAAATCCCCATACCTCTCCTCTTCTCCTCTTAATCTAGAAAATTAATGAATCATTCGTGACGTATAGATTCACCACCTTCATCGATGAAAAACATTCTTTGTCTTTTAATTCATTCATGGGTGGTCAAAAAACAATTATTATGGATAAATATTATTTTATTATACATATCATAAGTGAAATAATTTTCTTGAATGAATATATATACATTATATTAAATGATATGATATAAGTTCATGAAGGTTGTAAAAAACACCAAAATAAATTAAATCATTTTCATTAATGTTTTATCTAATGACTCATCCTAATATATTAAAATAATATATGGTATCATTTAAAATTATTTTAATATAATAATATAGTTTCATACCAATGGGGATTTTTTTCTTTCATTTAATAAGAATATTTATAATGAAACAACCTTTGAAACCTTTAAATAAACACACATGAAACAGTGAAAATAACACAATATTATCAATAAATGCATGGAATTTTTATATAAAAATATCATGTAATGGATAATAGATATTAATATACTTTGGTAATATATTAATAACATAATTTAAACCATTATATATGATGTTTGAATACATTTTATGTAAGATGATCCTGAGGTAAGGGACATATAATTGAAAATCCTCTGTTATGTTTATTTTTTACAAAATTTAAATTGGTTGACTCTATGATATAAGTATTCATGTTTTATGATTATTTTGTTTTTCAGGGGAATTTTTTATGATGATGGATGAGACCTATATCTCCCTCTAATTCATTCTATATATTTAGTTTTGAAGTTGACTGTAATGGTTATTCCATGTGTTACTGTGATGTTTACATCATAAGGCCGTCGTGAGGGTCACATTATAAGGTATCCATGAGGGTTAAAAATAATATGGCAGCCGTGATGTTTACAATACTAAGTAATTAAATCCCTAAGTTACCAATATTGTTTTATTTATGTTTTCTATGTGTTATTGCAATATCATGTTTTCACAAAGTAAATATATGATACATTACGGGTGATAAGTATATATATGTGAAAAATATTTCATATATTATATGTATTCATAGAATAAGAGTTTCATTATTTTATCATATTTTCCTTAATAATCATTTTGTGATGATCCAATTTTTTAAAATATTTTTCACTAGGTAAAAGGAAGAGTAATAGAAAACAAGAATCCAAAATGAATATTGTGAATATTTATCATGAAAAGATTTCATACTTTATTAAAAACATAGGTATTATGGAAGAAATGAATACCATTTTACAATAACACAATTTTTATGATTATGGTTTGATATGTATTAATTCTATATTAATTCTCTAAAACTCAACACTGAAAATATTTTAGGGAATGTATGAAGGTAAATTCTAGTGGAATTATCCAGAATATGAATTGCTTAAGGTCGCATCCTTTTTTCAGAACACCGAATAAATTGTAATATACATTTCACATTTTGGTTTAACTAGTATAATGGTTTTGTGACATGATTTTATGGAAGTATTAGAAATTGAAAAATCATTATCATGGTGGTGGTAAATTGAAACATATTGGATGATTATATAAATTTAATAAAAAAATGGAAAGTAGAAACTATTTGGTGATGGGTATTCCATTAAAATAATAAAATTATATTATATACAAGATACTGAATTGATCATAAATATTTGGATATAGGATTTTAGGTATGCATAATAAAAGAAATAAAACTGAAACAAATTTATAGAGATGGATTTAGGGTTTTACCTCTTGAATTCATCCCATTGAGAACCTATTTATGTCACTAGGGTTTGGTATATTATTAAGACCAAAGGATAGTAGAAATGAGTTAGATAAATGGGAAGGATATTTGGATGAAATTGTGATATCTTCATGGATTTGGAAGTATGAGGAGAAGGGGTAGTGATGTGTGGTATTTATAGTGGACGAGTGGGTGATTTTTATTATTTTATTCTTTAGTTTTTTGTGTTTTATCAATACTATTAATAGTGATGATTATTATGACTAAATAATATAACTAATGCATGTTTTTGTGAAACAATATGATACTAATTCATCTTTACAACATGAATGACACAATAATTCATGTATCTTTCCAGAATATAAAAGACCAAAAATTATTGTTTTTCACAATTCCACACAAATTTAAACTATTTAAGATAAATAAAAAAATTTATTTCTTAACCATTATTTAATGATTATAATTAAAAAATTGACATCATTTAATGAAAATAATTTTATAAATATGATAATTTTAATTTTAATCAATAAACATGTTTTATTCAAAAATTCTGATTTTAAAAATATATCTAATTTTTCTACACATCAAAAAATTAAATAAGGTCTCATAACATTATAGTAGAATCATGATAAAAAATTGTAATTGTTGAATCTATTTTAAAAAACATAATTGTCATATAAATCAGTATATTAATTAAAAAATTTAAATAAACGTTTATTTTTACAAACTATCAATTGTAAATATATGATTTGAAAAAATTATTTACTTAATCTATGATATAATTATATCATATAATAAATTAGATGAATAATACTTTTTATTAATAATTTCATAGGCATGGTTAGTATTCTAATGGTCACATTACTATTCCATAAGTCATGTTAATATTTAATTGTATATTATAGTTCATTTAAGCTTGGAGTTGTGTGAAAAATCAACTATTGAATGAATTGAATTTATATAATAAGGTACATATAATAAAATGGTTTGGTGTTAAATTATTTACTCCCTCATAATTTTCATGTACAAGTTTTTCTTTAATATGTCCTTGTAAACATATGAGGGTTGTTATTTTCGTAATATCATCAGGTTCCCACACTGCTTCTTCTGATTTACTGAGTTTCCAAAACACTTTTACTTGTCCATTTTTATGATTTCACAATACTTTTTATCTTTTTTCAAGAATATCGATAGTCTCTTCATATTAAGACAAATCTGGTTCTATTTCTTTTTTTTCATTATTGAGTACGTGTGTTGTTTCTCGAAAGTAATTTTTTACTAGTGTTATGTGGAACATGTCCTGAACATTGGAAAGAATTTATAGAATTACTAATTTGTAAGCTATAGATCTGGTTCATTCTAGAATTTCAAATTGATCAGTGTACCTAGGTCTTAGTTTCACTTTCTTGATGAACATTAAGACCCCCTTCTATGTAGATACTTTGAGAATGACATGATTTCCTACTTGAAATTACTTATCCATTCTCTGGTTGTCTGTATAACTATTTGGTATTCATTGAGTCCCTTTAGTATGATCCCGAATAGTCGTCACCTTTGTTGTTTTCGATTCTATAATTTTTGGGCCTCTAAGATTCCTATCACGAACATCATCACAAAAAGTTATAATATGACATATCATCCCATATAATGGTTTATATGGTATAGTTTAAATTCTATAATTTAAATTATCAAATGAGGAAAACTCTACAGAAGGTAAATACTGAGCCCAAAAATCATGAATGTCATGTGATCATTATCTCAACATGTCTTCCAATGATTGACTAGTCATTTCAGACTATCTGTTTGTTTGAGCATGATAATAAGTACTCATATGAATCTCAATATCCAAATCATTCAGAATAATCATTAATAAATTTGATGTAAAATAATGATCTCAATCAATGAAAATAAATTGACATGCATGATGAAGTCTTAAAACATCACTAATATAGAGTCTTATTTGGATTTCAAGAGGTATATCCTTTTTTATAGCATGAGAATGTGACAATATTCTAATAGGGAAAATAATAATACATATTGTGTCATTCATTCTAGGTGTCCTTGGTAGTCCTGTGATTAAATCATTCTCAATTTCATCCCCCTTTCGCATCGGAATAGGTATTGGTTTTGTGACTCCTGAATGATGTTGTCTCTCATCCTTCACTTGTTTACTTGTTATAAACCATAACACATATTCGAAAACTCAATATTTTGTATTATCTCACAAAAGTGTAATTTCATTTCTCTATAAATAATATTTCTACCTGGGTGTATATAAAAATTTTATCGATGAGAATCATCTAATAGTACCCTTTATAGTTGTGGTATGTATTGAACACATAACCTATTTCCAAATTTCAAAATTCCTTTTTCATACACAAATTCTTCAATTCTACTTTCCTTAATGGAATAAATTTTGTATTAAAAATTATCATCATCAGATTGAGAGATTTCTATCTTCTCCAGTAAATATGGCTTCACAATCATTTGAAAAAGGATTGAAGATTCTTCTTCATAAACAAATTCCAATATCCATGTTTTCTAAATCTATAAAAATAAGATATTTTCCAATCCACATCTGAGTTATAATAGCACGAACTATCTTAAATAATACATCTTATACATTATTTTATCTTCATGGGAGGTTGTGTATTGACCTATCATAATCGTTGAGTCACTAGAGAAATCTCCTTTTCATCAGGTTGAGTTCATTTTGTGTAAATAATTATACCAAACTCGTTTTATAAACATATATACCACATTTATCACCATATATATCATGTCTCTATATATTCATATCAATTATTTTTGATGATATATCAAGATCATGATTTAGATAATTTTTTTCCAGTTTCGTCAACTACCATGATGAATAAAAAATATATGGGTCATTTGTTCATAATAAAACTACCCATTCAATTTTTGATGTGTCACTATATATTGAAAACCCATAATTTACTAATGGAAGATTCAAATTTGGAACATTGTCCAATATTCTCATTAATTATTCAAAATACTCTTCACATTCATTTTTACATAAAAACATAATCAATTTAACAGTGATTGTTGTTAATGGGTTATCCAATCAAAACAATTATGTACAAAATTTCAAGAGTAACCTGCTAAACTAGTGAATCTATGTACCATGATTATGTTCTTTGGTGTAGTCCATTTTTGGAATACCTTTTTCTTTATAGGGGAAACTGAGATTACATTTGTAGAGATAATATAGCCAATTAAATAAACTATTTGATGCTATAATTCACACATTCTAAATATCCCATATAAGTATTTTATTCTAAGAGTCTAATGAATGATCCTCAAATGGGTTCTCATAGTCCTCATAGATTTTTTAGTACCCCAATAAATCATAAATAAATACCATGAAACATTCTCAAGATATTACTCAAATACACCATTCATTAGATCCAAGAAAACATAGGGTGAATTAGTCAGTCCAAATTGAATTACTGTAAAGTCATAATGTCCATACCAAGTTCAAAATTCAATCTTCATAATATCATCTATCTTTATATGTAATTTATGATATCCAAAATGATGTTAAATCTTCATAAAATATTGATTTCCACGAATTTGATCAAATAAATCATTTATGGTAAGAAATGGGTACATTTTCATTATTTTAATATGAATGATTTTGTTATATTCAATTCATAGCCTCAAGGACCCATAATTATTATTAAAAAATAGAACATGCCCCCAATGCAAAATCAGTATAGTTAATGAATCCATTATTACTCAAATCCTAATAGTATTTCATTAGGGATGATATCAATGGTAAATTTAATTCTTCATGTAGTCTTTGATAATAGTATTTCATTAGGCATTATATCAATGGTAAATTTGACTTCACGTTCTTTGGGGTGTCTAGGTTATTCCTCCTAAAATTTATCAATGTATTCCTCTATAATTCTTACAACCTCTATTTAAAGATGGATTTCCTCATACCTGGATTTTTTTTCAATTCTTCCCCATGAATTTCATTGAGTATAGACACTAAGGGTGGAACATGATATCACTTTGATGATAAATTTTCTTCTCTAAAGATATGAGATTCTACATCTTACTCATAAATCATAATTACCTTCTTATTGTAATAAATTTATTGAATTATAATTTGAGTGTTTGTATATAAAAATGATCATATCAAATTCAACCATAACTATGAAAAAAAGGTTTGGAAATAAAGAACGTTTTATTCTATAATTATAACATCTCAACACCTTTTTGATGATTTGATACATACCTTAGGGTTTTTTTGAAACTCCCTCATTAAATGAAATGGGAAATAACAAATTTTCTTCTAAAATTAGGCAGATTTAATAAATTACAATGATACAAAATCTAAAAAAAATCCATGGACACATTTGATGATAGTATTATTATACCGCATACCACATCATTGGCTACTAATACTTCATCTATAATGATCACATAATCTTTTCCATCTCTTCCTGGATTTTTCTCTAGTACATTCCCCTATTACTCGGTACATTGAATTTAATAATACCTTATTTAATTATAGTTGAATAATAGAATATTATTTATTTTTTTCATCCCATGAAATCAATATATTGATGAACATTTTGTCAATAATTATAAAAAAATAACATTCCTTTCAAGCATGATTCCATGAATATTCATTCTACAATTTTCATTCAAAGAAAATTTCTTCATTCCCTTCTTCTTCTTTGACACTGATCCTTTTCCATTCTTATCAGATTCCATATTAATCTCCTGATTTCTAATGAACAAATATGATCATGAATATTCTTTCTCTATTTTTATGGAACTTAATACTACATCATAAAATTACGAAAATGTTTGATAATCAAGTTCCATTTGGAATGATGGTTTAATACCATTATAGAAAAGGTAAATCATGTCATTCAAATCATGTATCTAATCTATATAATACATGTATTATCATGTGAATTAAGACATTTACTCTAAAACAAACTATTTTTACCATTTATTTATGATAAGAAATTTTATTATCATTTGTGTTAATTTATTTTTAGGGGAATATTTTTTGAAAAATGTTTCTTTAAAAGTTCTCCATTCAATTTATTCTATTTCATGTTCCTCTTTTGTATTTTGACTCAGTGACCACCAGTGATTAGTATATCCATTGAGAAAGTATACTTCATGTACTAAAATTTCATTTCCATTGCATCCCAATGCCAAAAATATCCTTTTAGAGGAGTTGATCCACTTTTGATCTACCACTAGTTTAGTATTCCCCCTAAAATACGAGGGCTTCTTCCATATTGTCACACCCGACTTTTCATGTCATGGATTTGATATCCATTGATGGGAATCCAGATCATTTTCTTTCGTTTTGGTAGATATGAATGTTGATTTAGGATCTTATACCTATTTATAATCATCCTATCATGGGTGACCCATAATATTATTGGGTTTTTTAAGCAAAAGGGTGGTTACTTCAAGATATAGGCCAACCATGTGCCCATTTCCAAATTTAAAATCAAAATATATTTCATCCCTAAATCATTATTTTTAAAATATATATGACTCGTTCAACATCCAATATGGTCTCCTCTAACATGTTCATTCCAAACTATCCATTTTTACCCCTTTAGGAATTCATAATCATTATAGATTTGAGTTAATTATTCACGTATTGGACTAGTATCATAGCCAATTTCAAGTTTAAAAAACATAATTTCCATCATTTATATATTATTAATTACATAATATGTTTCAGTTATTACACCTATCACATGAGGCCAACAACCCTATACACACCACTGTTTTTCATTTCCCCTCTTTGGAGCTTATATTCATTGGCGATTAAGGAGAACATCCTCAAGATTTCTCAAATTGTTCAGATTTAAAGTGTTAATTTGATTCATTCATAAATCATTCTTTTTTACTCAATTTCTCCCCAAATATTAATCACCTAGTTATTAATAACCTATGAAGACTCTCCATGGAGTTTTAATCCATTATAATTTTTCTATGGGTGTAGATATAAGGGAAGACTTAGAGTTTTCTAGTATTCTAGGTGAGATTCCTTCTCCTTTCTCCTCTATTTTCCTCATCCTTCGATTATTTTTTGGTTTTATCTTCTTCTCTACTCATACATGACCTAGGTTTCTATTATCCCTTCATTTTGGTAGAGTTTTTTTGGGGATTGTAGTCTTATAGTTAGTTTTTATAAACACTTAGATGGAAATATCAGGTGTGTGTTTCCATTCCGCCATGGATTTGAGGTAGTATTCTATTGCACATGTTTATTTTATTTATGATAATATATTTTATTGTATTATAACACTATAAATATTCTGAGTATTTTTTTATAAGTCTTAAATAAATCTATTTGGTGTGCAGTGTCGGGTGTATGCATTGTTTTGTGAAAAGTATTGTTGTATTGTTATAAATGTGCACACAATGTGTTTGTTTAAATAGTCTATTATCCTTCACACCTAGTTTGTGATGTTTATTACCTAGATTAGGGTATTTTGAACATGATTTGGTATATTTAATAAATTTGTGTAATTCAGTTGGAATTTTTATTTCATTTCAGGTGATTAAAATTAATTGTGTTGTAATATAGTGGATTTAATGTGGTCGTTAAATTTCTCGGTAGGATTTTATGTGTCATGTGTGATTTAAAATGATTTTTTTGGATTTATAAATTCATGGGAAGCATGAAAAATCGTATTTTTGGTCCTTCTATGGATTTAAAATGTTTCATTGATGGTACAAACAATTGGTTTATTGGATTATAAAATGTTTTGGTCTGAGTTGCCGGAAAATAGCCCATTAGGCATCCTTATAAAAATAGTTATAGTTCGGATGTGTATCCTGAATGTTTTAAGCGATATATGAATGAGGTTTTCTTCTTTTAATGTTTTTTATACCCCAGATTATTGAAAATGGAATTTTTACATTTGGGAAGTGTTATTTTTTGGAAATTATTCATTGTCTGTTTGGAAACATCGTGATAAATTGTGAAATTGTAATTCATGAAAAACTTGTGTGGATGATTCTAATTCTATTATTTTATGTATATAATGGATTTGATTTACTATCTAGTTAATCCTTGTGGTCCATTATGAGAGAGACTTGGGTTTGACTCTTTATGATATTTTTTATTAATGCCATATATCAGTCCATGGAGTGAGTCAGCGTGATGTCTAATGTGAATTATTATTATATATATGATACGAGTGGATTATCTTATTGAATCAGTTGGATCACAATTATTATATACCTAAGACATGGTATACTGTCATATTAATATAATATTATAAGAATGATTACTACACTGGTAGGTTGTGGTACTGACCAGTCGCGGATAGTAGGTAGATATATTATGTTTATTGTAGTGTGATTTTCCCTTGACCTGCCTGAGAAAGAATTAATGAGCATATTATGAGTATTAATTTCATTTTTTGTAACATGTAAATAGGGATGAGGTCTCATGTATTAGTTTCTTCTTTATTATTCGTGATATCTTCGGTTCACCCATGTTTATTTGGATTTCGGTTGCTTGAAGTGATGAATATGATACTTGTACGTACATTTACATTACCCTTGTTGTGTTATTATTATCATGCATTTATGTGTATTTTTTTTCTTGGAAATTGGTGTGCTATTTTAGATAAGAATTATGAAAATAATTTTCAAACAAAATCATTTTATCTTCTTAGTACAAATCTAAAAATGTAAACATCACATTACCCTTTAAAATTCTCTTTGTACACTTGTTGAACAAATATTCTTTTGTAAATTAATTAGGGAAATGGGTTTTAGATTTATTTGAGTAATCAGATAAAAAACATACATTTATATATTTTAGTTAAAACATGAAATTTATGTTTCTTTTATTTTAAAGGATGTGTATTGGGAATAGATTATCAGGCTATCCCACTGTGTTTTAATACTCATTACTATAGTTATTTTTCTTTTTTTTCACTTTTGCAGGTTTCAACTTGAGTTTGGTCGCCTTGAGAGACCTCTGATTGTTGTGTTGGAGTGTAAAAAATGGGGTAACATAGAGTTATTTGATAATTTTGTCCAGAACAATTAGTTTTATCATTTAGTTGTACTTTATGTTCTATTTTATATATGAAGACCATTATATGTTTTGAATATGTTTTTTGGGTTGTGAATTTCATTACACTTTTTATTATTATTTATATTTAGGTGAAATGATTCCCTTGTCTACTCTAATGATGCACGATACTAGTTTCCATAAATGTGGATTTGGAACGCCCTTCAAGCAATGTCATGGATCGGTTCGGGTTCCCCGTTCGGGGTCAACATAGGTTGGTTCATAACAAAATGGTATCAAAGGTGGTTGGCTCTTAGCAAGACTTTTTTTTATAGTTCCTTTGTTATTTCATGGATTTCATGGTATATGGGGATGTATTGTCAAAACATGATGGGTAGGTTCGAGAAGATCATTGCATACACTTTCACATTTTGATCCTTTGGTGTCCGTGGGATGCCTGGTTTTATTAGTTTCTTGGGTTCTTAAGGATTGTTAGGAGATTGGGATACAACCATGGGAGTTGGGCTAATTTCCTTTGTGAGATCGCAGGGCCTAGAAATCCATGTGGAGCTTATGAATGGACCTAAGAAGGAACACTTTGTTGATGGTGAGTTTAACATATGGCCTCCAACCATATGGGCATGTCACCCATTGAAAATAGTTCCTTTTTGTGAGTCTATTATACATTTCTATAATTCGGTTTGTTTTAAATCATTTTGTGGGAATTATAGAATTCGGTTTTCAAAATTTAATATGATAAAGGTTTTGTAATTTTGGTTTTTGTGAAACAAATTATGGGGATATAGAGGAAATTATTTAATGGGAATGAATTTCCGTATTCTATGGTTTTTTTTTTGAAATGAAATGTTTGTAAGGATTCAATAATTTAAAATTGACTCTAATTTTTTAAATGTATAGTTTTTGTTTATTCAAATGTGTTTGAATATGATGAATGTGTTTTGGAAATGGGGTTTTTAGTGGGTGTTTTTTTTCTGAAAAGGGGATTTAGCTTCTGTGGTAGTTGGATTATGAAAAAAGACCTTGCAATATTGTTGATTATTGTAAAGGGGTATTTAAAATAGAATGGATGTTTATGGATTTTATATTAATAAAAATTAATTGGGATTTAATAAAATGGTTCTTGATTAATTGTTTTTTGGTGAAATCTTAAAATGGGTTTTTATTTATTGGTTAATGTACCTTTTGAAGTCACATGATTTTTTTTTGGAGTGATGGTTGTTTTATTTTATCCATTGGTGCATTAATTTCCTCTCATATTCATGGAATTATGGATATATGGATGAATGGTAGGTAGGTTATTGTGGTTGGTTCCCTAGGGTGGCATGTAAATTTTCATATGAATGAGACTTGATGAAAACCCATTGGTGGATGAGAAAATCCACCAAGTGGGTTTGTTTTTTCAAATGAGTAATAAGAGGAAAAAATTTTGTGTTTATACTAAATGAATTATTAGGTGGATGTTTTTTCATATATAATATAATTTTTGTTCATTATGTATGATTTCTCTTTATATAGAAGTCAAATTCTTGTTGTGTCTTGAAATGCGATCTCATTAGTGGCTCAGTTTCAGAGCAATGTTCAGTGTGTTTATAATGTTGTGATGGGTTTGGTGATGTGGAAACTGATGGTTCTCTATTAGAAAATAGTCCAATTAAAATGCCTAAGTATTATTTTAATTCATTAAATACAACTATTATAAAGATTCATCAACTTTTTTATGGAATATAGTTCTTTCTGAGATTGATTTAATGTGTTTCCCTATTGGTAATAATTATATTGGATATAGCAGTTGTGTTTGGTGATGTTGATGTGTATTTCTGTATTACTTTTATATTTAGCTCCTCCTTTGTAATGAGGTATATTGTTTTTATGTATCTATGATTTCATAATTAGATGAAGGTTTGTTGTTGAGAATGCTAGTTTCATGGGATGTTGTGATATGTAACTCCAAACTACGGTGCAATAGATGCTTCAATCATTAGGGATTGAGACATAGGCCTTGTAGTGTATCTTTTCACCCAGTTATAAACATTCCAGATGTGTGTGGATTTTGAATATGCCTCATCCATCAGAATTTAGGTATGACAATTTATAATATTTTATTATGTGTTTTCATCACTGTGATTTTTGTTTCCCTTTTTTCACAAATATTACAGTTGAATTAACTCCCACCCAATTTCTATTGGCATGCCTTATCAGAAGTGGGGTTCTGATCCATTTACATGTATGGACCACCAATGTGAATCATGTGTGGTATTTTTTTTACCTAATCAATGGTGGAGTGTATTGGGTGGTTACTATATTATTTTGTGGTTTTAGTGTCCCAACGATTGGTTCTCCTTCCCTCCATACCCCGAGTGGCGTGTGTTTTTATCACTGCTAAAAGTGTTGGCCCAATTCTTGTCCCCACTGTTCGAGAGTGGTTCGTTCAAATTTTCATTTGTTATCCATATTAACTTGGGTTTTTGGGTTTTTGTGGGAGTGTTTTGGTGGGCCTACATGGGTGAGGACTGATTCTAGTACATGTTTAATATTTGTTTGTTCATTTCTTATTGGTCTCTAATGGTGGGGAGACCCACTATGGGTTTTGATGATCATTCCTTTAATAATTATTCAGATGGTTGTAGTAGTATAATATTTTGGATACTATTATGACCTCTTCCATAAAATTATACTTATTTTCCGATTCAAATTTGTTTTTGGTGATTGTTAGGTTCAATGGGAGAATGCACAACAATCTGGTTCTTGGCTTAGTGGTCAAGGTGGTGGCTTGAATTTTCTGTTAATTCTCAAGAATTGGTTGTGATTTTGTGTCATGTTTAAGTTCCATTGATGGTGGATGATATTTCCATTTAATTAGTGGATTATACATTTTGATATAGGATCATTATGTGTTTATATTTTAGCTACAAAGAGTTCTGGCTTCCGAGGGTGGAAATCAATAATGGTGGGGAGAATTGTCACACTCAGTTTTTCATGTCATGGTTTTGATCTGGTTTATTGGAAATCTGGGTCCATTTAATTGGTTTTGGGAGAAATGAATGCTGATTTTTTAACTTAGATATATATCTAATCATCCTACCATGGGTGACCCATATTGTTTTTGGGTGTTTTAGGAGAAAAGGATGGTTACTTAATGATTTGGTCCCACCAAGATCACATTTCTAGATTTAAAATAAAAATCTATTTATTTTATAACTATGTAGTTTTAAAATATGTTTCACTAATTACACATTAATCATGGCCTCTTCTGACATATTCAAACCACAATATCTATTTGTACCCCCTTAAAAATTTATAATAATGGAGGATTTGGGTTATTTATTTAGGTATTGGGCCAGCTTGTGATCCCATTTCTAGTTTAAAACAATTTATTTTACCCTATTATATATTATTAAATTTTAATATTTTTTTATGATTCTACCAATCATTTGAGCCCAAGAACACTATACACACCCCGTGTTTTATTTCACCTTTTTGTAGCTCATATTCATCACAGATTTGGGAGATCATCCTCAAGGTTTCTAAAATCGTCCAAATTTGAAGATATAATTTGTTTCATTCATAAATAATAGTATTTTTAAATTTCCCCCAAATATGTTTCCCATTATTCTTCTAGACCTATGTATTCTCTCTAATGAGATAAAAGATATTCTCTTTCCTCTATAGGTGTAGATCTAAGGTAATTCGATGAGTATTTCTAGTTTCCATGGTGAGATTCCTTATCCTTTTTCCTCCCTCTTCCTTCTCATTCAATTATTTATTGATTTTTTATTCTCTCCAAGTCATTATATTCCTATATTTTAGTTATCCCATGATTTGTATGGGGGTTTCGTTATTTTGTAGATGGTCATCATAGGTTTAGGGTATATAAACCCTTATATGTGATATCTAGTGTGCATTTCCATTCCACAAAGGATTTGATGTAGGTTTCCCATTACACATGTACATTTTATTTTAGATTCATATTTTTCCTGGTATTTTCACCCTATACAAATTATTACTATTTTTTTATAAGCATTTAATATCTTATTTTTGGGTGCAATGTGGTGTTTAAGCCTTATTTTTTGAAAATTAGCGTTTTTTTATTATAAAAGTGAACACAATGTGTTTGGTTATATGTTCGGTTATCTATCGCACATGGTTTTTTATGTTTTAAAACTTTTTATGGTATTTTTAGCATGGTTCAGGGTCTTTAAATAAAATTATCATGAAATGTATTTTTTTATAAATCTTCAAGTGCTTAAAATGAATTGTGTTATTATAGAGTGCATTACATGTGGTCTGTAAATTGACGGGATGTATTTTATGTGTTGTGTATTATTTAAAAGGAATTATTTGGATTTATAATTTCAAGGGAAGCATGATAATTTTATTATTACGTCCTTCTATTGATTGACAATATATCTTTGTATGTACAAACAACTGTGTTTTTGGTTTATAACATGATTTCTCCCAAGTTTCCCGAAAATGGCCTGGATGGCATCCTTATAAAAATGGTTTTTATATGGATATGTAACATAAATGTTTTACGGGATTTGTAAAATTTTGGTCCTGCTATAAATGGTAAGTATTCACCACTATATTAATAGTGATAATTTTTCCATTGTAAAATGCTAGTTTTGAGAAATGATTAATGTCCGTTTGGGATACTTCGTGAAAAATGGTAAAAAAATTTATTTTGAAAACAAATTGTGGATATTTCTCATTCAATCATAGTATGTATATAATGGATGTAATTTTGCTAGGAATAATTTTCATACATTATGAGAGTATATCATGTTATACTCATTATGTTATTTTTGATTAATGGAAACATACTAGTCTCTCGAGTGACTTGGGGTGATGTCTATTTTGAATTTTTAATATATATATGTGGTGATTGGATGCACATTTGGCATCGGTTGTCCCACCCCCATTAGATAATTGAGACGTGGGAACCCAGAATATTGACAGAATATTCTATGAATGATTGCTGCAATTGTAGGTTATGGTACTGACTAGTGGCCCATAGTAGGTGGATATATTGGGTTTATTGCTATAAGATTTTATCTTGGCATTCCTAAGAAAGGATTTTCACATATATTGACTGTTTTGATTTAATCATGTCTGAATTTCAATAGGGATAAGGCCTAATGTATTGGTGTATTCTAGATTATTCGTGATTTCCAAGGTTCTCCCATGTCTAGCAGTGAAGAATATGATGATTGTATATACATTTACCAATCCCTTGATCAGTAATTACTATCGTATCTTCATGAGTGTAGTTTTTCAGGAACGTGGTGGGATGGTTTTGATAAGGTTTATGAGATAGTTTTCAAATGAAAGTATTTTATCCTCTTCATATTAATATGATAATGTAAACATAACATTCACGTTGAAAATGAAACTAGAAAACTAGTTGAATGATTCTAGTTTTGGAAATGAATAAGAGAAAAGGGATGTACTTTGTTTTGATTATTCATATAGAAAACCTTAATTTTATATATTTTAGTTTAAGCATGAAAGTGATATTCCATTTATTTTAAAGGATGTGCATTGGAAATAGATAATCAGGCTATCCTACAGAGTTTTAATACTAAAACCTATAGTTTTTTTTCTGTTTTTATCCCTTGTGCATGTTTCAGCTTGAGTTTGATCAACATGAGCATTATTTGACCCTTGGTTTGGAGAGTGACCAGTGTGGTCACAAAGATATAGTTAATTATCTGGTCCAATTGTTTTAGTTGTATTGTTTTGTTCTACTTCATGTTTTGTTGTATACATGATGACCAATTTAGGTTTTATAAATGTGTATTGGGAAGTCCAATTCCTTCCACACTATATTTTATTTATTATATTTCATTTAAATCATTCACTTGTTTACTCTAATTATTCCTTCAACTGGCTTACAGCCTGTGGGGATCAGAAATTCCCTTTGGGCCATGCCATTTATCGGTTCAGGTGCCCGGTTCCCCATCAACCCATGATGGTTTGTGACATAAATTAAGCAATCCAATAGAGGTGTATTTGGGTTATTCAACATAAAATGATTATGTATTCCTAAAATGTCCATGATTTTCTCATCGATAACACTGTATTTGATGACTGCATCAGTGGGGTAATCCACACATTAACCATGAGTATTGATTCCATTTCTTCCAATATGATCAATAAATAAATAATGGAACAAACTATGTTTGTGTGTAATCATCCTGGGATTCGAGCGAAAAAATAACTATATAGAGTTATTATATATTTTTTGTTTATTAGTCATCTAGTTCCTAGGGTTTCTACTAAAAATTATCTTAGACCAACTATAAGATACCCTCCCCCAGTAACCCTGAGATAGTGGTTGTTTTTTTAGAATGTCATTGAAATAATAGATCACATCCCCAAGGATTGATTAGTTTTGTAGTCATGAATAACTAGATATTTAAATGGTTCCCTTATTACATTGGTAAAAAATCATAGAACATAACAACTTTAAATAGAATTCATTTTCAACACATCTTTAATTATTTTATATTCTCAAAAATGTGATGGAAAAAAATTAAAGGGTTGTGTTAAACCCTGACTAAGGGTTATATGAAATAATAATAAATAAATAAATGTCAATAAGGAATAGACATTATATATAGGTATTGAATCTGAAAAACACAAGTCATCCAGACACTGAGAATGAAGATGGAATGATAGATTTTTTCATAGGGAAACCATCATGGATTATAATAACTAAACACTGAGTAATGAAAATGAGTACTTAATGGTATTATTTTATCATTAACAATAACCATTATACTACCATGAAGATCTATGTCTTTGGGTAAAAACACATCTTATTCTTCTTTGAAACAAACTTTAAGGGTTTATCTCAAATGTTTTGTATCATATGTTCTATTGATTCATCATGAGGCTATTAATAATCAGCACCCACATTTCACTACATGTCCAACATATTCATCATGCATAGATTCAATTCTATAATTTTTTTAATGAAAACTGCAAATGTAAAACCGATATAAGTCTAAGACAGTAAACATATCCATGATATAAGAAATATGGATATTTACTAAAAGATTCAATGAATAATGATAATAAATAAAACAAAATTTTACATACAAACACACACTAAATAAATAGTCAAAATAAATATCATAATGGTTTCCATGAAATGATGGAAAATAATTTTTATGAAACTTTATAAAAGACCCTCTTTAGTACGATTAAATGAAGAATAGAAAAGTGTATTTAAAGTGGGAATAAGATATTTATCTTCAAAAAACCACAAATTATAAAAAAAAATCTCCATTATAAGAATAGTAATTTTAGAAAAATATTATTTTATTAAAATAGATTATATAGTATACTTTAAAATGGGTATGAAATTTGAATGTTCCCTTAAATCGGGCCGACATATTGGGATGAATTGAAAATAGAACCATACAAAACATGTATTTCCCTATCAATGAAAGTATAATTAAGATAGGTAATTTTTGTGGAACATTAACACAGAATGTATGAGGATAAAATGAGATGAATTACGAATTAATCTTGGGTATAGGGTGTGAATGATTAACCTGAATGAAAAAATGTATTTTTGTGGAGAATATCTAACCTTATCACTGAATGTGTTCTTCACATGTATTTATGTTATGGAAAATGAAATTTAATACATTAATAATATAATTTAGAACCTCTGAAACATATCTTTTATTTATTATAATTTCATTTATTTCATTTCTAATGAGTAATAGGATTCAATTTTGTTGTTCGGAAGTGTTAATTCCCTTTGTTTTCATGATTGGTTCCCTTACGTATAATTATGGGAATTCATTAAAAATATAAGGAAAAATAAATAAGTTAAAGTATTTATTATTAATGAGATTCCATAATTTTAAATGGTCTATAAATCATTTTTTATATGGTATTTTGATGATTAATAATATAATAACATAAAGGTAACCATTAGGATTATTTTAGTATTTTTCAATCGTCACGTAAGAGTTATGATTTATTAATTAATATTGTATATATATATATATATATATATATTATAGATATAGAATTATAAATAAGTTCTAATTTATATATTACACTCTGGATTGACTTTTATTACGGTTTTATGGTTCTATGTGAAGGAAATATTATAAAATCATAACACATTGACCATTATGGCAGTAAATTGACACATCACAAATGATATTTTCATTGTTATAACAAAAGGGATTAGAGAAGGGCTTCGATGAATGATTTTATGTTTACATAATATAATTCATTTATATATAATTAAATTGAGTGTTAATGAATTTTATACAGTGAAGGTGATGGAAGGATACAAAAATCAATTAAATTGATAGAAATTGAAATAGAGGGATTAAGGGTTTTTAATCATGAATTATTCTACATGAGAACCTCTTTAAAGAACTTCAGTTTGAAATTATATTGAGACCAAAGTCTCTTGTAAAAGGGAGATAATTGGGAAGGGTTTTGGAATAAAATTGCTCAACATTAAAGGCATTTTATTTGTGAATAAAATGGGTTGTGAGGGGTGGTATTTATATTGGAGGAGAGGGTTGTTTTAGATTATTATATTTTTTAGTTTATTATTCAGGCTCAAGACTCCTTGTAGTGATGATTCAAGTGATTATATATAGTAATATATTCTTTTTATTTAGAACCAAAAGGTTCTTACTTCATCCATACATCATCCATGACTCAACAATTCATTTATTTTTCTAAAATTTTAAATACCCAAGAGTTCCATATTTCATTATCGAACATAAATTACACTACTTCATAAGAATCCAAAAAATTAAATGTAACCATTTTTCAACATATAAATTAAAAAAATGGAATCAATTTTATGAAAATAATTATATATATACGAGAAATATAATTTTTAATTTAAATATTTATTTATTCGGAACATACTAATTTTAAAATTATAAATGTTTTTATGACACATTGAAAAATTAAATAATGTCTCAAAAAATTGTCTTACATTCATAATAGTACACAATATTGATTTATGAATCTATTTTATCAAAATATTTTTTTTAAAAATCGCGATGTTATTTTAAAATAATGTAAATTATCATTTATGATTCACAAAAATATCAATAATTTATTTATCATTTTGAAAACATTTATTTAGTTAATCTATGTTACGTTATTAAATAATTGAATTTATAATATTATTAAATTTAATTTATAATTTCACATTATAGGATACTATAATAATGGTCATATTACTATATCTCATGGTCATATTACTATTCCAACGGTGATGTTTTTATTTTATAGTACATTACCGCTCATTTAAGCTCGTTTTTTTTTGTAATCAAAGCTATAAAATAAGTTTAATTTATTTAATAATATACAAAACATACAATATTATATTTTTATAATAATACATGCATTCCTTCCAAAACATCTTAGTTTAGTTCAAGGGGAGTACCACTACTGGGAGAGATACACCACCATACCCAGTCATAGTTGTTTCATTATGATGGATTAGTTTACACCTTCATCCAATATTGGATCATGTTTTATGTTATGTTCAAATCACTATTTCATGATATAAAAATCAATAACCATATCATTACAGATAGATATATGTCCCACCCATCAAATAATGATATCTTATATATATGTTTCATATGATAATAAATCAGCCATCGTATATTGGCCCGTAAAAGATATGACTTTCATAATCATTATATCATAACACTTGAAATGAAATTGGTGACTTAAATATCTCATCATATAAAAACCCCTGGAAATAAGATAGGATAAAGTATCAATTCATCGTTTCTTGGTAAATGATTCATTCCTCCTAGAACTTCAAGATGTTGTCCTCTAATTTTATTTGATAAAAATTAGGATGGTTTCTTAAAGATTTTCATTGATTTTAGAGACATGAATACTATTAATATGATTAATATGTATTCACATCCTTCAATCGATGACTTATTTATATAGATACATGGAGAATTTTATTTTTCCATGATTTACATGAGATTCGGGTCCCATCATATGAAGATCAAGTAAGATGACATTCAAAAAATAGCATCCCAAACTATATATGGGAATTATTAGTTTGTGTTATGACCTACGGTTTAACAAATTCCCCTTCTATATTTATGGATCTTATAAATAGAAGCTTCAGTGAACATATTGATATGTCTGTGGTTATTTTTATTGATAATATTTTTGGGTTTTCTGAAATATATTTTGATCATGAAAAAAATTTATTTTTTAGGAAAAAAATCAAATAATATAATTTATATGGTAAATTTATAAAATTTTATTTTAGGATGAAACAAATTTCATTTCATGGGGCATTTTAAATAAAAAAGGGATATTAGTTTTTTCTGCCAAAATCATTTGTCGATGAATGCAAGATTCCTCCAAATGATACTATGGTTATTAGTTTTCATGGATAAATATTCCATTTACTATGGATTGTGAAAAAGATTTTTTGGTTATTTACACTGTGGAATATGTTAATATAAAAAAGCTTTAAATTTATTTAGACATAATACTGTGATTTATTATTTTAGGAATAGATAAAAATATTGGTCAATGCTACAGTTTTGGGCACTCCATCTAGAAATGGTGTGTTTTTCATCTATAGTGATGTTATATTAAAGGTTCGTGGTTTTTTTCTAATATATAATGGTAAAAAATTGATTACAATTCAAGAAAAATAAATCCTCATGAGTTCATTTATCCCACACATGATTTGGAATTAGTAGTTGTGCTTTTATCATTAATAATTTGTAAGAATTATTAATATGGATGAAAATGTGAAATATATATTAGGCATATATTTTTAAAGTATATATTTACTCATATAAAATTGAACAGATGGAAAATAATATAGTGGGAATTGATAAATGGTTATAACTGCATGATTAATTAACATCCTAGGAAAGAGAACAATGTGGTTGATACCTTGTGTCAAAAACATCTTTCTATAATAACAATGATATATTAGGAACATGACCTGATGAATATTTAATTGATTATTTTTGTCTTGTATTTTTTTGTATAGGAAATTTATATATATTAATTCAGGTTTTTGTGCTGTAATATCGCATAGATAAAATTAATTAAGCATAGAACGAATGCCATGACTTAATAAATTGTATAATTATTTAAGGAAGGTATGTTTTCAAAATTTTATTTTAATATGGTTTGTGATTTGAAATTTGAAGAGTTTATTTGTGATTTTTGATTCACAGCTGAAGAATGAATTGTTAAGTGAGACTCATAGTTATCCATTTTTTAGTTCATCAGGGAAACACAAATTTGTTTAGAGACTATAAATAGTTTTACATGTTATATGGAATTAAATAGTTATTAATGATTTTAACATGAAATGTTTGACTTGTAAAAATTCAATGAAGTGTGAAAACTAATAAAGGGGATGCCTCAAACATTTCTGGTGCTAGTGTTGAAATGGGAAAATATAAATGTGGACCTAATTGTGGGACTACCGAAGACACCTCAAGGTAATAATTTGATTTAGGTTATTGTTGATCGACTAACTAAATCTACACATTTCCTTTCTATTCTAGATATACTATCATTATATCAACATTCTTTATTGTACCTCAATGATAGTTTCAGGTTACATGGTTTTCCTCTCTCCATTATATATAACTATGGCCCTGGGTTCACATTTAACTTTTGGAAAGGCCTTTTGATGTCATTGGAATAGAATTAAAATCCATCAATTATTTTCATCTTTAATTAGGGGATATATCGAGTGAAAAATTCATAAATTCGAGGAAATTTATCATGCTTCTTCAATTAGTTACCAGGGAAGTTGGGATCACATATTTCATCAGTTGAGTTTTCACGTAATAATTGTTTCCATTCTAGTTTATATAAGACACCTTTTGAGTTGTAATATAGCAATCAGTATCAATCTATAGCATTTTGGTTTGATTTTTGGGAAAAGAAGTTCACGTGACCACAATTTGTAGAATAATTTGTTGGAAAAATGATGATGATCCATTAAAGGATCTATAAAACTCAGATCTTGTTAAAAAATTATGTAAATAATTGGAGGAAGGATTTTTATTTTGAGATAGGTGATCATGTTTTCCTTAAAATCTCTGTTAAAAAATTGTTTTGAATTTTGGAAAGAATGAAATGGAATGTCCATGGTTCATTAGACATTTTTAAATACTAGATAATTTTGGACCAGTTTCGTGTTGAATAGGCTTACAACCAATTCTATCTCAAGTCCTCAATTTTTTTTTTCTTTTATCAACATTAAGAAATTATGTTTCAGAACAATTTCATGTTTTGAGCCCAAATGATGTTCAGTTGGAATATATACATTATTTTAAAATGAATCCGGATTAAATTATTTATCAATGAGGGAATTTATTGTAGAAAAATTTAATTCACTGGGTTATGTTTTCATAGAGAAATCAAATGGTTAAAAATGAAACATAGAAATCTAAAAATGATATAAGGTAAATTTAACCTCACTAGTTTAATATGTAAATTAAAATTACAATGACCCAATTTACCAATGTGGGGGGGGGGTTTCTATCCTAGATATATATAAAATATATTTTTACCATTCTAGTATTAAATAGTTCAAATAATTGTTAATGTATACAGAAATATGTGGTATTTATTGAAATTAAATAATCTATACTACTAGAATATTAACCTCACTTATGATATAATAAATATATTTTCTATCTTGTATGTTTAATCGAAATATATTAATATCATGGTATAAGTAAATTAGTGTTTTAGAAATGGTAAATTAATAATTGGTATTTTTTAAAATATTTAATTAAAATTATATAATTAATATATTTAATTGAACAAAAATTTAACTTCTTAAAATAAATTATTAAATTAATATTTTTTAATCTTATTATTGTAAGATAATTTTATGATACATTGATTAATTGTTCACAGTGTTATAATATTAATTATAATTTTAAAATTAGCATTTTTTTCTAATAAATGTAGATTTTAATTAAAAATTAAATTTCACATTTTTAGAAATTTATCCCCGTAAAATGGATTCATTTTGGAATTTTACACCATGGAAAATGGTTAGGGTGAGTTTTTATTGTTTTTCTGAAACTATTGAAATTTTTATGAATAGTAAAATATAGTAATTTTTAGTAAATATACATTACAAGTCAAATAAGTTATTCCATTATTCATATCTCATGTATCAACCATAACATAAATCAAAATTATTTATTTTAATATATTTAGTGATAATTATCAAACAATATATTATCTTGAGCAAAATAATAAACAAATGATTAAAAGAACGGAAAAATAACCATCTCTTCCACTATAAATACCACAGTCACCACTAATTCTACACACATCTAAGAGCCTTATAACATTTTTATTATCTAAAAAATTCCTTTACCAATACACCTATCCATGTCCAAGTCTGTTTGGTATCACCAAAAGTCCAGAAAATGTTCATTAAGAGGTTCTGAAAGAGAAGAATTCAAGAGGTAAAATTTCATTCATTTTCTTTTATTTTAATTTCCATTTCATTTATTTAATTATTCTCTCCTCAACAACCCTAATCCAAGTCACATGATAACTCTATTATCTTATATATAATTTAACATTATATTTATAATTGAATATAAATCCCCATACCTCTCCTCTTCTCCTCTTAATCTAGAAAATTAATAAATCATTCGTGACGTATAGATTCACCACCTTCATCGATGAAAAACATTCTTTGTCTTTTAATTCATTCATGGGTGGTCAAAAAACAATTATTATGGATAAATATTATTTTATTATACATATCATAAGTGAAATAATTTTCTTGAATGAATATATATAAATTATATTAAATGATATGATATAAGTTCATGAAGGTTGTAAAAAACACCAAAATAAATTAAATCATTTTCATTAATGTTTTATCTAATGACTCATCCTAATATATTAAAATAATATATGGTATCATTTAAAATTATTTTAATATAATAATATAGTTTCATACCAATGGGGATTTTTTTCTTTCATTTAATAAGAATATTTATAATGAAACAACCTTTGAAACCTTTAAATAAACACACATGAAACAGTGAAAATAACACAATATTATCAATAAATGCATGGAATTTTTATATAAAAATATCATGTAATGGATAATAGATATTAATATACTTTGGTAATATATTAATAACATAATTTAAACCATTATATATGATGTTTGAATACATTTTATGTAAGATGATCCTGAGGTAAGGGACATATAATTGAAAATCCTCTGTTATGTTTATTTTTTACAAAATTTAAATTGGTTGACTCTATGATATAAGTATTCATGTTTTATGATTATTTTGTTTTTCAGGGGAATTTTTTATGATGATGGATGAGACCTATATCTCCCTCTAATTCATTCTATATATTTAGTTTTGAAGTTGACTGTAATGGTTATTCCATGTGTTACTGTGATGTTTACATCATAAGGCCGTCGTGAGGGTCACATTATAAGGTATCCATGAGGGTTAAAAATAATATGGCAGCCGTGATGTTTACAATACTAAGTAATTAAATCCCTAAGTTACCAATATTGTTTTATTTATGTTTTCTATGTGTTATTGCAATATCATGTTTTCACAAAGTAAATATATGATACATTACGGGTGATAAGTATATATTTGTGAAAAATATTTCATATATTATATGTATTCATAGAATAAGAGTTTCATTATTTTATCATATTTTCCTTAATAATCATTTTGTGATGATCCAATTTTTTAAAATATTTTTCACTAGGTAAAAGGAAGAGTAATAGAAAACAAGAATCCAAAATGAATATTGTGAATATTTATCATGAAAAGATTTCATACTTTATTAAAAACATAGGTATTATGGAAGAAATGAATACCATTTTACAATAACACAATTTTTATGATTATGGTTTGATATGTATTAATTCTATATTAATTCTCTAAAACTCAACACTGAATATATTTTAGGGAATGTATGAAGGTAAATTCTAGTGGAATTATCCAGAATATGAATTGCTTAAGGTCGCATCCTTTTTTCAGAACACCGAATAAATTGTAATATACATTTCACATTTTGGTTTAACTAGTATAATGGTTTTGTGACATGATTTTATGGAAGTATTAGAAATTGAAAAATCATTATCATGGTGGTGGTAAATTGAAACATATTGGATGATTATATAAATTTAATAAAAAAATGGAAAGTAGAAACTATTTGGTGATGGGTATTCCATTAAAATAATAAAATTATATTATATACAAGATACTGAAGTGATCATAAATATTTGGATATAGGATTTTAGGTATGCATAATAAAAGAAATAAAACTGAAACAAATTTATAGAGATGGATTTAGGGTTTTACCTCTTGAATTCATCCCATTGAGAACCTATTTATGTCACTAGGGTTTGGTATATTATTAAGACCAAAGGATAGTAGAAATGAGTTAGATAAATGGGAAGGATATTTGGATGAAATTGTGATATCTTCATGGATTTGGAAGTATGAGGAGAAGGGGTAGTGATGTGTGGTATTTATAGTGGACGAGTGGGTGATTTTTATTATTTTATTCTTTAGTTTTTTGTGTTTTATCAATACTATTAATAGTGATGATTATTATGACTAAATAATATAACTAATGCATGTTTTTGTGAAACAATATGATACTAATTCATCTTTACAACATGAATGACACAATAATTCATGTATCTTTCCAGAATATAAAAGACCAAAAATTATTGTTTTTCACAATTCCACACAAATTTAAACTATTTAAGATAAATAAAAAAATTTATTTCTTAACCATTATTTAATGATTATAATTAAAAAATTGACATCATTTAATGAAAATAATTTTATAAATATGATAATTTTAATTTTAATCAATAAACATGTTTTATTCAAAAATTCTGATTTTAAAAATATATCTAATTTTTCTACACATCAAAAAATTAAATAAGGTCTCATAACATTATAGTAGAATCATGATAAAAAATTGTAATTGTTGAATCTATTTTAAAAAACATAATTGTCATATAAATCAGTATATTAATTAAAAAATTTAAATAAACGTTTATTTTTACAAACTATCAATTGTAAATATATGATTTGAAAAAATTATTTACTTAATCTATGATATAATTATATCATATAATAAATTAGATGAATAATACTTTTTATTAATAATTTCATAGGCATGGTTAGTATTCTAATGGTCACATTACTATTCCATAAGTCATGTTAATATTTAATTGTATATTATAGTTCATTTAAGCTTGGAGTTGTGTGAAAAATCAACTATTGAATGAATTGAATTTATATAATAAGGTACATATAATAAAATGGTTTGGTGTTAAATTATTTACTCCCTCATAATTTTCATGTTCAAGTTTTTCTTTAATATGTCCTTGTAAACATATGAGGGTTGTTATTTTCGTAATATCATCAGGTTCCCACACTGCTTCTTCTGATTTACTGAGTTTCCAAAACACTTTTACTTGTCCATTTTTATGATTTCACAATACTTTTTATCTTTTTTCAAGAATATCGATAGTCTCTTCATATTAAGACAAATCTGGTTCTATTTCTTTTTTTTCATTATTGAGTACGTGTGTTGTTTCTCGAAAGTAATTTTTTACTAGTGTTATGTGGAACATGTCCTGAACATTGGAAAGAATTTATAGAATTACTAATTTGTAAGCTATAGATCTGGTTCATTCTAGAATTTCAAATTGATCAGTGTACCTAGGTCTTAGTTTCACTTTCTTGATGAACATTAAGACCCCCTTCTTTGTAGATACTTTGAGAATGACATGATTTCCTACTTGAAATTACTTATCCATTCTCTGGTTGTCTGTATAACTATTTGGTATTCATTGAGTCCCTTTAGTATGATCCCGAATAGTCGTCACCTTTGTTGTTTTCGATTCTATAATTTTTGGGCCTCTAAGATTCCTATCACGAACATCATCACAAAAAGTTATAATATGAAATATCATCCCATATAATGGTTTATATGGTATAGTTTAAATTCTATAATTTAAATTATCAAATGAGGAAAACTCTACAGAAGGTAAATACTGAGCCCAAAAATCATGAATGTCATGTGATCATTATCTCAACATGTCTTCCAATGATTGACTAGTCATTTCAGACTATCTGTTTGTTTGAGCATGATAATAAGTACTCATATGAATCTCAATATCCAAATCATTCAGAATAATCATTAATAAATTTGATGTAAAATAATGATCTCAATCAATGAAAATAAATTGACATGCATGATGAAGTCTTAAAACATCACTAATATAGAGTCTTATTTGGATTTCAAGAGGTATATCCTTTTTTATAGCATGAGAATGTGACAATATTCTAATAGGAAAAATAATAATACATATTGTGTCATTCATTCTAGGTGTCCTTCGTAGTCCTGTGATTAAATCATTCTCAATTTCATCCCCCTTTGGCATCGGAATAGGTATTGGTTTTGTGACTCCTGAATGATGTTGTCTCTCATCCTTCACTTGTTTACTTGTTATAAACCATAACACATATTCGAAAACTCAATATTTTGTATTATCTCACAAAAGTGTAATTTCATTTCTCTATAAATAATATTTCTACCTGGGTGTATATAAAAATTTTATCGATGAGAATCATCTAATAGTACCCTTTATAGTTGTGGTATGTATTGAACACATAACCTATTTCCAAATTTCAAAATTCCTTTTTCATACACAAATTCTTCAATTCTACTTTCCTTAATGGAATAAATTTTGTATTAAAAATTATCATCATCAGATTGAGAGATTTCTATCTTCTCCAGTAAATATGGCTTCACAATCATTTGAAAAAGGATTGAAGATTCTTCTTCATAAACAAATTCCAATATCCATGTTTTCTAAATCTATAAAAATAAGATATTTTCCAATCCACATCTGAGTTATAATAGCACGAACTATCTTAAATAATACATCTTATACATTATTTTATCTTCATGGGAGGTTGTGTATTGACCTATCATAATCGTTGAGTCACTAGAGAAATCTCCTTTTCATCAGGTTGAGTTCATTTTGTGTAAATAATTATACCAAACTCGTTTTATAAACATATATACCACATTTATCACCATATATAGCATGTCTCTATATATTCATATCAATTATTTTTTATGATATATCAAGATCATGATTTAGATAATTTTTTTCCAGTTTCGTCAACTATCATGATGAATAAAAAATATATGGGTCATTTGTTCATAATAAAACTACCCATTCAATTTTTGATGTGTCACTATATATTGAAAACCCATAATTTACTAATGGAAGATTCAAATTTGGAACATTGTCCAATATTCTCATTAATTATTCAAAATACTCTTCACATTCATTTTTACATAAAAACATAATCAATTTAACAGTGATTGTTGTTAATGGGTTATCCAATCAAAACAATTATGTACAAAATTTCAAGAGTAACCTGCTAAACTAGTGAATCTATGTACCATGATTATGTTCTTTGGTGTAGTCCATTTTTGGAATACCTTTTTCTTTATAGGGGAAACTGAGATTACATTTGTAGAGATAATATAGCCAATTAAATAAACTATTTGATGCTATAATTCACACATTCTAAATATCCCATATAAGTATTTTATTATAAGAGTCTAATGAATGATCCTCAAATGGGTTCTCATAGTCCTCATAGATTTTTTAGTACCCCAATAAATCATAAATAAATACCATGAAACATTCTCAAGATATTACTCAAATACACCATTCATTAGATCCAAGAAAACATAGGGTGAATTAGTCAGTCCAAATTGAATTACTGTAAAGTCATAATGTCCATACCAAGTTCAAAATTCAATCTTCATAATATCATCTATCTTTATATGTAATTTATGATATCCAAAATGATGTTAAATCTTCATAAAATATTGATTTCCACGAATTTGATCAAATAAATCATTTATGGTAAGAAATGGGTACATTTTCATTATTTTAATATGAATGATTTTGTTATATTCAATTCATAGCCTCAAGGACCCATAATTATTATTAAAAAATAGAACATGCCCCCAATGCAAAATCAGTATAGTTAATGAATCCATTATTACTCAAATCCTAATAGTATTTCATTAGGGATTATATCAATGGTAAATTTAATTCTTCATGTAGTCTTTGATAATAGTATTTCATTAGGCATTATATCAATGGTAAATTTGACTTCACGTTCTTTGGGGTGTCTAGGTTATTCCTCCTAAAATTTATCAATGTATTCCTCTGTAATTCTTACAACCTCTATTTAAAGATGGATTTCCTCATACATGGATTTTTTTTCAATTCTTCCCCATGAATTTCATTGAGTATAGACACTAAGGGTGGAACATGATATCACTTTGATGATAAATTTTCTTCTCTAAAGATATGAGATTCTACATCTTACTCATAAATCATAATTACCTTCTTATTGTAATAAATTTATTGAATTATAATTTGAGTGTTTGTATATAAAAATGATCATATCAAATTCAACCATAACTATGAAAAAAAGGTTTGGAAATAAAGAACGTTTTATTCTATAATTATAACATCTCAACACCTTTTTGATGATTTGATACATACCTTAGGGTTTTTTTGAAACTCGCTCATTAAATGAAATGGGAAATAACAAATTTTCTTCTAAAATTAGGCAGATTTAATAAATTACAATGATACAAAATCTAAAAAAAATCCATGGACACAATTGATGATAGTATTATTATACCGCATACCACATCATTGGCTACTAATACTTCATCTATAATGATCACATAATCTTTTCCATCTCTTCCTGGATTTTTCTCTAGTACATTCCCCTATTACTCGGTACATTGAATTTAATAATACCTTATTTAATTATAGTTGAATAATAGAATATTATTTATTTTTTTCATCCCATGAAATCAATATATTGATGAACCTTTTGTCAATAATTATAAAAAAAATAACATTCCTTTCAAGCATGATTCCATGAATATTCATTCTACAATTTTCATTCAATAAAAATTTCTTCATTCCCTTCTTCTTCTTTGACACTGATCCTTTTCCATGCTTATCAGATTCCATATTAATCTCCTGATTTCTAATGAACAAATATGATCATGAATATTCTTTCTCTATTTTGATGGAACTTAATACTACATCATAAAATTACGAAAATGTTTGATAATCAAGTTCCATTTGGAATGATGGTTTAATACCATTATAGAAAAGGTAAATCATGTCATTCAAATCATGTATCTAATCTATATAATACATGTATTATCATGTGAATTAAGACATTTACTCTAAAACAAACTATTTTTACCATTTATTTATGATAAGAAATTTTATTATCATTTGTGTTAATTTATTTTTAGGGGAATATTTTTTGAAAAATGTTTCTTTAAAAGTTCTCCATTCAATTTATTCTATTTCATGTTCCTCTTTTGTATTTTGACTCAGTGACCACCATTGATTAGTATATCCATTGAGAAAGTATACTTCATGTACTAAAATTTCATTTCCATTGCATCCCAATGCCAAAAATATCCTTTTAGAGGAGTTGATCCACTTTTGATCTACCACTAGTTTAGTATTCCCCCTAAAATACGAGGGCTTCTTCCATATTGTCACACCCGGCTTTTCATGTCATGGATTTGATATCCATTGATGGGAATCCAGATCATTTTCTTTCGTTTTGGTAGATATGAATGTTGATTTAGGATCTTATATCTATTTATAATCATCTTATCATGGGTGACCCATAATATTATTGGGTTTTTTAAGCAAAAGGGTGGTTACTTCAAGATATAGGCCAACCATGTGCCCATTTCCAAATTTAAAATCAAAATATATTTCATCCCTAAATCATTATTTTTAAAATATATATGACTCGTTCAACATCCAATATGGTCTCCTCTAACATGTTCATTCCAAACTATCCATTTTTACCCCTTTAGGAATTCATAATCATTATGGATTTGAGTTAATTATTCACGTATTGGACTAGTATCATAGCCAATTTCAAGTTTAAAAAACATAATTTCCATCATTTATATATTATTAATTACATAATATGTTTCAGTTATTACACCTATCACATGAGGCCAACAACCCTATACACACCACTGTTTTTCATTTCCCCTCTTTGGAGCTTATATTCATTGGCGATTAAGGAGAACATCCTCAAGATTTCTCAAATTGTTCAGATTTAAAGTGTTAATTTGATTCTTTCATAAATCATTCTTTTTTACTCAATTTCTCCCCAAATATTAATCACCTAGTTATTAATAACCTATGAAGACTCTCCATGGAGTTTTAATCCATTATAATTTTTCTATGGGTGTAGATATAAGGGAAGACTTAGAGTTTTCTAGTATTCTAGGTGAGATTCCTTCTCCTTTCTCCTCTATTTTCCTCATCCTTCGATTATTTTTTGGTTTTATCTTCTTCTCTACTCATACATGACCTAGGTTTCTATTATCCCTTCATTTTGGTAGAGTTTTTTTGGGGATTGTAGTCTTATAGTTAGTTTTTATAAACACTTAGATGGAAATATCAGGTGTGTGTTTCCATTCCGCCATGGATTTGAGGTAGCATTCTATTGCACATGTTTATTTTATTTATGATAATATATTTTATTGTATTATAACACTATAAATATTCTGAGTATTTTTTTATAAGTCATAAATAAATTTATTTGGTGTGCAGTGTCGGGTGTATGCATTGTTTTGTGAAAAGTATTGTTGTATTGTTATAAATGTGCACACAATGTGTTTGTTTAAATAGTCTATTATCCTTCACACCTAGTTTGTGATGTTTATTACCTAGATTAGGGTATTTTGAACATGATTTGGTATATTTAATAAATTTGTGTAATTCATTTGGAATTTTTATTTCATTTCAGGTGATTAAAATTAATTGTGTTGTAATATAGTGGATTTAATGTGGTCGTTAAATTTCTCGGTAGGATTTTATGTGTTATGTGTGATTTAAAATGATTTTTTTGGATTTATAAATTCATGGGAAGCATGAAAAATCGTATTTTTGGTCCTTCTATGGCTTTAAAATGTTTCATTGATGGTACAAACAATTGGTTTATTGGATTATAAAATGTTTTGGTCTGAGTTGCCGGAAAATAGCCCATTAGGCATCCTTATAAAAATAGTTATAGTTCGGATGTGTATCCTGAATGTTTTAAGCGATATATGAATGAGGTTTTCTTCTTTTAATGTTTTTTATACCCCAGATTATTGAAAATGGAATTTTTACCTTTGGGAAGTGTTATTTTTTGGAAATTATTCATTGTCTGTTTGGAAACATCGTGATAAATTGTGAAATTGTAATTCATGAAAAACTTGTGTGGATGATTCTAATTCTATTATTTTATGTATATAATGGATTTGATTTACTATCTAGTTAATCCTTGTGGTCCATTATGAGAGAGACTTGGGTTTGACTCTTTATGATATTTTTTATTAATGCCATATATCAGTCCATGGAGTGAGTCAGCGTGATGTCTAATGTGAATTATTATTATATATATGATACGAGTGGATTATCTTATTGAATCAGTTGGATCACAATTATTATATACCTAAGACATGGTATACTGTCATATTAATATAATATTATAAGAATGATTACTACACTGGTAGGTTGTGGTACTGACCAGTCGCGGATAGTAGGTAGATATATTATGTTTATTGTAGTGTGATTTTCCCTTGACCTGCCTGAGAAAGAATTAATGAGCATATTATGAGTATTAATTTCATTTTTTGTAACATGTAAATAGGGATGAGGTCTCATGTATTAGTTTCTTCTTTATTATTCGTGATATCTTCGGTTCACCCATGTTTATTTGGATTTCGGTTGCTTGAAGTGATGAATATGATACTTGTACGTACATTTACATTACCCTTGTTGTGTTATTATTATCATGCATTTATGTGTATTTTTTTTCTTGGAAATTGGTGTGCTATTTTAGATAAGAATTATGAAAATAATTTTCAAACAAAATCATTTTATCTTCTTAGTACAAATCTAAAAATGTAAACATCACATTACCCTTTAAAATTCTCTTTGTACACTTGTTGAACAAATATTCTTTTGGAAATGAATTAGGGAAATGGGTTTTAGATTTATTTGAGTAATCAGATAAAAAACATACATTTATATATTTTAGTTAAAACATGAAATTTATGTTTCTTTTATTTTAAAGGATGTGTATTGGGAATAGATTATCAGGCTATCCCACTGTGTTTTAATACTCATTACTATAGTTATTTTTCTTTTTTTTTCACTTTTGCAGGTTTCAGCTTGAGTTTGGTCGCCTTGAGAGACCTCTGATTGTTGTGTTGGAGTGTAAAAAATGGGGTAACATAGAGTTATTTGATAATTTTGTCCAGAACAATTAGTTTTATCATTTAGTTGTACTTTATGTTCTATTTTATATATGAAGACCATTATATGTTTTGAATATGTTTTTTGGGTTGTGAATTTCATTACACTTTTTATTATTATTTATATTTAGGTGAAATGATTCCCTTGTCTACTCTAATGATGCACGATACTAGTTTCCATAAATGTGGATTTGGAACGCCCTTCAAGCAATGTCATGGATCGGTTCGGGTTCCCCGTTCGGGGTCAACATAGGTTGGTTCATAACAAAATGGTATCAAAGGTGGTTGGCTCTTAGCAAGACTTTTTTTTATAGTTCCTTTGTTATTTCATGGATTTCATGGTATATGGGGATGTATTGTCAAAACATGATGGGTAGGTTCGAGAAGATCATTGCATACACTTTCACATTTTGATCCTTTGGTGTCCGTGGGATGCCTGGTTTTATTAGTTTCTTGGGTTCTTAAGGATTGTTAGGAGATTGGGATACAACCATGGGAGTTGGGCTAATTTCCTTTGTGAGATCGCAGGGCCTAGAAATCCATGTGGAGCTTATGAATGGACCTAAGAAGGAACACTTTGTTGATGGTGAGTTTAACATATGGCCTCCAACCATATGGGCATGTCACCCATTGAAAATAGTTCCTTTTTGTGAGTCTATTATACATTTCTATAATTCTGTTTGTTTTAAATCATTTTGTGGGAATTGTAGAATTCGGTTTTCAAAATTTAATATGATAAAGGTTTTGTAATTTTGGTTTTTGTGAAACAAATTATGGGGATATAGAGGAAATTATTTAATGGGAATGAATTTCCATATTCTATGGTTTTTTTTGAAATGAAATGTTTGTAAGGATTCAATAATTTAAAATTGACTCTAATTTTTTAAATGTATAGTTTTTGTTTATTCAAATGTGTTTGAATATGATGAATGTGTTTTGGAAATGGGGTTTTTAGTGGGTGTTTTTTTTATGAAAAGGGGATTTAGCTTCTGTGGTAGTTGGATTATGAAAAAAGACCTTGCAATATTGTTGATTATTGTAAAGGGGTATTTAAAATAGAATTGATGTTTATGGATTTTATATTAATAAAAATTAATTGGGATTTAATAAAATGGTTCTTGATTAATTGTTTTTTTGGTGAAATCTTAAAATGGGTTTTTATTTATTGGTTAATGTACCTTTTGAAGTCACATGATTTTTTTTTTGGAGTGATGGTTGTTTTATTTTATCCATTGGTGCATTAATTTCCTCTCATATTCATGGAATTATGGATATATGGATGAATGGTAGGTAGGTTATTGTGGTTGGTTCCCTAGGGTGGCATGTAAATTTTCATATGAATGAGACTTGATGAAAACCCATTGGTGGATGAGAAAATCCACCAAGTGGGTTTGTTTTTTCAAATGAGTAATAAGAGGAAAAAATTTTGTGTTTATACTAAATGAATTATTAGGTGGATGTTTTTTCATATATAATATAATTTTTGTTCATTATGTATGATTTCTCTTTATATAGAAGTCAAATTCTTGTTGTGTCTTGAAATGCGATCTCATTAGTGGCTCAGTTTCAGAGCAATGTTCAGTGTGTTTATAATGTTGTGATGGGTTTGGTGATGTGGAAACTGATGGTTCTCCATTAGAAAATAGTCCAATTAAAATGCCTAAGTATTATTTTAATTCATTAAATACAACTATTATAAAGATTCATCAACTTTTTTATGGAATATAGTTCTTTCTGAGATTGATTTAATGTGTTTCCCTATTGGTAATAATTATATTGGATATAGCAGTTGTGTTTGGTGATGTTGATGTGTATTTCTGTATTACTTTTATATTTAGCTCCTCCTTTGTAATGAGGTATATTGTTTTTATGTATCTATGATTTCATAATTAGATGAAGGTTTGTTGTTGAGAATGCTAGTTTCATGGGATGTTGTGATATGTAACTCCAAACTACGGCGCAATAGATGCTTCAATCATTAGGGATTGAGACATAGGCCTTGTAGTGTATCTTTTCACCCAGTTATAAACATTCCAGATGTGTGTGGATTTCGAATATGCCTCGTCCATCAGAATTTAGGTATGACAATTTATAATATTTTATTATGTGTTTTCATCACTGTGATTTTTGTTTCCCTTTTTTCACAAATATTACGGTTGAATTAACTCCCACCCAATTTCTATTGGAATGCCTTATCATAAGTGGGGTTCTGATCCATTTACATGTATGGACCACCAATGTGAATCATGTGTGGTCTTTTTTTTACCTAATCAATGGTGGAGTGTATTGGGTGGTTACTATATTATTTTGTGGTTTCAGTGTCCCAACGATTGGTTCTCCTTCCCTCCATACCCCGAGTGGCGTGTGTTTTTATCACTGCTAAAAGTGTTGGCCCAATTCTTGTCCCCACTGTTCGAGAGTGGTTCGTTCAAATTTTCATTTGTTATCCATATTAACTTGGGTTTTTGGGTTTTTGTGGGAGTGTTTTGGTGGGCCTACATGGGTGAGGACTGATTCTAGTACATGTTTAATATTTGTTTGTTCATTTCTTATTGGTCTCTAATGGTGGGGAGACCCACTATGGGTTTTGATGATCATTCCTTTAATAATTATTCAGATGGTTGTAGTAGTATAATATTTTGGATACTATTATGACCTCTTCCATAAAATTATACTTATTTTCCGATTCAAATTTGTTTTTCGTGATTGTTAGGTTCAATGGGAGAATGCACAACAATCTGGTTCTTGGCTTAGTGGTCAAGGTGGTGGCTTGAATTTTCTGTTAATTCTCAAGAATTGGTTGTGATTTTGTGTCATGTTTAAGTTCCATTGATGGTGGATGATATTTCCATTTAATTAGTGGATTATACATTTTGATATAGGATCATTATGTGTTTATATTTTAGCTACAAAGAGTTCTGGCTTCCGAGGGTGGAAATCAATAATGGTGGGGAGAATTGTCACACTCAGTTTTTCATGTCATGGTTTTGATCTGGTTTATTGGAAATCTGGGTCTATTTAATTGGTTTTGGGAGAAATTAATGCTGATTTTTTAACTTAGATATATATCTAATCATCCTACCATGGGTGACCCATATTGTTTTTGGGTGTTTTAGGAGAAAAGGATGGTTACTTAATGATTTGGTCCCACCAAGATCACATTTCTAGATTTAAAATAAAAATCTATTTATTTTATAACTATGTAGTTTTAAAATATCTTTCACTAATTACACATTAATCATGGCCTCTTCTGACATATTCAAACCACAATATCTATTTGTACCCCCTTAAAAATTTATAATAATGGAGGATTTGGGTTATTTATTTAGGTATTGGGCCAGCTTGTGATCCCATTTCTAGTTCAAAACAATTTATTTTACCCTATTATATATTATTAAATTTTAATATTTTTTTATGATTCTACCAATCATTCGAGCCCAAGAACACTATACACACCCCGTGTTTTATTTCACCTTTTTGTAGCTCATATTCATCACAGATTTGGGAGATCATCCTCAAGGTTTCTAAAATCGTCCAAATTTGAAGATATAATTTGTTTCATTCATAAATAATAGTATTTTTAAATTTCCCCCAAATATGTTTCCCATTATTCTTCTAGACCTATGTATTCTCTCTAATGAGATAAAAGATATTCTCTTTCCTCTATAGGTGTAGATCTAAGGTAATTCGATGAGTATTTCTAGTTTCCATGGTGAGATTCCTTATCCTTTTTCCTCCCTCTTCCTTCTCATTCAATTATTTATTGATTTTTTATTCTCTCCAAGTCATTATATTCCTATATTTTAGTTATCCCATGATTTGTATGGGGGTTTCGTTATTTTGTAGATGGTCATCATAGGTTTAGGGTATATAAACCCTTATATGTGATATCTAGTGTGCATTTCCATTCCACAAAGGATTTGATGTAGGTTTCCCATTACACATGTACATTTTATTTTAGATTCATATTTTTCCTGGTATTTTCACCCTATACAAATTATTACTATTTTTTTATAAGCATTTAATATCTTATTTTTGGGTGCAATGTGGTGTTTATGCCTTATTTTTTGAAAAGTAGCGTTGTTTTATTATAAAAGTGAACACAATGTGTTTGGTTATATGTTCGGTTATCTATCGCACATGGTTTTTTATGTTTTAAAACTTTTTATGGTATTTTTAGCATGGTTCAGGGTCTTTAAATAAAATTATCATGAAATGTATTTTTTTATAAATCTTCAAGTGCTTAAAATGAATTGTGTTATTATAGAGTGCATTACATGTGGTCTGTAAATTGACGGGATGTATTTTATGTGTTGTGTATTATTTAAAAGGAATTATTTGGATTTATAATTTCAAGGGAAGCATGAAAATTTTATTATTACGTCCTTCTATTGATTGACAATATATCTTTGTATGTACAAACAACTGTGTTTTTGGTTTATAACATGATTTCTCCCAAGTTTCCCGAAAATGGCCTGGATGGCATCCTTATAAAAATGGTTTTTATATGGATATGTAACATAAATGTTTTACGGGATTTGTAAAATTTTGGTCCTGCTATAAATGGTAAGTATTCACCACTATATTAATAGTGATAATTTTTCCATTGTAAAATGCTAGTTTTGAGAAATGATTAATGTCCGTTTGGGATACTTCGTGAAAAATGGTAAACAATTTTATTTTGAAAACAAATTGTGGATATTTCTCATTCAATCATAGTATGTATATAATGGATGTAATTTCGCTAGGAATAATTTTCATACATTATGAGAGTATATCATGTTATACTCATTATGTTATTTTTGATTAATGGAAACATACTAGTCTCTCGAGTGACTTGGGGTGATGTCTATTTTGAATTTTTAATATATATATGTGGTGATTGGATGCACATTTGGCATCGGTTGGCCCACCCCCATTAGATAATTGAGACGTGGGAACCCAGAATATTGACAGAATATTCTATGAATGATTGCTGCAATTGTAGGTTATGGTACTGACTAGTGGCCCATAGTAGGTGGATATATTGGGTTTATTGCTATAAGATTTTATCTTGGCATTCCTAAGAAAGGATTTTCACATATATTGACTGTTTTGATTTAATCATGTCTGAATTTCAATAGGGATAAGGCCTAATGTATTGGTGTATTCTAGATTATTCGTGATTTCCAAGGTTCTCCCATGTCTAGCAGTGAAGAATATGATGATTGTATATACATTTACCAATCCCTTGATCAGTAATTACTATCGTATCTTCATGAGTGTAGTTTTTCAGGAACGTGGTGGGATGGTTTTGATAAGGTTTATGAGATAGTTTTCAAATGAAAGTATTTTATCCTCTTCATATTAATATGATAATGTAAACATAACATTCACGTTGAAAATGAAACTAGAAAACTAGTTGAATGATTCTAGTTTTGGAAATGAATAAGAGAAAAGGGATGTACTTTGTTTTGATTATTCATATAGAAAACCTTAATTTTATATATTTTAGTTTAAGCATGAAAGTGATATTCCATTTATTTTAAAGGATGTGCATTGGAAATAGATATTCAGGCTATCCTACAGAGTTTTAATACTAAAACCTATAGTTTTTTTTCTGTTTTTATCCCTTGTGCATGTTTCAGCTTGAGTTTGATCAACATGAGCATTATTTGACCCTTGGTTTGGAGAGTGACCAGTGTGGTCACAAAGATATAGTTAATTATCTGGTCCAATTGTTTTAGTTGTATTGTTTTGTTCTACTTCATGTTTTGTTGTATACATGATGACCAATTTAGGTTTTATAAATGTGTATTGGGAAGTCCAATTCCTTCCACACTATATTTTATTTATTATATTTCATTTAAATCATTCACTTGTTTACTCTAATTATTCCTTCAACTGGCTTACAGCCTGTGGGGATCAGAAATTCCCTTTGGGCCATGCCATTTATCGGTTCAGGTGCCCGGTTCCCCATCAACCCATGATGGTTTGTGACATAAATTAAGCAATCCAATAGAGGTGTATTTGGGTTATTCAACATAAAATGATTATGTATTCCTAAAATGTCCATGATTTTCTCATCGATAACACTGTATTTGATGACTGCATCAGTGGGGTAATCCACACATTAACCATGAGTATTGATTCCATTTCTTCCAATATGATCAATAAATAAATAATGGAACAAACTATGTTTGTGTGTAATCATCCTGGGATTCGAGCGAAAAAATAACTATATAGAGTTATTATATATTTTTTGTTTATTAGTCATCTAGTTCCTAGGGTTTCTACTAAAAATTATCTTAGACCAACTATAAGATACCCTCCCCCAGTAACCCTGAGATAGTGGTTGTTTTTTTAGAATGTCATTGAAATAATAGATCACATCCCCAAGGATTGATTAGTTTTGTAGTCATGAATAACTAGATATTTAAATGGTTCCCTTATTACATTGGTAAAAAATCATAGAACATAACAACTTTAAATAGAATTCATTTTCAACACATATTTAATTATTTTATATTCTCAAAAATGTGATGGAAAAAAATTAAAGGGTTGTGTTAAACCCTGACTAAGGGTTATATGAAATAATAATAAATAAATAAATGTCAATAAGGACTAGACATTATATATAGGTATTGAATCTGAAAAACACAAGTCATCCAGACACTGAGAATGAAGATGGAATGATAGATTTTTTCATAGGGAAACCATCATGGATTATAATAACTAAACACTGAGTAATGAAAATGAGTACTTAATGGTATTATTTTATCATTAACAATAACCATTATACTACCATGAAGATCTATGTCTTTGGGTAAAAAAACATCTTATTCTTCTTTGAAACAAACTTTAAGGGTTTATCTCAAATGTTTTGTCTCATATGTTCTATTGATTCATCATGAGGCTATTAATAATCAGCACCCACATTTCACTACATGTCCAACATATTCATCATGCATAGATTCAATTCTATAATTTTTTTAATGAAAACTGCAAATGTAAAACCGATATAAGTCTAAGACAGTAAACATATCCATGATATAAGAAATATGGATATTTACTAAAAGATTCAATGAATAATGATAATAAATAAAACAAAATTTTACATACAAACACACACTAAATAAATAGTCAAAATAAATATCATAATGGTTTCCATGAAATGATGGAAAATAATTTTTATGAAACTTTATAAAAGACCCTCTTTAGTACGATTAAATGAAGAATAGAAAAGTGTATTTAAAGTGGGAATAAGATATTTATCTTCAAAAAACCACAAATTATAAAAAAAAAATCTCCATTATAAGAATAGTAATTTTAGAAAAATATTATTTTATTAAAATAGATTATATAGTATACTTTAAAATGGGTATGAAATTTGAATGTTCCCTTAAATCAGGCCGACATATTGGGATGAATTGAAACTATAACCATACAAAACATGTATTTCCCTATCAATGAAAGTATAATTAAGATAGGTAATTTTTGTGGAACATTAACACAGAATGTATGAGGATAAAATGAGATGAATTACGAATTAATCTTGGGTATAGGGTGTGAATGATTAACCTGAATGAAAAAATGTATTTTTGTGTAGAATATCTAACCTTATCACTGAATGTGTTCTTCACATGTATTTATGTTATGGAAAATGAAATTTAATACATTAATAATATAATTTAGAACCTCTGAAACATATCTTTTATTTATTATAATTTCATTTATTTCATTTCTAATGAGTAATAGGATTCAATTTTGTTGTTCGGAAGTGTTAATTCCCTTTGTTTTCATGATTGGTTCCCTTACGTATAATTATGGGAATTCATTAAAAATATATGGAAAAATAAATAAGTTAAAGTATTTATTATTAATGAGATTCCATAATTTTAAATGGTCTATAAATCATTTTTTATATGGTATTTTGATGATTAATAATATAATAACATAAAGGTAACCATTAGGATTATTTTAGTATTTTTCAATCGTCACGTAAGAGTTTTGATTTATTAATTAATATTGTATATATATATATATATATTATAGATATAGAATTATAAATAAGTTCTAATTTATATATTACACTCTGGATTGACTTTTATTACGGTTTTATGGCTGTATGTGAAAGAAATATTATAAAATCATAACACATTGACCATTATGGCAGTAAATTGACACATCACAAATGATATTTTCATTGTTATAACAAAAGGGATTAGAGAAGGGCTTCGATGAATGATTTTATGTTTACATAATATAATTCATTTATATATAATTAAATTGAGTGTTAATGAATTTTATACAGTGAAGGTGATGGAAGGATACAAAAATCAATTAAATTGATAGAAATTGAAATAGAGGGATTAAGGGTTTTTAATCATGAATTATTCTACATGAGAACCTCTTTAAAGAACTTCAGTTTGAAATTATATTGAGACCAAAGTCTCTTGTAAAAGGGAGATAATTGGGAAGGGTTTTGGAATAAAATTGCTCAACATTAAAGGCATTTTATTTGTGAATAAAATGGGTGGTGAGGGGTGGTATTTATATTGGAGGAGAGGGTTGTTTTAGATTATTATATTTTTTAGTTTATTATTCAGGCTCAAGACTCCTTGTAGTGATGATTCAAGTGATTATATATAGTAATATATTCTTTTTATTTAGAACCAAAAGGTTCTTACTTCATCCATACATCATCCATGACTCAACAATTCATTTATTTTGCTAAAATTTTAAATACCCAAGAGTTCCATATTTCATTATCGAACATAAATTACACTACTTCATAAGAATCCAAAAAATTAAATGTAACCATTTTTCAACATATAAATTAAAAAAATGGAATCAATTTTATGAAAATAATTATATATATACGAGAAATATAATTTTTAATTTAAATATTTATATATTCGGAACATACTAATTTTAAAATTATAAATGTTTTTATGACACATTGAAAAATTAAATAATGTCTCAAAAAATTGTCTTACATTCATAACAGTACACAATATTGATTTATGAATCTATTTTATCAAAATATTTTTTTTAAAAATCGCGATGTTAGTTTAAAATAATGTAAATTATCATTTATGATTCACAAAAATATCAATAATTTATTTATCATTTTGAAAACATTTATTTAGTTAATCTATGTTACGTTATTAAATAATTCAATTTATAATATTATTAAATTTAATTTATACTTTCACATTATAGGATACTATAATAATGGTCATATTACTATATCTCATGGTCATATTACTATTCCAACGGTGATGTTTTTATTTTATAGTACATTACCGCTCATTTAAGCTCGTTGTTTTTTGTAATCAAAGCTATAAAATAAGTTTAATTTCTTTAATAATATACAAAACATACAATATTATATTTTTATAATAATACATGCATTCCTTCCAAAACATCTTAGTTTAGTTCAAGGGGAGTACCACTACTGGGAGAGATACACCACCATACCCAGTCATAGTTGTTTCATTATGATGGATTAGTTTACACCTTCATCCAATATTGGATCATGTTTTATGTTATGTTCAAATCACTATTTCATGATATAAAAATCAATAACCATATCATTACAGATAGATATATGTCCCACCCATCAAATAATGATATCTTATATATATGTTTCATATGATAATAAATCAGCCATCGTATATTGGCCCGTAAAAGATATGACTTTCATAATCATTATATCATAACACTTGAAATGAAATTGGTGACTTAAATATCTCATCATATAAAAACCCCTGGAAATAAGATAGGATAAAGTATCAATTCATCGTAGAATAAATCATGAAAGGAAATTGTATTAATAAGTGTATAATCAATTGTTATGAAATGAGTTTCATAAACATCATGCCAAAAAAAATAAACCATTCATAGAAATAATATAAATGGTAATAATAGATCACATCCACAAAAAATAATGATTAACACTAAATGAAATGATATTATATTTAAAATAATTGTTAGAGATCATTTGAAATTTTAATTTATGAAAATTACATTTCCTACTTTTTTAACAGTTTTTAAAATATAAAACCTTTTGAAACCCTTTTTTCCTAGAAAATAATTATCAAAACTTATAATGAACTCTTTTAAAATCAATTTCAACATATTTTTTAGATATAAGAAATTTTAAAATAATTTTAATTGAAAATAATCTTAATATATAATTTAATGTTTTTAGGAAAACAGTAATGGAAAATAAGGATTTAGGTGAAAATAGATCTCCAATCAAAGAGAGAAATATGGCCATATTTGGAAAAAATATTTTATTAATCGACATAACTACCAAATATTGAAAAATTGATTCCAATATGAAAATATATCATGAATAATTATTAGAGAATAAAATAAATTGGATTTATTGAGAGATTGTTCATAATAATTCATGAATATAATAATAATCATATATAATCATGATAAATGAAGAAATTGTAAACTTAAACTTTTACCACTTTGGAAACATTAAATCATAACATAAATGAGGGAATAATATTAAATAAAGCATAAAATTACATGTAAATAATGATATTACTAAAAAAACATGTTAATGGTTAATATATACCTCTCGTAAAAGAATATAGTTTCATTACATAACATTGGTCATAGAGAATTGAAATTGAGACAATATTAATTTATATATTTAATAAATTTGGAACTGTAAACCCCATAAAAGGGATATCATTAAATGGATATTTAAATAACCATAAATTTATGTATAATAATAATTTAATAAATTCATGGATAGTATATTCAACATAGAAATGTAATGTGTGGTGAATATGGTATAATTATTGTACAAATAAAAGTGAGTCTAGAAATCTAAATACCTTATGTATTGACTCATTTTGTTCTCAATAAAACCTCCTATGTATAAAATATAATCTTATTATATATATTATAGAACCATATTTATTTATATTATACCACATATGATTTTTATGAGTTTTTATTTCCCGTTTATTAATAATTCCATGTTAACGCTACATTTCTCATAATAACCAATTTATTTTAATAACCGTGTTTTGATTCTCTCTATTTTTTTTCTCTTACTTATCTCGTTATTTCACAATCTAAATAATTACAACCATGATAGATATATCATTTATATTAAAAATATATGTTATTATAAAAATCTCTAAAAGATAGAAATAGAATGAAATTACACCATTCATATAGATGGTAGGCCTTAATTATACATGAATATTTTGTCCATTTTAACTTTGTATTGGAAGAAATAAGAACACTAAATGATATATATATATATATAATTATTAAAAAATAATTATAACTTCATATATATTTCATATTTATATTAAATTCATTTTTAATACATTCCATGTACAGTGTGAATGAATCACGTCACATTGAGTACGTGGTAGTCCACACATCTCCAAATGATGTTATTGTATTCCCACAAAATTGAAAGCATAAATTTTTTGGGTGTTGTAATAATTCCGAAAGAAAAAATAAACACATAATTAATATCATATATATAATATAATAATTTTAAGTGAATTATTATTTTTAAAATTCATTATTGGTAAATGAAAAAATGGAATTCATTTGTGAGGTGGTAGTCCACCGTACAAAAGAAGAATGATTGTGTATCCCATTTTATGGATGTGTGTAATGTTTTAGGATAGAAAAAAAATTATATCTATGTATATAGAGTATAATGACGTTATTATATTCTAATTTAATAAAAATATTAATTGAATGGGTGGATAATGGAATATAAAAAAAGTCATCCTTGAAAGATGTTACATCTTCTATGGGTAACCCCTTTTTCTTTACACTTATGAAATTAATTTTTTTATTTATAAAAAAATAAGGCTTCATTCATGTAATAAGATATGTATTTTAGATATTTTTATTGTTTGTTTATGATAAAATGAGATTGTGATGTTTAGAGAAATTATGGGTTGAGTAACCATTTATAGTGGAGGAAAAGTTGCATTCTAGTAAATACAAAAATGTAAATACTATTATGATTTCATCCTTACATAATGCACCACTATCAATGGAATGTATTTATAAAATAATAGATTAACTTTTAATATTTATATGGAATGTTTTTGTAAAAAATTTCATTCTATTTTTGACCATTTGTTTTTAAGATTAGAATTTATGTAATGTCATTTTTTACATTAATCGTTGAAATTAATTTTAATTACATTCATTTATATCATCAATGAAAAACAATGTTGAACATAATAAAATTAATTATTTATGATTATTCCAAATATATAATCCATTTTAAAAACTTATAATCATATAATTTCTAGAAATAATGTTAAATTAATCTTATAGAATGGACAATGCTATGTGTTTTTAATGTGAAAATGATCAAAAGTTTGAAATATTATTATATCTGATTTCAATGTGAAAAATATTCAAATAACCTAAACTATTATTAAATATGTATAATTGAAATAATTATACTTTGAAATCAAATTACATTATAATATAACAATAAAAATAATTTTGATGAAAAGGTAGGTTTCAATTAAAATTCAATATTTCTCAATATCCGTCCCAAAATGAAATATTTCAAAAAAATCCCAAAAATTAACAGTAAGATAATTCTTTAATTATGAATAAAATAATTAATTTCAAATAATCATATTAAACTTCAAAAATATTGCAAAATTAATTTTATTATTATTCTTATAAGGACATAAAATGTTTTTCTTTTTTAAAAAAATATTCAAAACATATAAAGATGAAAAAAATTAAAATATTTCATAATAAATATTGTTTTTTTATATAAAACTAATACAATTTTGTTCATAAAAATCCATTTTTATATTTTCAGCAACCACTTCATGGTAGTGGGAACCTCACATGCAACATCCAACTGGTTTAAACCAAACCTCCACCCAAAACCAAATCCAAAAACCGTGAAACAAAAAAACCATACTACAAAACCGCTTAACACAGTTTGAAATTCAAAAGGCAGAACTGTGATTCACATAATTGGGTTGTGTAATCTCAAGCTACGAGGTGCCTAGATCCTTGCCACCTGATGTCGCCACTACACCATTGATTATCCCTCCAGTGATCTCCCAACACATCTTCGATTACGAAAAAATCTACCCCATCGTCGCTTCACATTCATCAACCGTCGATGCTGAGAACCATCACCGCACCAAAAAAATACACCAAATCCAGAGATGCCACTACACTTCATCCTCAAATTACTATCAACTGGATCTATTGCACACAAATAAAACCAACCAAACCCAAACTGATGCTTTTGAGGAAGAAACCCCAAGTAGATATAACAAACCAATTACCATCTTTATAGGTGTGAACCAACTCAAGGCTCTCCTGAAGCCCTGACGGCCACTAGACACCACATCCCAAAACCACATGGTTACCTCTGCATCAGGTCTGATAGGGACAGACACAGAAGAACATAAGGTCAGAGAAGGGGTCCGAACGACTGTAGTCTCTGAACGATGCCTGCATCTAGGGAATAGAGAGCCATAATCTACCAGAAAAAGCCGACCACAGTAGTGCTAGAAAACCAATCGACTCCCAAACCACTTTACCGAAAACCTCCGTGTTCCCAGTGCGCTATCTCAGACTTAGAGAGGCATAGAGGATATTGAGGTCAGAGAAGGGTTTGGAAGGTTGAGAGCTTCCCCAGCACACAACTATCGATGGGAAAGCTGGAAGAGCAGTTGAAGAAAACCCATGGTAGCGAGCGACTGAGAATAAATGCTGGTAGTGTTGGTATATAATGATTAAAATGGTGTATAATATAGTGAAATCGATAAATTAAATTAAATTTTTTCAAATAAAGTACATAAAAACTCAAGGTTTAAGATTCTTTACCCCTTAAAATGTTTTTCTACACATATATTTTTACTCTGGTGAAAAAATAAAGGATAATTTTACTTCAACATATCCTCATATTCCCAATAAACATCCTCTAACTAGATGTTTTTATGAAAAACATTGACTGGGTCAGTGGTCTTGTTTGGTAGAACCTACTCTATATAATCCAAAATTTAAACTAGTTGTTCCATGTAAAAAGATACATTCTCTTGTTGTATGATGTTTCATTTTAGTACATATGATGATATAAGTATGTACTCTCCTGAGAGATATACATGGAACACATCATGGAATTTAGAGTGGTTTGGTGGAAGTGCAAAGTGATTGGCCACCATCTTAAGAAGTACTTAATTTTAAAGTGTCCAATATACCCTGGCCATAGTTTCCCATTATGATGGATTCTCATATCTTTATTCAATATAGAAATTAATAGAACCACCATGTCATAAACCTAATATTTTTATGATAATGACTGTTTTCAATATAACGTTTTACCCTATTTGGAGATACCATGATATTCCACACAATGTATATATCCTTCTATTGTATTTCTTCAATGATCTCAAGTAAAAACATATTTTATTCTCCAACATCAATCCTGAACATTAGAGCTCTAAATATCACTCCACAGAGTGTCTGATATGGACCAATCTCAATTCTCAAGAGAAATATAATTTTTCAAAAAACCTCAACATGATGAAGGTGTTGATCCCAACCACATTTGAAATAAAATTAACAATATCTGAAAAAATTCTCTAGGATTTTAATAGTTCATTCAAAATTACTATATGTGTGAGGATGATAAGTAGTGTTTAAACATAATTAATATCTTGCACGTTCTAAATACATCTACCGAACATTATGGTAAACTGGAAAACCCAATCAGATATAATGGAATGGGGTAATCCATGAAACCTTACAAATTATGTAAAGTATATCTTTGAAATATTATCTAGATAAAAGTATTCTTTGATTGCAATGGAGTGTGCTGACATATTAAGATAATCCACTACCATAAATATATCATTAATAAATTGAATCATTTTATGGATTCCAATGATAAAATACATGGTACTACCCTCCCATTACCATTTGAGTGTGAGTAGTGGATTAAAAATCCCATACAATTTTTCCTTTCAGCCTTAAATTTCAAGAATATCATCAACAAGCTATATACTCTATAATATCTCTATCCATTCCTTCCTTCATGAAGATTTATTTTAAATATTTATACATCTTTATACTTCCAGGGTGAATAAAGAATGCTGAACTATGATCATCCCCTATCAACTCCTATTTATAATATGTATTAAAAGAAACACATACATTATTCTAAAACATAATCATTCTATTATGATCAAGGTTAAGCTCATGAATATTTCGAACATTCTTTAACATCACTTCATCTTCCATATACACCTATTTAATATTCCCTTTGATATATATTTGAACATTTCATTGAGAATGAAAAGATTTTCCCACTTCCTTTAGTATTTCCAAGTCTATCCTTTACATGTCAATAAATATTAGTTCATTTTTATCACCATAATGGTGAACATGGAATTATCCTTTTGACTCAAATCATTAGTCACCTGGTTCAGTTTCCTCGGTTAGTAATGTATTGTGGTTTCGTAATCCTTTTTAAATTCTAACAATATTCTCTAACACATGTTCTACTCCTTCTATGTGAAAATATAATTGAAACATTTATTATTATTATATATATCTCTTTATTCAGTATAATGATACTGCATCCATATCATTAATGAAAATATTATTATAGCTAAATTCAAATCCTGAGTTATGTACTTTTACTTATGAACCATAAATTTTCTTGAGCCATAGGATATAAACATTTAATTATGCATATAAATACACCATATTTCCTTCATAGGTGAATCACTATAGGATAAAAATCCATATCCAATTTAGTGTAATTAAATAATAGGTGAACTAACTAACCCTCTCTTCAGTTGAATTAAACTTTATTCACATTCATCCATCAAGAGGATCTTTTTCCCTTCCAAGATAACTTGGTCAAAGGATTCTGATATTCATGATAAATTCTCTATAAACCATCAACAATATATTACTAAACCAAGAAATTTATGGATATTAGTCCCCATGGATGGTCTAGGAAAACATTCAATTGCCTCCATCTTATATGGATGTAATATTATACCATCTCTGGAGACTATATGAAACAAATGAAACCTTTTACCGTAAAAATTCATACTTCGAAAAAATTTCATACATTTTCACTTTCCATAGAGTGATTAGTAGAATTATCATGTGGTATTTATGATCTTCATTTCCCACTATGTATATAATTATGTTATTTATAAATACTTCCATAAAAATTTCAATGTAATCTCTATAGACTCTAATCATTAAATACATAAAGATGATAGGGGAATTTGTGAGACTTAATTGGATCACTATATATTCAAAGTATAAATACCTTGAATGTAATTATACCTTGGGTATGTAATCCCCCATGACCCTTAATTAAAAATTTCCAAAATGTAGGTTAATCTTTGATTCTTATAGAGCTCCACAAAACTGATAAACAACTCATCAATACAGGAAGTAGATACTTATTCTTAACTTTGATATTGTTAATATCTTGATTATCAATCCATAGATGAACTAATCCATAAATATTTTTCACAAATAGAATATGTGCACACCATGGTCACAAACAAGAATGAATTAATCCCATATAAATGTTTTCATAGTGTTTCTTCATCAATTACCGCAACTCAATCAGAAAAATTCTATATGGAGTCTTTGAAATTGGTGTGTCACTTGGTATGAGTTATATCAAGAAATCTAATTCATGTATTAGTGGAAGGATACAACAATATCTGGAAGGATAACCAGAAATTCCCCAGCAATATGCCTATTAATTTTTAGTTTCCCCCTATCCATTTGAGACCAATACGCCTTATGAATGGGAATTAAAACCTATACACCAGATGTAATTCCGACAGGAAGTTCATACCTATCATCACATTGATATACATTCATAGGTTGTTTTGAAATATTAAACATAACATCCCTTACAATAAACTTGATATGGTATATGTGAATTCATATACAATACATTCCTATGATGAAATTAAACTCAACTAGAGGATGACTGAAATTATTTTATATAAGAACACTCTAACAAATGTCATCTGAAGAGAAATCGTTTACTTGGGATGTGATAATTGAACCATTAGTGGGTTGCACTACTAATTCCTCATATAATAATTTGGGTGGAATATTAATAATACATTAAAATTCATTATATAAGAATTATTCTGTTGGACCATAATCAAATAATACATTAAAATTTATTGAGTGGATGCAATGTGTACAATTCACAAGATCATTATCATGCCCTTCATCAAAAACACTGATCGTATTATATTTCCCATTATTCGTTTTCTTAATGTGCTACTGATACTGATTATCATAACTAAACCACTATTTAGGTTTCTAGAATACATAATTCCCATTGTCCTCCCACTTGAATAATCGATGTGGGGGATTAACTTTCTATGCAACTTTGTATTTATTAAAATTATTAGGTAACTTCTTAGAATCACATCAGAAATCAATTTCCTGATGAAATACCTTTCTAAAATATAGAAATTATTATACCCCCTTAAAACAATTTCCTCTATTCCTCTTATGATTCATATAGTGTGAAGGGAACCTTATTTCAGTCTCTCTATTTTTTGTAGATTTTTCATTTAAATCCATCTTTATTTCCTCTCAAAATCATGAGATTTATACATATATCCATCTACCAATTCGACATTGATAGAAAAATGAAAAATCTATAAACATCTAATGAATTATCTTCTGCCACACTCAATTAAGAAATATGGTTTTAATCCATTTGAGAATATATCATATTTACTTTTAGGTTGGATGAAAATTCCATCTGTGTACCTCACATGTCATGTATAATTAGTCTCAAAAATAATAATTGATTCATCATCCCTTTAGTTTAAAATATGGAACTCGTTCTCCATAAATGATCAATGTATATGTGAAAATTAGTTATAAAAAATAAATTATCGAAAAATTCCAAATCCATTTAGTATGTTTCATCTTAGGGCCTCATATTCTGGATTAGATTCCACCACTGGTCCACTTCTAAATTGAAATGATAAACAACTAAAATGAATTTCTCATTTTACGAACATTAGAAAATGAATAATATATTTTTAGTTGTTCAAATAAATTGTTTGTAAAAAGTTTTATAGAAGATCTACTAATGTACGGTTTACATTACCTAATGATAAAAAAAGTGGAAATTTATTCATTCATTTTACATTTCTGATGTTCAGTATGATTCATAGATTGAGAAATCTATGTGAGTATAACAACATGATTTTTTATTCAATCTCCATTAACATTGGTACTTTAATGAGTAAAATAATTACATTTACCAACATACCCCTCCTTAACATCGGTCCTTCAGATCCCATCCACTTACTAAAAATAATAAATAATAATAAATAATAAATAATCATTTAAGGAAAATACATAATAATTAAAACACACTTATTGATGAAGGAACATTATTTTTTAATCTATGATACCTCAGGTTTATCCATGGTCATTCATATTCATCATCTATTAAAATGTTTCATCATGTTTTATAAATAGTTGTTGAATTCCCAAATAATTCATGATTGGGTATTTATCAATAAAGTGTTTTTATAGTCATTACCCCTATGTACATAGGTTCCAAAGAAACATCCATTTATAGTATGTAGACATGGATATATTTTTAAGGAAACACTCACTCTATACATAAAAAATCATCCATGACATTTTCTTGTACTTTGATCATCAAAAGACTTATTCTCAGAGACACGTGCTCAATGACCTCAGTAGGGTTTTATCATTACATTTTACAAAGGTTAACTACATCTTTTCTCTAATAAAAACTATAGAGACCAAATATTCCCATACATTTACATTACATTATTTTTATGAAATATATAATACATTATATAAAAACATTCCAAAAATCCATATCAGTTTAGTGCATTAGGTAACATGGAATCATGAACACCAATCCATAATAGAGCTACATTATCTCCTGCTAGTTTCTCCAGGAATAACAACCTTCCTAGACACAAAATAAATAATACTTTTGTTTATAACCTGGGAATGAAATCAAAATAAAGGGTGATATCATATGATCAGTGATAGTAAAAAAGGGATATAAATAAGAATAATAGGAACATAAGGGTATGCGAACTTAATCATATCATTTAATGATCATACCATGCATATCAAATATAATATACCTGAATCATGGCATAAATTTCAAATGTTTATAATACATGAATCGTTAGGTAACAAAGAGAAGAGTACATTAAAGAAAAACCTTGGAATATGAAATGGAATTTTGGAAGATCCATAAAAATATAAATTAATTCCCTTTCAGTCTAGGCTCATATTCCAAAACATATCTTGGAACTTCATGGGGAATACCCCTACTCGGATGGATACACCACCATCAAAATCGCTATCCTTTATTTATAATGGATCATGTTATAAATTATTTCTATAGTGGATCAAGCCTCTAAACTTATTCCTATCACTACATATTTATTTATAAATATTTATCAAATGAATTGGATGTAGATATAGTTCGACCCATCTCATAATGAAATCATAGATATTTTTTAGACAAGATAATAAAACACTCATTATACCACAACCCATTAAAATATATGGGTTCTATAAAACTCATATAATAACTCCTAAAATGAAATTGGTATCATAAAATTTCTCCCATATCTTAAAATATACAATAGTGATATGTTTCAAATTATTTCATCATAAAATAACCTACCAAATTAAATTGGTTTATAAGTGTATAATTGGTGTAGGGGAAAATATTTTCACAAATATCATTCCAAGAAAAGATAAACCTTTTAGAGAAATAATATAAATGGTTAACATATATTATATCCCATGTAAGGAATGTAAAAAAATATATGTTATCCTAAATGGAAAATAATTATTAAATATCATTTAAAATATTTCATGATGAAAATATTATTTCTTATTTGAAAAAATACTTTTTGAACCATAAAACATTTTGAAAAACTTCTTCACTAAAACTGACATTGTAGAAATATAAATGATGTTTTCAAAACTCATTATAAACAAATTTTAAAACATAAAAAGTTATTAATTAATTTTCCATGAAAATGAACTAAAAGGTAACCTAAACAAATGTAAAACTATTTTGGAAAACATTGATTTGGGGGAATACTGTTTTCCGACTGATGAGAGAAATATGGTTTGATTACCTTAAAAACAATTTCTTAATCATATTATGTAACAATTAGTGGGAAAATAATACCTATACATAATGATATATTTAATTAATATAGTATTATAAAATTAATGAGATTTTCAAAGAGAATGATCATAATTTTCCATCAATTGATGAATAATTGTATACAATCCCTATAAACAATTAGATTATAACAATAAACTCTTACCATATTGGAAATAGTGAACCATAAAAACCATGGGATATTATAATTATATGAAGATCAAATTATTATTAGTAGAATTATATTAAAGATAAAATATTTGAAATGGTTGTATATAGACCTCATATACGTATATAGGTTTGTAACATAAGTTTTGTCTCAATAAAAGAATAATTAAGGCAAAATTAATTTAGCGCATTGGTAATATTTAATCCTTAACCACAATAAAATACATATAAGAAAAATGATATTTAAATACCCATAAATTTATGTGAAAAATAATATAATACATTCATGTCCATTATATGAACAACAAAAAACGAAGTGTAGCAAATATGGCATAAGTATCATAAAAAACGAGAATAGAAATCCCCTTAACATATGTATTGACTATCAATATAATTGTTCAAACAAAATTTATAATAAATATTTCTTATTATAAATATTTTAAAAAAAAACTAAATTATATAACACCATAAATTATTTTTTGGGAAATTTTGTTACCCATTTATTAACAATTCCATGTTAAAGTTAAATGTTGGGTAATAGTCGCTTTAATTTTTAGCATGTGTTTTGATTTTTTTTCACATACATATATCATTATTTATTAATCTCCATAATGATTGAGATAATATAAATATCATATATCTTAATTATATAATTATTTAAAATAATCTAAAAATGTATAAACAGGAAATGAAATACACAATTGTTGGAGACGGTGGGTCGAGTAAATGCATGAACGAGGTTTCCATTTTATTTTATTATTGAATGAAAGGAGAATGGTGAATTATATATATATATATATAATCATTCAAATATAATTATATTTAACATATATCACATATTTATATTAAACACATCCTCACTACATTCAATGTATAATGTTAATGATTCACATCGCTTTAAGGAGGTGGTATTCCACACATGCACAAAAAAAGTAATAGTATTGCCACAAAATGGAATGAATGATGTTATGTGTTATATATTAACTATATAAGAATATATATATAATTAATATCTTATATATATATATTAAAAATTGAAAATACATGATTATTTCCACCCTGGAGTGGTTGTAATGGAAGAATGAATGGCATATGTTCATGAGGCAGTAGTCTTCAATACACACGAAAATGATTTTTTACCCATTTGATGGGATTGTATGAAAGATTCTATTTTACCCTTTAATTAATAATATAAAAATATATGTATTATAACTATGATATAATATAATCATTAAATAAGATGAATTTAAAGGATAGAGAATGAAATTAATCAAAAGTGCTTGCTCAAGGATGAAACCTCTTCTTTGGGTAAATCCTATTGGTATTCAAAAATGGACTTCCTTGGTTTGATTTATGACCAAAGTGAAGTATATAGGATGAGAATAGGGATGTATGGAGGATATTTGGATATGTTTTTTAGATCCAAATGCCTTTAATGTAGTGAATAATTGAGGGGTTGGGGAGGGGGCTAGTTCCCTTTTAATGAAGAGGATGAGTTGAATTCATATAAATACAAAAGTTAACCACTTTTATAATTAAAAAATTCATAATATTCCACTATTAATGGTCCTTTTTATATATAATAGGGTATGTTGTCGAAATATGTTCATAGAATGTGTTTTTTAAATGTTTTTGGTCATTCGTACACCATATGTTTTATGTTTAACCATTATGTAAACTCATTTTTACCTTAATCGTTGTAGTTAATTTTAATAACATTCAATAATATATTTTATTAAAAGTTATATTACATTAATTGAAATAAAAAATTATTATTATTACAAATTTGGAATCCATTTTTTCAAATTCTAATCATCGATGTGGTATATATTAATATTATACTATTCCCACATACGGGACAAAACAACGAGTTTTTAATGTTAACATGTTCAAAAGATTGATATTATTTTATTTAAAATACTAATGTGAAAATGACCCTAATTACTAAAATGGAATTATATATTTATAATTGAAGAAATTATATTTTAAAACCAAATTAATATATAATTTATCTATATAAATATATTTGAAAAACAAGTTGTTTTGAATTAAAATTCAGTATTTCTTACTATTCATCCAAAATTAAAATCTTTAAGAAAAATACAAAAAATACACCCTAAGGAAATTTTGAAATTATGAAATAATGAATACGTTAATATTATCTAATTTAACCTGTAAAAGTTTCAAAAAAAATTTAATTTTTTTCATAGAAGGACATAAAAAAATTTTTGTTTGAGAAATAATATTTTCAAAATATATAAATAATTTATGAAAAAATTTATTTTTCATTATCAATATTTTATCTTTATATAAAACCATTATAACTCATATTTACTATTTTATATTACAAAATATATTATTATGTTCAATGGAATGGTTATAACTATCTTGCCTAAATAATTATAACATTTAAATGTTTTTTTTTGGAGAAAATCAGTGTTACATGTAACACTAGATAATAAAGTTTTTCATGTAATGGAACCATAAATTGGGGTTGTGTATAATGAAAGACATCAAAAAAAATTATTTTATTCAAAAAAATTCATAAAAACAGAATGTGTTACAAAATAAATAAGTGAACTATAAGGGTTTAGTTAACATTGTCTAGTAATGTAATGTTCATAGAAAGGTTCTAATAACACATTAATTTATTAAATGTATTGAATTTAGTAACTATGAAAAAATAGTCCATGAATAAATGTGATAATTATGAAAATTGATGTGAACAACCTACTAATCCTAAGGAAAAATATACACTTATGCAATCACAACTATTGAGTTGGGTCATGAAATGAAAGTCTACAAAATACAACAATAATCTAATCCTGAACTATAAATAAATTATTTAATTTGTGTTCTACCAATACCATCATCTCTGTTATTTTTTATTACACATTCAAATAAAAACTCTAATAATTGAACATTGAATTATTGGTGAAAAATTATAGTTGTAGGATGAATTCTTCTAACACTATACTAATTCTATTATTTCATTTTTATTGGAATATAACTAAAATAAATATTATTAGTAAACCATTGGTCAAATATGATATGATTTTGGTCATAGGTTAGCTCAATCATTATAATTCCTATATCAATCACTAGAAATTTAAAATAAAATTTCATATCCCAACACCACTTTTAAACATATATCAGTATGAGGATGACTATGAAATCTATGTCAAAATTATTTCTATTATATGTGTGTCAGTAAATAATCATTATGGTTATTATTCTAATATTTATAGGGAGTATATGTGTATTTAAATCATTTCTTGTATATTAAGGTATATTCCACAATAGAATTTAGGTATGTAAACTTTTCGATCATATAAATATAATAAATAATCATTCTTAGTGAGATAAAATTTAAATTGAAAAAGTGAAATTTATTAAAGGGGTGTATAACATAACATCTGATAATTTATTATGAATTTTCCCATTTAATAAATTAATTATTGAAGAGTTTATTTCACAAACAAAATCGTACTAAAATGAGCCATGATATATTTTAGTATGATAAAATATAACAATAGAAGGAATAAATTATTATATTTTTGAAAAAAATATGAAACATAAATAAGGAAAATAAATGAGTCATAAGTAAAAATTTATATAAAATAACCATGAAAAAAACATATTTACCCTCATGATTTTTCATAAAGATCACTATCCTCATGTAAATATTGAAATAAAGAAAATAATTTGACATATAATAGAAATAATATGATAGAAGTGAATTGGATGATTTGACAAATGATTATGAGGTTATATATAGGATTAAAATTTGAAAATTATATATTTGTTCATTTTTTATGTTGTAACACCCTATTATTTTTGTTTAGATTACTTTAAATGAATAATATTTTTGAAAGTGTGTACTACATGAAACACTAATATTAAAAGAAACACAATATTATTATAAAACATTTAATAATATCCTTGATTAATTACCTTTGATTTATTTTATGGTTAATGTTTTTGTATTTTTTAAGAAATCTCCCCTTTTGGGTGAATATTAAAGAATACATTTTTTTCAAATACAATCCTTTCCTTTAATTTAATAATGTAATTTGGAAGATATATTTCATTTTTATTGTGTTTAATTTCACATAATACTAATTAAATTATTCAAAATCCACTTAATTCAATGGTAATAAACATAATGATTTATTTTGGCATGAATCCATCTTTATTCTCAAAATTTATTTTTCTAAAAATTGTTTTGTTTTTTCACACATATTTACTTTTTTACAATGTTTGAAATTGAATTTGAAATAATAGTATCAATATTTTAAATCAAATTGTAAAAATTAGTTTAAGGGGAGATTTCATTATTAGTAATAATGAATTGTAACAATTGTAAAAACTAGCCACACAGGTAAATAGTAAACCATGTTATTTAAGGATAAAATATTATGATTTGATCACAAAATATTTTCTCTAAATGGGTGTGTTAGTATTTATCAATGATTAAATTTACATGTACAATTTTAATGAATATTTATCCACATGAAATTATTTTGAATTTTTTTTTAAAATAATATAATTATTTTCACAGAAATGTTACCTTCTCTAATTTAAATTATCAGACATGTTTTCAGTGTCTGAATAAGGGAAATGTATATTAATAATTAAATAATCAAACAATAATCACAATAAATAAATTATAGTAATCTTAATAATTTATTTTTATTTTTATAAATAGTAGTATAATATTTGAAAAATTTACTCTATGTGAAGAATTCATTTTAAAAAATATAGAAACATCAAATTATTAAACCATAATGAAAAATAATTGAAATGATATTTAATGGTAATTTTTTTTAATAATTATAAAAAAATAATATTTTTTACTCCTGAGTATGGTAATTCTTTTATATTATTATACATGTTTCATGTATGTTCCAAATAAAATATATAAAATTAAATTCATGATAATTAAATATTAAAAAATTCTTAAAATTACGTGGACTTTTTTAAAACATATTTATACAATGATTTTTAATGGAACATATTGGTTTTTTTATCTAAAAAAAATTACAAACTACTATAAAATATAATTATTTCATCCCCAATCCACGTGAATGGTCATAAATACATCCTTAAGAGGCTATAAACTCAATCAGAACGAGATAATCAAAAAAGGAGGTATATGACTTAACCGATGTATTTTATGATTATTTGTTCTTATATACATTAAAATATATAATATCCACACTAATATAATATAATTAAAAAATTTAATATATTTAAATGTTGTTATAATTATGGAACAAACAAATTCCATCACCTTTTACATCCAATGGAAAATGTACGAATTTCCCATGCATATGTATAAATTACATTATCAAAAAAGTGAGGTATTTAATTTTCAATCGCCACCATTCATGGATTTTTATTATGATTTAGCAAAGTATTATACATGATATTAATGAAATAACTATTATTTTTTGTAGATAATTTTGTATCTAAATTCTTACACTTTCATCCGTCGAATATAGTATAATCTCTCATTTGTACATGTGGATGACCTCCTCCATGATGTGATGAGATTCATTTTACATTTACACTACACATAGATGGTCATAATGATGAAACTAATGAATAAATATAATTTTTATTAAAAATTAACAATTCAATAAATTTGAAAGATTATTTATGAAGTGCAGAATAGTTTCATTTGTTATCAATGAGATGTATATATGTTAATGAATGATTTTGATGAAGATGTTGGTGAAGAAGTGGATAATTATTTTTGATTCCAATCATTGAATGCTACACTTGATTAAATTTCAATGTAGATATAATTCATATGATTGTTGAACCGGTACTATGGTCCAAGAGATGCTTCAATTAATGACACTCTGTAACCACATTTGAATAACCCCAAGAAATACTCTATTTCATAATGAATTTGGAAGATCCATCTAATGCCTTCTAATTCGATGAAGGATGTGAATTTAGTCAGATGATTGGAAGAGATGATCCTCAAAGTCCATGAGATTTGTTTAAAGAGAGCACATAATTCATTACAACATTGAAGAACATGTATTAGTCTTTAAATCACGAATAATTATGAAATGTTACATGCCTCATTTTTTATTGATTCGAAGGAGGAATATTGAAGATATTGGATTCGTTATTCCAAAATTAATTCATGGTTGATGTTTGATTATTAAGAAGAATAAAAGAAGCATGCATGGGATTAGAATGGTAATTTTGAAACTAATAGGTGCATTACCCATGCAAGGGATTTGTATGAATAAGGTGTACATGCACACTTTCACAGTTGGTTTTTTAACCAAGAATGCCTTATATTAAAAAATATAGGCCAACTAGTAGATCATGCCGAGATCTTCAACCACAGGAACATGCGGGACCCCAGGGTCACCCACGCCTAAGGGAAGCCTCTTAAATAGACCAACATGAGGTGTAAGAGTGCGGGACATGTATAATCCCTCATGATCACACACGGTGATCATATGGTGTGGAAAGTATGCATGTGGGTGCCATTAGCAGACTCGAAGAGTCAATAGTGGATGCAGAAATGTTCCTAGAGAGCACTGGTGTAGGGAGGCATCGGTAGAGGGGGGAGGAGAGTTATGAGCTAAGGTTGGAGTGGTCAACGTTATAAATAATCACTCCCCCAATACCCAATTTCGATGTGGTATGGAAACTCATAAATCTCAAATGTATTATCAATCGTGGGATAGATCGCGTGTATCTTGGCCATTCATTTGGTCTCTATGGATTGGGATTGAATAAGGAAAGTTCGATCTCCTCCATCGCGATTGTCATCACCCTAAGACCACCCCAACATGCCCCCGTGAACTAGTACTCAGGCCGAATGACGATCTCACTGCTCTATGCATCATTTGATCTCATTTCAAGCTCATAGTGATAGTTTGGACGTAACAAACACATGAACGCACATTCAATTGCATACATGTGTCCAAATACACTAACTTGAGCATGGAAAAATTAAACCATGTTGCAAGGACATTTCAAGATGCTTGAAACCACTGCGATATGTTTTTTATGCATTTGAAAAAACAAGAACGTGAGGATTGTAGCGAGAAAGTAGGAATTAATGTCGAATAGAATGAAACTGAGACTTGAGGCCATATCTAGATATGCGTTTGAAAATATTCAAATTTGATGATCTCAGAAGTTCAATGCTTTGATCCCCATGTATTTTAACATGTATTCCCACCTATGAAATTATAGGCACCAAGTAAAAAAAGAATTTTTCCAGTCTTGATGAATGGGTTCTCTCATTTCATCAATGATATAGAGCCAATGTGAACCCATATGGTTCACAAATGGAATAGGTTTCTACGCATCCTTTCTATGCAAGGAAAATGTTTCATGCATCCCTTGCACGAAGGAGAACCACAAAAAACCTAGTTTCAAGAATGATTCTTTACCCTCTAAGAAATGGGAGAAATCCCTGAGAATATTATAGTTTCTTTATATCCCTTGTGTGTTTTCTTGAGAAACAATCCCACGGGTATAGAACCGGTGCATGTCACCCTTTTTGTACCTTTACGAAGACAGAACCAAGAATCCCTTTGTGTTTCTATGAAGTATGTCCTTATGAACTGTGTGTGTAAAGGAGAATAATACTTTAACTCCTTGAGAGAAGAAGAGGAACATGATATTTTGAGAGTTTCTTACAAGTCACATTCTATTACTTCGTATGAGGAAGAAGGATGAGGTAAGTAAGCATTTTCACGAATGTTTGAGAAGGGTAACTGTAACGACCCAAAATTTTAAATAAATATTGTTTCCTAATTTTATGTGTTATTTTTATACTCAACAAAAATGTTTCATTTGGTAACATGAGTATAATTAAAATGAGACTGTTGGGTTTTGACTGTTATTTGACCATTGGTCAATATGACCGCTGGAAACTAAACGTTTTGACTATTGTCTCTAAATAAAAGCAATCTTGGTTAATTAATATAGAAAGAATATTCGATGGTCTCACCCTGTAGTCTTGGGCCGATCGAAGCCCATCTAACAGAACTTGGGAAGGAGGTAGCACCACTGGGCTTTGCTCTGGACCAAACCCATGCTGAACTTCATCGTATAAAGCTATAACGGGATCGCATTCGCGAGAAGTTCAAACTGATAGAAATTACTACTCGTTCGATGTTGGCCGAGACTCCCTCAGATTCTCTCACCTTAGCACACCTTACACTTAGGTCCTATGCTGGTGTGATAAGGGGCTATGTAAGGAGACCGTAACTGTCTTGTGTAATCCTTTGTTTTAAATAAAAATTTCGATTTCTTTTATGAATTTTCAAATGACCGGATAAATATAGTATGCATATTTTTGATGAATTTTAGAAAAATGATATTTTAAATATGTTTATGTAAACCCTAAATAATTAAAAATGTGTAATGATTTTCAAAAAATGGTCTTCTATAATTATGTTCAGTACGAAATTTAGAGTCTAATAAGATCAACTTTATTTTTGATGAATAGTAAATTATGAATAGTGATTTTATGATTAGGATTAATAATGTGTCCAAATGGATTAGTAATCTCACTTAAAGAAAGTATTAAAATAAGCTAGGCACTTTGATTAAGTAATGTGATTAAATAAAATGGTTAAATAACGGTTTCATAAATTATTATTCAAGTATTAGTTTTTTAGGATGAATAGTGTTTTTTAATTAAAATTTTAATTAAAAATTTTTAGAATATTAGTTTTATAAAATGGACTTCATTTTTTAACTTAGAGCATCGATATTATGTTAAGGTAATTTTTGGGGTTTTTTCTGAAAAAAATAAATTTTCGATGAATAGTGTTTTTATTTAAAAATTAAATTAAAAATATTTAGAAAATTATTTTTATAAAATGGATTTAATTTTTGAAATCAGAGCATTGATATTTGGTTAAGGTGAAATTTTGGGATTATTCTGAGAAAGTTGAATTTTCGATGAATAGTGAAAATATAGTTTTTAAGTTACGGGTGTTTAATGACATCATTAAATGATGTATTAAGTATATATTCAATATAGAAGAATTATGAATAGTAATATAAGGTATGAGGTGTCCCAAGTGGCCCATACCATGGGCAAATACGATGGGCAAGCCCATGGTTTTTCCAAAACCACTAATGAGGTGTCCCTTGGCCATTAATGCCTTGTCCCCTCACTTTCCCTATAAATACCCACCCTTTCCTCCTTTAGTTTTCACTCCCAACTCTCCCCCAACGAAGTTCTGGTCTCCTTAATTTCCAAGGTGTCCTCCCAAGGTGCCCCCAAGCCCTCAAGGTCCAAACTGTTGAGTTTTAAGAGTTACGTTTTAAGGTAAGGGATCCAACCTCTCTCTTTAATTTCAAGTAATCTCTTTTATGTCATTACTTTTATGCTCCATGTTCTTATGTTGGAGGATGTTATTTTATACTCCTCTTACTTCCCTTTTCATGTTCATATAATGATAGATCCCCTCTTACTCTCATTATTTCATTTTATGAAGTTTAAATGGCGTCGTTAGGCTGCCGAAAGTTTTGTAACAGATTCTTTCTCCCTTCTCATTTTTCAAGATCTATTTTCATGTAAAGTATTTCATGTTCCTTTTTATTATGTTGGGGTATGATATCTAAATTTATCATACTGATATTTTATGTTGATATGATGAGAGACCCCATTTTATCTCTTCAATTCAGTATTTTGAAGTTTTAAGTGGCGCCGTTAGGCTGCCGAATTTTTAAGTGGTTCTTCACCCTTCTCGTTTTGAAGTTCTACTTTGATGTCAATTATTTCAAGTTCCTTTTTGTTATGTTGGGGTATGATATCTATATCTATCATACTGGACTCTTATATTCATATGATGAGAGACCCCATTTGATCTCTCAAATTCAGTATTTTGAAGTTTTAAGTGGCATCATTAGGCTGCCAAATTTTTAGGGGATTCTTTCACCCTTCTCATTCTTTTCAAAGTTTCACTTTCATGTCAAGTATTTCAAGTTCCTTTTTGATTATGTTGGGGAATTATCTCTATATCTATCATACTGAACTCTTATTTTCACATGATGAGAGACCCTATTTGATCTTTTCAAATCATTTTGTTTGAAGTTTAAGTAAATCCGTTAGGCTGCCGAACTTTTATAAGATAAATCTAATTTTTGTCTTCCTTCCATGTTTTTCATTTCAAATGGTATGTCCTTTAAATTTTATTACCATGATCGTTTATCCTTATTATTCTGTCCATCTACTGTTTTATGGGTCATTTATGAATGTTTGACCCATTTTACCTCTCTTTTTAATGTCTTCTAAAACCTCGTAACATAGCCGTTATGCTGCAGAATTTTCGTCTCAAAATGTCTCTCTCTTTTTCTAAAGTTCTTTTATATTATTAATTGAATACTCAAAGCTCTTTCTTATAAAGGGGTATTCACATATATACCAAAATGTTCTATTTTAAATTATGGGATTTACATACATGAGACCCACCTTCCTTTTATGTGGGTTTTAAGGTGACGTAAGGATCATGTCTTTAAAGCAGTTATTAAAACGTTATGATTACGGAATGAAACCCATTTATTTTGTGCTATATGGGTTATTTATGAAATGTTTGATGATGATATATGTTACTCACATGATAATAAAGGCAACTTTAAGGGTGCGCCCTGATAGCGCTCCAATGCATTGGGTAATGATGTAACCACTAGAGATTACAATTTCCATGATACCTTGGTGAGTAACCTTGGTAATTTTCAAATGACACCTTGGGGATGGACCTTGGTGATATGTTCATGATTTTCTATGTTAAATGATGTAGCCACATCTTCAAGATTATGAAAAAGTTTTATTTTTATTATGATATGCCTCATGATTTCATTTTCATGCCTTAAAGTTCTTTTCATGACTTTATTGATGCATCTTAAGTTCATATGTAAAATGTTTCACTTGTTTCCCTTGCGGGGCCTTCTGCACACCCTTCCTTTTGATGTATGTCCCCGGGTTATTAGATGCAGTAATGAGCCTAGGGTGAACATGAGGAGAAGCCTTTCAATTGTTTAAGAATAATGTTTCTTTTTGTTTCATGTTTTATGTTCCTTGTTTCCAAGACACTAAACCTTAAAGATCCTCAGTTCCGTGTAATGGAATGAAAGTTATGTTATTAAAATACGGGATGCTATAGTTGGTATCAAAGGATGGTTTAGTTATTTGTGGAAATTAGGATATGAAAATTCTAGGAAGAACCCTATAGAAAAGTTTAAATATAGGAAATCTTCCTGGTATTTTGGTGAGTATTGAGTAAGGGGTTGCCAAGAAAATACATCACTGTCTGGATATGAGCAGGTAGAGGTGGCTCTGGCACAGATGTACATAGGGGTAAAACCCGAAAACACCGCTTTGAGCTAGACTCGAACAGGAACTGGTACACGACAACGGGCCTTGCTGCACTCTTGGTTACGACACTACCGGGGGATATGCTTTGGTAAATTCATAAGCATGGTATGAACTATTGTTAAAGGAACAAAGATAAAATAAAATAAAGATTAACATAAGAATATATGATCATGGATAACCTAGATGGGAACCTAGGGGATCACAAGTTAGGGTATACTTTTCTTCTACAAGTTATTCTTATATGCTTTAAGTTCCTTTTCATGATTATTGGTTAAGTATTTAAGCCTCTAATTATAGTTTCTCTTCTTAGTTAATGGTGGGAAATGGAATAATGTGTCCCAACAACCAATGTGATAGGAAATGCAACAATTTCCGTATTAATATGACAGAGATGATTAGGGGATTAAAAGATGAATATTATTTTGGAAGACATTCACTATTTTGGGGACCCTATATGATTGAGGTAAATAGATTACTATAGTATTTTCATTGAGTAAGGTTGACTTATATTTTTAAGAATTGATGAATTTAAGGTGGACTTATAGTAATATAGGTTACTTATGGGAATGATTAACCTATCATGGGTAAAATATGTTTAGGTTAGCTAATTTTGTTATAAGATGTTAGGAGAGGTTGATGTTGTCTGGAGATGAACAATGAAGTTGTTTTGGAAGACTATGTTATCAAGTCCTTCTTGTATTTGGGTTTCAATCTTAGTTTGGTTTATTTTGAGGAATTTTAAGGACCGTTATTTATGGAATGGTCTATGATGAACTCTGGGTAGTACCATGGAACTTTGATGATTTAAAAGTAGTTTCCATTCCTATGGGATTCTTTCTTTTTGAAGAGTTGTTTTACCTTAACCTTTCTGTTCTTGGGATAATGTTTAAAGATAGAAGAAATAGATAGTTAATCTTTTTTAGATTATGTGATTCTCTAGAATATGATTCTTGTGCTTTTATGAGACCAAGTGTTTTTGAATTCTCATCATTTGGAGAAAAGATTAGTGTTGGTAGGGACTTATTAAAGGATGAAACTCTACTTGAAGGTAGGTATATTTTCTTATGTTTTTGTTCTATGTAGTAAATGAATTCCTCAAAATTATGAAAAGAAGAGGAAAACAAAAATGTTTTTGGTTTATGTTTCCTACTAGGTAATCAAAGACCGTTTACACACATCATAATTTTGGGATTTTCTCATGGTTAACTTTCTCTTAATCATGTTCTCTATCATTCTCCCTCAGAACTTGACGCTTTGTTTTCTCCTCCATGTCCATGTTTTCCTACATGGAATCCTAGTGTGGGTTAACTCGGGTGACCTTTGTACTTCCCTTTCATTCTTTTAAAGTAATAGTTTTACTGACTCCTTTTCTGATGTGGGACTTTCAATGAAATTTCAAAACCTAATTTTAAATATTGCGAGAACGTAATTTCATAAGGGGGGGAAGATTGTAACGACCCGAAATTTTAAATAAATATTGTTTCCTAATTTTATGTGTTATTTTTATACTCAACAAAAATGTTTCATTTGGTAACATGAGTATAATTAAAATGAGACTGTTGGGTTTTGACTGTTATTTGACCATTGGTAAATATGACCGCTGGAAACTAAACGTTTTGACTATTGTCTCAAAATACAAGAAATCTTGGTTAATTAATATAGAATGAAGATTCGATGGCCTCACCCAGTAGTCTTGGACTGATCGAAGCCAATCTAACAGAACTTGGGAAGGAGGTAGCACCACTGGGCTTTGATCTGGACCAAACCCAAGCTGAACTTCATCGTATAAATATAGAACGGGATCGCATTCGCGAGAAGTTCAAACTGATAGAAATTAAAACTCGTGCGATGTTGGTCGAGCCTCCCTCGGATTCTCTCACCTTAGAACACCTTACACTTAGGTCCTATGCTGGTGTGATAAGGGGCTTTGTAAGGAGACCGTATCTGTCTTGTGTAATCCTTTGTTTTAAATAAAAATTTCGATTTCTTTTTTGAATTTTCAAATGACCGGATAAATATAGTATGCATATTTTTGATGAATTTTAGAAAAAGGATATTTTAAATATGTTTATGTAAACCCTAAATATTTAAAAATGTGTAATGATTTTCAAAAAATGGTCTTCTATTATTATGTTCATATGAAATTTAGAGTCTAATAAGATCAACTTGATTTTTTATGAATAGTAAATTATGAATAGTGATTTTATGATTAGGATTAATAATGTGTCCAAATGGATTAGTAATCTCACTTAAAGAAAGTATTAAAATAAGCTAGGCACTTTGATTAAGTAATGTGATTCAATAAAATGGTTAAATAACGGTTTCATAAATTATTATTCAAGTATTAGTTTTTTAGGATGAATAGTGTTTTTTAATTAAAATTTTAATTAAAAATATTTAGAAAATTATTTTTATAAAATGGACTTCATTTTTGAACTCAGAGCATCGATATTATGTTATGGTAATTTTTGGGGTTATTTCTGAAAAAAATAAATTTTCGATGAATAGTGTTTTTATTTAAAATTTAAATTAAAAATATTTAGAAAATTATCTTTATAAAATGGATTTCATTTTTGAAATCAGAGCATTGATATTTGGTTAAGGTGAAATTTTGGGATTATTCTGAGAAAGTTGAATTTTCGATGAATAGTGAAAATATAGTTTTTAAGTTACGGGTGTTTAATGACATCATTAAAATATGTATTAAGTATATATTCAATATGGTCGAATTATGAATTGTAAGATAAGGTATGAGGTGTCCCATGTGGCCAATACCATGGGCAAATCCCATGGGCAAGCCCATGGTTTTTCCAAAACCACTAATGAGGTGTCCCTTGGCCATTAATGCCTTGTCCCCTCACTTTCCCTATAAATACACACCCTTTCCTCCTTTAGTTTTCACTCCCAACTCTCCCCCAACGAATTTCTGGTCTCCTTACCTCCCAAGGAGTCCTCCCGAGGTGCCCCCAAGCCCTCAAGGTCCAAACCATTGAGTTTTAAGAGTTACGTTTTAAGGTAAGGGATCTGACCTCTCTCTTTAATTTCAAGTAATCTCTTTTATGTCATTCCTTTTATGCTCCATGTTCTTAGGTTGGAGGATGTTCTTTTATACTCCTCTTACTGCCCTTTTCATGTTCATATAATGAGGGATCCCCTCTTACTCTCATTATTTCGTTTTATGAATTTTTAAGTGGCGCCGTTAGGCTGCCGAAATTTTTGTAACAGATTCTTTCTCCCTTCCCAATTTTCAAGATCTATTTTCATGTAAAGTATTTCAAATTCCTTTTTATTATGTTGGGGTATGATCTCTAAATTTATCATACTGATCTTTTATTTTCATATGATTAGAGACCATATTTGATCTCTTCAATTCAGTATTTTGAAGTTTTAAGTGGCGCCGTTAGGCTGTCGAATTTTTATGTGGTTCTTCACCCTTCTCGTTTTGAAGTTCTTCTTTCATGTCAATTATTTCAAGTTCCTTTTTTTATGTTGGGGTATGATCTCTATATCTATCATACTTGACTATTATGTTCATATGATGAGATACCCCATTTGATCTCTCGAATTTAGTATTTTGAAGTTTTAAGTGGCGCCGTTAGGCTGCCGAATTTTTAGGGGATTCTTTCACCCTTCTCATTCTTTTCAAAGTTTCACTTTCATGTCAAGTCTTTCAAGTTAATTTTTGATTATGTTGGGGAATTATCTCTATATCTATCATACTCAACTCTTATGTTCACATTATTAGAGACCCTATTTGATCTTTTCAAATCATTTTGTTTGAAGTTTAAGTAACGCCGTTAGGCTGCCAAACTTTCATAAGAGAAATCTAATTTTTGTCTTCCTTCCATGTTTTTCATTTCAAATGGTATATCCTTGAAATTTCATTACCATGATCATGTATCCTTATTATTCTGTCAATATACTTTTTTATGGGTCATTTATGAATGTTTGACCCATTTTCCCTCTCTTTTTAATGTCTTCTAAAACCTCGTAACATAGCCGTTATGCTGCAGAATTTCCGTCTCAAATTGTCTCTCTCTTTTTCTAAAGTTCTTTTATATTATTAAGTGAATACTCAAATCTCTTTCTTATAAAGGGTTATTCACATATATACCAAATTGTTCTATTTTAAATTATGGGATTTACATACATGAGACTCACCTTCCTTTTCTGTGGGTTTTAAGGTGACGTAAAGATCATGTCTTTAAAGCAGTTTTTAAAACGTTATGATTACAAAATGAAACCCATTTATTTTGTGATATATGGGTTATTTATGAAATGTTTGATGATGATATATGTGGCTCACATGATAATAAAGGCAAATTTAACGGTGCGCCCTGATAGCGCTCCAATGCATTGGGTAATGATGTAACCACTAGAGATTACAATTTTCACGATACCTTGGTGAGTAACCTTGGTAATTTTCAAATGACACCTTGGGGATGGACCTTGGTGATATGTTCATGATTGTATATTTTAAATGATGTAGCCACATCTTTATGATTATGAAAAAGTTTTATTTTTATTATGATATGCCTCATGATTTCATTTTCATGCCTTAATGTTCTTTTCATGACTTTATTGATGTATCTTAAGTTCAAATGTAAAATGTTTCACTTGTTTCCCTTGCCGGGCCTTCTTCTCACCCTTCCTTTTGATGTATGTCCCCAGGTTATGAGATGCAGTAATGAGCCTAGGGTGAACATGAGTAGAAGCCGTTCAAGTGTTTAAGAAGAATGTTTTTTTTTGTTTCATGTTTTATGTTCCTTGTTTCCAAGACACTAAACCTTAAAGATCCTCAGTTCCATGTAATGGAATGAAAGTTATGTTATAAAAAGACGGGATGCTATAGTAACCCACATAGACCATTGTTATACTCATTCTTGTTGTGTGTGAAAGAATTAGAAAGGGTGGGTGCATTCATGGTGGAGTTCATGTGTAGGAAAAGGAATCCTATAAACAAAGTATGTGCACACTTGTGTAGAAGGAAGAAAAAAGAAGAATATCACACACTATAAACATTACAATTCGGTTGTGAAGATACACAATCTTATATTGAACCTAAACTCAATAATATGTTTGTGTGTGTGGAAAGAACCAAATAAAATTATTTTTTAGTAAAATTAATTGAGGAAATAAAGAGAATGTGTGTGTGCTCAAACGGTTATTCCTAATGGATTTTTTCATAAAAGAATGATTGAAGAATGAGATTATGCTGCATGTATTCATGCACATGCCCATGTGAAGACTCATAAAAGGAATAATCAAGATTGTGAGTGCATTTTTGTAGACAAGAATAATCATTTCCATGAAAATCATACATGAATCTTAATTAATTTAGATATCTAAAAAATACATTTGGATTCTATGCAATCCCTGCATTATGTTATTGAGTGTGGAGATTGAAGCCATATAGAGTTAATTAAGATCTTTTATCTGAGTGGACTGTGTTTCCTATAAGATTGACAATGTTAATATTGTACAAGATCATTCTTGAATATTATATTCTTGAGAAATTAGTTTGGAAAATTGGCATCCTTCTTAGTAAGGACAGTTCTTTATCAGAAGAATAATGAACTTCATGAGCATAGTGAAAATGAGGTCTTGTCAGAAAAGTGGTCATATTTTTTAGCAAGGGCAATATACCTTACAAAAGGTTGTTGAAGATTCTTTATGGGATACACAAAGAAGTTTGATTTTGAAAGCCTTTGTCGGAAGAGCATAAGATCTATCTACAATTAATCAAGAGAAGTCAATGAATGAGGCTACTTGCGTGACACGAGAGGTCGAATAAAACAGTGTGATTCAGGGAGGTGAAGAAGACAGTAGTGAGACTCTGGACAGGCCAGTAGGAGTCTGGTAACACTGTGGGAAGTAGTATATTGAACCTCTTGTGGGACTCATGGGAGATACAATGGGAATCTATAAATACCATTGTAATTGATATTGATATTATAATGGGGAATCTTTGTTGGAAAGAATAAACAACCCAATAAGGAGTAGGACTTTGAATCGAACCATTCAAATCCTTGTGTCCAGTGCCTTTACATTTACAATGACATTCGAGGTATGGCTGAGAAACCCAAGAAGAGTGGATCAAGACATTAATTATCCATAGTGGTTTAATTTGAAATAATCAATTATTATTATTATTTTAGATGGATTGCTGATTCTCCCATCCCTATCTCAGTGATTCACACAAATCTTGGAACATCAATCTATATTACTTATTTTCCACATAGTAGAAAATTAATACAACCTTCATGAGTACTCATAGATTTCCTTATTAATTAATCAATGTGCTTCGTTTTTAATGACTTACTAGAGTTTTTGTTTCGTAAAGTATATTTAATGTATACATATCATAACTACAACTTCATTAATATTATTTATATGATCAAACCATGAAAAAGTAACAATGATTAATAACTATAAATCAGAACATGCATGATAAACTGAATAATTAACACATAGAATAATGATTCCAATGATTAATTATTAATAATGTATAATTTTAAATAGTAAGGTTATGATATGTTAGATGATAAATATGAATATGGTTCTGATAAAAAAAATTAAAAAATCTAAATTAATTATATTAGAGGTTAAGAGTGAGTAATGAGAAATTCAGAACTAGAGGTTAGGAATAATAATCTCATTGATCCTACATTAATATATTATATCATTATTATATCCATATTCATGGAATTTCATGTTCCATTAGATGTTATTTATTTTACAGTCATTATTATATTAAAAAATTAAACATTTTAGGGTTTATATTACCATCTGATTTCAGTGTCAGACAACCTATGTTATGATTCCAATAATAAAACATATCCAATACAAATAATGTTAACCTCATATATATTCTTTTATGATGTCTAGTTCAGTTATTTTCATGTTTTATATTAATTTTTATCTCTATGGTGTGTAAAATTATTTGGAATACTTTTTAATAAATCCAACCATATTTTTTCATTATTTTTTCCCATAAAAGTCCTTATTCCTCAAATTGTCTTATATTATTTTAAATATAATCAAATATTTTAAAATTTTTATTTTGAAAAAATTTTACTTATTTAATAATTGATAAAAACAATATTTTTAAAGGATTCTTATATGATACACTTTTTAATTTTTACGAATGTATAAAAAATAATGTTATCATTTATCAAATACAACATAAAATGATTTTACAACCAATATATCCTTCCATAAAACTATGTTTCCTTTATATTTTTTGATGTATATAGAAAGAAATTATATTCCCACTTATTATTTGACTTATTTATAATAACCAAATTAAAGAGATTCTTTCTCCCATTATTCCATGTATATTAAAAATTATTTTTAAATAGATTTTATAACTATGTTAATATCCATTAAATATTTTTATGAATCTATAGAGTTATTTTCTTTTGATAAAACCCACATTCATTCATAAGATGGAAATTTTTGACAAATTATTAAGGTTGACGTTAAGAATCAACCTTTATTCCATCCATTTAATTATGTCATGAAGAAATTATTAATGTTTTAACAATCTTTTGGCACACTTCATAATTATTTTCATTAAGCTATTGATGGGAATGAAATCATATATCCCTTAAATATGTATTTTATTTATTGAATGAACATGATATCAAGTAAAAATTGGTAATTACACCAAGACCAAGAGGGTATACAAGTAATATCCAATGTTCGAGAGGGTACATGGCTGGGTATCTCTATAGTAATAAGGTACATTGGCTGTTAACCCAAGCATAAAATGGAATAAATTTCTTCGTGGTAGACATTAAATGTGATTTGGTACATGGTTGGTTATCCAAAGAATTTTATTTGAGTATGGTACTAGTTTATAAATTGGCATATGATTTTGTTATTTTTCATATGTAGTAGTTTTTTTCATTAATTTATGTCTTTTAATTATGATATACATTCATTGGATCTAATTAATTTTATAGGAATCTACGATATTTTGTCTCAATATTTATTTACAAAAAATTTATTACTCCATCACTCATGATTTATGATCTATGACGGACTGGTTATAAAATTAATTATTTGTGATCTTGCTCTCACACCCTTATGCATATCATATGCTTACATATGATCATCGACCAATATTTCCCAGGCTTACCTAACTAATTATCTGAGCTCATCCTTTATTAGGTTTCTATTTCCATATTATATAATTATTTATTATATATATTATATTATTATAATTTTATCGGGTGAATATAAGTATTTTTTAATATTGTAATGTCTTTATATGGAAAAATAAAATAAAGGTGTAATGGGAAAAGAAACATTTAATGAAAATGTATGGTTTGTGTTAAATGAATTTTTTTTCGAATGTCTCTGACTCTATAATCCAAAAAAATCATGGTAATGTTGTTTTCAAAAGGTTAGATATTGATATTTTAATTATATATGGTTAAAATTGTTTCTCCCAAATTAGTATCAAATTTATTATGGATATAATATATTTTAAACACCATATCCAAATGTTTGTGTGAAAGGAATTAAATATATGGTCACTTTTTATTCATTTTTTAGTAGATATATTAAATATTTGTACATGTTAAAAAAGATGAAAATAAAATAATAGTCAATTTTAAAATGACAAATCAAAATAGACAACATTTACTTAAAATGTTATATATATAAAATATTGTTATGTGTTACAGATTATTAATATTTTTATTATTATTGAATTATATAATGTATTTATAAGTAAATATATCATAATGAATTTAAAAAATTGTGATTTTATAATGAAGAAAAATAGTTTTAAGAGTATTTGATTAAAAAAATATTATGATATAACTTTTAATTTTTCAATGGATTGTATTTTAATTTGTTTTCTTATTTTATATTAAAAAATTTAATTATTAACTATTAAATAATTATTATAATAAAAAGTTTCAATATATGATCCAATATATTAATAAGAATATAATTTTTAACTAAAATGAAGTTGAATTAATATTATATAATGTCTAAAAATTTATTTTTCAAAAAAAAATTCAATATAAATTTTTCATTTATTTAAAAGAAAGATTCACAATATAAATAACATTAATTAGATAATATTGATTCAAAATTTTTAATGAAATACATAAAATTATGTAATAAGGTCAAGTATATTTTTAAGAATAAAAATATGTTATCAAGGTACAAATTGTATTAACACAGTTAATCTAAAAAGATCTAAAATGGGTTAAACAAAGTAGAAAGGCTTTAAAATATCATAAAACCCTCTAAGTAAATGTATCCATGAGAGATTTATCAATTTAAAATTATCCCACTTCCAATATATTCAAACTTTTAATCTATTATAATTTAATAATGACATCATTATACATTATGAAAGGGTAGTTTGTGGAAATTCTACTCAAAACTCACCAATAAAAGGACCCCTACTATACCACTTAGAATAAAACTCTTTAATTCCAAATATCTTTATAATAAGTAAACATTTTATTCCAGTTAAAGGAATATTAAGTGTTTTTTCTGCCTCTATTCACAATAATGTGGCCTTATTCCATCATTTTTATGCGACCTCTATTGAGAATGAGTGAATTCATCAATGATATTACATAGTTATTTAAAATATAATTCAATTTACTTTCCACATAAACTATTTATAAATATTTATATTCATGGTAAAGTTGTTGAATTTACATATTTTTCTTCTATGATAATTTTATTACAATAATATTGGTATATACTCTAACTCATTCATTAGTATAACATGTTCTTTTTTAGGTCAGTTCAACTACATATGTGAACAATTTCATTCCAACACCGTTATTTTCATAATAGATATCGATAAAAAAACATATTTAACACCATCATATTTCAAAATAAAAAACAATTTGATAGTATATATTACATGAAACCCAAATATTATACCAGAATATAACACCCTAAGAATTTATTATATATTACATTTTAAATAAATTCTATATCTTTCATAGCTTGTGGAACAGACACCTCCATTTCTAAACCAACCATTATATATGATATATTAACAATATTGGATTCAAATTTTCAAGTATGAGCATTAATATCTAAATTAAGAAATTTTATAAAATGTATAAAAAAATTTTTTTATTTATTTATTATATATAAAATAGGAATCATTTAAATGAAAATGAAAAGTATTCGTAAAAAATATATTTTTCAAAAAATTGTTCCCATTGCACTTTGCGAACATATATTTTTGTTTATTTTTAACAAATTTAATAAATTTTATTGTATAAAATAATATCCATTTTTAAATCTACATGTCAAAATTATCATTGCGTAATATTTTGGATTTTTTTGTAAATGGTAATTTGATGACTAATAGTTATAATAATGATTCTAATTGGAAAATGGGTTTTAATTAAGATAAATTACAACGTTGCAATTATATTATAAATTTTCATATAGTCTAATTAGTTCAAATATATTATAATTTTATTAATTTTGTTCATTTGAATGAATATCATATTCAATTTTGATATTAAAAATTTTTAAACATTCTAACATTTTCATTTTAAAAAAACTTTTTTCGACAAACCATTTGGTTTAATTATAAATTAATTTTCCAAATAATATGTATATAATTTCTAAAAACTGATTAAATATTTTAATTTTTAATAATTTAAATTTTATAATATGTTTAACATTATTTTATACTATATTAAATAGATAAAGTAGTAATGATTAATTAATGAATTTATAGAAAAATGGGTTTACAAGGGTATTAAACTAAGAAGATAAGGGTTAAAGATGACCTAAAACGTGTTCAAAACCTAATGTATGACCATAATTATATTTTATAACCTCCATGTTTATATAATATAAAATTTTATTTGATACTATTATGATAAAAACATCATTAAAACATTATCTTTTAAAAAATTCCATATGTGTCCACTCCAACACATTTAAACTGCCGACCCCTTTCATCCAAACATCACACTTCTCACCTCAAAAATCTATATTTATTCAAATAACATCCAAATAACTTTGATATTTATTTTAATAAAACATGATTTCCTTAGTTTAATCATGAATCCCAAATAAGAATGTTTTTGGTATAAACCTACAGATTTTATTCAAAGAAGTGGTAAAATTTTGAACATTGTGTGTTTGTTTTATTTCTAATTACACATTATTAAAATATAATTAAAAAATTATAATATATTAATACTAGAATAAAAAATATACTGAGTTGTTATTTTCATAATTAAATAATCTATAATTGTCTCCACTTCCCTCAAATATAAAATGAAACTATCGATTGTGTTAACTGTGGGCTACCACCTCGCGAATAAATGAAATACATTTTCAATAACCAAAAGTAAAGGGTAGATATGATGTAGGATTTACGTTATTTATATTATAAATATGAAATTAATACACTTATGGAATAAATATATCAGATATACCTTCTTAATTTTCATTTATTGGTGGATAAGATAACATCGCTCGAGTGTATGACAGATTACCATCTCGCATTGTGATGTGTTTCATTTATCATTTACAATAAACATGGAAGGTAGTAAGTAAATTAATAATGAATACATATTAAATTTATTAAAAAAATATACGTATTTATTTATATTATTAAATTTAACTTTTTACCATCCAATCATTTGGAATATAATAATGTCACTCTAATGTACATGTGTATTACCGCCTCCACACAGTGATGCGTTATGTTTACTTTTTTTACATGGATGGTAATTTAGAAAGAATTTATATATATAAATTGTATATATAACATAATAATAATTAATTAATATTTAATTAACAATTTTTTCATTTCGTTCCATCCTTTTATAAAAATAGAAACACCATTCATGCATATGTACGACTTACCATCTTCAAGAATATAATATTCCAATTTATAACTCTATATTTTAATAATTTCACTAACATAATATATAAAGAATTTTTATTATATTTTAATCATGGTTAATGTAAATTATATTATTTATCCTAGATCATGATTAAATTACTGAAATTACATTTCTAACATATACATGAATGATTTGGCAATTGTCACTCGAAACAGTTATTTTAAAAAAGAAATGTTAAAAATTTGATGATAAAGACAATAATTAAATAAAATATGGTATGAAATATATTATTGTTTTTATTTAATATATTAATAATTAATATGTATTTATTATATTGAATATTCTAACACGTAATAAAAAAATCACACAATAGGTAAGGGTTTCCCATCTAACATTTACTTCTTTGAGACATTTACAACATTCACAAATTATTCCTTTCTATTTTCTGTATACTTAACATTTTTATATTTTTTATCATTAATATATCTATCTTAATGGTATTTAATGTTTAATTGTATTTTATTTGATTCAGGGGGCATATGGTTCAAATGTAACCAAAGTGTTTTGGTATTTTGTCTGAATTTATCATTCATTGAGGCATTTTTATTAATATGATCATATTCAATTTCATACTGCTTATATACTTTCTATTTGATATATTTAACATTAATCCATATATTTTTTATTTTATATAATATATTCCCAATGAATTGATGGTCACCTATCATTTAATGATTATTTTATGAATATTAACATTATTTTGACACAATCTGTTTTGTGTGATCATTTTCATTGTACATTATAATTCTCATGAATATCCATATTATTTATATCAAATATATGATTATTTCCTAAACAATACACCATTTGATTATATACTATATACATTAAAATTTATTTTATTATTTAGTAAAACATTTATAAACCATTATGTGTTACTACAAAAATATATTTGATGATATGGAACATTATTCATGAATTAAATCCATTATTTGATATATGAGGAATGGTTTGGAAATGATGTGTTGGGTGGGAGATAATTATCAATATTTCTATGACATATCAATAGTATCATGAGATGAATCTATTGGATATACTTATTTAAATGGGGTTCTATCTGTATACACACACATATTATTATACTATCTTGAGAAAATACTTTACACTAGAGTTATCATGAATCCTATGACCATGAAATCTTATAATTAATAACTAATTCACTGAGAATTCAATTATTATTATTATACGTGATATTTTTTCATTGATATTATATTTTTAAGGTTTTATTTCTAAATTTGTTATTTTAATTTAATTTTAATTTAATAAATTCCATTTCCAAATTGATTAATCCTTGTATATTCCTTATAGTCAATTTATTTTAATGGAATCTGTGTTAAATTATTGATTTTTCCAGGTTGATTATTCATGTTGAATACTGATTTATTCCATTGTACATAACCCTTACTAATAACATGATATCATATTTATTTATTTTTGTTCCAAAGAACCCATGAAGTATACTAAGAATATTTTTCAAGGATATACTATAGGGAATAATTATATTCGAGATAAAATAAATCATGTTTCTATTTTAATTATCAAATATAATATTGGAATCATGAATTTATATTTAATTAAAATACTACTAATCTATTTAATTTTTCATAATGTAATGTACGCATTCTCTCTGGAAAACATGTGTTATAGTAATTATATTTTGTATGAGAGGATTTTGGTTAGATTCTATTGGAATTTGATTTTGGGAAACAATGATTATGTAATTTAACATTGTGTTATACCTGGAGGATATTTATAAATTGACATCCTAATGTTTTTAAACATAGAGATTATATGGTTTCTCTAGTCATTGTAGCCTCATATCGATATGAATGGTGGTTTTTTTTTCTAGCATAGTTGTTCATTGGGGTAATAATTCTGAAAAGGCATATTAGGATTGACTCAGTCATTACATAATACTACAAAATATGGCTTACTTCACACCATGTTTGAAAATAATAGGGATATTATTTTGATAATTATCATTTACATTACCAACAATTATATAATATTTGAGTTTTTTATTACCAAAAATGAACTAGGTCAGACCTAAGGTGTCTTATATTTAATAGAGGGTGACATCATTTAGACATCCCATAAAATATTGTTCATGATTATGTATTTTACCACTATTATTATTGTTTCTCACACAATTATTATTGATTTTATCCGGTGGATGGACCCAAAGTAATATTTTTGAGATATAATATGATGGAAAATGTTGTGGAAATGAGAAACCTAATGGGATGATGACTAGTGTTAATGAAACCCTTATTATGTATTAACATCTTTCAAGAAATACAATTAACAAACTATATGTTAACTAAATAATATAATCAAAAGAAGATAAATAAGTAGTTCTATATGATATTTATTGATGGACACCAAAGAGGAATGAAGGATCCATTTTTATGTTATATGAAATGTGGGATTCTAACAAATGGAAAGTGTCTCAATGTAATGGGAAAATGATTCATGTGTGGAAAAGAAGTCAATAAAGAAAATATTTGGTGAAGTAAAATGAAGATTATAATTGATGGAAATAAATTTTATCCGAGGGATCCATTTATAGGTAATTGATATAAATCTGCAGATCCTTGGATTTATCCATGTTAATTTGATCTACTAAGGGAAGACCCCATGTCAAAAGAATGAGTTTTGTTAAAATAAAATAGATGAAGTATTTATAAATGAGGATGAGGAATTAATTTATAGAAGTATTCATACAAATGATATATTTTTATAAGAATCATTAAACATCCAAGGATTGTGATATATTTTGGAATCAATGATATATTCATTAACTTAAGTTTTATGGATACCATCATGGTTTTGTGATTATAATATTCCTCACATGTTCAAAGTATTGAACACTCCTTTTAGTTTTTACGTGATTAGATTATTCAAATATTAAGGATACTTTAGGAGATTTTTATTGTAATACATCCCATTTTTTAGTATCTGTTTTAGTAAATAGTTTATTTATGGAATAATGACCTTATTTTTTTTTGGAAATTAGTTTAACGATATTATTATCCTATAGGTTTTATATTAAATTTTATCTTCATATAATTATGGGTCCTAGAACATTGGATATGTCTTTGGGATTTCATTAATATTATTTCTGAACAAGGAAGAAAACATGCCACGTGACAACCTACCACATCTATAACTTCTATGGGGTATAAACCCATTACCAAATGGTGATTATTGTGTTATGACTTCTATTATAACATGTGATGTTCATGTTAAGATATAAAATTATTTAATTAAAAAAATTTATTCGTAATTATTAATGTTGAACCAATTTTCTAACTATTGTGTTTTTGATATTAATGTATCATATTAGATTACATTTTCTAAAAATATAATTTTTTTAAAAAAATTGTTATAGTCATACAGAATGATTTTTTAATATTTTATTGATATTTATATCTATTAAAAGCTTATTTTAGTGTATTAGGAATAAGAAATAATAATATTTGGATATTAATAAATTATAATATGAAAAGATGTGGAAATTTATCAAAGCATAACCAAAGGAAATCATTACCCTTATTAAAATGAAATATATCATGTTGGGAAATTTTATTATATTCATATATAGTAATTGACTTCAATAGCATTGGATAATTATATGAAATAAATGTTATACAACTCTATTCATGTATAATGACTAAAATGGTCCATTAAATTATAATATATTTGTTTAGTACATTGCCATTCCATTTATCATTAAATTTCATGTGATCCATCCATCCAACGGCCTGGAGGCCTTCAATGTTTTCTTATTAAGATAATTACCCCTTTACCATGCTTTTTGGATTTGGTAATTGAGAGGGTATGGCGTCAGCTATCGGATTTTGCCTATGCTTTATAACAAAACTTTTGCGAGCCGAAAAGCAATGAAGTAGTGAAAATATTAATCAAGTTCAATGCTATGGAGGGGAATCACCATGTTGCCAGTCTGTTTATTTCTCACTGACCTTCTATCACTATATATAATTATGAAACATTTCCTCCTTGTACAAATCATAACCTCTCAGTAATGTTTTTATAGTTGATTAACTGGTAATGTTTTATTCTACATGACCATCATATTTCCCATTAACCATTATCTATAATATGTTTTATTGACCAATTTTATTTTTTTTATGAAAAATAATATATAAAATAAATTCACTTGACTTAAGATTGAAATTTAAATTTTGAGGAATCAATTTAATGAAAGTGGAGAGAATGTAACATCCTAAGAATTTAATAGAAGCAATTTATGATCGATAGATAATATTGAACAAAAAAAATATTATATGATATTGTAACACCCAAATAATTTATGATATACTAATTTTTAAATATACATTTTTTCTTTTATAGCTTGCGAAACACGCAACTGAATGTCCAAATGAACTATAATATAGCATATCATTATGTAATAGACATTAAATTGTTCTGTATGAATAGTATAAGAAATTTATAAGATTTATATGGTTTACACATGACTAAGAAATTCATTGGTTATATATTTATAAGTAATTAAATAATAATATCTTAGATAAAAATGAAATGTTTTCTATAAAATAATATTTTTCCAAAAGGTGGTTTCGTCATGCTTTGTTGATATAATTTAAAATAAATTATTAAATATTTTATTAAATCTAAATGAGTAAATAAACTTCTTTTTTGAAATATAAATTTCAAAATTATATTATTGTTAATTTTTTGGGTTTTTCTAATTTTTTTTTAAATATTGATAATAAATATTTTTATTGAAAAATGCCCTTTCATTTAAATAATCTATTGGTAAAATTTTATTTAATATTGGTTTTCAAGTGGAATTTGTGAAATATTCTAATAATTCACCTATTTCATTATATTTTAATGGATTTCATATTAAATTATGAAATAAAAAAATTTAAACATCTTAAATATTTTCGTCATAAACCCATTTTTTCAAAGCACATACTTGTCTATTTTTTAAATTGAATTCATCAAAATTAGTAGATTTAATTTGATAAATTGGTTTCCATTTTTAATCATAATAATTAATATTATATAATAGGATAAAATTTTATTTTTACCATAATGAATAGTGAAATCCAAAAATATTAATTAATAATGATAATGTAAAAATTTGTTTATCAGTGGTTAATCTAAGAAGATATAGGTTAAAAACTAACAAAAACTAATCCAAAACCCATTGGATGGACATATTTAGAATGTATAACCTCTGAGGTTTTATAATTACCCTTTTTTTATTTTCTATTATAAAAATTTATGTATCTTTTTGTCTTTTAAAAAATTTCATGTGCATCATCTCTATCGATTTTAAAAGGCCACCCCCACTTCTCCCCTCTATGAACATACAAAACTGTATTTTCAATGAAGCCATTCTTATATTTATTCCTTAATTATATTACTATATACAATTGGAACCCTTTTTATTTTTAATCCATCATATGATATATTTCAAAATAGAACTAAATAAGCTCAAAGAAGAATATATAAAATTACTAAACATTATTATTATTTTCTATCATCTTCCACCTCATTCTATTCATATTAAAAGGTAATAATATAAAAGACCAAAAACATCAATCATCAGTATGGAGAACTACCATATCATGTATCAATGTAATTAATTTTCAATAAACACCATTCAAGGATGGATATAATTGTAATATCCTCGAGTTTTTGTATAATTATTTTATTATATGGAATTATTTCGAGACATTGAAATTTGAGGGCACGTGATACTGAGGTCCGGAATTCCCTTTATGATCCTTCGAAAAATTATATGACTTAAATACCATGTGTGATTGGTTTTCCTGAAAAAATGTAATCACTATTAAACGGTTTCCAGGATCAGAAATATTAGGGAACCATTGTGTTTAGAATGGTGGTTTTACCCGATGTGTTACTTATGTTTAGTCAACGCAAGAATCCGGTGAGAATACAAAAAAATTCCATATCCGTAAAAAATACTAATTTTTTATTCAAATTCATATAACACATGAATGGTGACTCGGATTAAAAATATAAGACCACTACTGAGCTCGTGAGGGTATTATTTTATTAGGAAGATCCAAACATTGGCCAGTGTGGGCCTATAGTAAAATTTAGTTTTTGGTCATAAATAATATAATTAAATAACAAATAATTTATGGTTCAATCATTTAACTTATAAATAGTATCTCGGATTGAATCTCTAATAGTACCGTTGAATTTATGGGGATGTGTTTCCCTTAGGCAGAGCCTCACCACGATCGGTGCGGGATAAGGGTGAATGTTATTAATTTTTGAATTTTTTTAAGGTACATCGAGTAAACATGTGAATGAAGATTTCAATATTTTGAACCAGTTCTCAGATTGAAAAGATGATGGAACCATTGGATTCACAGCACCCCGGATTCTCTCAGGTGAATCATAACATAGAATAGAAATGATTAGATGATACTGTTAATTTTTGGACTATATGGAAAAATAATAAAATAACTATATAAGTTTGTATATTCATTATACAACAATTGAGCGGTAGTTGGTGGGAAAACAGTTTAACATTGGGCATTGTATAAGAAACATTTAATCACAAAACCATTAGGTTGTGTAACCGTAATGCTCATAGGATTTATGGATCATTAATTGTGGATCATTAATGGACCACATTAATGAACGCAACATGGGTGGTATCTTTTCTTTTACTTAAACAAACCTTTATCTTGGGTTTTGGGAACCTTCGAGAGGAACCTATGACGAAATGATGGTGACGATTTTCATCAACAAAGAATGATGTTTTGATCGAAGACCATTGGAGGATTCAAACCGGACATCGACATGCGATGAAAAGTGACAACGAAGGAGTACTTCAATCAACAGTGATTCATCTCCTTCGATAGAGACACTTTTTCCCATTTGGGGGTTTACAGTCTTTGATGTTCTCTATAATTTTGTTCTTTGAATATACAACGATCGTCGGCCACCGAACTAATGAGTTGATCCTTGCCTCCTCTGTTCATGCGGTTGGCTGTTGTAGGGTCTAAAAATGGGATTGATCACATTTTTTGAATATTGATATAACCTCATGTCGTAACAATAATGCGGAGGGTGTGGTATAATCCAAAAAAGGTCTAGACTACCCACCATTCGTGGTTTATGAGAGTTTCTTGGGCACAAATGAGAAACATTGAGGTAGGGTGTTCCCATGGCATTCACAGTAAAGGCTGAAACCCAAGATGACCATTGACACAAATATGAAGAAAAAAGACCAACCATCACATCTCTAGTGGCCCACAGTGGTGAATGCATGTGCAACTCCACAACCACTCGTGGAGAAGATGCGCCCACAGGCACCGCAGCAGCTGGAGTTGCGGCCTGCTGGGCCGCGGTGGTGGAAGGGCACAACACCAACGCACCACAAATAGATAGTGGAGGGGAACACATCGGTGGATCAACTAGACAAAATGGACAATTGAGCTGGCCATTTTGGAAGATGGGGAAGCTCCATCTAGCACCACCAACTGGCAACATTAGACACTCATCATCTGGTCAGGGAGCCAGTAAATGTCCCTCATGTGGGTCTGGTTCTTCTTCGCCAGTCGTACCTACCGATCGGGTTGGGCCCACCGACCATGCCGAACAGCCCGACTGCGCCGAGTCTGCCAATCAGGATAGACCTGCGGGCTCAATGGGCCGACCGGGCTTGACCCCTAGTAGACCTAGGCATGACCGGCCCCGTTTCACTACTACAGGCGAATCACATATACCTGGCATTTATTTTACATGTCATCAGCATCATGAGGATCCTCACGAAGAGGCAGCCCTTTTGGGATAATCCATTTAGGTTTTGGATAATGTTGGAGTATGGGAAGGTTGGATCGAGCTCGTATCTGACCGGGAACTTAGTACTAAAAATTATATAACTTACAGACGGTGCATTTTATTGACGTGTTGTCTGTTGCGTTGGAACCATTATGACATGGAAGTTCGTGGGGTTACTTCTTTGTGGGACTTCATAGATTTTTAGGTATGACTTATGGATTTAGGATCAAATCATCCCAAAATCAAACATGCTAACTGAGGAAATATCAAGGTTGGTTTTCATTTGATCAATAAATATTGATCCATTGAATGAGTTATCTCCTAGCGATCCTCTGAGTGGGTTAGCATCAAGAAATATTTGGTGGTTCTGAACCTAGCGATCCTTTTTGGGTCTTCACCTAGAGATCCTGTGAGTGGTTCATGACCTACTGATCATATGTGGGTCTCCACCTTGTAGAACTCTGTGGGTCTAAACCTACTGATCCTCCGAGTGGGTCAGCACCTAGAGATCTTCTAATTGTGTCATCACCAAGCGATCCACTGTGAGTCAGCAGGCAGTGATCCTTTTTGGGCTAGCACCTAGAGATCCTATTTGGGTTAACACCTAGTGAACTTGTGTGGTCCATAATCAAAAGCCTCTAGATAGTATAAGATGATCTAGATTTTCGACTAATTATATTTAATTCTGTACTAATTTTATACCTGATATGATGTATCTTTTAATTTGTGTATAGTGATTGATAACATGCTTTGAGGTTTTTCGTAGTGGGATTATGAATAACCTACAAGGGGTCTCAGGTTCCCTAGTGAGTATTGTTATACTCACCCCATCATGGGATTTTCCCACACCTTGTTGTGTCTTGTGCATACGAATGATATGATGGCAGAGACTTGGGCATCCAGTTCTAGATGATGCTTAGAGGTGATTAATAGATGGGGTGAGCGGCTGTAACAACAGGCGATGAGTTGTACCTAAACATTAGGTAGGATCCATGGTTGATGGCCTCTAGAGAATCTTTTCCCATTTTTGTTGTACATTCTTTTAGGTTGGGATTTTAGAATGGAACCTTTATTTTATATACTTACTTTTACTCTCAGTTGTGGTTTTTAGTTGGGGTTATGCATTACCCTTTCCGGGGAGTTTAACATGTATGAAGTGTGCCCTATTTTTGTATGTCCATGTTTAATGTAAATGCCTATCCTTTTTTTGGTTTCACCTTTTCACTGATAGTCAAAAATCCATTACATATGGAAGGCGGTCTTAGGGTATTTATGGCACGTTCCCTGGGGGGTGGGTCATTACAATGTGGTATCAATGTGTAGGTTGTTCTACTAGAGAAACTACGATTATGTATTTTCATTGTGGGTGATATTGTTATGTGTATGGAGTTCGTATTTCAGTTCATGGAGTTTAGTGTTAATGTGGTTGTTGACATGTCCATATACAAGGACCCAGAGTTTTATTTTTAAGCTCAGTACATGAAATCACTAGTTGCATGAGTTTTTTTTCTGTTGATCTCTTTTGAGTCAGCACACAAGGTGTGACCTTTTGACCGTTGTTCACTTGGATTCTCTTTTAAGATGCATCCACACAAATAGTTATCCAGGATTCCAGTGCGTGACCATGAGGATGGTCCGAAAAGTGATGAGGCTTTAGTAGAATGATTATTTCCCAAGATGGTAACATCAGGCAGTGACCTAGAGATACCATTTCCTAATTGTGTGTAATTACTACTGGTGCTTCTAGTAGAGGAAAAATTTATGTTCAATCCATTACATGAGTTTCAGTTACAGATACCCCTCATCTTCCAAGGTGAAGCCAACTCATGGGAAACTAATTAATGGATTCAGTTTGTGACAGAGTTTCCATCTACCCAGGGTACTATACCATCTGATGGTGCACATGTTACTGATCCTTCTATGTGGCTCAATAGGGTGATGACCGGGTTCATGATTCCCTGATCATATGATGATGTGACATTTCCCTGGACAAAGATATGGAACCTAATTTATAGATGGGGTCACTTTCAATAAAAGATATGGGGTATGTGTTCCTAAGAGCTTCGACAACATCGGAAGGATGACATGTTGGTAGTTGAGTATTTATCGAGGTGTACTGACCATTGAAAGTACTTGATGAATATGATACGACCAGTGCATTAAGAATCAGACATCTGAGTGAAATGTGTTTAGGGACATCTGACACAACAGTATTCCTCTGTGTATTACTACATTTGTTAGGGTGATATAGAGAACCTTTTTTAGTTGAATGTTCTTCGGATGAGTACATACATCCAATGATTGTCAGCAGTGGGACAGTTGGTAATTGACACCAATCTTTGAGACTTGGACATGTAAAATAATTCTGGAGGAAGAATTGATATGGAAAGATGAATCTTCTAGGAAAAATTTATGGAATAGGAGCTAGGAGAGCAGTAAGAGGTGGTATATATTTTACCATGTTACAAACACCACCCCAATGTGGTCCTCACAAGGTTCAAATTGGAGGAGGAATGATAAAGGATCATGTGGTCATGGAGTGTTACCCAAGGGCTCCAAGAATGATTCGAGATATTTTATGTGTCTACTATTAGCTACCAAATTAATATAAATAGGTATTAATCATTCCATATCATCACGAATCTGGTTCAATACCTACATTTTTCAATTAAACCATTAACTAGACCCTTATGTCTGGAGATACCTATAAGAGGACACCTGATAATCACACTATTTATAATGGTGTGATATGACCCTTGAGGTGAGAGTTTCAGTTGGAACCTCTCTGTGGCAGTGTCGAGGCCTTACAAAGTTAGTTTGGGTATGGATTCTTCACCCCAATTCATGCTCAGATGGGATATTTTAGTGAAATAGATGTCGTATATCTAAAGCTTTTGAATGAGGTTTTCATTTCTCATTATAATAGGAAACCTTAGATGTAACGCCCCGACCCTAGTTGCCTAGAGTCGGTGCATTATTACATAACATTGGCATGATCACAAGAAAGATCAAATCTCGAAAGACCGATTGGTTTAGTAGCCTTGGAAACACTAGATATATTCATAAGTTTTACATTACATCATAAAATGAAAAACTACTACAACAACATAATGTCTCCATAATCCACACTACTATCCCCTCATAATATCCCTGCAGGTCATTCATAATTTACTTCTTCACATCCTGGGAAAAAATAAAACATAGAAAAGGGGTGAGCTCAAATGCCCAGTAAGGATAACAATATAGCGGAAACTTTCATAAATAAGAATAAACATTTAAGGCAATGCATTACTAAAACAAAAGCCTTTTAAAATTGAACTTCAACATGGTATGGAAAAAGTAAAATGAAATAATGCCATTTACTTATTCACATGGATATTCTACTAATCGAATAATCACATGCAAAAATCAATAACCACTTTCATAATGTTGGAATGCATAATGCTAGACTATCATAACCACATAGCCAAGGCCTCGTGCCAAGACTACAAATAAGATTTTGTCAAGGCCTTGTGCCAAGACACTAGTTTGTCTCATGAGACCTACCGATGCATCGAGGAGCTATAGCGGGCTCCACCCGTCACTTATTAAGTCCAATGCATTCCCATATGAAAAGGTTTAAACATAACATAAACATTCGTATTAAAACTAGCATACGAAATGTCAATACTTTCACAATAAACTATGAATGGTATAAAAATAGCACATCCACAGTCAAACATATCACAAAACCTTCAATACAATATAGAAGTTTTGTATCATAATAAATCAACTTCAAATAATCTTAAAATCCATCAAAGGATGTTGACATAGATGAAATCAAAATTCTTTTTAAAGAAATATCTCCTTTTATTTTGAAATCATTTAAGATCCATATAAAATAAAACATTTTCTTTGAAAATATTCTTATAAGCTTGTATGGGAAGCTTCGACGATTTTATAACGGCGGAAAATAACCGCACCCGCCGTATAAGTTAAAAAAAACATTCTTACCTCAATTCTGTCGAAAAGGTTAAAAAAGGACCTTGTTTTGAAAACGACGGAACGATTCCTTTATAAACCTCTTATAAAAAGTCAAACAAGGGTATAAATGACTTTAACCCATATTCTTGTAAATAGTAAAAATGTTTTGAAATACATTTCGAAGAAACATGGATATGGATGATAAAGAGATCCCAGTAGATTATTACGTATAATACAACCTCGGATAATGAAGAGATTGTGAAATAACCCTTACCTTGTACTTTTCCTTGGTTGGGGTAGGTTAACCTCCTGTATAATGGTGAAATAATTGTTATTAAATTATACAAGAATCATATACATTAATATGATATCATATATGATCTTTTAATATTGATTTGATAATAATATCTTAGTATTATCGTTGTTTCGGGTGTTAACTTACTTGTTTTCTTTCATATGTTTTGTTACGTAAGACATGTTTGTAAAGGATAGGTTGTATATTATTCATATCCAGAATGATATCAAGTCCTTAAACATCATTTTTAAATCATAAAATGATAATTACGCTTTAATGGTTACGATGGAGAATGAATCTCATCGCGTTCGTGGAGACGGTAGTCCGTACGTACGCACGAGCGACAATATCATTCTTTTGATATTAAAATAATATATAAATGGATGGTATATCATATATACAGAATCATTAACATGTTATATTTATTATTTACATGAGTTACACATCATTATTATACCCATCCAAATAATATTATATTGAATAACAATTACACCACGTCGTGGAGACGGTAAGCCGTACGTACGCACGTATGGTGACATGTTATTCAAAGGGTGGATAGAATACTGAATATGGTTGTACCATACTTATAATAACATCACAGTATATGTGAGATACTAGAGTTATTATTTTAGAATGGTAAGAACAAAGGAAGAAGAAGTGGAAGAAGAAATGAACTTAGAAAAGGGTGGTGAAATCAATACCTCTTCTTCGGGTTCTTCCTTTTGATTTGATCAAAAGGGCTCTTTAGGTTGGCTTTATGATCAAACTAAGGCCTCTAGGTTGTAGTGAGGGATGTTGGGAGAGTATTTGGGCAGAGTTTAGCCGAACCAAAAGGCTTTATAGGTGTGAAGAAATGGGAAGGAGTAGTGCCCTTTTATAAGAGGGGTGAGGGGCACCTTTGGAAAAGCTAGAAATATTAACTTATAATAAATTCATATTCGGTTTCTAAAGGCTCCAAAGTTTACTATTCAAATGATGAGGTGGGGATAGGTCGAAAGCAACTCATCCAATAGAATTTAGACAGGTTTGGGTACCTATATTAACCTTATCTTTAAGTATTAACTCTAAGTTAATTAGTTTCACTTTTACAATGTCTCTTTGTATTTTATATATTATGGTTAATAAACTTACTATATACATCCAAGAGACCCCCAAGTGGTCCATTAATGATTAACCTATCATGATATAAGTCTCTTGGCCGAACCTTAGATTTTTAGGAATTTAATATCAATTAATAATATAATATTTGTTTTAAGAATTCTTTTATGTCAATTTTGACACTATTCATTAGTTGATTTTTGTGAAACTCATAACAGATTTATTACTTCGAAAAAAGTCAATTAAATCAATCCTAATATATCATATTATCCTAGAAAATTAGTTTAATTCATTAAAAGTTTCATATTATATTTATTTGGGTATTTATAATATCACTTATTTTAATTTTTCACTATTATAGTAATTACTGCATCATCATTGTGTCATAAATAAAATAAATTATTTAATGTCTAAAAATTATAAGTAAAATATCATTATGTAGGAAATCTTTTTATATTTCTAATGAATATTTATAATCGAAAATCCAACATGTATAACCCTATGTAAAAATTGTTCTTCTAAAAGATGTAAGCTTATGCCATTTTTATTTTTATTTTAACTTTATTAATATAAAGTGTCCCTACCACATACAAGTGGCTCCAAGGGGTCCCCAAATTGACCCAAGGATGCCCATGGTCGGGTATGTGTCCACCAATAAGGTTAGGACACGTTTTAGGGTAATTTTGTATTATTATAATATTATTTTTTGTAACCCTTATTTACCGGATTTACCCTTTAACCATGGTAAATAAAATATTTACCACAGTAACTATTCAAAATGTCTAAAAATAAAAGTTACCTATTTACACAATTTGAACATCCTGATTCCAAATATGGAATCCATTTTCCTAAATTCAAAACACAGAAGTGGCAGAAATTAATTTAAAATTAATTCCCGCTGTTAAAACAAAAAGCGTGTTTTTAAGAGATAATAACTATCAAAAGATTGACACTTGTTTATGTTCGGTTTAATTGTAAAATTATGTCCAATGACCAAAATTATATTAAATGGTAAAAATATATTCTAAATATACTTTAAAACCACTCAAATTCATAATTTATCACTAGTAATTAATTTGATTAAAAAAGTTGTTTTTAATTAAAATTTAGTAATTTTCACTATTCATCAAAATATGAAAGTTATCCGAAATGTACCAAAATTTCACCCTAGGCTAAATTCGATATTCCGAATCCAAAAATGAAGTCCATTTTCAAATATAAAATATATATAATTTCAAAAAGTAGGTATTACTATTCATTACGGCTAGTTTGATTAGTTATGGTGTGTTAGAACTCGGTGTTGCGTACAACACACGCTATCACATTATTCAAAGAGAAGCGTACCATAGAAGCTTGGGGTGTTACATTCTCCCCTCCTTCAAATAATTGCATCCTCGCAATTTCTAGGGTATTACTGCATAAAAAGACTCGGGTGGTTCTTCATCATAAGTTCCTCGGGTTCCCACGTTGCCTCTTCCATCTTATGATTCCTCCACAAAACTTTTACCAGACGCGTCGTCCGGTTTCTCAGCACTTGTTCTCTCGTATCAAGAATCTTGATGGGCTCTTCGCAATAGGAAAGATCGGGTTCCAGTTCTAATTCCTCATAGGTGAGTACATGCGTTGGGTCAGGCATGTATTTCCTCAACAGAGATACGTGGAACACATCGTGAACTTTGGAGAGACTTGGCGGCATTGCCAATCGGTAAGCTACAGCCCCAATTCGTTCTAGAATTTCGAAAGGTCCGATGTACCTGGGACTCAATTTACCTTTCTTACCAAAACGTATGACTCCCTTCCACGGAGATACCTTCAGGAAAACATGATCACCGACTTGAAATTCCAAATCCTTCCTTCGATTATCGGCATAGCTCTTCTGCCTACTTTGAGCTGCTTTGATGTGATTTTGGATTACCTTCACCTTTTCCACCGTTTCCTCCACCAGTTCTGGGCCTACAAGTTTTCTTTCACCAACGTCATCCCAACAGGTTGGTGTACGACATCTCTTTCCGTATAACGCTTCATATGGTGCCATTTGTATACTCGAATGGAAGCTATTGTTATAGGAAAATTCTACCAGAGGTAAATATTGATCCCACATACCCTGAAAATCAAGTGAGCAAGATCTCAACATGTCTTCTAAGGTCTGAATAGTCCGTTCTGATTGTCCGTCTGTCTGAGGGTGGTAAGCAGTGCTTAAATGAAGTTCAGTATCCAGGGATTTCTGAAGACTTTTCCAAAATCTTGAAGTAAAACGGGGATCACGATCAGAAACAATCGATAGGGGTACTCCATGAAGTCTCACAACTTCATTAATGTATAGTCTTGCTAGACGTTCCAGGGGTAGATCTTCTCTTATAGCAAGAAAATGTGCTGACTTGGTAAGACGATCAACAATAACCCATATTGCATCGTTCCTTCTAGGAGTCTTTGGTAGCCCCATGACAAAGTCCATTGTAATATTGTCCCATTTCCACTCCGGTATGGGAAGAGGTTGCATGACTCCTCCAGGCTGTTGCCTTCCAGCTTTCACTTGTTGACAAACCATACATCTTGATACAAAATCAGCAATCTCCCTCTTCATGTTGTCCCACCAAAAATGTTCCTTCAAATCTCTATACATTTTGGTGCTCCCAGGGTGTATAGAGAAATTGGAACTATGAGCATCATCCAGTAATTCCCTTTTCAGATCAGGTAAATCGGGAACACAAAGTCTCTTTCCAAATTTCAAAGTTCCATCTTTATACACAAAGTCTCTCAATCTCCCATCATTCACAGCTTTAATCTTCTTCTGAAATTCTTCATCATCGGTCTGAGAACTCTTAATCCTTTCTAGTAAAGATGGTTTGGCAACCATTTGAAAAAGCATTGAAGTTTCACCTTCCCTGGTTATTCCCATGTCCATCTTCACTAGATCCATGAAAATTGGATCCCTTTCAATTCTCATCATGTTCAAAACTCCATGGTCTTTTCTGCTCAAAGCATCTGCCACCTTGTTTTCCTTCCCCGGGTGGTAGTGTATCGTACAATCATAATCCTTGAGTAATTCAAGCCATCTCCTTTGCCTCATGTTGAGTTCTTTTTGTGAGAAAATATACTTCAAACTCTTGTGATCAGTATAAATCTCACATTTTTCACCATAGAGGTAGTGCCTCCATATCTTCAAAGCAAAGATCACAGCTGCTAACTCAAGATCATGAGTAGGATAGTTTTGTTCATGAATTTTCAACTGTCGTGATGCATAGGCAATAACTCTATCATTCTGCATAAGGACACAGCCAAGTCCTTTCTTCGATGCATCACTATAAATAACGAACCCATCATTCCCCGATGGTAGAGTCAATATAGGAGCATTGACTAATCTTCTCTTCAGTTCTTCGAAACATTCTTCACACTCTTTTGTCCAAACAAATTTAACCCCTTTACGTGTGAGCTTCGTTAATGGGTTAGCCAATCGGGCAAAATTCTGGACAAAACGTCGATAATAACCTGCCAAACCAATAAAACTACGTACCTCAGTTATATTCGTAGGTGCTGGCCATTCTTGGATTGCCTTGGTCTTAGAAGGATCAACAGAGATTCCATCTTTAGAGACAATATGGCCAAGAAAAGAAATCTCCTGAAGCCAGAATTCACACTTGCTAAACTTTCCATATAATTCATGCCTCCTCAGAGTCTTCAAGATAATGCGCAAGTTATTTTCATGATCTTTGTAGGTTTTGGAGTATACCAAGATATCATCAATAAATACCACCACAAATTCATCGAGATACTCCTTGAAAACTCTATTCATCAGATCCATGAATACAGAGGGTGCATTAGTCAATCCAAACGGCATTACAGTAAACTCGTAATGCCCGTACCTGGTTCGAAATGCTGTCTTCGGAATGTCTTCCTTCTTCACACACAACTGATGGTATCCAGATCGAAGGTCAATCTTTGAAAAGTATTGAGCTCCATGCAGTTGGTCAAATAAATCATCAATACGAGGTAGGGGATACTTGTTCTTTATCGTTATAGCATTGATCTCCCTGTAGTCGATACATAACCTCATAGATCCATCTTTCTTTTTAACAAAAAGAACAGGGGCTCCCCATGGAGAAACACTAGGGCGAATAAATCCCTTATTACTCAATTCCTCTAGTTGTTTCTTTAGTTCGACTATCTCTACAGTGGACATTCTATAAGGGGTCTTCGATATAGGCCTTGATCCAGGAATTAAATGAATGGAAAACTCTACTTCTCGTTCTGGAGGATGTCCAGGTGAATCTTCCGGAAATACATCTACAAACTCTTTCACAATAGGTACATCCTCTATTTGAACATTTCTTTCCTCACCGACAGTTATTTCATTCTCTTCCTCCCCGATAATTGAATTAAGTTGAGCTACAGGGGGTGGATCTAAATAAGAATTAGGTGGTGACGATTCTGCTCTAAAAATAAGGTGCTCCTTATCATTATCATCAAGAATCGTAACCTCTTTCTTCTTACAATAAATCTTCACATCATAGTCCGAAAGCCAGTCCATACCGAGGATTATATCAAACTCAATCATAGGTATGACGATGAAATCAGCAGATAAAGAAAATTTATGTGCTCTAATGGGGACTGATTCACAAAACTTTGTTGCAACGATACTTCCCTTAGGAGTTTTAACTGACAACTCCCTTATTAAATCAAATTGGAAATATCTAATTTTCTTAGCAAACTGGGAAGATATGAAACAATGCGATGATCCAGAATCAAATAATGCATTTGCTAAACTTGAGGAAACCATTAAATTACCTGCCACCACGTCTTTCGGAGCTTCTACCTCAGCAGTAGTGATAGCATAAGCCTGGCCTTGATCCCTTGGCCTTTTCTGAGGTAAGTTCTCCTGACGCTTAGGACATGAATTTGCATAATGCCCCATCTCCCTGCAATTGTAGCACTGAACGTTGGTAGCTTCCTTCTTCCCCTTGCAATCATGAGCTTGGTGGCCTTTTTCACCACACTTGTAACAGACTCCCATTCCCTTCAAGCAAGTACCAGGATGTTTCTTCCCGCATTTACCACAAGATGGATATTCAACCTTTCCCTTCTTCCCCTTATTTCCATTCCCCGATTGATCAGCAGGTCTCTTCTTCTCTTGCTTTGCTTTAAAGTCATAAGACTTCAAGAATTCCTTTTCGGTCTTTATAGCACATGAGACAATGTCTTCGTACGATGAAAAGGATTGTGAGACTAATGCTCGACGGAGAAATGGTTTTAACCCATCAAAGAAACGATCAATCTTACTTCTTGGGTTGCGAATATAATCTCCAGCATACCTCGCTAACCTTGTAAAGTTAGCCTCATACTTTGTGACATTCTCATCCTCCTTTTGTCTCAGACTCAGAAATTGTCTTTCCATATCCGCTCGATGGTCGCGAGGGAAGTATTTTTCTAAAAACATATCTTTGAATTCCCTCCATTCCATATTTGATACTTCATCATCTTCCTTCGTATTTTGAATCAATGACCACCATTGATCAGCATCTCCAGTGAGGCGGTAAACTGCCATGATAACTTTTTCCCTTTCACTGCTCCCCAAAGCCTGAAATATTTTCTCTAAGGAAAATATCCATTGCTCAGCTACTAAGGGATTTGTATTCCCATTGAACGTTGGTGGTTGTTGCCTCATGAATCGGTCTAACATTGATCCTCCACGCTGCGGATCAGGGTGCTCCATACGGGTAAGGTTATTATTCATAACCTGAGTAAGTTGTCCCAGTATGGTGATTAGCTGATCGGCACCAGTTGCATCACCAGCCCCACTATAATTATCTTGAGCAGGAGGGCAATCCCTACATGGAGTGCGCGCATTGATACGGTTTCCATTTCTTCCACTAGGCGCCATTTCTAAACAATGGCATAAACTAGATCAGTTTATGAATCAAAATACATAATCCCATACTTATAAAACACTTAACATAAATTGATCTATTTATGGATATAATCCATAATCATAATAATGTTTTCTTTGAGGAAGTATATACTCATAAACCCTTCATAATGATTTGTAAAGATAGTGAGAGTTATCCTAAGCATATCCCCCGGGAGTGTCGTAACCAAGAGTGCAGCAAGGCCCGTTGTCGTGCACCAGTTCCCGTTCGAGTCTAGCTCAAAGCGGTGTTTTCGGGTTTTACCCCTAGGTACATCTGTGCCAGAGCCGCCTCTACCTGCTCGTATCCAGACAGGGATGTATTGCTCGAAAAACTCACAAAATCTCTACAATACCAAAATTCTAGGAAGTTCTTCTATACTAATCCTCAAAGTTCATCTTAGGTCTACGTGCTCTAATCAGAGTTTATCTAAATCTAGCTTCCAAGGTTTGTACTAAACCTCCTCTGATACCAACTGTAACGCCCAGACCCTAGTTGCCTAGAGTCGGTGCATTATTACATAACATTGGCATGATCACAAGAAAGATCAAATCTCCAAAGACCGATTGGTTTAGTAGCCTTGGAAACACTAGATATATTCATAAGTTTTACATTACATCATAAAATGAAAAACTACTACAACAACATAATGTCTCCATAATCCACACTACTATCCCCTCATAATATCCCTGAAGGTCATTCATAATTTACTTCTTCACATCCTGGGAAAAAATAAAACATAGAAAAGGGGTGAGCTCAAATGCCCAGTAAGGATAACAATATAGCGGAAACTTTCATAAATAAGAATAAACATTTAAGGCAATGCATTACTAAAACAAAAGCCTTTTAAAATTGAACTTCAACATGGTATGGCAAAAGTAAAATGAAATAATGCCATTTACTTATTCACATGGATATTCTACTAATCGAATAATCACATGCAAAAATCAATAACCACTTTCATAATGTTGGAATGCATAATGCTAGACTATCATAACCACATAGCCAAGGCCTCGTGCCAAGACTACAAATAAGATTTTGTCAAGGCCTTGTGCCAAGACACTAGTTTGTCTCATGAGACCTACCGATGCATCGAGGAGCTATAGTGGGCTCCACCCGTCACTTATTAAGTCCAATGCATTCCCATATGAAAAGGTTTAAACATAACATAAACATTCGTATTAAAACTAGCATACGAAATGTCAATACTTTCACAATAAACTATGAATGGTATAAAAATAGCACATCCACAGTCAAACATATCACAAAACCTTCAATACAATATAGAAGTTTTGTATCATAATAAATCAACTTCAAATAATCTTAAAATCCATCAAAGGATGTTGACATAGATGAAATCAAAATTCTTTTTAAAGAAATATCTCCTTTTATTTTGAAATCATTTAAGATCCATATAAAATAAAACATTTTCTTTGAAAATATTCTTATAAGCTTGTATGGGAAGCTTCGACGATTTTATAACGGCGGAAAATAACCGCACCCGCCGTATAAGTTAAAAAAAACATTCTTACCTCAATTCTGTCGAAAAGGTTAAAAAAGGACCTTGTTTTGAAAACGACGGAAAGATTCCTTTATAAACCTCTTATAAAAAGTCAAACAAGGGTATAAATGACTTTAACCCATATTCTTGTAAATAGTAAAAATGTTTTGAAATACATTTCGAAGAAACATGGATATGGATGATAAAGAGATCCCAGTAGATTATTACGTATAATACAACCTCGGATAATGAAGAGATTGTGAAATAACCCTTACCTTGTACTTTTCCTTGGTTGGGGTAGGTTAACCTCCTGTATAATGGTGAAATAATTGTTATTAAATTATACAAGAATCATATACATTAATATGATATCATATATGATCTTTTAATATTGATTTGATAATAATATCTTAGTATTATCGTTGTTTCGGGTGTTAACTTACTTGTTTTCTTTCATATGTTTTGTTACGTAAGACATGTTTGTAAAGGATAGGTTGTATATTATTCATATCCAGAATGATATCAAGTCCATAAACATCATTTTTAAATCATAAAATGATAATTACGCTTTAATGGTTACGATGGAGAATGAATCTCATCGCGTTCGTGGAGACGGTAGTCCGTACGTACGCACGAGCGACAATATCATTCTTTTGATATTAAAATAATATATAAATGGATGGTATATCATATATACAGAATCATTAACATGTTATATTTATTATTTACATGAGTTACACATCATTAGTATACCCATCCAAATAATATTATATTGAATAACAATTACACCACGTCGTGGAGACGGTAAGCCGTACGTACGCACGTATGGTGACATGTTATTCAAAGGGTGGATAGAATACTGAATATGGTTGTACCATACTTATAATAACATCACAGTATATGTGAGATACTGGAGTTATTATTTTAGAATGGTAAGAACAAAGGAAGAAGAAGTGGAAGAAGAAATGAACTTAGAAAAGGGTGGTGAAATCATTACCTCTTCTTCGGGTTCTTCCTTTTGATTTGATCAAAAGGGCTCTTTAGGTTGGCTTTATGATAAAACTAAGGCCTCTAGGTTGTAGTGAGGGATGTTGGGAGAGTATTTGGGCAGAGTTTGGCCGAACCAAAAGGCTTTAGAGGTGTGAAGAAATGGGAAGGAGGAGTGCCCTTTTATAAGAGGGGTGAGGGGCACCTTTGGAAAAGCTAGTAATATTAATTTATAATAAATTCATATTCGGTTTCTAAAGGCTCCAAAGTTGACTATTCAAATGATGAGGTGGGGATAGGTCGAAAGCAACTCATCCAATAGAATTTAGACAGGTTTGGGTACCTATATTAACCTTATCTTTAAGTATTAACTCTAAGTTAATTAGTTTCACTTTTACAATGTCTCTTTGTATTTTATATATTATGGTTAATAAACTTACTATATACATCCAAGAGACCCCCAAGTGGTCCATTAATGATTAACCTATCATGATATAAGTCTCCTGGCCGAACCTTAGATTTTTAGGAATTTAATATCAATTAATAATATAATATTTGTTTTAAGAATTCTTTTATGTCAATTTTGACACTATTCATTAGTTGATTTTTGTGAAACTCATAACAGATTTATTACTTCGAAAAAAGTCAATTAAATCAATCCTAATATATCATATTATCCTAGAAAATTAGTTTAATTCATTAAAAGTTTCATATTATATTTAGTTGGGTATTTATAATATCACTTATTTTAATTTTTCACTATTATAGTAATTACTGCATCATCATTGTGTCATAAATAAAATAAATTATTTAATGTCTAAAAATTATAAGTAAAATATCATTATGTAGGAAATCTTTTTAGATTTCTAATGAATATTTAAAATCGAAAATCCAACATGTATAACCCTATGTAAAAAATGTTCTTCTAAAAGATGTAAGCTTATGCCATTTTTATTTTTATTTTAACTTTATTAATATAAAGTGTCCCTACCACATACAAGTGGCTCCAAGGGGTCCCCAAATTGACCCAAGGATGCCCATGGTCGGGTATGTGTCCACCAATAAGGTTAGGACACGTTTTAGGGTAATTTTGTATTATTATAATATTATTTTTTTAACCCTTATTTACCGGATTTACCCTTTAACCATGGTAAATAAAATATTTACCACAGTAACTATTCAAAATGTCTAAAAATAAAAGTTACCTATTTACACAATTTGAACATCCTGATTCCAAATATGGAATCCATTTTCCTAAATTCAAAACATAGAAGTGGCAGAAATTAATTTAAAATTAATTCCCGCTGTTAAAACAAAAAGCGTGTTTTTAAGAGATAATAACTATCCAAAGATTGACACTTGTTTATGTTCGGTTTAATTGTAAAATTATGTCCAATGACCAAAATTATATTAAATGGTAAAAATATATTCTAAATATACTTTAAAACCACTCAAATTCATAATTTATCACTAGTAATTAATTTGATTAAAAAAGTTGTTTTTAATTAAAATTTAGTAATTTTCACTATTCATCAAAATATGAAAGTTATCCGAAATGTACCAAAATTTCACCCTAGGCTAAATTCGATATTCCGAATCCAAAAATGAAGTCCATTTTCAAATATAAAATATATATAATTTCAAAAAGTAGGTATTACTATTCATAACGGCTAGTTTGATTAGTTATGGTGTGTTAGAACTCGGTGTTGCGTACAACACACGCTATCACATTATTCAAAGAGAAGCGTACCATAGAAGCTTGGGGTGTTACATTAGAACCACATGATTGACTAATGCATAGGAGGGTGCAACCGATCACTCTTGAGTCAGCTAGCCGTATCCTCATGGCAGCAGGTATTTTTAGATTTTAGTTCCCAACAGTAGTTGCATAGTGCATGAACATTCTATAAAAATATGTTTTCATTATTACCTCCTCACAGGGAGAGGGACATCTGCATTAACATGTACCTAAGGTGGAACTAATATATATAACAGCATATCAGATGCCTCCCGCAAGTATCATGAGCTGAGAGTATAATTTGTGGACTTTCAGGGAAAGGTCTTAATAAGACACTATGTTTGAGGTTACTTTTGGATTACTAGAACATTAATCAATTGGATATGGTGAACGTGTACCCACATTCAAATATCAATGGTAACATCAATCATTTAAAAGAGGTAGCATTTTGTGTTGATGGAAAGGTGCCCATTGGATTTTAAGTAGTTGTGAAAACATTGATGGTTGGAGTTCCACAGAGACTATGGCATCGATATAGTATATACTCATGGGAAAGGGGATGTGGTGGTAAACACGCTAAAAAGGATGTTTGGTTCACAACTGTTGAGTGAGGGGACATAGCAGCATTCCGCATTGCAGATATCCATAGTGGATAGTGTCAGAGCAACTTAAATACAGTATTTGACACTCAGTCCCCCACTATTTCAGAGAGTCAAGGAGGCACAACATGGGGACGATGACTGCAAGACACGTGATGCTCATATATTCTCATGTCAGGCTCCTGATGAGTTTTCGATAGGCGGGGATCAAGTCAAACATTTCGAAGGACACACTATAGTGCCTGTGACATTATAAGAGGAGGTGATTAAGGAATACCATACAACCCATTTGGTGGCCCATATAGGTGTGAATAAGATTTACAAGGACCACCAATGTAATTTGTGGGTGTCAGGGATGAAGGAAGTAGTGGAAGAGTTCATTTCACCATCCCTCGCTTGTCAGCAAGTGAAATCTGAGCATCAGGTTCCATAATTTTTTATCATAGCTTTTACCCCACACATATGGTCCAATGGAGTGGAACATATAGACCTATATTAAATGATTCATGCTTGCACCCTTGATTTTGGACGTAGTTGGGAGGACAAAATGCCACTGGTTTAGATCTCATACAACAACATTTATCACTCCACCATCGGCATGGAACCCTTTTAGGCCATGTACAGGCTACCGTGCAGATCAACTCTATGTTGGATAGACCCATGGGAGTCAACAGTCAAGGGTCCAAAGTTGGTATAGGAAACCACTGTGAATAATCACATCATCTAGGAGTGGATAAGTCCAACACAGAGAAGGGAGATGTCTTATGCAGATATGAGACAGAGACACTTGGAGTTTGAGGAGGTACATGAATTATTTGTTGCACAAAATCAACAATGGAAATCAGGACATTGATTATGGGGTAAATATATTGATGTTCTCGATAAAGATAGATGGTCAATAGGAGTGGGTCGTTAATGGATAGTTGATTCCTCTAACAGATATTCGGTGGCAACATGGAAATCTCAAAGAGAGGACAAGGGAGTGGGGGGCTCAGATTCATTCTCATTACCCCATTTTGTTTGAATTTCCATTGTTTCATATATAAGTGATGTAATGGCCTATGTTGGGGAGAATATAATGTCCTAGAATATCTGTATTTTTATTATTATATGGAACTAGTTCAACAACATGAAATTTGTCGACACGTGATTCCGACGTCCGGAGTGCCGAAATAATATATTGAAAAATGTTATGATTTAAATATCTTGTGTGAGTAGTTTTCCAGAATATGTGTAATAAATCTTAAAAGGATTCCCCAATTACAAATTTTATGGCCCCATTGCATTCAGTATGGCGGTTTTACCATAGACAGGACATAATTTTAGTCAGCACATGCCTCCGATGAGAAAACACAAAAATGGTATAACCTTATATAAAATAATTAAATAAAATTATTTTATTTTTCATGTGCATATAACTCATTAACAGTGACTTGGATTAAAAACCCAAGACCACCACTGAGCTTGTCCGGGTATTCATTCGATAGATAGATCCTAACATTGTCCAGCGCATGCCTACATTTTATGTTAGTTTTTGGCAATAAATAATATCATTAAATAAAAAAAATTATTGTTAAACATTTTAAATAATAAAAAGAAACTCAAATTGATAAAACCAGAGTGCAATTGTGTTTTTGGAGGAATGTATTTCTTTAGGCGGAGCCTAACCTTGACTGGCATGGTTCAAGGGTGAATGTTAAATTTTTTTAACATTTTTTAATGTACGTTCATTAAATGTTGGAGAGGGGATTTATATCTATTGAACTGGTGTTCGGATTGAAAACATGATGGAAATTTTGAATTTTTAGGGATGGGATTATCTTATGGGAAGCTTATCTTTGATCGACATGGTCGAAAAAAGATGTAAATTCTTGGACTTTACTGAAAAATAATTAAATAACTAAATGAGTTATTTTATTCATTCTCAAAATGTTGAGCGGCAGTTGGTAGGACCGCAATGTAACTTCATGCATTGAATAAGAAACATTTAATCACATGAACCTTTCATTGAGAAACCACAATGCTCACAATATTTATGGATCATTAATTACAGTTCATTAACGAACCAGTGTAATGAACACAATGTGGGGGATTTTTTCTTTTTTTTAAACAAAACATAAGCATGAATTTTGGGCACCTAAGATAGGAACCATTGACAAAACGCCAGTGACAAATTCCTTCATCAAAGAACGGAGTATTGATAGATGACCATAGGAGGATTCGATCAAGTAATCGATGGTAGATGGCGAGTGCCAACAAACGTGGAACTTCTATGAACTTCATTCTTCTCCTTCGACCACAAAAACTTTTTCAAATAGGGGTTTACGTGGTTTGATGATCCATATCTTTCAGTTCATGGAAAATACAATGAACAAAAACCAACCAAATAATGGGATGATCCATGTCTTGTTTGGTTATTTGGGTGTTTATTGTGGAGTCTCAAATAGTGAATTGTTTTTTTTTTGGATTGATTATTGATATCTCCCCTTGTTAGAACACATACCTAGAGGGTGAGATCCTATCCAAACAATATCCAGACTCCCTGCCATTACTTCTTTATGAGTGTTTCTTGTGAGTGACCTGGAAACATAAAATCATGGAATTTTATAGGGTTTCGTAGTGAATACGGAAACCCAGGAGGCCCATAGACACATATTGAATGAAAAACAGACCACCAGAGTATATCTGGTGGCCCGCAGAGCCAACTGTCTATGCGGCACTACAGGCATAGCAGCGGAGGCAACATGTGGCAGTAGGAGATGCGAAAAGCTAGGACGTGGCTTGGTGGGATGCTGTGGTAGAAGGGCTTAGCGCTGACGCGCCGCGTAGAGTGGCCTTCTTGGGCCTTTCGGCTGCACAAAATGGATGATTTATCCGGCTTTTTTGGAAGAGGGGGAAGCGCTCACCGGCGCCATCAGCTGGCTATATCGGACGCTCTGCCTCCGGTCGGTGCACCAGCAACTAGCCCTCATGCAGACTGGGATTTTCTAGGTGGGCCAGACCCGGGGACCTGGTCCACTATTTGGGCCGGACACCTACCGGACCCGGACCTGTTTCACTAAAACATGTGAATCTCGCATACCAAGCATTCGTTTGGCATGTCGTCTGTGGTGTCAGGACCCTCACGAGGAGGCATTCCTTTAGAGATACTCCACCTTGATATAGAAAATTTTTGGAGTATTGGTGGGTCAAATCAATCTCGAATCCGATCATTCCCTCGATACTAAAATTACTATAACATACAGAGTAGGATTCTAATTAACATGTTATATATTGCATTAGAACACTAATAAAAAGGAGGTTATTCAGGTTATATATTAGTGGGACTTTATGGAAGTGAAGGTATAACAGATTGATTGAGGAGTGGTTCCTCCTATAATTAATCATGATATGTGAGGTAATCCAGTGGTTGGTTGTGATGTGAATGAAGAATAACGATCCTCGGAGTGGGTCAACACCTGACAATCCTCTGAGTGGGTCATCACCTAGCGATCCTCTAAGGGTATACACCATGTGATCCACTATGGGACTGAACATAGCGATCCTATGAGTGGGTAAGAACATTGTTATCTATTGTGGGAATGTATGTAGTGATCCAGTGAGTGGGTCATAACCTAACAATCCACTGAGTGGTTTATCCCCTAGCGATCCTTTAAGTGTGTCAACTCCTATATATCCTTTGTGGGTCCGCATGTTCTGATTATCTGTTAGTCAGCACCTAGAGACCTTGTGTGGTCTTGCAGTAAAAGAAACTCGAAAGAATTAGATGATCAAGATTTGAGAGCAATCATATTTACTTGTGTACTTAAGTTATACATGGTGTGAGCTATCTATTACACTGTTTTATGTGATAGAGATCGTGATTTTACTTTTTTCATTGCGGAATTATGAGTGACCTTCAGGGGTCTCGAGGAGAATACTGTGTGTTGTTATACTCACCCTTGCATGTGTGTCACCCATAAATTGTTTTGTCTTGTGATGATGATGGAAAGCTTTACTGATACATGGGGAGATGGGGCTAGATACTGCGTTGAGGTGATTTACAGATGGGGTGAGAAGAAGTGAAAAATGACAATTAGTTGAACCTACACTTCAGGTAGGATCCTTTTTGGAAGACCTATATTGCATGTTTTCCCTTTTTTCTTAACATTAATTCCAGTTAGGCTTGTACACTGGCCCCTTTACTTTCAGTGCTCACTTTTACTCTCATTGGTGATTTTTAGTAGTGGTTATACATTACCTTATCCATCATGTTTTACATGTATGATGTGTTCCCTATCTATGTGTGTATTGGATTAAAGGAAATTACATACCTTTTTGGGTTTCACCTTTGATGTGTTAGTCACTAACCCTTGGCCTATGGATGGATGACTTGGGGTAGTCACGACACGAGCCCTGGGGGACGAGTCGTGATAATAATGATGTTTATAAAGATCATATATTATATTTTGTAAATTATAAAAATTATTAAAATAATATCTCAAACATACCTTCATAATTTGTATTCTGTGTGGGATATTATTAGATCACTTCTATATACGGCAGACCAACACCTCTAATGTGATGTGATTTCTTTTCACATACACATTAAATAGAATGTATCAATGTTAAAATTAATGATTATTTGTGATATATAAGACCTTAAAATAGTTATAGAAATACAATATAAATTTAATCTCTTACCTTTCAATATGTTTGAAAACAATATTTTAAGCAATGCGTACATGTGGACAACCCCCTCCATGTAGTGATATGTTATTTTTTAATTTTATTTTTTGAATGGATGAAAATAATGATTTATTGAAATTCTATAAGTAATTTATATAATATAATTATAATATAATAATATTTAAATGAAATTAATTTTTCTTTCTTTAATTTTAATGAGAAAAAATGAAAAAATGTTCATGTGTACGTATGAATTACTATCTCCATAAATGGTGTAATCTATTTTCTATCATTTAATTTTATATATTACTATAATTACATATATAATTAATATATATGATATCTTAATAATGATAATATTATGGATATTATGTAACCATGAACAAAGTAGAATGAATGAAATTACCAAAACAAATACATACATAAAAATGATGTAATTATCACCTAAAGCCATGATATTCGGAATAAAATGTTAATAAACTGTTGATAAAATATTATAAGTACATAATATTTGGTATAAATTAAATTTTTAGGCTTATGAAATATATTTTGATAAAACATATTTATTATAGATGAGGTTCTAACAAGTATGATGGAAATCAGACCGAAGGTAAGGGTTTTTATCGTACCTTTAATTTCATGATATATATGTCACATTGAACACTTATTCCTTTTATAGGTTCAATATACTACAAATTATGATATATAATATAATTAATCTATTATCATTCATGCTATTTAATGGTTCTATTGATGACATTTCATTAATAGGACCTATGATTCAAATGCAACCAATATTGTAAGTGATTTAATCACAATAATGATTTTATTATGAAATATTTCTTACTATGCACCGATTCACTTTCTTGTGTTTTATATACATTCCTATTGAATTATTTAAAATGTATTGGTTTTTATTTATAATTTCCTAAGAATATATATTTTTTATGAATCAATGGTAATCTCTTATTTCATGTTTAATTTTTTGTTTTCATTGTTTAGATATACTATAAATGACTCTATATTATTGTGTTTTTCCCACATTGATTATTATTTATTAAACTATCATATATTTTAAATAAATGGAACCCAACGGAATTATGATTTCATTGAATATGAAGTAAAATTTGGTGACTATGTGTCCCCAAATGGGATGGTGGTTATAGTAGAAATATATAAAGATTATTTGCAATAATTTTTCAAAAAATATGATTTTAAACCAATATCTCAAATAACTCAAGAACTCACTAAAGTATCTAAAAATATATTATTTCAGTTCTCAAGTGATGAAGTTCATGGAAGAAATATATTTTGATTTCATTTATTTCAAGAAATTGTGCATAGATATACCCATGAACGTGTTTCGAATGAATGGGATATTTTTTATGTTTTAAAAATATATCCATAATGAAATGATTATACAATGAAAATTTAATAGTATAAAGGATGGAATTAAATTTCATCATAGGGATCCATTTATAGTTTATTGTCTTAAATGTTTGGAAAATCGGAAATATCAATGTCAATTCCCTCTATAAATGGTTATCCCAAGGAATAAGGATGACTTTATGTTGAAATAAAACCATATAATTATTTATTTATGCGGATTCAATTATAAATTTTAAAATGTATATTTTCTTGTGTTAATTTGGTTGTAATAATAATGAATAATATAATGATTATGTAAAATTTTATAAGCCCATATGTCTTCATTAACATAAAATTTGTGGATCCTATCATGGGTTTATGATTTTAATATTTATAATCAGTTCATATTTTTAGACAACAATATTTTGGTTTTATATGTTGGGATTCTACCAAGATTACAAATATTTTGGGGGGAATTTATAATAATTAAACCCATTGCATTATTAAATGTCTTATTAAAATGGGTTTTAAGGAATAATTCTGTCATTGTGGAAATAATTTAAATGGTATTAGTGACCTTTAGGGATTTTGTTATATTTTATGTTGAAGTAATCAATTATTATTAAATTTTTGTAATGTTATTAGAATTATATTTATGTGGTTTCATAAATTTAATGACATATATGTCGGGTGATAGCATGTCGCATCCAGCAAGGTTATAGGGCTTAAAAAAATAACTAAAGGGTGACGATGGGTTTTTTATACCATAGTCCTGTGTGATGTTCGTGTTTTTATATCATTGTTTGTTCTTAAATGTTTTCTGAGATAAATATTAACGGTGAACCAGTGGTATTATTTTCAGTTATATATATCAATGTAATATATTATATAACTTGTGGTAACTATTAATTATTTATTAAATATTTATATATGGATGGAAGGAGTTGTAAATCTTATAATTATCATATGATCAATTATATGTTAATTTCATTGACTTGGGGTAATGAAATTCATTTTTTATATTAATTTAATGAAGTAAAAGATGAAGTGGAAATTAATATATGCCTAAAAATCGATTAACAATATCTTATGAAATTAAAATCTAACAAGTAAAATTTTTTCCTTATATTCAGAGAGAGAAAAAGAATTCAATGACTTTGGGAAAAATATCTGGAAACAAATTTCATTTTATTTACAGCATATCTGATGCATAAAATTGTATTTTAAATCATTATAATTTTATATTCTTGAAGTCCTTATCAATCAACTGATCAATCAATTTCATGTGAGCAATCATCTCCATCAATTTCTATAACAAATTACTCTTTCCATCTATGTTAATATCATTAAATCCTACAACTGTTCTCTATCATTGAAAAGTTTTTCGTTGTGAATCTAGATAAAATTCATATAAAATTTATATCATAACAAGATATTTTTTTTCAAAGAATATATTGTGTTTATTTTTCAAAAAAATTATTTTCATTTAGAAACCCCTTGACATTCATGCAAAAGTTAAAATTACAAAGAATCTATTTACTGAATGTATGTATAATGTAACACCGAAATAATTTAAAAGAAGAAAATTGGAATTTGTTTTCATATTTGAATCACAACACCAATCAAAAGTTATAATTTAAATCCCCAAGATATTATTATTTATTTATTTTAAAATAAATTAGATTTGGTTGATATCTTATGAGAATAATCCAATTCATTGAAAAATGAACTATAATATAGTTTTTTGTAATAAAATAGTTTTCAAATTGGGTGTATTTATAGTAATAAGTAATTATTTAATTTATATGGTTTACATAATTAAAAATATATTCATTATTTATTTATTTATTATAATTAAAAAATAATCATTTCAATGATAATGGAATGATTTTGAAAACCGCGTAATCTTTGGAATGTTGCTTTTATTGTGATCGTTTCACATATTTTGAAATTAATTTTTCAATTTTTTAAAAAATATTTCTAGAAAAATAAATTTTTATTCTACATGGAAAAATTATCGTTAGGTGAATATAGGGTATTTTTATTGAATGTTTATTTGTTGATGTGTTGTAAAAAATATTGATTATTACTAAAAATTACCCTTGTGTTTAAATAATTTAGAATGATTTACTATTTTTCAAATATAATTTTAAGTCATTTTATTTAAATAATATTAAAATTTGACTGATTTTGGAAAATTTAACATATTATTCAATGTACTATAACATATTAAATTTAATAAGCAAAAAGGGTTTATTTGGAGAAATAAATTTTTAACGCAAATGTATGGTAAATTTTAAATTGAATTATACCATATATTTCAAAAGGATTTGGATAATTAGATTCAAACATATGATTTATAATAATATATATTCTAATAAGGTCAAAATAATTTTTACATTAATGAATAGGGAAAATAGTAAAAAATAATTTTTGTGATTTTGGTAAAAATGGGGTTTCTAGGGGGTTTAATAAAAAAGATAAGGGTTAAAAATAACATAAAACATTTCTAGAAACCATTAAATGTAAATTAATTGAACTTATAACCTCTATGTACCAATAAAGTCTTATGTTTTAGGATTATTTAATTATAATATTCTGGGAATCACATTATATTTCAAATAAATCAACAAGTGACCTCTCCAAAATTATAAATGGCTATCTATCACTACAAACACACACTAAAACCCCATTAATTCAAACTATAACTTTATAAATATATTCCATTATTCCCTATCGACATATTGAATTGTATTTTTTTAATAATTCACCATATAAATGCTATAGTTATAAACCTAACGTGGTTCTCTAAAGAATAGGATAAATTCATAAATGGGTGTATTTGTTTTATTTCTTCGTCCTCCACATTATAATCAAATAAAAAATTAATTATATAATTACACAAGTATCCCATGTATAATTTTATGTTATTATATTAATTTAATTAACTATATCCATCGCCACTTTAGAAAAATGGAAAACGAATATGTCAATCATCTGTAAAGCATACTACCACCTCGTGAGCCGGTTAATATTTTTTACGTCACACTATTTTAAAAATATATATAATGATTTATTTAACATATTAATTTGAAATTTATCACAATATTATATGTTTATAATTATTATATCACATATAAATTTTTTTTATCACTCCATGGGGGATATAATAATGTCGCTCATATGTAAAATGATCTAACACCTCGCAAAGTGATTTAATTATTTTCCAACGTACATATTACATGTATATATTTAAGGTTAAACATAATTAATATTTATGATATTTATTAAAAAATAAATATATAGAAATATAATATTAAATTTAATTTCATACCATCCAATCTAGTGGAAAAAGTAATTTCACTCTTGTGTATGTGTGGACTAATTCCTCATTGTAACGACTTGAGATATAATTATTTTATTATTTGGATTGAAATAAGGATTTATTATATTCATATAATTTATAAATTAAATATAATAATTATTCTGTATTAGCTAATATCATTTTCCTTTCCTTCTATCCATCATGAAAAAAATAAAACATTTATTCATATGTATGTGTTACTGTCTCCATGATTACTGTAATGAATTTTTTATCTAACAATTTTATTTATTATAAATTAGAATATAATAAAAATATTTATTATACTTATATCATTTTTAATGTTATAGAGATTATATAACCATGATTAATCTAAACAGACTAAAATTAACGAACCAAAACATACATGAATGAGAAGGGAACTATCACCCCAGAAGTAGATTTTAACAATGAAATGTTAATTAAAGTGTGATAAAACAGTATACGTGAATCAAATATGTTATTAAATATAAGATTAAAATTTTTCATTTTTTTTTATAATCCTATATTAATTATATTAGTGTTTTTATAATATTTGGTGGAATTAAAATATGTGGTAAGGGTTTCTCATCCCACATTCTCTTATTTGATACTTATGACATATTCACTACATATTAAATTATGGTGTGTATACACTACCCCTTTTGATATATTATATAATATATTTTTCCCATTATTCTATTTAAAGTTTCTCTTGAAGTTATTTCTATCATGTGTCCTATGATTAAAAAATTTTCATATTTTTTAGGGGTTTCTTCTCATTTCTATTTCATTGAGATAGATTTACTTATATTCACCAATTAAATTTATTACGCTGTATATAATTCTTCTTTGGGTATTTGAAATAAATTCTTATTTATTCAAAATTTTATTATAACAGCATATATTCTCGATGAATCAATGATCACCTATCATTTACTGTTTGAATTTAGGATTATTATCATTCTATTGATGCAATCATGTTCTTATTATCATTTTTATTAGAAATTTCATTTATGTTAAATTCTTCTGTTCTTTCTATAATGGATATGATTATTTACTCAATTATATACCATTTCTACATAGGTTATCTACTATTAATGTTATTCGATAATATAGTGAATTATTTATAAATCCGTATTCATTACATGAAATATATATATTTAATGATATAGAACATTATTCATGAATTAAATCAATTAGTCGATATATTGGGAATAATTCAAACGTGTGGTGGAGGGTGGTACATGGTTATAGATAGCCCCATAATGAAATAAATGTATCATGATATCAATTAAATGGATATAATTACTTAAATGTGGGGGTTTGGGAGTTGACCTACCCATAGTGTAAACTACACTGTGAAAAGTATTTAAGGCAGAAGTATCATGATTAATGATATCAATAAATCTACCAATAAATCATTTCCATCATTTATAATTTTGTTATTATTATCATCCATGATGTTTTCACAATGATATTATCTTTGTATTCATTGAATTCCCTTTTTATTGATTAAAAAACATTGTCATTTAGTTATTTAAATTTTCATATTCATTATGATTATCTATTCATGATAATCTATTTATTTAAATTGCATTGCTATTCATTTATTTACCTTAATTTTTTATTATACTTATGAATTCAAGGTATATTTTATGATACATAACCCTTATGATGTATTTGAAATCAACCTTATTTTGTTGTCAGTATCTATAAATCAACGAGTTGTTCAAAAAATTATATCCAAGAATATACTAGAAGGAATAATGATAGTATTGAAAAAAAATATTCAGTAAGGTTTTATTTCTAATTTATAATGATAATATGCTATTTATTTTGTTTATCATTACTATTAAACTTATCTATCATTTGAGATGATATTTCATATATATTAATCTATTGTAATAAAGTATAATCATGACCCATGATATTTGGGGATGGGGGGTATTTAAACAATAATTATTTTTATATATGATAGTAATGATTAATTTATTTCATTAATTTGATCTTTAAGGATGATACAAAAAAGAAAAATTGTTCTAATGTAACATGTTTTTATCATTAAATTACCTAAAAATGATCAACATTGATTTAATTATCAAAGAACATATCCATAATAACCATAAAATTAATATGGTATATAATAAGTCATGTAAACTAATTTATTCCACTAAATTTTATAATTTGGTAATGATAAATGTGGTATTAAGGGGCATAGGATGACATCTTCATTTTGAAAATTGTATGAAAAAAATTCCAAACTACCAACGTCTTATTATGAAAATATACAATAATGAACTAATTTATGATTAATAAATGAATATAACTGCATAGTATGAAAATTAGATGATACATATGTGGTTATTGAATAAGTTAATTTTTTAAGGTTTATCAAATTGAATTGTAATGCACAATCATGAAAGGAATGAGTGGTGTTAGGGTTTCTTTTCAAATTTCACATTAAATTATAGATTATATATTTATGAAATAATAATTTAGTAAAATTATATCTAATTATCTATAATAAACAATTTATTTTATTCCCCTAAATTTATTTCTTTTTTTAATGCAATATTTAAATTTCATATCCCTTTCAGTAATATTTCGATCGAAATGATGTTTATAATTGGATCTGATCTTATCTCATCCGTTTGGAAGGAAATATTTTTTTTATACACCCATATCATTTATAAATTTTGTTAATTTTAATATAATATTATCATATTTTATGTTTATGGGGGTTAAAAATTAATTGAATTTCATTTAAAATACATACAGGGTTATTGCATCAACTTCAAATGATTTTGACTCCATTTACAAAATTGTAAATAAGTTTTTTTTTAAAATTCAATATGAATGATAATTCCAATATTTATATTCATTTACCTAAATAAATATTCACCCCCACATTTTTACGTATTCCTAAACGAATATTTTTTCCCATTTTTTGAAATTTATTTTATTGGAATAAATACATTCAATTGTAATGAATGTTTCTACTTTTTTTGAACTAATGTTTTCAAATTTTACTTATATATTTATTTCCTTATAAATTTCAATATACTATATTATATATTATACATCACTAGATATATTATATAATGATAATCTCTGTATTATTTTTTTATATGTATTGTGATAATGTCATGTTGAATTTTTTCTAAACACATCGCATTCCAAGGGCTTATATTAGCTGTGATTAAGTTATAAATTTTTTAATGTTCTTAGGGAGAAATATATAGCTTTTATTAATATTTTATGATATTTTCTATAATATCCCTATATTATATTGGGAAATGTTTTATATATAATGAGATTATGATATATCACAAGTGGTTAACCCTAATAGGAAAACATTACATGACATAAGTTGTTATCCAATGTACAAAATAATAGAAACATCTTTGTTTTTATCCTTGATATATGTTATTCCTCATCTATATATATATTTATTCCAAATTCAAATTTATATATAATTTTTTAATTTCTAAAGCCTGTCAAATCATTTTCTCAAACTATGATTAGTTATGTCTTATTTTATTCCAAATACACATTCCTTGGATCATGATTTATGATATATATTTTTTATTATTCTCTTATGTTATGATAAATTAACGTGATTGTTTTCCCATATGTTCATGACAACGGCATGCTCGTTATTTTTATTTTTTTCTATCTCTTATGATTACCATTTCGGAGCAACTGATGTCACCTCTTTCTTAGTTTTCTATAGAATATTTTGACGAGGAGTATTTTTTAAGTGTTTAAAAGGATGTACTTTGAGAAAAATATTTTTATGAAATAATATAAGCTTATTTTAAAATAATATTATCAGGTATCTAAGTTTCAAATTTAGTTATCATTTGTCTTATAGGATAATGTATATTTGTGAGATGAAATGGTTAAATTATAGAAATAAAATAAAATATATGTATGTTATTTTTTCATCCAACATAGTGACCAACTATTGAAATGTTTTTATATTTCATGAAATATATTAAAAATAGTGGTTCTAGGGTGTCTCATTTTGAATGATGATTCCCCAATCATTGGATAAATAAGGGTCCTATGTAATTATAAATTTGGAAGACTTTAAAATAATTATTTTGTAGAAAAATCATATAAAAAGATAATCATAGTGGAAAAATGAAACGAATAGCTCCCCTAGTGTAGTGTCACTTCTTAACATGTAAAGTGAAGTGGGTTCACTTTAACAATATTTAAATTCCCACAATCTAAATGAACATCACATAATTGTTTGGTTTATTCATAGATAAAAAATTGATAATAAATTAAATATTTAAATTATAAATTAATTAAAAAACATACAAGGTCATAAAATGTTTGGTTTTATCCCATGTTGGAAAATTGTTAGAACCATTACTGAGATTCATCCAATAAACTATGAATATTACAAACATATGTTGTGGTTTACTATTCATAAATAATCAAATGTGTTTTTATTTACTCTATATGCGTATGAATAGTTTTTTTATAAAAATAAAATCAATCTTGTAGTACCCACATGCCTTAAGAGTTATAATGCACATCCAATGTTCCTATTTTTTTACAAAAATTTAAAACATTTATAACCAGATTCATAAAACAATAAATTGAGAATTATTTCATTAATATGGGTATAAAAGCTTATATGGTAATACCCTATGTGTGTATATGTTTTCACATCATGACGCATCAATATTATAATAAAGATCATTAAAAACATATGAATTATAAAAAGTATATGATATAAATTGTTAGAAGATAGATTTATAAATAAAATCCTGAATTTTGTTGATTTATTCTAATAATAATATATTGTCCTATAAATTCATTATGTTCAAAAGAACTTATATTAAAAATTATGACTAGAACATAAATTAATGTAATGTTAAACGTCATTTAAATATTCTAATATATATATTAAAACAATTAAAACAATAAATTTTGAAATTATAAAGATCCAATAATCATTTACTATCAGTAAAAATATGGGAGTTTCCACCTTGTTAAAATTAAACATTAATTCTTGAGTTTTTTATTACTGGTTAATTTTTTAAATTTGAGTTAAAAAATTGTAAATTTTGATTACATAATTTGATAAACTGGGCTAACTAAAAACTTGATCATAGATGAATTATTTAAATTCTTAAAAAAATTTAAATATATTATTGACTTTTAAATCAATATAACTAATACAGTTTTTGAAAATAATTTCTACACACTTTTTATTATAAATTCACAGTATTATTAAAATATTATGTATAATTCCATGTTTTCCACTTATTTACACCCATAACATTATATTTCACATATAATATCTATTAAATAACCAGAAAATAATATTTTTTGTTTGATAATAAATGTTAAAAAAAGTTATTAATCATAAATAAAACCTTATAAAAAAGGTAAATCTATAGGGTTCACAGGATCGAGTGAACATTATAATATGTCACTCTACCAAGAAATAAGAGAAAAAAAATTTGATTTATAATATACTTCCAAATCCATAACATCCTATTTTACCACACTTTGGTTTTGTTATTTTATAGTTCACAATAGTATAACATTGTATTTATGGTGAATTAGCAAGAATGTTTTATTATAAATTATTATTATTATTATTTATTAGTTTTATAACATACCATTAGATGATATGTAGAAGGTTTTTTGATTTTCAAAATAGTTTAACAATAATATTATAAAAAATTAGTTTAATTATAAATTTTACATTGAATGAAATCCAATGTTTTTCATTTTAAAAAATATATAATTCATGGAAAATAATAAAATAATTCATTTAATGAATAAGTTAAATATAATAATTTTTGTATCGACAGTTTTTAGAAAGTTGCTAATACTCTCAAATGTCAACCCTCCAACACAACCTTCTTTTAAATTTAATATTTATCGGAGATCCTAGAATAAATATAAATGACAATGAGTCATATTAAATTATTCAGTGATTCATGTGGATGGTGGATTTATTTTTATGTATGAAATGGTTTATTTATACTTATGAGAATAAATGAAACTTAATATTTTAAATTATTTAACATGGTTAGTGATGAATACATTTTTTATACTTCAATAGTTTAATTTTTTTGTAGCATGGTAGATATTTATTAAGGGTTGTGGGTTTTCATTAACTTAATATTAGAATATCAATTTACCATAAAAACCTTAAATTGGTTTCAGATATTTTTTTATTGATAAATTTATAGGACAAATTTCAATATAGAATATCAGATTGACTTATTTTAAAGCCATGACTATAATGCATAAAATGACATTCTGGTTAATGAAAATAATTAGAAAAATAGAACACTTTTTCTAAAACATATATGATTATTCTTATAAATAATATATATCATTATATAGATAACATATTTAAATTTTGATTTTAATGAAAATGGAAACAAATTAAAAAAATTATATTTCAGCAAGGATCAACCATGATGTTGAAAATGATAACAAGTCATGTTTTATTGAATGTATATTTAAAAATTGATTATTTCCTTAAAATAAAATCATATTTGATTGATGGGTTTTCAATTAATTATATTTCTAAAATAACTTTTTTATTGATACCAAATCTTGTTATTTTCATTGAATTTTGATGAAAATTAAAAAACCAATATTTTCATTTAAATCATTATTAATGAAAAACTGAAGAGAATTCATAGAAATCACATGAAATATAAAAATATAAAAATTAATATTGATATAACTTTTATTTCTCAATAAATTTACTCTCATAAATTATTTTTACTCACATTTAACAATGAGAGAGATCAACAAATCGTAAATGACAATAATAAAATCTCATAGTCGTTATTAACTATCACAAACTCCCTGAAGAAAATATATGAATATATCTTTAAAAGTCATAGATTCTAATAATCATTAAAGTATATGGTTTCATAATAAAAATTAATTATATGTGAGACTAAATAAATTCTTAGTAAAATAAAATGGAAAAATAATTTGATGGAAACATAAGAAATAGTATGGGATTTATCTACTGAAATAGTGGGCCTAAATTCCATTACTATAAAATAAAACCAGGATTTAAATTTGGGGATTTACTCTTGTAGGGGTATAGTGGGTAGAAGCTAGAATAACATTTCAAATCACTTGAAAAAATAATAAAACAATTATTTATATGATAAAAACATGAATGAACCAAAACTATTTAATGGTGGGTGTATTTTTAGAAAAATCTAATGAGATATACACAATTTTAAATCACTATGGGGTTATGATTTAAGGTTTTATACAAAGGACACATAATTTTTTATGTTTTTATTTAGTAATTTTTTTCCACTTTATTAGATCATAACATCTTAACATAGAAATATAGAAATAATTATTTATTTATTAATGTCATCACTTCAATCCATGTTATTTTTTTTTGAATAAAGATACTATAATGGTGTGATATTATATATACCATTCTATTTATTAGACATTAAATCATGAATTATTACATAAAATTACACTAAATACATCCCAAAATATTGAGATGACTAGTGTATATTGGAATTAGGTACATATCATAGCAGTTGGAATGTGGGATACGACGACATTATTAAAAACTTCCCAATCATGCTTCTAAAATTTCATGTCTTCTCAAACTACATGGGATAACCTAGGGACAAACATAAGAAATGGGTGAGATTTAAAGCTTAATAAGGGAATAAAAATTGAATTAAATGAAGCGAATAATACATGATAAAAAATAGGATTATCAATTGATAATAATAGTAGTAAGAATCCAAAACATGAATAATGAGACAATATATCACGATAATCATAACATGGGAAATGTGGAATCACATAAAATTGTGAATCTTAAACGTGTGTCAAAGATAAACCCTCCAAGATAAGATTGTGGAAAAATTACCATAATGGAATCTGGTTCACTCACTATCATAATGTGACATATGATGAATCTAAATATTACTCAATGTATTGGATCTCTATCTGGGAGCACCAGTCACGTTTATTTAATTCTCATTCTTAACTGTTCCCTAGATACAATAAAACATGGATTCATTCATCGTCATAAATTATTCAATTATTATAGATTATATAATAAATTTATGATTAACCATAATATAATATTTATGTGCATAAATTTGAAAACCCTTGATTGTAAACGTGTATCGTATTCACTACATAATCATGGTGAAATTTATACAAAAAAAACCGCATCACATTGTGATTCATAAAAATTGTTTGATGAGAGAGAAAGGGTTCTCACATCAAATAGAAATAATGGGATGTAATAGGGGTATGTTAAATCATATCCCAATGTTATACATTTGTAACTATAGCGAACAACGTAATAATGAAATTTGACTAATAAAAGGAATCATAACTATATTTTGGCTTGGTAAAGAAAGTATATAATGTATCATGGGAGGATTAATGAGATTGGAATGGGGATATAATTATTTATAAATTAAATTTAATGTATGGTATTGTGTATGAACATATTCCAATACAAGAAAATTGAAATTAAGAGACATAACATTAATAATGTTCGTGATAAAAAGAGTATAGTGGAAGATCACATATTAAATTTATGCATAGTAGTAACTTAGGTAACGGTAAAAATGAAAGTGCAAAAATTGTATCTCATTAAAATAACATAAACTTGATAGTAAGGTATTACTTATATATTAATGAAAAATATAACAAATTGAAATTAAAATTACTAATTACTAAGTTGGTTATTCAATTTTACGAAGGAGAGAAAGATGAGGACCCCATACATGAGTGTGTGGCTCCAAATGCATGGGATAAGATTCAATAGAAATTGTGGGAAACATTGTAGGACTATAGATAATGAAGCGTGAAGTATGAATATTCTCCAACGATTTTGAGTAAAAGAAATTCGAGCTTCGGTGGGTTTATATTGGAAAAGTGGGTAATTTCTTAATTATTTAGGTTTTTTCTCCACATAATAAAATAACCAAAACCAAAAACCACCCAATTTTTTTCCCATGTTTTCTTCCAAATGTACGAAGTTTTTATTATTTTTTAAGGCCATGATCTAAACATATTAAAATAATTTCCCTGCTGATGTTGAGGTGAGGCACACTCATAATGAAATCATTTTAAATCCTAAAAATATATTATTTGATTCGTAGGATTCATAAGGAATTTAAAAATAAATAAAATAAATTTAAAATCACATTTCATTAAGGTGAAAAACCTATTTGTTCATAGATATAATTTATTTTAATTATTATATAAATTTTTGATCATTTTGAGCTCACAAAACAGACAGTTTATTTAGACAATATTTAATTTTCCATTATTAAAATAAAATCAACATTTATTAAGTAATGATGTATTTTTTACTATAACAATATTCGAACACTTATATAAATTACATTTAACTTCATAAAAATTAAATTCTGATTTATATGTGATAAAAAATATTTATTTATAATATTAAAATATTATTTATTTCAAAAATATATTAATTCATTAATCTATTAAAAAAATTAATATTAACTAAAAATACAATTTGTTCATTGTTTTATAGAAATAAAAATCATTTGTTGAGTTACAATAAATGTATGAAAATATATTCCTTATTATTTAAGAAATAATGTATACAGTCAATTTTTTAGGTTTTTAATACATATACCATTAATACCCCCGAAAAATCCCAAAGAGTGTGCTGCAGAATGGATGGACTTTCATGGGGTGCTTTGACAAACATGGTTTAGGTCGTGATCTTGATCAGTTCTAACTTCTCTCGTAAACAGTTTCACTCATGTTTATGTTATTTGACCTCGTCATTGGATTTCTCAATAAAATATACAAGAAATTATATATCCTATATAATCTCTAATAAATGGGCCTCATAGGGTATTGTCCTACTGGTTGTGTCCATCTCATCCTTTTCCTATGTTAATTAGGTTTGTTAAAACCCTATATGTGATCAATTTTCAAAAGATGTATTATCAATGGTAATCATACATAACGATTTAAGAAATTTAATTAGATATAACAAAACAATAGAAGCGTATTTGGTTTTTATAAACATTTTACTTAATAAAAAATTGAATTTTATTTATAACTGTTCGGGTCCTAAAAATCATCCCACCTTTAGAAGTTTCTCCTTAAAAATATTCATTTTCCTCACTAAAAAAATGTGGGTAACTATGCTTTATCAGATCACCTGGTTATATTTCCCTATTATATAAGATAGTAAAAAACTTATACTCAAATGAAATGTCTTTCTCCAATGGCACCACATAATGATTGAGATCATGTTTGGGTTTTGGTATATAATTCCTCAATAAAGATGCAAGGAATACATCATTTATTTGAGATAAGTTATGTGAGAGTGCTAGTCTATATGCCACTGCTTCGATGTGATCAAATATATAAATGGGACAAACTAGTCATGGAATAATAATTCCCTTTAATCCCAAATCAAATAATTTTTTTCCATGGAAATATGTAGAATAATAACATGCCTCAAAAATCAATATATTGGTCTCATCGATGAGATTCATCCTAGCACTTCTATATACTCATAGAAGCCTTGATGTGTTGCTGAATGGTTTTAATATTTTCCACTATTTCCTCAATCAATTCAGGACCTAGCAGTTTCCGTCCACCAAATTGATCCCATAATATAGGTTTTTTGTACCACATAAAAAAGGGCTTCATAAAGATTTATTTAGATTATCAATTGTAAACCATTATTTTAAGGGAAATAGACTAGGATGTTATTGGTACTGTCCTCTTTTTAATTCTATAGTAAATTATCACAACATTTAATTTAATTTATTGATAGTCCACTTGGATTTTCTATCCATTTGAGGAAGATATGTCATAATGATTTTCAGCTCATTATTTATAGCTTGGTGGATACATTCTAGAACGTGGTGCTAAATATCGAATCATGAATCTATAGAATCATTTGTGGTACACCAAGATGCCATAACACTTATATAATGTATATATGTGCATGTTTATATAGTGAGAATTCCTCTATAACTATGATAAAGTGAGATGCCATTATAGAAATATCCACAATAACCCATATAACATTATTTCGGATGGATGTATTTGGAATTCGAATGTCTGATTCTATGGTGATGCTCTTTTATTTGAATGTTGTAATGGGTAATGGTTGCATCATCCCTATATATTTCTTCCTTTTATACATAACCTAAAGGAATACTAGTAAATTTGATGTATATTTAGTTTTATCCATCTCATATTTTCCAGAAAATAGTGCTAATGGAGATCATGATATATCATTATGCTTCTTTGTAGAATAGAGATAGAGGAACTATGTTAATCATCCAATAGTTCCATTTTTAATTTTGGATTCGATGGAAGATACAGTATTGAACAAAATCTAAAAACTCCATCTTTATTGAAATTGATGTTCGAGGATTTCCCTTTTCCTATAGTTCCATATTTCTTCTTAACTCCAACATTATTTGATTTATAATTCATTAACCTCTCTGGATGATACAATTGATCAATAATTTGTAAAAAAAAATCAGTGTTCCGTTCAATATGATTGACATGCCCACCCTTTTCAAATTTAAGAAGATTTATCCCTCTCAATTATCATTAATGAGGGAATTTCTGGACCATTTCTACTTAGATCAACCTAGAAATTATTTTTATTACTAGGATGGTAGTATATTGATTAGTAGAAATCATTTTTGTGCTCAAGCCTTATTCTCTACGACATATTATGCTCTTTCTATGGGAATATATTTTTGAGGTTCTTCGGATCAGTATATATCTAAAGATTCTCCCCATAGAGATAATACCTTCATATTTTCAACGTAAATATCATATTTTACAACTACATATCAAGTGTGAGATATTTTTTCTCATAAATTTTCAACTTTCTTAAGGCATATTTTTTCACTTTATCATTTATCATAAGTACACAACTAGATCCATTATTTGAAGAATCGCATCATTCCACAAATAGTTTACCACTTTTTAGTAGTCTGAGTTGTGGTTTAGTGATAAGATTTTTTTTGAAAACATTAAATCCTTACCTCCCATTATTGAATCCAAATAAAAGAACTCCCTTTAAATTAATCTTGTTAAGAGGTTTCAAAATTTTTAATAAATTTCTCACAAATCTGCGATGATACCCATATGACCCAAAAAATCTATAGATATATGAACCAGATTTTTGGTATTTCCATTCATAAATATCTTACGACTCTAAAAGTATGTAAATTTTCCATTTCATATTATGATATTCCCCAAGAATGATTATTCCTTCAACCAGAACACACATTTTCTATACTTATCATAAAACTTCTATTTTCATAGGGTAATATTCACAATGCTCATATACTGGTCATTCTTCCCCTACTTTTGGAATATATTAGTATATAATCTATAAATAATACCAAAAAATTTAAGAGGTAATCTCTAAATATTTTATTCTCATATCCATAATTATTTCTATATTAAGTGTGAGTCGTAAAAAAATCACTATGAACTCATAGTGCGCATACCTTGTGTGGAAAGTGGTCTTGGGGAATCATTCTTCTTCACACTTACCTGATAATATCCCAAATGAATATCCACCTTATAGTTGTATTCTGATCTATGTAGTTTATATAATAAGTCATTAACATGATGAAGAGAATATATTTATTTATCATGGTCTTATTGAGCCAATGATAACCAATGAAAATAAACATTAATCCAACCTTCTTCTTGATGAAGAGAATTGGTGAAACCCATGGTAAAGCACTTGCGAATATAAATACTTGTTCCAAATTATCCCATATTAAAATAATTAGGTCCTCATATTCAAAAACATCCATTCTATATGGAATCATTGATTTTTTCAACACCCCAGGTATATGGTCAATTAAAAATTCAATCTCTCTACTTGCAAGAATAGTATACAATTCCTCGAGAAACACATCATCAAATTCCTTCTTGATGGAAAAATCCTCGAGGATGATTCTTTCCATAGAATCATTAATTTGATATAGATATTATTTCTTATAGGTTAGTAATATCTACGATTTATATTTTTTTTCTAAAGAAGCTTAATCATCCTCCTTGAACTTATGTAGATTCAAGGACCGATTCACAATATGGAGAGTGATTTACTTATCCTGTAAATTTATGTAGCCTTTATATTGGGAAAGAAAATCCAATGCAATAATAGGGTTATATTACACAAAAGGGAGTTGGATAAGGTTCATTGGGTAGTTCACATGAAAAACCCAAATATGGGAGGGGTTATATAATTGGGATTCAATAATTTACCTATTTTCCAATTTCACCAAATGCTATACTTATAGTTTGTGTGATCTTGTTTGTATTGTTCTACTAAACCTTCATGATATGATCAAATTAATAGAACTAGAATGAAAAATTATGTTATCTATTATTAAATGAATAACTAGTGTACCTATCACCACTTTGTTTTCAGAATCCACCGCAGTGATGGTGATAGAAAAATGATACCCTTGATACCTGGGATGTTGTTGGTTTTCTCGAAAAACCCTTCGCATAGGGAAATATTTTACAATTTACCCTAGTTTATATCTATTCATGAAATTAAAAAATAACTTAAGGTTGATATGATCATTACATTCCTCTATCTCATTAGTGGGTTTCTCCATTTGACAGTTTTTTCCTAGGTTCGCGTCCTTCCCACACATAAATCAATCATTCGTTCCCTATAAGAAATTTATTGGCTGCTTATTCCCACACCTATAAAAAATTGGATTCTGAATTTTTTTTGAATTAATATATTTCGCCATTGGGAAATCAATACTATACTCCACATTCAAATTATTATCTCCATGATACCATTGTGATTTGACGATCTCTATTTCAACTTTATGGATAAATAATATAATTTTCTCTTAGATATCAATGAGGTTGATCACTAGGGATTTTCATAGAGCTTGTTTTATACCCCCAGAAAGTATTAAACCTTGAATTGGTTGGTAATTCATAGATGGAGTCATATCGTGTAGGTATTGTGATTTTTTCCTTGTATGATCATATAGATTTTACATCTTGTCACATGATGTTGGGAAATTATCATTCCATTTTAAGAAAAAGAGTGTAGGGAAATTATTTTTCAAAAACATATTTCCTAAATTCTTTCCACTAAATCTCATCAATATATTTTTTAGGATTGTTATTCTTGATTAATGTTCACCACAGTTCACCATCTACCAACATATGATAAACATCAAGTAGAAAATCATCTTGTTCAGAACAATGATGGATAATAAACATATTCTCAATTTATGGGATAAATTGTTCCATGATTAAGGGATCAAATGGTATATTGAATGTAGGATGCCTTTGTCACAAAAATATATCAATCGTATATTGATCACTCTTAGGGGGGTTTAAATGATCTAGTTGATCAATGTTTATATTCATAATTTGAGTCATCTGAGAGAGTATTATCATAATTTTCATGCTTACTACTCCCTTTGGATTGGGAATCTAATTGGGAAAGTCATCACATTGCATGTATCATTAATTTTCAACTTGATTTCTCTTATTAATATCCATTCTAAAAAAATCAATGATTATTTTTAAACAATTAAACAAATAAAATTGAATCCAATTACATTAATGGTATAAATTATTAATTACAATTATTTCATTAAATTGTTAATTTATATCCTTCAATCTTTGATATCAATAATCTATTTCATAACATATATTGTTAGGTAAAATTTTTGGGCCCATAATAATGGTTCATAATGATTTAATGAACTTACCAATGCATATCCTATGTGAGTAGAATACTAGGTGCACAATAAAACCCATTTTTCTTGTACCAGGTAACCTCGAGAAAGTCTGATGTCACATTATCGGAGTTGTTACCCCATGGTACAATTGTCCCAAAAACCATGTCCATGGATATTATAAAAAAAGTATTTATTTTATTGATAAAGCCCTTAATATATGCTTAAGATAATTTTGGGATATCTTTTTTTAATTATTCTTATACCAAAGGATTTATCAGGGGTTTTGTAATCCGAATACAAAATAAAATCCTCTGATACCAACTATAGAAAACCTAATAATTATTTCAAAATAATTCTTGATTTGTAACATAAAATTATACTTAATAAAATAAAAAATATCAAGATGTATAAGGTTTTTTAAATTAGGTACACTACATTAAATCATGAATATGGGATATAATAATATTATTTATAACATACTTATCATTATTCTAAAATTAAATGGCTTTTAAAATCGAACAGGGTAACCTAGGGAAAATGTAATATAATGGTGAGCTAAAAATCACAGTAAGGGTACAAAAATGTCCTAACATGAAAATAATAATATTTTTTGTAGAATAAGATTATCAATTGGTTATAACAAGAGTATTAATCATAAACATGAACAATGAGACATGATATAACATGATAATCATAACATCAGATATGTGGTAACAACAAAAAACAATAAACCATATATAAAAGTTAATGCTAATTTCTCCAACATGTCATGGTAGCATAATTACCTTAATGGAATCATTTTCAATCCCTATCTTAATGTGATATATTATGATAATAAACACTACCCAATTAATTGGAGTTTTATTTGGGTTGACCCTTCATATTCATTTCATTCTCATGGTCATTTGTGCCACATAGATCATAAAACATGGATAGAATCATAATAATAGTTATTAAATTATTAAAGAGTGTGGAATATATAAATGTATATACCCAAAAAAATAAATGTTTGTGTAAATGTGAAAAACATTTATTTGAAATAGATATGATATTCACTATACTATTGTTTTCCATAAAAGATCATAGTGAAAATTCGACAGCATATCGGCTTCACATAAATATTCAAAAAAGTCAGTTTGCAAGAGATAATGTATTATATAATAACATTAAAATAAAATAGGTAGTAATAGGGTTATATAAAATCATATCCTGACATTATAAATTTAGAAATATAAGGCATATGGTAATGAAAGAAACATGAATAAAGAAAAGAATCATAACTATATTTTGGCATGGTAACGGGTGTACATAATGGATAATGGGAGTATTAATGAGAGTGAAAGGGGGATAACTTTATTTAAAATTTAAATGGAAATTAATGGAAAATGTGATAATTTATCCCAACATAAGAAAATGTAATTTAAGGGACCTAAAAAAGATGTTCTTGATAAAAATAAGAGAGTAGAAGATCCCTTTCTAAATTTTTTAATAGTAATGACTTAGGTAAGGGTAAAAATGAGAGAGGATACAAGGTATCTCATTAAAATAACAAAAAAAAGTTCTATGGTAATGAATATAATGGAATGAAAATAATTCTAATGGAAAAAAAATACTACTTTCAAAGATGGTTCTTGAATTGAAATGGGGAGTGGATGGCGAGGACATCTTACTTGAGCGTGTTACTCCAAAATCATCGGAATGGATTCTTGAGAGGCTTGGGACAACTTGGGAGGTATATAGAGAGTGGATGAATTAGAATGGATGTTGTCCAAATATTTTTTGTGAAGATTAATTGATCATTGGAGAGTTTAAATAGGAAAATAAGGGATTTATTTTTTATTTTGGTTTTGGACATTACATAATAAAATATACCAAACCACACACCATCCCATGGGTTTTTACAATTGCTTAATCCAAATAGAGGTGGTATTTATTATTTAATATGTACATTTGATAAACTTATTAAAATTATCTTCTTGCATATGTGGAGGTGAGTCAAAATCTTAATGAAATGGTTTTAAAAACATAAAATATATTATATGATATGGAGGATTTATAATGGATTTAAAAAAACAATAATTAAAATAAACCTAGAATCACATTATTTTTAATGGAAAAAATTTATTTGGCCTTGTATCCAATTTATAGTATTTATTACATCGCTCTGGAGTCAGCATGATGTCATAAAATGTAATCATTATTAATATGATATTTAATTATTTACCTAAAAATTCATTTTTCATAGAAAATAATGAAAAATTAACTATTGGAAATGCTCAACATTATAATATCAAAAATAATATAAATTTTGTACAAAATATTTTCTATATATTTTATTTTTTTATTTTTAAAATAAATTCATTATTTATTATGAAATGTTTGTGTTTTGAAAATAATAGTTTTGGAACCCATACAATAATCACATTGGACTTAGTAAAAAATTAATGATCATATATATTTGGTAAAAATTATATTAAAATATTAATTATTTTTAAAAATCTATCAATTCATAAATTCTTAAATTAAATTTTAATATTAACCAAAAAACAATTTGTAGTTTATTATATCAAGATAGTAATCCATTACAAAGTAACAATAATAATATGAAAATATATTCATTATTATATAACAAATAATGTACATATTTATATTACTATGGTCTTCATACATTTCTATTTAATACGTTAGAAAAATCATTAATAGTAACGGGAGTGATGGTGGGGATTTTATGGGGTTGTTTTGTGAACATAGTTTGGGTCGCGATTTCAGTTATCTTGAACTTCTCCAAAAAAAAGGTTAGGTTTGCTTAAGTTATTGGACAACAACTTTGTCTTGGTGAATGTAGAATTACAGAAATTCATTCTCTCGCAAAGGATCATAAAAATGGTCTTTATATGGTATGATCCTACTGGTTAAGGGAATCACTTCATTTTTTGTGTCAATCATATTTGATATAACTTTATATATATATACTAATAATGTTATCATTTTTCAAGGGATATATTTTTTATAATGATACATAACGGTCTTTTAAACCCAATTGGATATAAAAAACTAAAATAAGTGAATTTGTTTTCTATAGAAATATTAATTATTAAAAAAAGGAATTTTATTTATAATTGTTCATGTCATAAGAGGTATAATGAAATGTATATATCCTAAAAAACTATTGAATAATTAACACATATTATACTTTGAAAACTACTAAGGAGATTTTGTGAAGTGAAGCGATGAGGTATGTATTAATCAAAAAGATATTTCTTTAATGGAAAATATGTTATATATGGTGGTCGACCAAGGTCCACCTTTATTTTTAGGTAGACACCCAAACAAACAATCTCGAGTTAATGATTTATTGAAGAACTTATTATAATCGTATGACCTCTAGTTATATTTAAAAGATTTTAAATTTATTCTTATTAACATCAAGTAATGTTTATAATTTTTGTAATGTTTTATAATAGTTAGAAAATTAAATATATATATTTTTACATTGTATGAAAAAATAGATTCTAAAAGATGTTAGTATCTTATTTGTGAATGGAATGGAAAAATATTACAATTTTTTTCAATTTCTACCTAACTCACAGATCTTATTTCTCTATCAACTCCAATATAGAGTACAAAAATAATATTAATGGAGTAGTAATTAGACGGAATTATAGTGGGGATCAATGATGAACTAACTAATTTAAGGATCCAGAATCAGGTTATTATAGTAGATAGATGTGAAATTTCATCTTCTCTATCTAAAAATGACAATAAATGTCATGATGAATATTAATTTTAATCTGGCACATGACAAACATGGTATATTTAATTATAAATAAAGGATATAAATTGTCCCTTATGAACGAGGAAACACTCCATAAGGACTACCCATCATTTTTTAAAATCAATGAAATTTAAATCTACGTGTATATTTATAACATTTAATGATTCAAAATAAAATGATGTTAAGGTGTTACCTAATGAAATTGTAATAAGTTTTGATCTTGGAGAAAATGATGAGGCTCACTATAGTAAATAATTTCAACAAGGTACATTCTTAAAGCCCCCATTTGTTATTTACGAAATATCATTTTTACTTCGGTGAAAAGTTTACAGCGTGGGATGAAATATAATAAATGGTATTACATTTAACCTAACACTAGAGGAGTGATCTAATATGGTATGAGAAATAATTTCATGTAAACTAAATTGGAATCATGCTTATTTTCGTGTTTCATAAAATAAAATTATATATACAATAGTTAAGACTTATTTTTATAATAATTATTTCTTTTAAATCGATTCTATAGTCTACTGTATTGAACAAAATATTCAACATAATCCAGAGATGGAAACTAGGAACCTGTTATGGAAGTATGCGACTTTACATATCATTATAGAAATTGGTGATATTCTCTAATGTTAAATTTCATGTATAATACATATGTTTTTATTTATTTCAAGCGTAAATGTTTTATTAGTGGGGTATAATCTTATAAGGGTATCCATTACAAAAGAAAAATGGTTTTATTAAAAAAGTTAAAAAAACATCAGAGAGTGTATGGAAATTAAAAATTTATATATCAGATGTATATAAATAGAACCACAGCGAGAAGAAAAAATATAGAGAATATAATTGGATAGAATTTAAGGGTATACACATATATTAAAATGATTGTAAATGAATGGAACTAAAAAATTAAAATCTATCTCTTCGGGGTAGATTAATGAGTGAATTAAATATAATTGGAGTTATACCGAACCATCAAAAATACTGATTAAGACAAACACAATTATATTAACGTGAAATCATATATGAAGTATGTTTTTGGGAAAAAATGATCAGTTACCACTATCATAGGAATATAAGATAAATCATGTACCATATTATAAACCATGTTAAATGTTGTTTGGATTTATATATTTATTTTGATTTATAATTGTGTTAGAATTGATGATTTTCTAGAGTAATGATCTGTGGATAGTTGAAATTTTGATGTAGTTTTCATTATTTTAGATATTTTCACTTCATATAAAAGAGATGTCAGATATTGGTAATGTTATATTATGTTTTACATTCTTTTTTGATTTTTTATAATTCTAAAAATGTAAATTAATGGGCTTCATATTACAAACTGGTTGAGTAATTCCATCTGACTCATGGTTGAACTAGTCTCCCAATGTCGCAAAGGGAATACCCAATCCCCATGGGCTGTAAACTATTTCCTAGAAATTATAATGAATCACTTGGAAATTATTTCTACCATAATCATAGTATAAGAACCATCAAAGAAACAAAATAACATTGGAATAACCCAACAATAAATTAGACATACATGAAAAATCATATAATTTTAAATAAATACACTATAACAAAATGTAAAAAAATAATCCTTCCACTCAAACTCATTCTCCAACCACTATAAATTATACCATAATTTCATCCATTTTTCTTATTTCACCCACATATATATCTAACCTTCATCCTAAAAAAATAGTAAAACCCTATTTAGACAATGTAAAACATGTAAAGGGACACACTTTGAATATTCTATAAAAGTAAATACATCTCCTTGAAAATTGGGTAAAATACTATATAGAATTAACGTAATAAAAATATAGATAACATTATTTTACACATGTTAATAAATGATTTATTAAGTACCTATGAACTGATCTAGGAACCAAAAACTGAAATAATAAAATAGTTTTGAGCACATAGACCACCATATTAGAAAAATTATTTCACATTAATTATTAACCAATTTTATTATGGCATTTAATTAAACTATAAAAAAGATATTTTACACATTAATTATATACAAAAGATATAATAATATCACTAAAAATTTTAGACAAAACAACTCATATCATAAAAAACAATATATGCATGGATAATAATTTAAAATAAAAACCAAAAATAAGGAGGAAGGGATTCTAAAACCATAGGTAAATAATCCAACACCATTATTTATCATTCATTCCAAACATTGCATGGAAATTCTATTTGAAAAACCAAATCCATTTACAAACTCAAACATTAAATATATTAAGAAAAAAACAACGACGTCAATTTTATAAGTGTAATTTCCATTTCTTTTTTAAACTAATTTTCTAGTATGGAAGAATAAATAAAATTGAACAATCCAAATAAGAAACCCATACAATTAAATCATTGAAAATGGATAATATTGAAATGGTCCCATGAATCAAACAATATAGGGAAATGATATTGAATTACAAAATGAAATCACCTAGAGAATCCTAAGACGCACCTAGTGTCATGAGATTAATTCCAAGTCCTATGTTTTAATGAATATAACAATGGAAAAAGGACCCTAAGATGACACTAATGAAAATTTTCATGTTCTTACTTCCCTAATAAGACAAATCGATATAAAAAACATGAGGGATCACATGATTCACATGAAATATAAAGGGTTATATCTCAAAAGCCACTATCATATTTGTATAACCAATTGTGTATAATGAGGTTGAATTACCCCGAAATCCAAAAATAAAAAATAGTGCATTCTCTTATACATGTCAATTAATATTTTTAATGGACTCGTATGAAAAATAAAATAGAGTTCAATAATTAATAATCATGAAAAATTTGATGAATATTATTGAAACACATACCTAACTAAAAATCCTTTATAAGAATAATCCACAAGCATATTATAGAATAATAAATTCCTTAAAATTTAATAAATATATTCTCTAATGGTTTATGAGCAACAATTGGACAATGTATTACATGAGACTCAAATGAGGATCTTACACACATTTTTAAAACAACTCAAACTACCAATTGGGACTTTAAATTACATGACTCAAAATGTGTATAAAATAAATACCATTATTGAAATAATTTTAAAATAAATTTGACCAACCAATTTGAATAGTATGTTATAGAAGCACTAGGAAAACATTTATAACTGAAACCGACATTATTTAAAATAAATATTTTGAAAATCATAAACCCTCTCAAAAAATATTTTTCATTTAAAATGAAAACACTAAAGGGTTCATAAAATCACACTATAAATTTAAAACATTATTTAAACGGGGGTAAACTCACTTTAGTAACACCCCATTTATTTAACACAACACCTAAAAAGGTAAAATGTTTTAAAGAACTACACTTTCAATACCTTTGAAGGATTATTTTCCTATTAAGTTAAACCTGAAAGGCCCTATGATAAATTTTGGAAAACATTTGAAATTCCCAGAATATACATTATAAAATTATATATTCTTTTAAAACATCATTAATTAATTTTTTTAACCACATGGTATTCAAATATTGTTTAATAAATTAAAAGTAATCATTAAAATTTGAATAAATAATCATGCCCCATGAAACCAAATTTGAAATAAACTTAAACCATTAAAAAAACACCTAGATTATCATATTTCCAAATTTAAAATATTTAATTAAAACATCACGAAATAAATAGTATTAAAAATAATATAAGGACTTGGGGAAATCCTACCTAGAATTGATGGTGAATGGTTTGGAACATGTTACCTTTGATGAATAAGGGTCTAATGAGTTCAATAATGACCCTACGAAACCTAGAATCATGAAAATAATAAAAAACATGAAATTTTGAAAACCATAGTGTTTTCCCAGATAATATGAGGTGATAACGAATAATGAAAATTATATAATACATAGCTGTGGATGAAGATGTTTCCATACCATGGATATCGAACAAATAATTGTGCAGTGTTTATAATAAATTCAATAACAATAAATGTCTCAATGCGTGGTCGTTCATGATAAAAATGGGCATGTTCAAAGAGGTAGGTCATGATATATTGGGGAGAAATATGTGGTAGTGTGTGATAGAGTTGGGGAGTTTAGTGAAGGAGGTCTATAACCACACATATTTTTCATTCGAAAATATTATATCTTAACAGATGAACAATCATTAAATAGAATAACAATCGATTACAGAATCCTATAAGTATAATATATTTGTAAATATAGACACATAAACAACCAGTTCTTAAGATATATTTATGGACTCCCAATACATTCTTCCCAAAAAGAACCCATATTAGAAATATCATAACAATAAATATCCATCATATTACTGGGAATGTAAATATAAATAAAAATGATCTCAGATAAATAATATGTATAAAAAAGGGAGATATCAATGACTATATATGGATAATGTGATCATATGTGTTTTAGAACATGCATTATCATTCAATAAATCACTATATTGTACCTAAAATGGGTTATAATCATAGATTATCTTTTTTTCTGACCATTTCCTAAATTGGAAAATTAAAAAAAAAACATATGTCAATAAATCATGAATAAATAATTTATCACATTGTGAAATTAATTATAAAGGAATATATTATGGGATCCTTATGATTAAAATTTTTAGATAAAAAATATTTTTGGTTGATCACTTATATGTAGGCCCCTATTATGGTTTCTATATAATGTTCTCTAATCCTAATTCCACAATTAACTAATTTCTGCAATAATAAAAAATATAGAGACCCTGATTTTTCTTACATAACTATTACATCATTTAAAAAATACACAACATATTTTCTCTACAATACCAGGATGAAAAGGATTATTGTATTGGGAAAATTTGGAACATAAAATAATTTACAATATAAAACGTAAACATTTATTTATTTTATTCTTTTATTTCTCATTATTGGCCATTGTGTTCTCCTTATTACATGTATTCACCTGAGGACATACATTAAAAGAAGGTGTGAGGAAAAAGACCAGTAAGGTTATGAATAAGAGACATGAAAAATGGGAGATCATTATCATCATAACCATAAAATATGAAATTTATCACATGCATAATCATGAGATAAAATATTATATAAAGGTGTGGAATGTGGAAATTTATTAAAATGAAGCATCATGTCTTAGTGGACTAATACCATACATAGTTGTGATCAAATATAGCATCATGTACATGAATATTTCACATTATCTCATGATATTCATCACATTACAAAATTAAATGGAGTAAAATAGAATTTCAGGCACAATAATCACATCAAAACAATTACATTCACTATATAATTCAATGTGCACCTAACACATCATAAAATTTTTCTTATCATTCATGCCAAAATGAATGAATATGAATGAGGTAAATAAGATGACCCATGGAATGAAATGGGTTTAATTTCATAAATAATACATTCATAAAATTTTTAACCTTAATAAATAGACTATGATTATTCTTATACATCTTGATTGATGAAGAAACAATTTAATGAGAAGTAAAAGCTGTGATTTTTAAAAATAAGTGTTATTTTGGGAAAATATTTTCATTTTTCATAAAACCATATTAGAAGCATGTACAAACTATATATGAAAATTGAGGCAAAATGAAATTGAATTTATATAAAAATTTTAGAGAAATCAAAAATGTAGCGAAGGAGAGAAAACTCAAGGAAGAGAGTTTGGATCAAGAATCCCCTTACTTTATGTCCAAATGATTTCTTCACATTATTAAACTAGATTAGAAAAAATTATTATTAATGTTGAAATTAAAAAACTTTTATATATTCATTTGATTTATTATTGTTTTATTATGTTCATTTATCATGTTTTAATTAGTGATAGAGTTCAATATCACCAGTAAGGGTTTTTTTCTGTGGTTTTCATGATTGGTTCACTTGTATATGAGTTTGGAAGTTTACGTAAAAAGGGAATAGATATCCACAATTGAAATTATATGTTATTAATTCCCATATAAAGGCTTATTTGTTATTATATTTCATTTTTATAGGATATTAGGATTAATTATTATGTAAATAGTTAATGAAAAAAATTTAATTTATTTGAATTTTTTTTGACAATTATGAGATTGTATCATTTTAATTCACATAGTGATTATATATCAATTCAAGAACATTATATAACTTATAATATTTATAAAAAAATATTAATGAACATTAATTATAATTTTATAAAAATCCATTAAGGTGATATTGAAAAATGAAAACACATCCTCTGTGGTGGTGGAAAACAGACACAGTACATATGATGTTTCCATTTTTTTGAATAAAATTGAAAATGAAGAGTTTAGAAAAAGAATTATTCAATTCACATACAACTATTCCAATATATAATATATATTTTAGTTATCATTACTCCGGGATAGGTGGAGGTGAGGATAGGATAATAAGAAAAATGAAATTAAAAAATAAATAAAAGTAATCGAAAGAGGGTTTTACCACTTGAATTTCTCTATTGGGAAAAAGTTTTTCTATTTTGTTGAGACCAATAGATTCTAGAAATGGGGGAGGTTCTTGAATATTTTATTGGAAAAATAATGTAAAATGATAAAATCATTACAGGTGTGATGAGAAGGGGTGGTGAGGGTGGTATTTATATCGAAGGAGTGGGGTATCTTCTAATTTTTTATTCATTTTTTATTAGTTTTTCTCAAGACTATGAGTATATTAAGAAATATAAATAAATATATTAAAATAAGGATTTAGGATTCACTAATTTAGGATAAAATCAGTCTTAAATCACTTAAGCCTTTATAATCCACGTGTTTAGCTTTCTTTATAAATTCTTATGTTTTACTATTCACAAAAAAATCATGTATTTTATAAAAATATGAAATATTAACCCTCACCATTTATTTGGGAGTGGACTTAAAAAATTTACTATATTTTGTGATATTAATTTTTTAAATTTGAGAATTTTAATGTTTAAATAAAATCATCGTTTACATGAATATATTTATTTTAAAATTAAATTTTGTTTTGGAAAACTTTTCTAAATTAATAAAGGTCGCATAAAATTTACTTATAATCATAAGAAATAAAATTAATAATATATGAATATATTCTATAAAAAATAATTAATTTCAATAATTAATTTAATAATAAAAATATAAATAAACATTTATGTTATATAAAAATACCAACACTTAATCAGAAATTTTAAAATATATATTTACTTATTTTATGATATAATTATATCATATTTTCATCTATAAGTTGTATAAATATTATTTATTATTTCATAGATGAGGTTACTATTATATTAATAGTTTTAATTTTCTTAGTGGTCGTAATACTATTCCAATGGTCATGTTAATATTAAATAACTATCTATTTTTTAACGCCCATAGATGCTGATTATTTCATTGATTTGTCATTTATAATGTTTCTAAATGTTTTTTTTCAAAGTTTATTTTTGTTATTTTTTATATATGAAATAATTATAAGAACTTAATTTCCATTCATAATATTTTGGATCATTACATGAACCATATGGATGATGGTGGGTCGATAATCCTCGGTAGAGAGACACTTTCTACGTATGAGGTATCGACAAGAATCCATAGAACATGTCCATAGAATCCCTTGAATGATCCCTTAGAGGTCAAGTTCTTATATGGTGATCACGAAACCACTATCATGTGGCCTATATATTGTGTTTAGTCAAAATAGTTTTTCCATGTTGAGTTAGGAAGTCTTTCCCTGAGTCTCATGATGAAAACCTTACTTGGCCACACGGTGCAATCCTAAAAACATTACACCCCACATTCCATTCACCCCTAAATGCCATGAAATGTTTGATTTCAAACATGCATGCCACAACATTGATATGGAGATGATTTTAATAAGCATGAACCCAGTCACATGTCTTCATGAAGCTCATGAGTATCACATGAGTAGAGACATCAAGTGGTGTCATTATGAAGACAGACATCGACATGTAGGTAATCCAATGTAAAAAACCTTGGATGATTGTACAACATAACATCACCCATACGTGTGGTTTCATTAGGAATATTATTTGGTTGTTATAAATGTACCTTAAAATAATCTTCTTATTTCATGTGAATTACATGAACAATGTGTCATCCTGCATGTGCCTTTTGATGTGACTATGTGTTCATAGACAAGACCACTTTTCATCAACCAAGACATATTGTGTACTCTATAGATACCCAATAATAAAAAACATGGATATTACATGATTTTTTTATTAATATTCATCACATAAAAAAATACATGTATGAGGTCTTTTATAGTTTATTGTATTAGGAAACATAGATAACATTATCCTAATTTGGTGAAATATCAATAACATCTCCCCTAAAGATCATCCCCTTTAGTAATTCTAAATAATTTTTCCTTAACCCTATTAAGACAGAGATAATAATAGGGTGTGGTCCAATTAAAGTAATGGTAAATAAAAAATATATGTATGAATAACCATAACAAATATTATGAAAATATTAAAATAACATTTTAATATCATTCCATGCATTAAAATATCATAATCTTAATGCACGACGTTAAGATTGGTAGTTAATAAGATATGAATAATAAAATAATCATGAACATGAAGCATGTTAAAATATAAATAGAATAAGAAATGTAATTTTAGGTTTACACATAAACATGTAACATAATTCTATATAAGTCAAGGCACATTTCCAAAAAACATTCCAGGGAACTTCCTAGGGACTACACCTGCTTGGTGGGACACATCACCATCACCAGTCGATGCCCATTCTTTATAAGGGGTCAGGTTTCCCCTTAATCCCAAAGTTGATTGGATTTCCCATCTTACCAGAGTGAATTAAGGATCATATGTATCCCGTTTTGGATTACGGAACACTTGTTTCCCATTTTGGATCAGGACACACCTATTTACCATTTTCGATCATGCCCATTTACTTGTTTCCTGTCATCATATTATGAGATACAAATATTTAACCAATGAATAACATGGAGGTATCGGTCACATAAAAAACTTAGTAATACCATACATATATTATTGATAAGATAATAAAACATGAATCTTTTCTTGACCCATAAAAAGTGACAAGCTTCGTAAAAAGCATATCATAACCCCGGAAATGAAATATGAATCATAAAATTTTGATCATATAGTTTCTTATGAAATATATATAGATTTAATAATAATTTAACCAAATCCTAAATTCTAAAAAGAATACAGTTTCAAAATTATATAACCTATGGAAGAAAAAATAGTGTTTGAAACGTCATTATATCAAAACATGAACCATTCCAAAAACTTATACGAATGGTATTATTGGATAATATCCCTATAAATGCATATTTATAACAAAGTATGGAATCACAGATGGATATGGATTTAAAAATATCAAACTATACATTTTTTACAGAGAATAGTCATTCCATGAAAATATTTTTTCTAAAATAATTTCAAAATCCATTTCTTATAAGGAATTAATTAGATTTTAAATAAAAACATTTCATGATTATAATATTGATTCCTAAATTAAATTCTCTAAAACACGAATAATTTTTTAAACTATTTTCTTTTTAGATAACAATGAAAATTTATAAAGGATTCTTTCAAAAATTATTGAAATACTTTTTCTTTAATGACCAAAAAACTCATAAATAAATATTGAATAAAGATTGAAAACATTTTTCATTGAAAATAATTTAGAAATCTAAAAATATCTAATGCAATCATTTTGAAAACCCTTTTCTAGAAAATGGATTTAAAAACTAATAATTAATACTATAAATCATTCAAATAATTTTGTTTGAAAATATCCATTTGGAATTATATAAAAAATCATTGAATATCATTTAAACCACTTCTTAAACATATTTTTTTGTAAAATCATTTCATATAGAACCACAATATTTTCCAAACATCAGGAATACTAGAAAATAAGTTTATCTAAATATAACCTTTTAAACTAATAACATACAATTCTGGGAAAATACATTCATGATGTAGTGTTAGTATATTCATGTTAAACATTTATTTTTCACCTTAAAATGTTGGAAAACATCTTTGATAGAAAATGAAAAGAAGATTCCTTTTATGTACTTATTTTAATAATAAAAAACATAGTTATTAATTTTATTTTAATGTCATATGATACTATTAAAACTTTTTTGAATAGTTATTATTTTGAAATAATAGTTTTGAAAGAACATATATTCAAGACTGAATTGAACAATACTGTCAGATTTTCATAATTCTATTATGAATTATTTTATGTAATAATTTGTGTGAAATGGTAATAATATATTAATATGTCATTTATAATTATATGATAATAAAATTCATGAGTTTTCTTTATAAATTTATCATAATTTTTTTATGGATGGATTCATAATCATAAACTATATTGACAAATGATGATATTTTAGCAATGAATTGTTAACACTATAGAAACTTTGAATCATAATACCTATGAAATAATAAAATCACATTAAATATAAAATATACTTAAAATATCAAAATTCATGATATAACATGTAAAGGAGAATTATGTACACCCAATAAATAAATTTAGGTTCAAAACATGGATTGTATCTCAACGAAGGAAAATTGAGACAGAATTAACATTCCAATTTTGTAACATTTAAGCCATAATCCCCATAAATTAAAGATAATAAAATTTATTTTACAATACCAATATATTTATTTATATGAATCAATAACTACATCCATTTATTTATTATAAATTGAAAAAAAATGTGTGTTGAATATGGTATAAGTCTCACATAAATAAAAAAGAGACAGTAAAACCCTTACCACATGAGTAAAATTAGAATCGTTATCCCAATGAAATGAAAACAAAGGATAAAGATAAAATTACATTTAAATAATTTAATTTTGTTTTATTACATGTAAAATTTAATTAGACAATCAAATAAAGTTTCATGTCGTTAATATGACATGTATCTCATAGAAATTAATAGTGAAATGAAATTATCTTACCTTTAGTCTTGAATTTCTTTGGTTAAAACTCATGTGTAATAAATAAAATTATATTATAAAAATTAAAAACCATATTATTATATGTAATACCATATATTATTTTTTAGGACATTATATTACCCATTTATTAACAACACCATGTTAATGCTACGTTTCAGGTAATACATATGTTTCATATATGTTTTGGAAAATTCTTCTTATTCTTATTAAATAGACCATGATTTACAAATTTAAATAATTTAAATCATTATATTTATGTCATACATATTCATTATATATTTAGTTATAACATCCTATAAAATATATAAATTTTAAATTGAATTCATCATTCATGGAGATGGTAGGTCGTACGTACGTTGGACCGTTGTTTATATTTTATTGTTATATAGAATGAAAAAAAAGTAAATGACATAAATGTATGTATTTTATCATAAAATAAGAATTATTATTTAATATATATCATAAATTTTCAATATACCCATCTTTAGTACATTCCATGTAGATTGTGAACAAATCACATAGCTTTAAGTTGTCAGTATTCCACACGTCCACAGACAAATTTAATGTATTTACATAAAATATAAATCATGAAGGTATGTTTTATATAATAATTTAATAATAAATAAATAAATAATATAATATAATATATATCATAAAAAAATATATTGTATACCCTAAATCCCAACAATGGTTTGTGGTAATGTAATAAACCAACAACATCATTTCATGATGCGGTAGTTCATCACACACAATAATTGTATTTTCATTTCCTATTAGATGGAAGTTTGTGTAAGTGTATATATAACCATTATAATAAATATAATATAATTATATTTTTTTATATTTATGTTCTTATATAATAATGGTATAATAAATTTTAAGGGTGTGGAGAATGAAAATAAAACAACGGAACTTTAAGAAAGATGTTACGTTTTATTTGGGAAACATCCCTAGGTTTTCACATGAAAGAATACATTGATTTACTTATTCAGAAATAAATTATTTTATTATGAATGGTGGTATTTTGGGATTTCATTATTATGAATTTTTGGTGACCCAAAGGGCATGATAGGTGTGACTAAGTGGGAGGGTTGAGTGCCTTTTTTTAGTGGAGAATGAGGGACATTCTTGTTAATTTTTTAAAGTATAATTACACCTACATTTTAACCCTCTAATGTGGCTCAAATAGTTATAACAATTATATAAAAGTAATAATAGTGTCTAAATATGAAAACAAAATGTAATTTTGAAATGTTATTAGGTCATTTTGGGCTTTATGTTTAAGGATCTTTCGTTTATTAATACAATTTTTCTCTTAATCACAAAACTTTTTTAACCACATTCAGTAATATTTTTTGGTGAAAAATTATGTGGGCCATATTATAAATTATTTATTATTACAATTAAAAATATTGAATCCATTATTACAAATTCGAATAATATAATTGGTGTAAATTAATCTGAAATTAATCTCGTGGATCAGACGACGATATGAGTTTTTAATGAGCAAACATCCAAAAGATTGAAATTTTTATATATCCAATTTCAAATTCAAATTGGTTCAAATGACCTAAATTTGATTAATATAAATATTGTTGATCTAAATATAAATTAAAATTAAATAATGGAATATTTCAATTATATAAAAAATTAGATTAAAAAGGAAGGTTTGAATAAAAATTCAGTGTTTCCACTATTCATAAAAAATGTATCTTCTTAAAAAAATACCATATATTATTCAAAGTAAATTTTTATATATGATTCAAAAAATGAAGATAATTATTTTGAATAAAAAGTATATATTTTCAAAAATATATTTTTAAAATGGGTTCCATAATAAATGAAGGTAAAATTCGCTTTTAGAACAATACATATTTTTATTCATAAAATTTGATTTATTCTTATTAAATAACTATAAAATATATTAGACGAGTATAAAAAATATTTATTGAATATATAATATATATTATTAAAAAAATATTTAAAATTTGTTTTTATAATTTATTTATATAAAATTATTTATGGACATAGAAAATTATTTTTCCATGAAAAGCAATTTTTTTATTTTCAAATAATTCTTTCACACACATATACTAACTGATAACCAAAGCATTCATTTTATATACATTATAAATAATATTTTCATAATTTTTATAAATTTATTCATAACGTACCATTTAAAGTCTACGTTGAACCTATAATAATATCTAAATAATAATATTTATATTGTACTATTTTTTGTAAAAACTCAGCCTTCTGTGTAACATATGCTTTCAATGGGTATCTTATTAGTGTGTAATAGAAGCGAAAATTAGTTTTTTTGTGTATGGAAATATAATATACGTATTTTTGTAGTGAAATGAAAATTTGGTGTTGTATATATTTCATGCATTTTAGTCATATAAAAACAATATTATGGGTAGAATGAAATAATAGATATCAAAAATATTAAATTAACTATAAACAAATGTTTCACAAAATCATGAGGTGTTATATTATATCCACCTTAAAATGAATTTCAGCTTCGAAATTTATTTGTTTTGGTAAATGTTTAATACATTAATGTTCATTTTATTGAAATAGACATCATAAGCATGAATACTAAAATATCATTTAAAAAGGGAATGTTTGAAACATGATAGTTACCCAATATAATTCATAACTAGGTTTCCACATGGGAGAACATAGTTGACAAGTAAAAAAAAGAAATCGAAGAGAGATAATGGAAATTAATTTCTCATGGAGTGTGATAAATATTATGGTTATTATAATGTTAAGAATCATGAATCCATAACCCAAAGTGGATTGAAAATGGTAATTGTTATCATTAAAAATTATGTTAACAAAATAAAATTTTATTTCAATATTGTTTCCCCAAATGTTTAATAATTTTAATGAAAATATATATATCAAATATTATAGGACATCCATGCCCTTTATTTTTCAATAATAATCTTCCTCTTCATCTCTTATTCCATGAAATGAGATTAAATTATCCATTCTTGAATAATTAACAGATCATGAAATCCATTAATATAACGAGTGGTCAATTAATCTTTTTTTATCACAAAAATATTAGCACAGGTTATCCAATATGAATAAGACCCCATATGGTGATATTATAATTTAATCTCTAAAATATCATCTGATGTTTGACTTATAAAATTCCATAAATGGATAACCCTACAAGTATTACAAAATTTAAAAGCCCAATACCTTATAAGTAAGGTCACTAAACATCTCAAAACTAAACCTACCATTTATCCCATATTTGTCATAAAGTATATCATGGTTATATTATATAAAACATGTGATCACCATCATCATGAATTCTAATAAAAAAACATAAAAAAATGAATTAACACAACTCTTTACTAAAACAAGAATTCATTCATATTGATGTATTCCTTAATTCCAAAATTCTGTAAACATCATCTGTGATATCACCGAACACCTTTTCAATAATTCATTAATCATTTCGAAGGTAGTAAATTAAATCTAATTTACATATTCATATCTAATATATATTTTGAAATATTATAATCTCAACATTAGGAACATATTATGGGTTATCTTTCCCATAAGATTTTATTTACCATGATTAAATCCTTTACATTAAATAAATTTTCTAGTCAATTGGAACAATTCGACATATTCATTTCAACCCTAAGAAAAATAAAAAAAATAAAAAAATATTTATATAATTCACCATTAATAATTATTAAATACTAATACCCAAATACTTTAATCTTTCCACGATAATTATTATTATAGAACATGTCCTTCCATCTTTTAGATGTATATTCTTATTAAAAGGCATTGATTTTGATAATTACAATGTTATCCATATATTTTAAATTTAACTCCTTGAATTTTTTCACTCTATGACTCTTTCCCAACAATAGATGTCATCTACCCCTCCACTTGATTTATTATTTATGAAAATTCTTCCCTTCCTCGTGATATATTAGTAGATGAGTCAACTTTTATCTATACTCCTTAGAATTTGAACATTTATAAAATTATATCTTACTATTATTCTATGTGTAAGTTATATCATCAAATTTAAAATTAGTAATCATATATCATGATAGATAATTCGGAATTATCGCAATAAATTTTTCTCTAGAATTTATCCAATTTTTTATTTATAATCACCAATTTTTCAATTATACTAAATGTTAACCTACATCATTTTGGTTCCCACCATTGAATAAAACTAATCATTATAGTGTGAATAAAATTTATCATATAGAAAATCAAGAATATCATGAAAAATAAATTCTTGGATATAGAATCTATAAAACCATACTATGAAACCTTAGGCTTATCAATTGGAAATCCCTAGACATATACTTAAAAATATTCATAGGGATCTCACTAATGTTATTTTATCATCGTTTCTAATGGTTTATTGAAAAATTTCCTTTGATTCCAACTATAGTGTCTTATGATTAACATACATGGATATTACATAATTTTAGAAGAATATTCAGCACAATATAAATTCATGCCCAAGTTCAATAATATTTCATTTCCTTTAGAAAATGGAAAACATTCTTATATTTTTGTGAAATATCGTCAACATCTCCATTAAAAATCTCCCTCTTTAGAACACCAACATAAAACCATTTTTATAAAATGGTTAAAAGAGATATAATAAAGTGTTGATCTTAAATGTTCATTAATGAAAAATATATTAAATAAGTAATAATAACATGAAAATTAGGGTATTTTTACATGATCGAGACATTTAAAGTTCATTCCCAAATTAAATATCATAATCATAATACCTTGAATAAATAATGGCAGTTCATATGACATGAATAATAAGATAATAATGAATGTAAACCATGCGTGAATACAAAATAAAAAATACATGCAATTTGTGGAAGAGACATAAACAGGTAACAATATTCTTTTAATGTCAAGGCTCATTGCCAAAAACTAATTTGGGCACATCATAAAGACTACACCTATTGGGTGGGACCCACCACCATCACCAGTCAGAATCCTTTCCTTATAAAGAATCATGGTTCCAAAACTTCATATAGTGGATTGGGTTTCCCAATCGACCCATAGTCGATCAAGGTCCCCATATTTACATTTTGGGCCATGAAACATGTATTCCCATTTTGTTTTAGTATTTACATGATTCCCATTTTGGATCAGGATGCACTAATTTCCCATTTTTGATGAAGTATGTTAACATGATTCCCATAATTATCTTATGAGATATAAATCATTATCCAATTAATTGGGGGGAGATATAGTTCCCTCCAATAACATAATAAAATCATACATATATGTTCCACTCGATAATAAAACATATATCATATCATGACACATAAAAAGAGATGGGAATCAAAAACATCACACCATAGCCCATGAAATGAAATTGTTATCCTAAAAATGTAATCATATCATTAACTACGTAAAATATATAAGTCTCACAATCATTTCATAAAGTAATTACATGTAAAAATATGAATATTTAAAATGCATATAACTCGTGGAAGAGAAACATGTGTCTAAAACAACATTACAATAACGCATATACAATTCAAGAAAATCTATGAATGGTAATATTTAATCTCATCCACAATAAATAATAAAATATAAAAATGTAGTATTAGATAAAAATTTATTTAGAAATATGACATGAAATATATCTTATGTAAAATTTCCTTTATTTGAAAATCTAATTTATAAAATCATTTTAAAATTAGTTTCTTCTAAATAAAGCTTTACTATTTCATTTAAAATATTCCTTGATAAAAATATCATTTCTAAGATGAAAAAATCATCAACATATACAGAATTTTGTAAACATTTTTGATCAAAAATACCTTTGACATCGTAAAATGTAGGATTTAAATATTTTGAAAACCACATTATTTTATAATTCATGAATAATTATAAAAAATCAAAAATACATTTTGAAAGGATTTTTCTTTGTAGACACATTGAAAAACAAAAAATAAAGATTCAAATATTTTTTAAAACCCTTTCCTATAAAACATGTTTGAAAACATATAATAAATTCATTAAATCATTAAAATCCTTTTTTAATAAACATTTGAAAACATAGTGAGGATCCTTGAAAAATAATTTAAAAAACATCACAAACAATTAATTTTTGAAACCATTTATCTCTGAAAGAAATGTTAAATTCAATATATTTCCATAATATTAGGGAAAAATTTTATTTGAAAATGACATTTTATATTTACAATGGATGCTTCAAGGAAATGACAATCATGATGGCAGGTAAGTCTGTACATGTCGAATATTATTTTTCATCTTAAATGTTTATGAATATTCCAGGAATATAAAATGAAAAGAATATTTACATTAGAACTATTTATAAAATTGGTATGAAAATGTGTGAAAATTTACATTAAATATCATAGTTTAATAGTAAAGCATTTTAGACCATTTTATAGAAAATACTATTTTGAATGAAAATTGATTTCTAACTGAAATGAGTAATAAAGTAAAATTTTCAAAAACATTGATTTATAATTATATTAAGTAAAAAAGAGAGGTAAAATAGTTCTGATAAATGATAACATTATTTATAAATATAGGATAATAAAATTCATGAGACTTATTGAAAAATAAAATAAATATTTCATTAATGGAAGCAAAATCGTAAACAATTCTGGTAAATTTCCAAATTGGAGAAATATATTGTTACCACTTTAGTAACCTTGAATCATATTTACAATTAAGTAATAACATAAAAATAAGCATAAAATATCATTAAAATAATGATATTCATGATATAACATGTCAATGGGTTTTATATTAACCCCATATAAAAAATATAGGTGCATAAACTGTCGTGTATCTGAGAGAAGGTAAAATTAGACAATATTACATTACCGATTTTGTATCCCTTGAAACATAATCCCCATGAAAAATAGATCATAAAATTGATTTGTAATTAGACATAAATTTATGTATATAAAACACATTATACATTCGTGGGAAGTATATACACCACAGAAACGAAATGTGTGGTGAATAAGGAAAAATTCTCACAGAAATAACAGTATAAAGAGAAAAACCATACAGCATGAGTAAACATAGAAAAATTATATACATGATATAATCACATAAATTAAATTTTTTAATCTCATAAAATAAATTATATAAATTACATAACATGTAATGGGATTATATATACACCTCACAAAAGAATCGAGTATTGAATATGGCATGTATCTTATAGAAAAAAAGTGAGATGAAATTCCCTTAAATTAAGTATTCAAATTGTTTGTACACATTCAAACCATATGTTTAATAAGTATAAGTATATTATAATTATGAAATAGAAGAATTTTATTTGATATAATACCATATTATATTTGGTTATGACTTTATATTTTCCTTTTATTAACAACTCCTTGTTAATATTATATTTTGTGTAATATTTCCATTTTTTTGGGATATGTTATGGATTTTTATTATTGATCTTATTACTTATAAGGTTATTTTCATAATTATATGAATCCAATAGTTATATATCTATCATATTTATTTATCATATATATATTTAAAATAATTTATACAAATTTTTAATATTAAATGGAATACACCGTTCAGGGAGATGAAAGGTCGTGTGTATATATGAACGTTGTTATCATTTTATTGTCATTTTGAATGAGATAAAGTAAATAATATATATAACTAAAATATCATTATATTGTAATTAATATTTTACATATATCATATAATTTCATTATTCCCATCCTTAGTACCTTGAATGTAGAGTGTGAATAAATCACATTGATTTGAAGAGACATTAGTCCACATTTTTATAAAAGAAGTTATCATAGATATAAAAAATAAAATAATGAAGTTATGTTTTATATTATAATTAAAAAATCCCAAATAAATCCAAAATTTAATATATATTATATAAAAATAGAGTTTCTATCATAATTCCCAACCATTTTTGGTGTTATAGCATAATCAAACAACATTTTTTCCCGATGTAGTAGTTCATCGTACATAATAATAGAATGTTTGTTACCCATTTGATAGTTCTGTTTATGTAATGGTTGAAAAAAATATAATAAGAAAATATATGTTTATTGATGATAATGTAGTTATTATATAATAATTTAATAATAAATTCTTTTGGGGTAGAGAATGAGATAAATTCTTTTGGGGTAGAGAATGAGATAAAAATAATGGCCAATATTCTAGAAAATGGAAAATGGTGTCTAAATATGATATAAAAATACATTTTTGACATGATTTTGGTTATTAAAATTAAGGAATAGTTCTTTGTTAAGATAATTTTACTATTAACTAATGTAATTAATTTTAATCTCTATCAATATTTATTTTTTTATGAATATTTGTTGACATTAATATATCGTAAAAATTATTATTATGGGATTTTTGAAATCCATTTTTCAAAATTAAAATCTCAGAAGGGGTATAAATTATTTTTAAATTGCTCCGATAGATGAGACGAAAATGCTAGTTCGTAATGTTAAAATTCCCAAAAGATTTATTTTTTTCATCTTTTATATTAAAATTGGTTCAATTTACATAAATTGTATTAACTGATTTTTAATTTATCTAATTATAATTTAATACCATATGAAAAATAATTTAAAAACTATAAATAAACTAGACGAAAAACATGTTTTAAATTAAAATGTAAGGTTGTCAGTATTCATCAAAAAAAGATAATTCTCAGATAAATAAAAAATATTTACCACAAGAAATTCATATATTATGATTTTAAAAATTATTTTCAATTTTTTATTATAAAATTATAATTGTTTTAAAAACTATTTTAAAAATGGGTCATCCATAAAAAGGCAGTATATTTACATTTTATAAAAATAAATGTATTTATTTAAAATATTACATTTATTTTTTATTATATATATTGAATATAATATAATATTATTAAAAATATTATTTGAATATAATATATATATATATATAGAATATATATATATATTTTATTGAAAATAATAATCAAAAGTGGTTTTATTAATTTATTAAGATAAAAAATTGTTTGTACATTCAAATATATTTTTCTTAGAAAATTTATTTCATTATTTTCAAATAGTTTTTTCATTCAATTATACTAAATGTTAAGAAAAATATTAATTTTATATTCATGATTAAAATATTTTCTAATAATTTAGTGAATATCTTTTTTATCTTCAATTCCAATGGTAATGTGGTATCTATAATATTATTGTAATAATAATTTTAATAGTATATAGTAGTTCGGTCGAATCGGTCATGTCTTTATCTTTAGTTATTAAATGGACTCAGTATTGTGTGTAATACAAGAAAAACATAACGTTGTTTGTACTTAAATCTAATCTTAATGTCCTGGTTAGATCATGATTAACTTGGTGATGCATATAACACATGTCAAACAAAATTCATTTATATAAAAAAATATTCACTATTGTGTGAAATCCTAAATATCCAATAGATTAAATTAAAATGATAAAAAAATTTCAAAATGTAAGGGTGAACATATTCTCATTAAATTTACACTCATGTGTGAATCATTCCACATTAAAATTTATGTGGATTAAATTGAGAAATATTTTCTTAACCCTCATGTGTTCCCCCTTTCTCTTGGTTGTGATACTAATCATATTTGTGAAACCACAATATATAAAATTCATAGAGTGACATGATCTCATTATTCTTAACCAGTCTCATGATGACCTTATATAGACTACGGAAAACCAATTTAAACCAAGACATTCTATGGAAAAATCTAGTTAATGATGATATGGTTAATGAAAAATTCAGTTTTTTCAGAAGATAGGCCATGCACAATTCAAGTTTATCTTGTGACATCATATTAATATGATTATATTTTTTTATGTGAAATCATATAGAAATGTTAGTATTATCATGTGAATGTTTTAAGACATTTTATTTGGATCATTTTATGCACCTTGTAATTGTACACCTTTATTAGGTGAAGATACAATGTACAATTCAATATGATCATGGGAAGGAATTTTTCACATGTAAGAATGATCATGGGATTTCCCCTAGACATGCCATCATTATTATGTAACATTTCGAATAAAAGTTATTTCAATCATGCAATGAAGTATGGTTTTATATGCTTCGATCATGCCCAATACCCAAGACATGTCTACTTATGTTACGTGAAGAATCTAGCACACATCATCTTTGATTTTGCGAAGACATTATAGACAATTTAATTGATTAAGAAGACACAAATGTATATTTCTTCCATGTTATATTGATTCACCAAACATGTCAATAAAAAATACCGAAATGTATTACATGTATCACAAACATGTCAATGAAATTCCCATAGATATTTCCACTACATCTCGTATATACACCTAAACCCATTCCATGTTGACCTCTACCAAGAACTAGGGGTTGCCTACCATTTTAATGGGACATGTTCTTAATGGGAATGTGTTACACATTGATGAGACCCTATTAGTGCCATGTTTATAGACACAACTTTTATGGTGAATTCATCTCTTTATTATTGATATTATAGATAATAAGTATTCCAAAGGTTAACCCCATGTGTGTAAGACCCAATTAACTAAAATAAATAAACTATGATATCATATATGAACATGATATGTTAGATTTATTCTAAATGTATGTGATCAAATGGGCCTCCAAATCAGTTTAATTCCCCCCATGTCTCTAATATATCATCCATAGAGACCTAATAGACCCTAAAATCCTAATATCCTTTTCACCATCCATTAATGGATGAGGTTGGGTTTCTAATCTGGCATCATTATTATCCCTGACGATGCCACAATGTACCTCAAACCCATCAGAGGGTTACAGATTAATTAAAATATGATAAATCTGATTATAGTTATGAAATTTTATAAGTAGGATTCATTAATAGGCCTAAACTCAATACTAAATCCAACATGATATGGGTAATGATTCCTCTAAAACATACGCTTTAATGAGTAATCCAAATACACATTTTATATCATGCAATGTGTTTAATATTTTGATACATCTAGTTAATCATAATGAACATGGATCACGTGGTCTTAAATACAATAAATGATTACAACTATAATCATTTTAGAATTCCCCCTTGTGGGGTCACCATTGGAATGTATGTCAGATTTCATCTCCACTCTTATCAAAGCGATATACACTTGATGATAAAATATATGGTGGTTGTATATTCATATATTTTATTTATAGACTCTGTGATTATCATCCTCACAATGTAGATGATCATATAAAAAATATGTAGATTCTTATCCCCATTCGAAATATTATATGTTGGACCCCTCATCGAGGTCCGAGACCTATATTCACATATTTACCACATAATGTTAAAAAATATGGATTTTTTAACACACATGAACTTAAACTATGTCAAAAAAAACAATGCAGTTCTATATTTCTCCCCTCACAAGATATGTTAGATTCCTTGTATAGGTTCAATCACATCTCAAAGACAATGACTTTCTCCTTGGGTGAAAATAAAACTACATATTTCCTAGTCATTGTGACAAAAAAGCTACATAAATTATTAATAGATATATAGATAACCCATTACATGTACATAGTTGTTCCTATTTATAAATGTTATTAATAATTATTGTGATATAAGGGGTAACCGTCCCTATATTGGAGTATATTAAGGATTTCAAAAACATATCATAAATCTATAAGATACTTTAATAGTAGGAAAAATTTCCCCGAAAATGGAAATATGATCATGAACTCCCATCCTATCAACCAATTTTTGTTCCTATGTGTCATTGGGTTTGAAATCATAAAGGAACGCCTTCTATTAGAAAGAATTTTTGTGCCCATTTATAGATATGAGAACCATTGTGTGTTTCTAAGGAAGAATAAAAAATATTAAACCCAAATGAGAGAAATTGAGTAAGGCAATGAAATCTCCCAAAATAAAATATTATATTAATATCATCCTATTATTTTCTGATTAAACAATTTCACATAAGAATATGTGAATACCATGATCATATATTCTGTGAAAACATGTTAATAACCTCTATAACCATAAAACACCAAATGAAAACATACATACTTCCAATAATTTACTCTATCCAGATAAAATAAATAAAATTACATATAATTTAATATATCCCATAAATTAAAAAATGGTTTTAAGATCGGTCATATATAATAGAAACCACTTTTTCATGAAATTAATAATCTATTTGAAGGTTATCAGCAGTATCTGAATCATTTTATTGTAATATATATATCTCAACTAAATATTATTCATTCAAAATTGGGTACATAGTAATGTTTTTATTTCCCTTAATCATGTTTTTTTCAATAACAAATAACCGTAACATTTATCAAATTTTCTATGTTATTAGTAACATCGAAAGCATTCTTGAAAATCCGAACAGAAAAACAACTAGATTACAATCCTCGCATGATTCATCTACTAAAAATATCATTGATAAAAAATACTTGTACATTAAAATTATAGAATTTCTATACATTTACACTTCAATAATTCAACATTTTCGTAAACCATTATCAAGACATCAAATTTTTATTCCTTAATACCATTTTCCATTTATATTTCATTCATAATCTATTCATCATTAATATTAAAAGCATTACTCATAATAACTTTGAGATCCTCTTTTTAGTATTTCACCTTAGGATATTGACATGAATAATACCCATATTTTTTATATGTAAAACATTCTACCATTATTAACCCCTTAAGAAACCATAATTCAAATCCATTTCATTAAACAAAAATTTCATTTTTCCACAAAATTTAATTTCCCAATGTACCTCTTTTCCAAACCCAAATCATTTTCCCATTACTGTGAAATATTTACCTGAGGATTTTTTATAACAAACATTACATTTAAGAGACATTATATTCTTCCCCCCATTATTATCATGACATTCAATTTTTCAGTTATGTGTTTAATGAATCTCACCTATGTAGACATTGTTAGTCATTTAATGAAGTAGTATAATATGAACAATGAAACTGTTTATTATCACATCTCCTGTTTAGCATGGTAGTTTATTAGGATATTCTTTACTTTTTCCATAACATTAATCAAAAATGTAATTAATCATATTTCATGATGTTTTATAATTCAAAAAAATATAGTATGACAAATAATAATGATTATAAGAATATTTTTAATTATAAATAATCATTTATAGGAATCATAAATCCGGATAGATTGTTTTAAATATATGAAACCATAGTTCTAACCAATGTTATCCAAGATCATCATCTATTAAAATCCTCTACGGTGTTTTAGTATAAAAAACGTGAATTAACCCATATATACCTCTTTTGAGTTTCAAACCAATTGTAAAGGAAGATGATACTTACCATGGAATAAAATTATTGATATGATATACTTGAACTACTATTTTTAATATTATTTCCCCTAGATGAATCTATTCCAAAATCATTTCGACATCTATTTTATAGATGGGGATATATTTCTTAGGAAACCCCATAATATATTCTGTTCCAAAATATTTGGATGTTATCCTATAAATTAACTTATCCTCTATGGTTCTCAAAAACTTTGTCTCATATGAGTTTCCAAATATTAACAAAACTTTTCAATTAAAACAATTATAATGACCCATATTTTTTAGAACTGGGTATTACTTAATAAAATATGTATATTATATACATAAAACACAATCTATTCTAGACTAATATATATATATTTTTATTAGAAACATGGATGCATAATTAGCTTGTTCAATATATATCTATATCATATCCAAATTTTCTTTTCAAAACTAGAAACGTCCATTGACATATCACTCATACAAGAAACCTTCATATCTTGGGGATGGAAGGCATAAAAAATGGTGACCTCAGATACTTAGTAAGGGTAAAAAAGGAATATGATTTATTACATAAGAATAACCTGGCCATAAGTTAATGAGTAAATTCCATTTTTATTTGAAAATCATACCCAATATATCATAGACAATCATTTCAGAAATGGAATATAAAATATTAATTTATAAGAAATAAATCCTAATTGAATCAAATAATATGATCCATAATAACATTACATCAGCATATGAAATTTATTTGGGTCATACATATGATAATAGAATGAAAATCCTTATTATTATACGATAACATCCATGACTATAACAATTGATTGGTTTCAAACCCTATTCTATTATATTAATCAAGGTTCATCCCCTGGACTATCATAATTTATAGAGACCATTACTGGACTGGGTTCACCCCCATTACAATCCTATCTATCTCATGTGATATAAATCATTAAGAAATAAACTAAAAGAATATATAATTATAGGTCCACTACACATTTAATTATTATCATAAAGATGTGTTCTATAATACCATTAAACATTAATCACATAGGACTCCATGAAAAATAATAAAATTTCATAAAAAATTCATCATTGTATAACTCATGGAAAGGAAATAGTTTTCATAAACTTATTTTTTTAATAACTATAAAAAATATATGTAAATAATGATTATGTTATTGTTGGATAATATCCCTTGAAAATAAAATATAAAATCAACAGATTTCAGGTTAGATTAATAATTATATTAAAATATCACAATAATTTTTTTTCCAAAATACTATTATGTTATTATAAAATCAGTTCATTAAAGTCTAAAAATATAACAAATATTATCGAAAAAATTTCATTGAAACCAGACATGTAAAGTATTAAAGTAAGATTTAATGTGTTGAGTGATTAAGATGGTATGAAATTCAATTCATACTCTATAAGTTAAAATAAAATATTACATTGATATCATTCTAAAAAATATCCCAAGCTATATCATTCTAGAAAATGAGAAGTAGATTCATGATAATCCATTTTATTAAATTGTAAATCAACAGTAAAATTAATTTCCATCAAGTATATATAAATTTTATTACATTCTTGACAGTATTTTAATGAAAACATAGGCATAGAATAAAATGTATTTTCACGTGTGGTGGAAAATAAAGCTAATTTTCCTTAAAATAATTATTTCAATATATTTAAAATTTAAGGATATGAAAATGAAAATTTTAAAATTATTATAAATAAAAAGGAATATTATAATAAAATTCATGAGTTTTTGGAAATTTAGATAATGTAATTTTATAATCATAATCTTACTCATAAACAATCCTGATAAATAATGATATTTTAACATGAAACGTTTTGCACTATGGTAACATAAAAACATATAAAAGAGATATAAATTTGTGGGAATACATATCCTTATATGTTTCATGAAAAAATAAAAAAAATACATTAATGTGTAGAATAGGAAAAATATAAATGAAATAAGTGGTTTATATGGAATGCATATTGTAGAAGTAAAAGTGACATGAAAATTCCTTACCGTGAGTTACGCATTCAATGAATTCAAAATTCTCTTATGTTTAATAAATTTAAATTCGATATAATTACATAAAATAATTAGTTACATTCTTTCAATATAATATATTAACCATTTATTACACAAAAATGCACATTTATCAATATTTCATTATTAAATTAATCATTTCACTATGTTAATTGTTTATTTTTTTCATATGAATTTCAGTTTGGTAGTTATGTTCCATAAAATTTGATCATGGTTCTATAATCACCATTAAATTAATAAAGATATAAAACTCATATATATTCATTATAAAAAAAATATAAATATTTCTTAAATTTTTAGATAAAATCATGAAGTACACCATTCGTTGAGACTGTAGGTCGTTCGTACGCAAGAACATTTTTTTAAGTTGTGAGGGGAGGAATATATGAATTTCAAAAAGTAAATTTACTTAGAATAATCACTATTAAATCAAAAATCAAATATTGAAAAAATACATCCATATTTCAATCCATGTATCTTAAGATTGAAATTTGAATCACATCACATTATGAAGGTGGTAGTCTGCATGTACCCATGAGTAAGGATATCATTTTCTAAATGATTAGAATATAAAGAGTTATATATATATATATATTATCATTAAAATTAATTTATAATTCACAAATATATTATGTAGATGTTAAAAAAATCAAACAATCCAACTATAAAATATGGCGATGAAAAATTAATTGAATCACTATAGGGATATAGTAAGACATACATTTGAACAAATGATACTTTCTCTGTAAAGACTTGAAATTTATGTGAGTTTTTTTTCTTAAATAAATGGGAATTTTGCGAGTCCGCAAAAATTTACGGTGCGTGATTCTGACACCCGTTGTGCTCGGAATAAATTTCTAATGTTTTGTTTGGGTACATTTAGTAAACATTCAAGCGAGTATTTATAACATTTGATCCGGTGTTTGGAATTGAAATCTGAGGGCACCGTTTAATTCACTGCGCCGATATTCTCGTATGGAGACTTTCACCTCGACGGCAGTGTGTCGAGAATAAAAGTCAGTTTTTGGGTTTTTAGTGAATGAATTAAATAAAAATAATGTTGTAGAGATTTAATTTTATTTTGTTGGTTAAAGCCTCCATGATGAAGTTGGAGGTTTGGAACGCTACACCTTATCCTCCCATGAGAGGTTATGGATTTGGGGCCCACCCGATCCTGCCCTCCATTTCATGTTAATTGTTGTGGGGACCACCCGTATTTTAAACCCCCTTGAAACTCCCCATTAATGGGGAGAAAACTTCAAATATTCCATTACGTTTAGGGGAACCTCTTAAACTACCATAACACTTAATGAGCCAAATAGTCCTCATTAATTAATTTATCCAACACATTCAATTAACTAATTAACACATTTGATTTTGTGCCAACATATAAATAATAGATAAACCTAAACTATTATTTTGGTTGGCATTTGTCTTTTGGAGGAACTTTGAAGAAGAGAGAGATCTTAGGGAGAAAAGCCCTCGCCAATGAAGAACGTATAATTCGTTCTTCCAACAAATAACGCCATCTAAGAGCATCTTCATCTTTCTTCCTCGGAACATCCTTCGACGTAGGACGTATTTCACTACAACGAGCCAGAACTCAAACCGACGATCGAGGAAAACGTGGACATCCATATTTTCCAACGATCTGTCTTTTTTCCCGTGACTCCATCAACGAAAAACAAACAAAGGTAGGGGTTTTATTTGAATATGATATTATCCCATTAATTCCTCACTTCTAAGATAATGAATTATTGTGGATGATTTTCATTTCGGGTTTGGAATTGTTTTTGCAGGATGATGCAGGGTGTTGATAGACTTTTCTTCTTGTATATTTTATCCTTGTTAATTCCTTGTAATTCTAGAAAGATTTGGTCCGCTTGCAACCCCCCTAATCTCAGAGGGTGCATGCTAAACCAACATGGCCCGAATCCTCTTCCATTCTTGTTTGTGATGTTCTTTGGCATAACGACGAGGCAACGAGATGACGAATGTGAGATAGGCAACGACCATGCAACACGTAGCCTTCGCGAACTGCGCCTCCCGCCTGCAGCGTCGTCCATCGGCCGAACATGTCTAGGCCACCCCGTCGGCCAGCCGAACCGGCTCCGCCACACCAGGCCTAACCGCGGCGCCCCCACAGTGGCCCTCACCTCCCAACCCCACCATCACACCTTTCCATGTCCAAAATACGCCGGTCCCGCTAGCCCGAACCTTTTCGGCCCACGACCCCCATCGCGGCACCTCGGCTGAACCACAGATGCCCCGCTGGCCCGAGCTACACTGGCCTCCGGCCTCTGCTAGGTCTGCACGCCCTACTTGCTCCACACAGCCGCTGGCCGCACTGGCCTCGGCTATGCGGGCCGAGCCATCCATGCCGTTGAGCCGCTCTCCATGCGCGCTTGGCTGAGCCGGCCTCCCATTCCTGTCGCCGTACCTCCGGGCTGAACCACCTTTACACAAACCCATGACCGGTCCGCGGCCTCGCGACCAGACCAGGACCTCGCGCTATTCGCGGCCCTCGTGGCATACTGGGTCGGGCCGATCCCAATGGGGCAGCCCGGGCCCAACCTGATCCTGGTCGGCCCGACCGGGTTGGACATGACTCGGGCCTATTACATACCCATTTACTTTCTTTTGGCCACATCATTAGAACCAGATGTACATTTGATGAACTATATATGGTTCTGGTATTCCTGATGCACAACAAACCCTTTGGGTATACCATACTGGAGTTTTAGGAATAGTTGAGATGAGGTTATGTTGGATCGAGCACAAATCCAACTGGGCCTCCGGGATTTAAAATGATAATAACTCACAGACCGGACGTCTGATGGATGCGCAATTAGTTGCGTTGAGACAACTATGATGTGGTGGACCAGTGGGATTCATATTCATGGGACTTAGTTGTAGTTGATGTATCGACACTTGGATTAGGGATCAGACCCTCTCGGAATCTTGCGTGCTTTGTGCGAGATCCCTATGTCTGGATGCATTCTGAATACTGGTCCAAGATCCTACGTGAATTCGATAGCTCTGACTACTGCTCCAGGATCCTATTTGGGTTCAACACCTCATACTACTATTCCAAGATACTACATGGATTCAACAGCTCAGACTACTTGATCCAGGATCTCACATGGGTTCAAGAGCTCTGAATACTATTCCAGGATCATATGTGGGTTCGACAACTCTGACTATTATTCCAGGATCCTATGTGGGTTCGTCAGCTCTGACTACTCTTCCAGGATCCTACGTGGGTTCGACAGCTCTGACTACTCTTCATGGATCCTATGTGGGTTTGACAGCTCTGATTACTATACCATGATCCTATGTTTCAACAATATTTTGTTATTGTTGGATAATATCCCTTGTAAATAAAATGTAAAATCAACAGATTTCAGGTTAGATTAATAATTATATTAAAATATCACAATAAATTTTTTTCCAAAATTGAATTATTTTATTATAAAATAAGTTCATTAAAGTCTAAAAATATAATAATTATTATGGAAAAAAATTTCATTAAAACCAGACATGTAAAGTATTAAAGTAATATTTAATGTGTTGAGTGATCAAGATGGTATGAAATTCAATTCATACTCTATAAGTTAAAATAAAATATTACATTGATATCATTCTAAAAAATATTCCAAGGTATATCATTCTAGAGAATGAGAAGTAAATTCATGATAATCCATTTTATTAAAATTTAAATCCATGGTAAAACGAATTTCCATCAAATATATATAAATTTTATTACATTCATGATAATATTTCAGTGAAAACAAAGGCATAGAATAAAATGTATTTTCACGTGTGGTGGAAAATAAAGCTAATTTTCTTTAAAATAATTATTTCAACACTATTTTGTTATATATTTTACCTAGTGTTTTGTACCTAGCTGTCATGATTTTTGGGTCATAAAGGTAATGTCTTCCATGTATTATGGAATAAATCCTTTGGTGGTTGTCTCCAGCCCCTGGCCTATGGAAGGAGGGCTTGGGGTAGTCACGGCACATGCCCTAGGGGACGGTTCATGAAAAATTGGTATCAATGGAGTCAGTTATACCATAGAATTTAGGACACTGATCATTTCTGTGAAGCAATAGTGTTAAGGGTACTGAGTGAAGATCTCAGTTCAGGGAGTTCAATGTTGATGCAGATGTCGACGTATCCATACCCCAAGACCCTGGATTCTGATATCCGACTCAGTGCACGAAAACATTTATTGCGTGTGTGTTTTAAAAAAAATTCTTTGATTCTTCTCACTAGGTATAATATTTTTACCATGTTCCATATGTTTTTTTCAGGATGCCTCCCCATGGATCACCATCTATCGTCCCAAGAGTTGTATGCATAAAAGGCCCACCGAGCGACGAGTCCTCAGTGTAGGGCCCTTTTCCAGCAGAGGCACTTGCGGTACAACTTCCCATTGGGACACCTATGCCCGCAGCCCCAATAGCAGACGATGAACGCCGCTTCAGCGCATTGCACGAGTTCCAATTCCATATGCCTCCTAGGTTTATGGGTGAGATGGACCCGCATGCAGCTAAGGATTGGATGGAGGCTGTAGTGAGAGTCTTCAGACTGGTAGGCACACTATCCAACCTTATTGTGATAATTGACGTGAGTCTCCTTCAATATGCAGTAGGATGATGGTGGAGCCTAATGCATTAGTGGCATGAAGAGATTACCCTTCTCTAGGCAGACTTCGGGAGCCTGTATCAGATGAAGTTTGTTCCAGTCACACTACGTGAAGTGCGGATACATGAGATACTTCTTCTGCATTAGGGCATCATGAAACTAGCACAATACTCAGTGAGGTTCACCGACCTCTCGCGATACTCCAAAAATATGGTGCAGGACCCATTCTTCCGGGCTCCAACCTTCGATTAAGGGCTCAAGCGATAGATTAGGGATTTAATGAGATCCCTCAGCAACCAGACGCAGGAAGAGGTGTTGGTGAGAGCCCTCTTAGTAGAGAGTTTCCGTTCTGAGAAGTCACCAGCAGCGAGACCCACCAACAGGCGACACGTAGAAGTGTTTTATATAGATGGAAGAAGACAGATGTCATAGAGATCTAAGCAGAACAGAAAATCTGATGGATGACCTTAGGACATGGGTTCAGTTGTGCAAGGAACACGATACATTGCCAGTCATACGATGAACCAGAAGTGCTACGCATGTAACGGGTAGGGTCACATGGTTCCAGACTATCCGAACCGCCATGCATATGGTCATCAGACAATTGTGGGACCTCCCAGGCAGAGGTAGAGGTTCAATCAAGGCAACCCTCAGGGCGCAGTCAGACATGGAATAAAAAATTGTCGTGTAACTGGTAGTGGATGACATTACGAGGTGTTACGACAACCAACACCAAGACGTCCACCCCGACCACAGGGAGCAATTAGACATGCGAGAGCTTAGCTCCAGGTAGCTGAGGATTATGATCATTGTTCACCAAAGACGATTCGATGTATGATCTGTGTCTACTCCATTGTAGTTGCAGTTCTTATAGACACAGGTGCAAGTCACTCTTTCATTTCCACCGCCCTGATTCAGAGCTCTGAGATTCGGACGGATCTGTTAGCTTGACTCATATGTCTAGAGACTCTAACGGGAGCAGGCTCGACGATTATGCACTGGTTCCAGCAGTGTGAGCTTATTCTAGAAGGCAAGAGATTTAGATGTGATCTCAAAGTAGTGGTGTCGAGGCCTTACGAAGTCATCATGGGTATGGACCAGTTATCTACAGTCTATGCTCATATTGACTGTATTAGGCACAATGTATGGTGTGTCTGCATGGATGGGACTAGGTTTACCTTCACCAGTGAGAAGGAGGCCTTTACATGAGAGGACAGGCATACCTGGAGGAGGGTGAAACCGATCACTCATCAGTTTTCATGCCTTACCCTCGGAGTAGTATATGTGGAGGGTCCGAGCTATCTTGTAGTGGTGGAACAGTACACAAATGGTTTCCCTGACGATGTCCCAGGTCTACCTCCTTGCATAGATGTGGACTTTTACAATGAATTGTAACCCAGGACGACACCTATATCTACTCCCGCGTATTGGATGGCTCCCGTGGAGCTTTGTGATTTGTAGCTATAGCTGTAGGACTTATAAGGGAAGGGATTCATCTGGCTCAGTGTTTATCCTAGGGCAGCCCTGATTGTTTTCTCCCAGAAGGAAGATGAGTTCTTGAGGAATTGTTTCGATTACCGTCACATGAACCAGGTGACCTTGAAAAAAAGTACCCACTCCCGAGGATTGACAAATTTTTGATCATATGAAGGGAGCATGATGGTTCTCAAAGATAGACCTCAGATCAGGATATCACATGATCAGAGTTCAAGACGAGGATGTACAAAAGACAACTTTCAGACGTCGATACGACCACTATGAGTTCTTGGTTATGCCTTTCGGTGTATCCAATGATCCAGCAGTGTTAATGGGAGTCAGAAAATTTTTTTTCTAGCCATACCCTGATCACATTGTCGTAGTATTCATCAGAGACATTCTGATCTACTCGACTACTGAGGAGGAGCATGCCTATCAATTCCAGATAGTAATAGATACACTTTGTGAAAACTAGATTTATGGTAATCTCTCGAAGATCCAGTTATGGATATGAGAGTTTCACTTTCTGGTACATGTCATATAGGATGACGGAGTTGAAGTGGTTCAAGAAAATATTGAGGCAGTACTTTCTTTGGAGGCACCTAGGAGTGTGAAGGAGGTATATAGTTTCCTGGTTTTGGCTGGTTTTTACCTAAGGTTTGTGCCAGACTTCTCCAGAGTTGTTGCATAGCTGTCATCCTTGGTGAAGAAGGGGAAACCATTTGTGTGGTCTGAGAGATTCCCACACAGCATTCAATAGAAGAGGTAGAGGCTGACTACTGCGCCAATCTTGAGGCTTCCATAAAAAGGCGTAGGGTACATTGTCTACTACGACACATTAGGGACCAAAGTCAGATGTGTCCTGATGCATAAGAAGGCAGTGATATTTTATGTCTCTCGGAAACTGAGATAGCATGAGTAGAACTATTCCACCCATATCCTAGAGTTAGCAGCACTGTTCATTGCCTTGAAGATGTGGCAGCACTATCTGATGGGCTAACATTCTATCATGTAATCTGTTCAAAAGAGTCTTAGTTATATCTTCTCTCAAAAAGACCTGAAACTGAGACAGTGATATTGGTTTGAGTTACTCCATGAATATGACTTAGAGATATTCTATACTCCTAGGAAGGTGACCTTTGTTGCAGATTCAATCAATATGAGATATGGTATACAACTGCTAGGTGAGGCGAATGAGTATCTAGCTACTTTATAGATATCAATTGTGGATAGATATGGAGCATCTTTTCTTCAACCTCTTACAGTCACTCCCCCACTATGTCATTAAGTCAGGGAGGCGCAGCATGGGGACACTGACTGCAAGACACGATGTGCTCAGATATCCACAGGGTAGACACCGGATGGATTTTATGAAGGTGGGTAGAACGTCATCCTCTTCATAGGAAGTACCATGGTACCCATGTCACTTTAGGAGTTTGTGTTGATGGAGTCCCTCACATCCCCACTAGAGGTACATCCATAAGTGTCAATGATGTACTAGTATCTCTAACGGCAGTAATAATCGTGGGGAATGATGAATGCAGTTGCAGAGTTTGTCTCTTGATGCCTCACTTGTCAACAAGTGAAGGCAGGGCATCAAGTACCAGTTAGCTTGGTTCATCATTTGGAGGTCCCATTGTGGAAGTGGGATGGGATATCCAAGGGACATTGTGATTGGACATCCACATACATCCATGGGTCATGACTTGATTTGGGTGATCTTCGACCGACTCACCATGTCAGCCCACTTTCTACTGATCAGAGTGCAGGTTTCAGTAGAGAGAAGGGGACGCATCTTCGTCCAGAAGATTGTGAGGCTACCTGGAGTAACTTCAACTATTTCCTCCGATCATGAAACATGTTTTACTTCTCGACTATGGAAGGTGTCACATGAAGCTTTCAGGACGCAGAATTGTTTGAGCACTGCCTTCAATCATCAGATGGATGGTCAGATAGAGCGGACCATTCAGACCCTCGTGGACATGCTCCGTGCATGTGTCCTCGACTTCAGTCGTAGTTGGGAGGATCACTTAACTTTGGTGGTGTTTGTATACAACAACAGATATCACTACACCATGGGGATGACACCCTTTGAGGTGTTATAGGGGCAACCATGTAGATCACCGTTGTGATGGACTGACCTTCGCGAGTTAGCAGTAGTGGGACTAGAGATGGTACGGGATACCACATAGATGGTGTAGATAATCCATGAGCGGATGAAGACTGCACATACAAGACAGAATTCCTATTCCGATAGGAGACGGATACCTCCAGAGTTAGAGGATGGAGACCTCATCATTCAACGGGTCTCACTTCGACGAGGTTTACAGAGATTTGGCCGAGGTTGCAAGATATCTTTGAGACTCATCAGAAATTTCTAGGTCTGCACCAGAGTTGGTGAGGTGGCATACCACTTTTCTCTTCCATCTCAGTTGCATCGGGTGCACGACGTCTTCCATGATTCTCAGTTGAGAAGATACGTGCATGAACCTTCTCACATCATCGAACATGGACAGTTATACGTTGACGATGGGGTGACTTTTATGGAGGTTCCAGTGGAGATTCAGGGTTGACATGAGTGGTTCCTACTTGGATAGTCGATACCTTTGTTGTACGTTTTCTGACAGTATAGGAACCTTTATGAGAGAACATGAGAGTGAAAGGCTTAGATGTGTGCTCAATACCCCCACTTGAACCCTTAGTTCGAGTTATAGGTTACTGTGATGTAAATCCCTCAAGTGGGGAGAGTTTAATAACCTGGAATATCTATGGAATTTTTTTCATAAATACATGGTACTTTTGTGAGTTCGTGAAATTTGATGGCGCATGATTCTGAGACCTACTGTGCCTGGAAACATTTTCTTGAGATTTTTTCGGGTACGATCAATAAACGTACGAGCAGGTTTTTATAACTTTTGAACCAGTGATTGGAATTGAAATCTAAGGGAACCGTTGAACTCGCATCTCCTGTATTCGCTTAAAGCAGACTATCACCTCGATGGCTGTTGGTCTAGAATAAAAGTTAGTTTCAGGGTTTTAAGTGAAATAATTAAATAAAAATAAATTTGTGGAGATTTGTTTTTTCATGTTTAACGCCTCCATGTGAAAGTTGGAGGTGGTTACCACCACACCTTAACCTCCCATGAGAGGTTATGAAGGGGGGGGGGCACCTGAACATAACCTCCTCGTAAGGTTCATTGTGGTGGGGACCACCCGGATTTTAAACCCCCTTGATACTCCCCATTAATGTGGAGAAACCCAAAAATTTTCCTTTAAGTGTAGAGGATCCTCTTCAACTCCCCTAACAATTAATGTCCCTAATCCTCCTCAATAATTAAATGATCCAATGCTATCAATTAATTAATTAGCCCATTTGAATTTTTTTCCAACAAATAAATAATTGATAAACATAATCTGTTATTTTGGTCGACATTTTTCTTTTGGTGGGACTTAGGAGAAGAGAGAGAGCTTAGGGAGAAAAGCTCTCACCAATAAAGAATGAAGGACATCTTATTCCAACGAAGAACACTGGCAAGGAGAGTCTTCGTCTTTCTTCCTCAGATCGTCCTTCTACGTAGGACGTCTTCGACTATGACGAGTCGGCGTACAAACTGATGATCGAGGAAAATGAAGACATCTGTCTTTTCCCACAATCTGTTTTTTTTTCTGCGACTCCATCATCAAATAACTAACAAAGGTAAGGGTTTTATTTGAATATGATACATTCCATTAATTATTTCCTTCTAAGATAAAGAATTATTGCGGATGATTTTCCTTGTGGGCTTGGAATTATTTTTTTGGAAGATGCGGGATGTTGATAGACTTTTATTATTCTATTTTATTTTTTTGTAAATTATTTGTAATTCGAGAAAGAAATGGTCTGCATGCTACCACCCTAAAAACCGAGTGTACGGGCCAAACCAACATGACCTGAATCCTCTACCATTATTTTTTGTGATGTCCTTTGTCTTGGCGATGAGGCGATGAGACGACAAATGTGACACATGAAACGGTTGCGCTACCCGCGACCTTCGCGACCCACACCACCCACCGGACGAGTAATCCATCGGCAAAACCGATCCAGGCCACCCCGTCCACCGGCCGAACCAGCTCCGCCACCAAAGACCGAACCGTGGTGCCCTCCCATCCGTCCACGCCTCCTGACCCCACCGACTCGCCTCGCCATGACCAAACCACACCGGTCCCGCCATCCTGAAATGCACTGGCCCACGGACGCCTCGCGGAGCCCCAACTGAACCATGTCGGCCGCGCAGGCTAGGGCCACACATGAATCCACGCACTCTGCATGCCCCCCGCGCCCCGCACCACTGTTTTCCGAACCGGACATGTCCATTCGGGTCGAGCCATCCGAGTCGTGCCCCGCGCGGCGCTTGCCGAACTTGCCCTGGCCTCCCGAGTCGAACCTCCGAGCCGCACCCCACGCACACCTAGACGAGCCGGCCTCCCGCACCCCTCGCAACTCATCTGATCCAAACATCCTTAACACCGACCCACGACCGGTTCACACCCTCGCGACTGGCCCACGCCCTCGCACAACTCATGACCCTCACGACTTTCTGGGCCGGGACTAGCGGGCTGGTCCAAACCATACGGATCAGGTCGGGTCGGTCTGACTGGGTCGGACCGGACCCAAGCCTACTACCTACTCCATTACATTCTTTTGGCCATATGTTTGGCACCAGATGTCCATTTGACAAAATTTAGGCGGTGCAGGTATTCCTGGAGCTCAACGGTCCCTTTGTGTATACCCCACTAGAGTTTTGGGTAATGTTGAGATATGGACTGGTGGGATTGATCATGAATTCAACTTGGCCCCTGTGACAAAAAAGGAAAATTGCTCACAGACCAGGTGCCCGATTGATGCGTCTCCAATTGCATTGAGACCCCTATGAGGTGGCGGGCCTTTTGGATATGTCTTCATGGGACATCATGGATGTTGATGTATCGATAATTTTCTTGAGGATAAGACCCTCCTAGAATCAATAGTTTTTTGTTCAGGAACCCTATGGCTGCCTGCATTCTAATTACTATCCCTGGATCCTACGTGGATTCGACAACTCTAACTAATGTTCTAGGATCCTACATGGGTTCGATACGTCTGTCTACTATTCTAGGATCCTAAGTGGGTTTTAAGCTCTGACTACTGTTCCAGGATCATACTTGGGTTTGACAGCTCTGACTACTATTCTAGTTTCCTACATGGGTTCGAAGCGCTGACTACTATTCCAGGATCCTACGTGGGTTCGGTAGCTACGACAACTATTCCAGGATCCTACGTGGGTTCAAAAGTTCTTATTACTGTACCAGGATCCTACGTGGGTTCGACAGAGAAGATGATTCAGTGGCCACATCTAATCTTCTCTCTATCTCTATATATGTTGTATAACTATGTTTGAAAAGTTAGTAACTATTATGTTTACCTCATGATTGGTATGGATTACTTGATAACATAGGTATATGTATGGGCATATAGCAATGTGGGGTTATCTGTTGATTTTAAAAAAATTGGTTTATCCATGTTTGATTTTGTGAGACCTTTAGGGTATCGAGGTCCCTAATTAGTATCATTATACACACCCCTGCATGGGCTATGCCCACACCTCAATGTTTTGGATATAGATGACAGACATCGCTGATCGAGGGTGAATGTATCAGGACTGGACGGTACCTGGAGATGGTCCTTACGACAAGTCGATACACGGAGAAGACTGTCAAACATTGAGTACTGAGGAGGCTATATATACCTTCACATGAGGTGGGAATTCCAGAGGACAACCCAACAACTGTTTTTCCTTTCTTATGTTGTAATTGTACTTCCAGTTCCTTGTACTTTACAGTTGGGCTAGTATTTCTGGCCCCTTTACTTTTCATCACCCTTTTTCTATACAGCTTACCTAGTGTTTTGTATCTACTTATGTGCATTTATAGGTCATAAAGGAAATTTATTCCCAGTTTTAGTAAATTACTCCTTTGTTGCTATTCACCAACCCCTGACCTATGGAAGGCATGCTTGGTGTAGTCACAGCACGGGGCTCGTGGGACGGGTTGTGACATTCACCACCAATTTGATGGGAAATATGGAAAACATTTTTTCCTTCATAATTTTCATAAAATTTAAAGATTTTTATGATACTTAGTTTACATTTTATGATAAATAACCCAGAATTATATGAGGTAAAAGAATATGTAAAAAAATAAAGTGAACGGTTAATGATATTACCACATTTTCGAAAAATAAAATTTAGATATCCTCTTAAGTAGTATAGGGTTGATATTTTGGAAATAAAATCACATATTAAATTAGTGAAAGGGATTATAAAAAATAATAATTTAGGGTTTTTTCTATAAAGAATTATCAAGGTGGTAAAAAGAAGATAAATGGGGGTTTACCATTTATAAACGAGGGTATATACACTCGACAAATTTAATAATAGATTAAATATAATAAATTAATTCTCTTTTAAAATTATTCTAAATGGAAATAAATTTTTATTTGGTTGAGATATCATTAATAAAAATATTTTTTGAATGATTATTTTATTTTTAAAACCATTTAATATTTTTTATTCCAATAGTTTTCATTTTTAATGCTTAACCATGGTAAAAAAAAATTCGCACATAAAGGGTTATAATATTACATATATTCTTAAAATTGGATCATAATTAGAAAGTCGAATAAAATTTCTACCATATATTATGCCCATTTTCCTAAATCTATGTTATTATTTTTTTTAAATTAATTTATAAAAATCGTATATATATAAAATATCATTAGAGTCAATTTTTACACTATAAATATAATTTTACATTAAGGGTAGAAAAAAATTAGAATTATAATATAATTAATTCAAACTTCCCTAATATTTCATATTTATCTTCTAAATTAATTGAACATAACAAATCAACCAAAATAAGTTTCTTTTAATTTTTTTAAATCATTTAATTATTTTATCTATTAATTTAGTTAATATTTTTTGACATTACATATGAATTTTGGGAAATGATTCTATCAATAGAAATTAAAAATTAATAACTATGATAAATAAATTTAATAGGTTTTAAAATAGACATTTTCAACTGATCATAATCTCTTTTTACCATTCACGTAAAATATATTAGATATTAATGTCATGATAATGACATTTTTGACTTTATCATCACTTAAATTTTTTTAATGGTTGTAATCAGAGAAATATGGAATAGAGTGGTCACATATTACACTCTATGATGTGAATGGATTACATCCAATCACAAAATTTTATATAGACTTGTGTTATATAAATTTTAATGAATTATTCTAATGATTAAACCCTTGTTTACCCAATATATCTTATAGACATGATATGAAATAACTATTGTAATTATTAATATTTAATAATAAATAAAAGGGGATTATCTAAAAAATTTTAACCACATAATAAAAAATATGGAATCCATTTCTCAAGATTCAAATTCTAAATGTTGTAGAAATTAATTTCACATCAGATCATAGATCACAATAAAAAATAGTTTTTAATAAGAATTCATTGTTGATTATAATTTATTTATAACAATACCTACCATAAAATCTATTTATATGAAAATAATTTCATTATACATAATAGAAAAAACTAATTTTATACTGAATCCATTTTTAAAAAATCAAACTTTGTACATTCTTGAACAAAAAATATTGTTTTCAATAATAAAAGTATTTTTTAATGTTCATCAAAAAATCAATTTCATACAAAGACTCATAAAACACCACTATAAGGTAAATTTATTATTTTAATTTTTAAAATAAAATTTTTATTATGAGAATAATTTATAAATTTTTCAAAAAATATATTCCCATAAAATAAATGTTTGCGGGAAACAAAATTATAAGAATAATATCACATTAATAAAAAAATTATACCATTAGTTCTGAAGAATTTTTGACCAAATTATTATTTAGTATGGATTTTTTATATATTTCATAATGTAGTTATTAAAATATATATATTCATTTTCAATATCTAGGTTATAATGTTCACTTTTATATAATAATATTTCATGATTTATTTAATTTTTCTATTTTATACAATATCAAATATAATGTTCTTATTTTAAAATCACGGTATGTATCAATGGATTATCCATGGGGTCCATTTGAGGGTGGGTTAGTGAGTGAGGATAATAATATGGGGAGCTCATTATGAAAGAGTTATTATGATGGAGTGATGGAAAGGGGGAGTTAAATAAAATGAAGATTAATTTTAATGGGGAGCTAAAAATTGATGGGAGAAATGAGAAAAAAAAGTAAAACAATTTTTTTTGTTTTGGAGAATGATTAAAATTTACCAATATTGATTAATAAGTCATATGAGTTTTTCTTCTAAATTAGAAACAAAATGTAACTCATATTTACTCCTAGGATATCGCCTGAGTTAACTAAAAACTATCCCACCATATCAAACAAAATTTTCTATGACTCACCCAAAGATTATGAGGACCAAACTATTTTTTAATCGTGTAGGATAACTTTTCACCACATTAAAACATTTAAATTTATATAATTTCTGATATCTGTTTTGAATGTAATAATTTTCAAAAAATAATATTTAATAATTAATTTATTTATACCCAATAAAATAACATGTGCCACAATTCAACCAACCATGACACATTTTTGCCTATAAATCCATTATCAATGGATGGAATACAAAATGTCACTAAAAAACAAATTCACTGAGAATTATATAAGTAAAATTAAGATTCCTAGATAGATCATTGTGGAAAAAACCCACCAACTAAAACATTTTAAAAGTCCCATATTGATCAACCTAAATAATCCATTTCACCGTGTAGGACTAGCCTAATAACCATATTACACATAGATCCACTAGAAGTAAGGCCTACTAGACCCTTCCCACCATTTAGACATCTTATAAAAAGATGGGCTCATAACACACACGCTCAAAGTTAAATAAAAATAATAAATTAATCTTCTACAAGACACGCTATGGGAAGAATCAAATTTCTCGATTTTCCATACCATCCAAAAGAGGGAAAACTTAAAAATCACCAATCAACCATAGAGATAAATTTATATTAAATAACAAAATTTACTCTATAATGAAAAAACAATTCCATAACCTAGATTTACCAAACAAAAATAGGTATGTACTTTTTCATCATTCCCTAAAACAGACCAACTAGGACCTCAACCACATGACCACCATCAAATGGAAACCCCCCAATTAATTAGAACCATCTAATGCATATCACAAAAACATTGGACCTAGTGACCTAGTCATGGATCTTAAGGTCTCCAATGTCTCATCCATCAACAATAAAATACATATAAGTCATCTACTCGAACATCTACAACAACTATTGAAAAAACCAAAATGCTCAGAGACTCATCAAAATCATCCCATTAATGAACAAGTGCACTAAAACACATTCCCCAACTAAGAATCTCATGTATTAAAGATAAGTTTTTGAAAAATAAAAAAAGGAATTCACAACAAAATGAGAAACCATCATCTCAAAATCACGATTAAACAACCACTCACACTCAACTAAATAAGAATGAATTCAATTTCTCTTATCAAACCCTATTCCATCAACAATCCATAAGGTAATTAATCACTTGAATGTAAATTATATGATAAATACTCACACAAGAAAATATAAAATCATCGGAATAAAAAACATGAATTCTGTGATTCTATGGTATGGTTTGAAAACACAAGAAATCATATCATTACTACTCGATTAATTTTTCATGATGGACTATTAATAAAAGGAACCAAAGTTAGAAGACTAAGAGTATCACCATATGATTCATCCCATGAAACATAGTATACTTCCTACTTCAATCCATTCTTGTGTAGCATGACGAATATATAGAATATGGATTTAACACATTCATATACCCTATATCAATTTATTTAGTTCCACAATCACTATAAAAAAATAAAAAGTCATTAATTTCATAAAATGTGGAACAAAAATCATTTATCAAAATATCACTATTTTCAATCAAATTTTACAATGCAGAAAAAGTTGTATAAAAAACACATTCCCAAAACAATGACTTAAAATTTACTTCTAATAAATGATCATTTGGATTTAAAAATGCAATATATTCGTAAAATCACACATTTGAAAAGACATTTCATATTAAAAGGTAAAATTTCAATTTTATTAAACCACTAAAACTACTTAAAAAACGCACATAATATAAGTATTTATTTTGAAAACAAACAAAAACAACCCAATTTCTAAAATAATTGTTGTACTCAAATAAAATTTTTTTTCAATAGATCTCACTTTTCTCGCACACAATATCAGTTTCTCAAAAACCAACACAACTAAATATATCACAATGACTATCATAAATTACACTTATAACTAGGAATGACTTAATAGAATCCAAAATATCAAGATTAGTTAAATTTATAGACAGGCATGGCTTGGATTCAGGGTATATGGTAAAAGTTATAATCATACATCACCCATTAAAAGGATTCAAGAACATATCGATTGGTAACTACAAGGGTTATTAGGCCATATATTAAATCCTAATGACTCAATGAACTTCTTTGTTTCTATCCTAAAAATTGGAGGAGTCCTCAATATTACTCAAATATTATGGAGTGTACTAACACATAAACATAATTTTTCAAATCAAAATCTCAATTTTAAAAATAGAAACTCAAATACAATTGGAAACTATGGAATCATCACAATGGGAGCAGATAAAAACCCCACATATTCCCAACCTCCAGATTCTTAGGGAATTTATTACTTGATCTATACATTAAATAACCCAAATAATAATTGGGATATTCGTAAAAGTGTACAAGTAACTACCATAAAACAATTAATGATAACATTTAGTATTCATCTAGGCCTTCTATTTGACAAATGGTAGAAATGGACTTCCACTAGAGAGAATATAATAAAAGATACCCATAAGCTAAAAACTAGTTTAGGTGAATCACATGAACAAACTCGAGAACCATTTTAACCTTTGATGAATGTAAAAACAATAGAAAAGAATGAGTTAAAACTTGTATGACCCATATGTATATTACATATCCTTAAATAAATTAAAATGTAGAAAAAAATGTAGTAATGAATTAGAGGGAATCAATCCCTCTGCTCTCCCCCAGTCTCCCTCTTATTAAATGAAAACACAATTTCATCCATTCCCCTCATGGACTCCAACAAATATATCTACCATTCATTCATATAAATAAATAAAAGTATAATTGTCCAATGTAAAACATATATTGTCCAACACACTATATATTCTATAAATTTAAAAACTTATTATACCAAATCAATTATTTGTAACAACATGTCAAATTAAATAAAAATAAGGTTATCCACATTTTTAATAAATCAATAAATATGACAAAGATCATATTTGTATTGAACTATAAAACAAAAAAATTAAATAATAATATAGAAATAAAAACATAAGAACACAGTATCCTTCCACACACCATTCTAAAAGCCTTATCTTTAATTATGATCACAATTAAGGATCGTTTGAAATGTAGAAATATATAAATTTTCGTTCAACATGATTTAGAAAAAAATCTATCAGATCAAAAGTCACACATTTATCAATATCGAAACATAATTTCATAATAATAAAAAAATTTGGATAGGTAACCATTTTAAATAAACAGAAAGACAAGCGAGGGATTAATTTCATAAGCATAAAGAAATAATCCAGAACAATCATTTATCACTCTTCCTAAATCCATTAAGAAACACAATTAAAAAACCCATTGATAAATAAAAAAAATATTCCATTTATAAAACAGACAATCCAACACATATATAAACCATTTTGAATATAATAAAATGCCCCTAAAATGGAATGCACCACAAAATTTACCTAAAAATACAAGAATGAAAAAAAAAATCTAAGCGATCAATGCCCCATGAATCAAATGTAGTAGTGGAATGAAATCGAACCATGACATGAAATCCAAAAAATAATCCAATGAAAGACCATATGTCAGGAGAATCATCCCTAGGATCTATTAATAAATACCTAAATTTATGATTAATATCCTTGGTCGACACTATTAAACATGTCCACATTCTCGGTATCATTCTCAAACTAATAAGGAATAAACATATATGGATATCACATGACTCCAATGGAAATAAAAAGTGACATATATCATGGCTCACTATCCTCATTGTGTAACAAATATAGTATATATGAGAAACAATATTTATTAATCCAATTACTAAACACAACGGTTTTATCTCATACTGGACCTGTATTATTTTCCTAGGATTCACATATAATGTCATGTGGAATTGAGAAATCAATAATCACCCAATAATTTCTATTCATCTAAATGAAACACATAATTCACATCCCATAACCTAATAAAATAAATATTTTGAAATATTCATGAATAAACTTCATATAATAATATAATAAAAATATTTCACAAGGTTCTACAAATCACAATTATCATAACTGTCACATAGGGCTCAAATGAGTGATTCACATAAGTTTATAAAAGTAATCAAAGTTCAAAATGATAATATAAAACACCAGACTCTAAAATATATGACATTTTTTCCAATTTTTCAAATTGTTTTAATAACATTTCAAATACTGTATAAAATCAGAATTCCACAATATATAAATATAAAATTTTATACAAACACCTTTTTTATTTAAAACAAACTGGGAAAATGAATCCCTTCCCAAATAATTAATTTTTAAAAGAATCCCCTAAGGGATGAAAACACACTACATAAATTAAAACCTTTTCCCAAATGAATTCAAATTACATGAACACCACATTCATTATTTTAACTCTTCACCCAAAATAAGTCAATATATTTTAAAATAGCACACATTAATAAAAATTAAAACATAAACCCATTAAATAGTATATTGAAAAATCAATATTCAATTTGAAGGGAAATTTAAAATTTTATAAAATAATGTAAAATATATAATAATACAATAAAAAATCAACTACACTTTTTATAACCACACAAGAATTTTCTATACCATACGGTATTCATGGTTTTTATAATAAGTATAAAAATAAAATTTATATCAGAATAACCTATCACACTTCATTGAAAAAACATTGAAATGAAATTTAATCCTTCAGAAATATTAAATACTTCGAATAATTCATTTTTAAGTAATAAAAATGAATTAAAATTCCTATAAATCATGGGTTTTAAAAATAATGTTTGTATGTGGGTAATTATTAATGGAAATTGATTGGTGATGGTTTGGAATGATTCTCCATCAATTGAGATGGCCCCAAAATGGTATTGAACATACCTTACAACCCTAAAATCATGAAAATATAAAAAATAAACCAATATAAATAAACTAAGGTTTAACTACATATGTAATAGTGATGGGGAAGGATGAAAACATTAGAAAACATGAAAGTGGATCGAGAGAAGCTCTTACCATGTGAGCGGGGCGTTCGACATGGGAGTTCATGGTGAGAGAGGACATGTAGGGGAGCTGAGTGAGAGGGGATGTTGATGAGGAGGGAGAGTAAAAACGAAATTTGGAAAAAAGAAATATGGGTTGAAGAAAATAAAGTACAATAAAATAAATAAAGAATAAAATGATCTATTTTTGGGAACAATGCACGGTTCACTCACATGATTTAAAAAATTTCAGAAACAATATTTACTACACTAGACCCTAAAAACTCACTCACATTGTTACTCATAGGAATGTGAATGATCTTACTATCAATTCAGTCACCATTAATAATTTTACTGTTATATATAAACCAAAAACACACTTACACCATACAGTTTTATATCTATGCAGTATAACCTTGTGCCATTATAATTACATCAATCTACCAAAATTCTAGTCCAATAATTTACCAAATAAAACATAATAAAAAAATAATTATATAATTATATAATCCAAATGATGCAGTGGGTGTCACATTTTATAGTTCTTTATGATTTTTATATTTAAATGAAATATATTATTGTTCCTTATGAATTATATATATTTATCTATGTGTATATATAATTGAATTTTTTTCATGGGTATGTAACACAAATCATGAGTTTTATTTGATGTTATACAACATTACCTTTGGAATATTTACATTTTTTATTATAGAATAAAAATAAAAAAATCTACAATGACTAATTTATATATTGATTAGATTAAATATAAACAATATATTTTATAAAATAGTTAGATATTATTTACATAAGATAAGTATAGATATATGTTTACTAGAAAAATTTATATATATATTTAAAGTAAGATTCAATATAATTTAGTCAATTCTTATACCTAGGTCATCTAGTATCAGTGAATGTAAACACTACGCATCAAAAGAATTATCCTAAATATGAAATAAATATTATAGGTAACAATATATTGTAATTATTTATATCTAATGTGTGCTACTAAAAACATATTTTAGGTTAAACATAATCATTTCAACCCAAAATTAATGGGTTTTTTTATAATTTATATGATAAATTTGGTAAAGAGTTATCCACTAAAATGTTCAAGATTTATATGTGATATGATTGTTGAGGTCATATATTAAATATAGTCATAGATCATTTGGTTATATTATAAGGGTTATATAATGATGAACTATGTATCTTGGATCCCTAATAAATAAGACGTATGGGTTTGACATTTTAGTATGAGTACATTGAATAAATATACTTATATAAATGATGTAAAAAAGTGTAGTCACTAAAATATATATTTATTATAAATAATGAAATGTATAAAGAACATATGTTTTTCCTATGTATGTTCATGGAAATATAATTTTATAGGTTTTTACATAAGGTTGATAATTATTCTCAAGGAAATTAATTCTAGGAGTATTGATGTAAATATTATTTTAATAAATTTAATTTATTAGTTCTCATGCCTATTTGATTTGATGTGATCATCACACATTTTTTAAGTATACATAAAAAAATGTAATAATTCATTTAGTGGGATTTATATCACCATGATTCGAAATAAAAATTTTATTCCTATTCATTATTATAAAAATAATGGATTTTCATTAAAGATTGAAAGTATGTTTTTTAATACAAGTATTAATCAAATATTTTTTTCCATTTATTTTTTTAATTGTTTATAAATTATGGAAATGTATAATCTAGTCCATAATATTCAAAATATATGTTTAAGGATTATTCTGCCTCAACTCTTCATTTGTATTTCCACTTGCCATATAAATTAGAAACATATCCAAAGACACCATAGATATTTCTTATTAGACATCTCAATTAAGAATAATTTGAAAATTACAAATCATGTTAATTATAGAATTTTTATAAGGAATGTTTTAGTGGAAATGTTAGAGGGATAGTGGATTACTTGACCAAATAAATAGTGATTTACATAACACCATAAATATACAAGAATTTAATGGATATAAAAACTTTAAAACATTTGTTGATTATTTCAAGAGGTATAGATAACAATTTATAATCATGCATATGTCTAAAACAATTAAAATTTTATATAATTTAAATTTTTAGTAAATAACAAACTAATAAATATGGTATTATAAATTTTTATTCAAATCTGTGATGTAAATACATGATCAATGAATTTATTAAACATATACATCTTGTTAGTAAAATATATCAAAATAATATCCTATCTATGTAATAAAAAAGTTGGAACATTATCATTAGTACTTCTATAAAAAACCTTGACATCATTATGTTTCCATTTTTCAAAATAATGATCAAATTGAAACTAAATGATAATAATTTAGTTTTACACTCCTTTTTCCAAAATTCCATTCATAACTACCATAACACAACCATTTAGAACATAAAAAATAATTAACCCAAAAATTAATTAGAACACATTATTTTTCATAGAATGATTTAATACAAATAAATTCACTATTTAAAGAAGAATCATCCTCTAATTCATGTTGTTAACCACATCCCAGATCACCTTGATCTTTCACCATAATGTAAGATTAATCAAAACTTATCTCTACTCATTCATCACAATTCCCACCATGTTTTTAATTGATAATTGAGAAAAGAGATAATATTTTACCAACAAAAAACCTAGATATCAAACCATATATTTATTTCTTAACTACAATTTCAAAACCATTTTGATCATAGAAAATAATTTACAAATGAATTAATTATAACACATTATTTTTAATATAATTATATGTTATGTTTAAAATTATCTTTTTAAAAAAGAATCAACCTCTAATTCATATAGTTAACTAGATCCTAGATCACCTTAATCATTCCCCATGAAGTATTATTAAACAATAATTATCTCTACTCTTTCATTACAATTACCACCATGATTTTAAATGATAATTGAGATAAGAGATAATATTTTATCAATAACAAACCTAGATATCAAAACACAAACACCAAATACAAGTGATAAACCAATTTTTTTAAGTCTCATGAGGGCCATAGTCGTTTCTAATAAATTTTATGAAACTCATATCATCCTTATTAACTATAATAAAAAAAAGAATAAGAAAATTATAGGTCGACGAGGGTAAATTCATCAGATTTTTTTTGAATTCCAAAACAAATAGTGGAAATAATTGTTCACTATAAGTTCTTCTATATTTATCAAAAATTAAAATTTAGAAATTAATTCTCATCAAAAAACTCAAATTAAAATTAAAATCACAAAATGTACTCCTTATTCTTAAATTGGAATTTAATATTAATATTGTTAGTTGAATATTTATTGGGTGTTATTTAATGATATAATGTTCAAATTTGATCATCCACGAGTATGAAAGGCTGTGAAATGACATCAAATATATATTAATTGTAAGAATTTAATTGAATTATTAAATATATTAAATTATAAAATTTTAAAGATATATAAAATTTAAGGGTTATTAGAGTGGTAAAATTATATCTTTTGTTTAATAAATAATGCTAACCATTCTCCTGTACTATTTTTCAAAATTTTCATAATGTTGAGGACTATGGTGTGTTTGAATTTATCAAATTAATTTTAACAACATTTTATAGTTTTGATATCATTAATGAGAATAAAAATGTTTCATCACAATTAATTATGTATTAAACTCTTGATAAGATCAGATTTAGTTTAACACGATTTATAGAAAAATATATTCAAATTTAATGTAAATAAATACTTCCATATGCCTATATATTTGTTTCTCGATTTAATAATTAGTAAATAATTATTATTTATCATTTAATTAAGGAATATTGTGATCATTTCAATACATGAATGATAAAATAAAATTAAACAAAACATTAAAAGCTATATTTCAATTGATTATAATACTATTTTAAAAACATAGTGTATAGAATTTAAAAAACCTGTTCTAGAAAATAGGTTCACAATATTGATTTGATGATGTTAAAATGTTTTAGATGAAAAGTTTTCATTATAAAACATGACATTTTCTGTGGATTTATTAAAAAACATAAATTTTTGGACATATGTATCAACTGTACAAAATTATAGTGGTAAAAAAATATACGAAATGTGTAATATTCTAAAAACAAATAGAGAAAGATAGATATAAAATACAACTTAATGGGTTGTATCCATTAAGAGGGGAAATAATTTATTGTATTTATTTTATGATATATTAATTAAAAAAACCTCAATGTTATGTCAATATTTTATATAATATAATATAACTCTTCTTCTTACTCAATTAAAAAATAATTTAATGAAAAATATTATAAAACTAGTTTTTTAATGTTTTGTCTCAAGGTGGTACCTATTCCATTTTTTATTGTAATGATCCTAATTCATTAATATTACAATATAATAAAAAACTATTTAATTTTTTTGGTTGGTACAATATTAAAATATTTTTAGTGGTACCTAGTAGGTACATACACAACATCCCACTCCATTAAATAAAAAATCTTATGTATAAGGATATTATAGAATAGGGTGTGTAAAATCATTTTTTATTACCAGATTATTCTCCCATATATAATGTTATTCCTCTTGAGACTTCAATTAAATAGAATCAATATATGTTTTCTTAATCATTAACATCGATAACTGATATTAAATGGTGAATATAGGTTTATTATCCTTTCTATATAAATCACGTACAACAGTGTTATTCTCAATAGTTGATCATTGAATACTTTATCTCAAAAAAATTTCATCAACCCTTCCAAAAACCAAGTAAAAACCTTATAATTTCATCTTCCCCCACATAGTTTAGTTAGAAAAAATCATAAATTCATGATTTTTTAATAAATAGTTGTTTAAAAACTTTATAAAACTATGTGACATTTCAATTTAGATCTAGAATTTTCATTCATCTGATTATATACCAGAATCGCCAATAATTGTATCATTTAACTAATAATTTTTGTTTTTAAACATGTTCTTTAGGATAATTTCAAAAATCTTCATTTATCATTGAGGATAGTGAAATAAAATACTCATTAATTTACAATTGTGATCCCCAAAATAAATATAATATATATTTAATATATAATTAATTTATTTTAAGGGATTTATTATGTCATCATATACACATTTCATTATTCAAAAGAATTGGTAGAGTAATATCATAATTAATAGTTATGAATTATTGAATTTGAGAACAATCTAACACCACATCAATTTAATATCGATATTACAATTTGTAAATTCATCTCCTCCGTAAAATTCTATTAATTATGTTACCCTTAAGAAACATCATATATCTACAAATTAACTCTAAAAAACTATTATGACTATTAATTACATTATTTATTTTTAAGATAAATTTTGATTTTTCATCATAGTAATTGAATCTTACAATATTAAATGAATAACTCTTTGTATAATTACATGTTTCCCTAATGAATCTATTTGACGTATCTAGTAAATAGTATAGATGGACCTTATGGATTACTATGTGTCTCTTTTATGAATCTTATAAAAATCATATTTCCCTAACATGTCTTAGTTTCCTTTAATACTTAGTCAATTATGTTTTTCAACCATGAATATTACCCTTACATATTTATAAATTACGTATATTAAATAATACCTTTTTCTAAATTCAATACACAAATATTATGTTGTACTCATAATAAAAATTTAATTATACACTTATTTTATGATTTATTCAAATTATAGGTCTTGATATATGTATCAATTAAAATTCACCATGGAATGTTATATAGAGTACTCTGAAGATTTTATTCACCATTATATAATGCATAATGTATCCAAAATATCTACAAACACCATCTCCGGACACTTTTAGCCACATTAACACAATATGAATAGATTTTTAGATATTTCAAAAACCTTCTAAATAAGTTTTAATGATTCTTAGTTGATTTTTACAAAAAATAGAAAAATTAAAAGAATCCATTGGTATACAAAATATTTCTATTTATAATTTTTGTAAATAGTAATAGATCACAAAAAGATTTTTAAAATTATATCCTTTCAAAAATTATTATTTATTTACAGTACAATAAAAAATAAGTAAAATGTTTACGGAAAAATCAATTACTCATTGATAGAAAATATATGATAGAGTAAAAAAGAAGATCTCTGACACGATTCATTAACTCATTCATATTTTATTCTATATATTACAATAAAAAAATTTCATGTTAATAAAAATATAAAGTGTATAGAGTACCTTTAATTCATAATATTTTTGAACATATTGAATCCCTTTAACAACAATATCCAAATCATTGTTACATATTTACCCACACATTATCAAATGGGTGTGGGATTATCAGCACGTAGTCTATGAATCCGTTAAACAAATAACCTTATAAGAATTTATTTCTATAAGAAAATCTAAAATATAGTATATTTTATAAATATATTTTAACTTCAAATATCTATTTCCCACCATTTCATTATAAAAAAATATGTAATTTCATTGTTCAAATATCTGAAGTGGTGGAAATGTTTTTTGATAGATATATAGTAATATGATTATCAAAAGAAAAAATCAATGGATCTTTAATTTAAACTCTCATATATTTAAGATAAAATTTCATCTCAATCATTTAACTGAATCATTAACTTAAAACAATGTATTCTGTATCGTCTACGCTCAACTACACAAAATTATTCAATTTAGTATGCAATTAAATAATTATTTCACCAAAAAATAATGTTTTGATCATGTGTATTAATTTTCATTGTAATTATCAAATTAATAATCATTTTTAAAACAAAATAGATATTGTTCTATAATATTTCTATACATTGTATTAGAACTCATTATAAATTTAATACATCTTAAAATTTTTTACTCTATTATCTTGTGATACTCTTTAGTTCAACATTGATATCTACTAAACAGTGTGACATTATATACATTATATTTTCTTCATTATATTAAATAAATTAGAATTCCAATGACACTTCTGAATCCTTTTTCATTAATACAACTTATATCTTCATAATTTCACAATATATTCACAACTACTATAATAATTGAAAACTATAAATAATAATTCGTTCCAAATTTCTTTATAAATTTGTGAGAATATTATTTTTAGGATAAAATATATAATAATATTTTTTTTCAATATATGATCTATGAAAATATCTCATTCAATCTATAATTGAAATTTAAAAACAAATTTGTAACCATAACATGATAATTCTCATTGTCAGTTGAAAATTATATATCATATATATAAAATAAAAAAAAACTACTTGAAGATATCTTCTTCACCTATAACTTTATGTCCACCATCCCTTTTATAAAAAATAATTATCCCTGAAATGCATTTATTTTAGAATATTAGTCTCCTGGGGAATATTTGAGCATATATAATTCCATATTCTTAAAGCATTCCATACTACCATAAATATCATAAAAGAATAATTTATGTGATTAAATAATTAAAATTATTATTGGTATCCATACAAAAAGGTATACATCACATCTTTATGATAAACCATGTAGATTCATTGAATTATAACTATAAGAAACATTATTATTCCTTATATTCTTGAAAAGGGTAAAAATTTATAGTTACAGTCAACTCCTTATATCAATGAATAGACTTTTTATATTAGTTTGGATCTATTTGTTGACACCTCACCATTTTTATTTAGTTTGATTTTTGGATACCTGTATAATTCCTAAACATTTTTTAATATTATTTTTTGGATAAATAACCCAATTGGAACTTCATTCAATGTAACCTATCTATCCCTTCCAAAAAAATTCCATTTTTTATGTTCAAATATGTCAAATATTATTTTTAGGTTAATTTTTTAAATTAGAAGTCTGCTATTCAAAACAATAAATATTTTTATTATACGTAGTATAGACTCTTATTTTCCAATAATATTTCCTACTTCAGAATGTCTATTAAATATTAGTTTTTTAACATCTTATTTATTGCATCTTCATACTCATCGCTCATATCACTTAATCAAGGTAAAATAGACATGAGTTTGGGTTTAACCAATTCATTTTATTCTGTATTGGAAATATATAATTTATCATCTTCTTTGTTATCAATGTATATTTTACTTATAATATATATAATATGATGATTTAAAAAGATAATTACAACAATTAAATCAACTAATATGTGTAAATTTGTGTTATTGTATCTATATTATTTTCCTTTTGATATTTATCCCATGAATACAACCTCTTCATTATTTTCTTCTATTTTTCCCTTATTTTGTATGTTTAGCATTATCTAACAAGGTCTAGTAGAAGAGTTGATATACATCACTTATAGATTCCTTTTATAAATTATTACATGTGAGGTAATGTATGACTCTTGTCTTTGAAATCAAAATTTTTATATAGGAATATCTAAAAAACATTCCATTGGAAATATTTTGGGAGGTATTTCTCAGAAATAATTTTTATACCCAATTTCTCCAAATATTTTTTGATTATTTCTAATATTTCTATAAAATATTTATTTTAAGGTAAAATATATTTGTACAAGTTCTCTCATTTTACAAGATAAAATTTAAAATAATTATAGTTTTATTCAATGGAATTTTTAGATCTCATAATTTTGACTGTCCACATAAAACGTTTAACACATATATTGATTTAGACTTCTCTTAATAAAATAAACATTTGTAATCCGAGTCAAATCATTAATGGTTATAATAAAATAAAAATCCCGTATTGAATAAATATATCTCTTAAAACCAAATATGTAAGTATTAATAGTCTCTAGTGGTATAAGATATTGAATATCAAATCTATTGTGAATTCCATCAACCATATCCCATATTTAATAAGACTCAAAGGAAATATCTTCTTCTATTTGGTGGGGAACAACTCTTACCACATAAAAGTGTTAAATTTTAGTAATATTTAATTTATAAAATTGAAATGACTTATGTGAGACAACATATTATCTTTATTTTCACTAAATTAGAAATAATTGGAAGAATCATAAATTTTCATCAATATTACACTCCTCTATCCATTTACAAACAATCCTCCCTGTAACTCTATGAAATTTTAATGAAAAAACATTGTATTTAATAAATGATATGATGCAAAACACCAAACATAAAATGGAATATAATATACCATGAAATTGAAATATATTTATCTTTTCGTATATTATATTTCTTGAAAAGAAAAAATTACTATGTTACCTTGTGTCACTAGATATAATGACTTTCTTAGATAGTTTACATCACACAGAAGATCATGTTTTATTGAAAAATAATATATTATTAGAATAATATTATTTAATATAATAATATAAAAACAACATTTTATATAAGATGTTATAAATTTTATTAAAAAATATAGTAATATAAATGATTAATTTTATGCGTAACCAATTATCTATAACTTAATTTTAGACTGAACTAAATATAAAGGGGATGTTTTTACAAAAACTAATATTTTGGGAAAAATAAATTTTAAAATAATAAATTAAATTAGTTAAATTTATTTAATTATGTAAATAAAATATATCTTCAATAAAATATTTATTATATTCTCCTAATAAATTATTTTCCTAAGATAAGAATTATTCCATTTTTATGCATTGAAATTGTATTTTTCTACAAAGGTAATTTTCTCCTATTTTAATGGAAACCCTATTTTATAACTAAACTTTGGAACTTATATATATTTTATCATTAAAAGAAGATATAACTTTTGAAAATTTATATTCAAAATTTTTTTAAGGTAAATTTTAGAAATTTTTCTCATAATAATCATTTTTTGATGAATTGTAAAAATAGTGGATTTAAATTGAAAACATAATTTTAATGTCAAGAATTTCTATGGAACAAAATTATTTTAAATTTTTTTAATGAATAATTTGTTAAATTAAAATATATTATTAAAATTTATATCATTGGTTTCAATCTATAATTTATATTGGATATGAATTCATTTCCATATTCCGATCATTTTTACATTAAGAACCCAGTTTGTTGTCCCATCTTCATGATTAATTTTTAATTAATTTTCTACCACATTTGTGATTTTAATTTGGTAAAATTTCTCCTATATATAGAATAAGACTAATTTATAATTTCAGTTAAGGTAAATTTGTTATTTTACATAAACAATTTGTGAATGAAATTAAAATTAATCTTGGAGATTAAGATGAAAACAATGTTAACTTAGTCATTAATCCTAAATCTTATGTGATAAAATAAAATAGAAACATGTACAAAACCTATTTTATGGCCATGTTTAGACCATATACTCTCATTTAACTAATATTATTCATTATTTTTGTCACATAATGTATTGGAGACATCCCAATAGTGTTACCCATTTTATATTTAGAAGAATGCCACTCCTCTAATATAAAACAGGATCTCCACCTTCACTTATTAATAACTCTCAATCACCATGGATCATAAAATAAATACAAAAATAATTACCAAAAATCAATCACATAATTATTGAAGAAATTTTTTTTTGAGGATGAAATCTAAATATGTCATTTTTTATAAACGAAAAAGAGTTACTAGAATAAGTGGTAATGTTTTTATTGATAACTTACATTTTATTTACTTATCCACCACATCAATTGTTTTTATATCATTACTAAATTTTATAATAATTATAATAAAAAAATTATATCTCTTTATGTCATGTTTAAAATCTACAATCAAATTCACATCCATCAAATGGGATACAGAATAATCATTCGTGTGTATGGAACACTACAACCTCGCAAACTGATGTCATTTGATCTTCCTTTAACACCATTAAATGATGAGAATAATGATAAATTTATAGTATATATACAATATATATTGTTTTTATAAGGAAATTATCCTTATTTAATCCTTTTATAACATATAAATTAAGGATTTAATTTTTTTGGGAATATGATAACATCATTTGTTGACATGTGGAGTGTGATCCCCTCAAATAGATGTAATTCATTCACAGTATACATGGAATGTATAAAGGATAATTTTAATGAATATTTTTATATTATAAGAAATAAATATGAAAATTAATTATAATATATATAAATATCATTAAATTTTTAATTTTTAATTATGACAAAAAATTGGAAGCAACATTCCATCCTATGTATGGCATACTGTCTCCACGAAGGTTATATTTCATTTCCAATACCCAAATATTATGGAATATTAATTAGTATTATCCACCGAATTTATTTTATATGGTGTATATGCTTACCTTTGAAATATTATATCATTAATTATATGTTATTGATTTTATTTTATGTTTCTATTTGTATTATTTCATTTAATTGGATTTGAATTAAATGTTACCAAGTGGTAATGAATTTCATAAACTTATTATGTTTAATTGGATTATATTACTTCGTCATTATAGTTAACATTCTAGGATTATTTTTTTAATCAAATATTAATATATATATTTATGTATTACAACTTATTTTATTTAAATTTAATGATTAATTACATAATATATTGATTTATTTATTCTAACTTCAATGTTATGGCCTTTCTATGATTTTATGTCCCAATCTCATTATAATTGAAATAACTTATTCCTAGAATTCCATTAAATTATTTTTTTAGTTAATTGTTCAATAAAATCATTCATCATATTCTATTTTGGTTATTCATGATTTTTTAATGTTATAGTTCACATTTTTCACCCTTTGGTAACAAAAATGTATTTGAAAATTTATTTATGAAAACCCTACGTCATTTCTCTCTTCCGTTAGAAATCATTTTCCTCTTAAAACCATATTTTATAAAAAAAATAAAAATGTTATTAAAATTTTAAAATTTATTTGAATATCATTTTATCCCTTTCTTATTAAATTTTTTATCAAAGTAATCTTAATTTCTTTTTTGAACAACACACTTTTATATCTTTTTTTATTTAAAAGGAATGTTATTTTTACCATGTATGACATGTATGGAATTAACTGCCATCATTACATAAAAGATTACATTTATAATACCATTTAAATATTTAATAGATATTTCTTATTTTTTAAAATATAATTTAAAATAAAAATCATTTAATGTCTTTTTTCAAGATTAAAATAATATTAATAGTTTATGGTATTTAATCATCAATGAAAACAACACTTAATCATTACACTATTGTGGATATGTCTTTATGATATAGTCTTTATTCTTCTTGTAAATGGTTTATGATTAATATGGAAATGTATTATATTGGTATTATCTTCATTGGTTATTTTTTGAATTCCCTTTGAGATATTGATGTTCTTATGATTGTTGACCATTAAATTTTCCCCAAATATAGATTTTATTTAACATTGATTTGACTATTTCCTAAATTTTATACCATTTTTTCTTACTGTGGTTTATTTAATAGTTTTTTTATATCATGGGAATTATTGAAAAATTTATATCTTTTCTGAATGCATAAATTTTATAAGGAACAATATTCATGAATTAAATCAATTATTTGATATACGAGTAATGATTTAGACATGTACAACTTAAGTTTGCGAAGAAATATATATCCCCTTGATGCATTAGTTTTATCATGGGATGAGTCAGTAGGTAGCTATAGTGGTATATTCATCTTGTATGTTTTATACTATTTTATGAATGGTTTTGATTGAAATATTATCATTTACCTATGAAACATGGGATCCGATAATTATTTATTTATTCCATTTATATTCAGCTATCATTATCAGTAATATTTTCACTATTAAAAAATATATTAATGAATTTTATTCTCATATTTCTAATTAAATTATATCTGTGTCTATTTATTTACATTTCCATTCTTTTTATGTAATTAATTCTAAGTAGATTGATTTTATGGCACATGTGTTCAGTTATTACCTTTCAATATTGATTATTCTCATTGATTCATTATTGCCTCTATTGTACTTAACATTTACTAAGCATTTGATCTGACCTTTATGTTACTAAGAATGATATTCAATGATATCCAATGTGAGAATAATGTTATCTTCAAATAAAATTATTTTGTAATTAGTGTATTATTTGGTAATAATAGATACATATTTGTATCTTGTTTAGCAAGGCTACTATACTTTTTAGTCCTTCATTATTTAATTACATGTAATCATGATAATTTAATTGTATTAGACACTATTTCAGAGATTACTATGGTTGGGTTTATATAATTTGTATCAATTAATTTTTAATAGAATCCTTGGAAACTATATGTAGACAATCAAAAATTAGGGAACATAAAAGTAAGATAGAATTTGAGTATAAATATTGAATATACTTTTAGTGTTGTGTTAAGGTAGATACTATGTGGTATTTACTTCAAGGATATATATAATAATTTTTCACAGTTTTATTATATTTATATTTACATTTTTTAGAAAAATGGACAACCGGAAGGTAGGGTGACCACCCATTGGTTCAAAAAAGGTGTTGGGGCTTGGAACCCTGACTGAAGATGATAACGATTTCATTCCAACCATTGGCTTAAAAAATGTATTTGTTAAACATTTATTGTTTTTAGTTAAATAAATTAATTAATAAATATTAACGGTGAACTAGTTGTATTAATTTATTGGTTTATATATTGAGGTATTTTTCTTGTTGGTTTTTGAGAAATAGTTACAGAGAAATATAAAGACTTGTTTTATTGTTCTTACGATATGTTAGCAGTGAATTTTAGCACATCAAAATAAAAAAAATTAATTTTTAATATTAATCTCATGGATAAAATAGATAAAATTGGATGTTCCTCAATGTAAATTCTGGGGATGAAATTTTGTATATATAGTTTTATCATGTAGTTTTTTTATATTATTAGATAGATAAATAATTAACTATAATTAGGAAAATAAGAGAAATAAAATGTCATCCCAATACCATAATTATTAATCAATCGTTAGTATATTAAATCATCAATGATTTATGGTTTTTAAAACCTTAAAATACTATTGATCATTCACTTGTTTGTGATCAATGAACTCAGTAACCACCTATAAATATTAACTCTTCGCTTATATATATTTATCTCCACCATCATGTATTGTACTCTGGCATTGAGGCCTAGTTATATGTTATTCCATGTTACCTTTGTACATCAAACTCTATCATATTATGAGGGTGTTTTATTAAATATTCTCATGATATGGGATTTAAACATATAAATTTTCGAATATAAACCCCTTTATTTTCAAGATCAATTTTAAATTGAGAGAACCCAATTTAATTCGTGTGGTAAGAATGTAATACCCTAATATTCTAAAGTTAGAACAATGTATATGATAACATTTATGACATGAAACAAAAATCATAGAAGAGAATATAGCATTCCAATAGTTTAATATATATTTAAAAATCTTAATATATTATATAAATTTTAATTAACACGTAACTATTTAATCCTTGATATCATGCGACAACAAGTTTATTCAATAGTTAACATTACATGCAATCGCGAGTTTTACTCAACAATAATATATGATTACACAATTATTATTCAATTACATAATATTTAACCAATATATAAAATTTGATGTTATGAATATAATTAACTAACTTATCAATGTATATAAATTAATTAATTGGTTATAAATTAATTTGAAAGGATTATAAGAACCACATGAATAGAATGTAGAGGTTTTTATAAACCCTAATATTATGTGCCAATGTTGTTTTATCATAATTATTTTAAAAAACTACTTTTAAATAATGATAAAAATGTAATATATATACTATATATTAAGTAAAAGAAGTTTTATATTCATATAAAAGATATTTTAACTACAATATTTTAATCAATTGAGTTTTACACTTACAAATTATTTTATTCTTTAAAGGAAATTTTTTTCATCATTTAATGTTGCACCTATTTTAAAACTCAATGTTGGAACTCATATATATTTAATTATTAAAATTTAAAATATTTTTTAAAATAAATTCATAAAAATTATCTTAGCGACAAATTTTTTAATTTTTCATAGAAGTTCAAATATTTTAAGAATATTTAAAAATATTGGATTTTAATTGAATAAAATTCATCTCATTAATTTAAAAGGTTAAATAATATTTACATTTTTTAATAAAAAATTATATAATTATAACTAAATTAAATCAATTTATTTAATTTTAATAAATTTTACAGTGAAATTGGAGATTTATGTGTTTAAAACATTTTATCAATTTGACATTAAAAACATGCAGTGTCGTCCCATCTACATGAATCATTTGATATTAATTCCTTCCCCTTATATGATTTCAATTTGGAAAAATTGATTCAATATTTTTATGAGTGATAATTTATAATTTATCACAAGGTAAAATAATTTTTTTACCAAAATAATGTTGAATGAAATTAAAATTAATTACAATAATTATGGTGAAAATAAGTTAACTTAGTGGCTATACGTTACAATTATAGGGCCAACAAGATGTAGAAAACGTTATAAAACCTATATTATGTAAATATTTAGACAATATAATACATTTTCATTAATTTTGTCAAAAGATGGAGGCATATGATGTATGTGAGGCCACAAAACAGAATTTACCTTTTTATATTTACAAGAATTCCACTCATCATGTCCCATACAAGGGAACTCACCCTCATCAATCATCAAACCTATAAAACCCGTTAAATGATGAAAACTAGGCCAAAATAATCACAAAAAGTCAATACCATCATTATATAAGCCTCATTTTTGGAATAAATAAATCAAAGAGGTATTTTGGTATAAACCAAATTGAGTTACTCGAATAAGAGGTAACATTCATCAATGATCACTTTTGTTTCATTTACATCTACACCAATATAGTTCTTTTTATAACTCATATATATAATAAAATATGTATATAAATTATAATGATATGTTTTAATGTAAATCATATGACCTAATCTCACACAAACGTATATAATATGAGAAATATAACCATCATTCATGTGTATGGAGGACAACGGCCTTGCGAACTAATGTCATTCATTCTTGCATTACCAAATTTTAATGTTGAGAATAGTGATTGATATATATTTTATAGATACATGATATGATATTTTTAATATATTTAATATTATGGAGTCATTTTATAACACATAAAATCTTGTTATTTATTTTTTGGTAATACAATAACATCATTTTCTAACATGTTTACAACCGCTTACTCAAAGCGATTTGATTCGGCCACAATATAAATGGAATGTATAAAAAATGGGTTTAAAAATGTAGGATTTATATTAAAGATGTATTATTCTATAATTATAACATATATATATCTATATATATTTCACCTAATTTTTATTCTTTTAATACATCCTCAAAATGAAATCATAGTTCATACGTATGTACGACCAACCATCTCCATGAATAGTTTATTTCATTTACTAACTTCAAATTTTATGGATTATTATTAATACATATATACTGAATATATATTTCATATATATCATCGTTAACATCTTTGAAATTTTTAAATCTTGATTGATATAAGAAGAATCAACATAACAAGTCAAAACAAACTCATAAAACATGGCAAGTAACACCCAAATCGTTCAAAAACAAAGAACGATCGTAAAAACAAATAATATGATATTATATGAATATCATATATGATATTATAAATATGATTATGGTACTTGAAATAGTTAATAACATTAATAAAACCATTATAAATATTTTAAAGGATATTTGACCAAAACAAAACACATGGTATGGGACTTCGTCTCAATTTACATTCCATTGAGAACTAATTGTTGTTAGGAAAATAATTTATTTTGGGTGGGGTATATAATAATATTTTATATGTAATATCATGAATAAATAATTAATAATATTATTTTCTGATTGAATTTTTATTATTTAATTTAATATTATTTTAATTAAATTTTACCAAGTTATAATGAATTTCATAACCCAAATCAGTTTCATTGGTTTTTATTACATATTCATTGTTATTAATTTTATAATATTATATGTGTAAAAAATGTTTATAATATATTTTTTTATATAAAATTTTCTATGGGTATTTAAATATGATAAACATAATCTATTTAATTATTGATATTAATTTGAATGTTATGATAATTTTTTGGGTATATTTCAGAATCTCATTCAAATTGAGATTTATTATTCTTGAAATTACATTTAGAGAATTTTTATGATCATTTTTAAATAAAACCTTTCATTTTCATATATTATAGTCATTCATAAACTTTTTCCAGTAATATTACCATATTAACCCTCTATTCTAATAAAAATTTTGTTAGAATTGTTTTTAATAAATCTTAAATTTATTACTTTCATTGACCATAAATCTATTTTTTCTCCTAAATATATTTTATAAAAACATTGCGTACCTCATAAAATTTATTTTTAAGGAAATTTTTACAAATTTTTGTCTTTTAAAAATATTTTCCAAGTAATATTTTTTTTCTAACCAAACAAGGTAGTTTTTATCCCTTTTACTAAGAAAAAAGAATGTTGTTTTTACATTTAATGGAATTAATGGAATTTCTCATTTCCTTTTATTTGTAATTGACATTTTAATTTTTCTAGTATATAATTGAAATAAAGTTATTGGAAAGATATATTAATGGAATGTGGATTTTGAAAATGTTTTCCAAAATAAGAAGGATATTTTTATTCCTTTTTAAAATATTTATATTCATCAATGAAAAAACCCCTTATCCTTTCACCATTTTGGATATATTTTATTGATAGCATCTCTATTATTCCATGAGATTATTTATGATTGAATTGGACAAGAATAGTACTAAAATCCACTTCATTTATTTATTTAATAGTCTAAATGAAATATTAACCTTCCAATTATCATTGATCATTAAATTTCCCCCACATAGTTATATCCCTTAACAAGATATGATTATTTCTAAAACCATATTCCATTGTTAAATATTGTGTTAAAATTGAATGTTAATTAATATCTAGGGAAATATAGATAAATTTTTATATTGTAATCAATATATATATTATACAGAAAATTGTTCATGAATTAAATCGAATATTCAATATATGAGGAATTATTTGGATATGTATGACATGAATGGGGATTATTTATATAAAGCAACGTGATGCCTTAGTTGTCTCATGGGATGAACCTGTTGGATGGACATAATGGGCATTCAAACTAATATGTTCTTAACTATCTTGGGAATAGTTGTCATGTTAATGTTGTCATGAACCTAGCAAACATAACACCCAATAATTAATAATTTCCTTCATTCACAATTAGTCATTAAAAAAATGAATATTTTTAATATGAAAAAATTCTATGGAAGAATTTTATTATTATTTTAATTAAATTCAATGTGTGTTCATTTATTTACAATTCCAAATTATCTATGAACCTTATCCACATATTATTGATTATATAGAATATGTGTTCTATTTTTACCATTCCATATTTATTATTGGCATTGATTCATTTTTATTTCAACTTTACATAACCATTATTGATCATTTGAGATCAACTTTATATTTTTCTAGTCTTTAAAAATCCAAGAACTGTACTACGAAAGATACGAATGTATATTCCATGTATGAATAATGTTATCCAAAAAATTTAGGTTTTGATTAGTGTATTTGTTTAATACAAGACTCATGTTTGTATCTCATTTATGAAGACTAAAAAACTATTTGGTCCATTGGGATTTTATAAATTATAATCATCTGAATGTCTTGATAATGGACACTAACTTGTGGATTATTTGGGTTAGGGTGCTACACTCACACCCTTTGAGTTCATAATTTTAGAATTATTTTAAATAACCTAATTTTCATCACAAAAAATATTATACACACTGTATGTTTTTCACATCCCTTAAATATAAATAATATCTATGGAATTTGGCTCTTATACCAAAATTTCAATTGTTAAAAATCCTATGATTATAACAGAACTATAATTTCTTGTATGATTATAACATCTATCATGATCTAAAATTTCCATTATGATCATTATGTTACTGGTTATATGATAGGAAAGACCATTTTCAGTAATCGACAACATACATAACTAACAAGAATTAAAATATACATAAATAATAATCATATTTCTTCCGTTCTATTATAAAATAACATTATATTTTAATTTTATATAAACTATTTTTATAGTGCGTTCATACACACTTTTTTACAATGACACAATTGGTCACACATTTAATAGATTTCTTATAAACAACTCATTTTTATTCTGAGTATGTATATTATAGAATTTTTAATTCCTTGATTTCTTTCTCTTCCTCTTATCATAGTTTTTCCTATTTTCATAAATGTTCTTCTCCGATTATTAATTCCATTATAAATTATGCTATATGTTAACCAGCAATAATATTCAATATTCCCATAAATTCCCCATTAATATCCATATCATCTTAAATTATCTATTCCACCTTAACAGTTATTCTATTTAGAAAGAATCAATTATTTTCCATATCTATTTTGGGAATTAATTTTCCTAGAGAGGATATTATTCTTTATATGTTCTTATATCCCCAATATTTATAATATTTTCCATAAATTTATCCCCCAAAACAAACACTATTTTTGAATTTGAACCTTTACTACTAGTAAACGCTAACATGATTTAAATGTCAATTATAAAAAATAAAATGTTCTTTATTGTTTATGATTCATATTATATTAATATGATGATGGTTTTAATTAAATAATTTTTATAAATCACCACTGATATTTATGAAATGATTTTCATCTTCAAGAAACATTAATTTTGACTTTGTTTACTCATATTAATATAGAGAAATTGTGTCATCGTGATCTCTAAAAAAATTCTTCTAAACATCAAACAATATAAGCTTATTAATTTCACCCATGTACATTAATTCTTTATTATGAATATCTCAGTTTACATCATTCTTATTTATATCATCATGCAACTGTAATCTAATCTTGTTATTTTATTTTTTTTATTCTTTAGGATTATTTTTTTACTTCCTTGGTTCTTATACATTATTTTATTTTATATGGATATTTATATTGATCATTACCAACACACTAATAACATTTCTTCTTTCAGTTGATTGTGGAAACATATCTAATATTTTAATATTCGATCTTTGTGTCTATACATCAATTTCTAGACCAAAAAATCCATTGGGTCATCACTAATTCCTCCCCATAAGGTGGAGACATACGACTATAAGTGGTGGTCTATCTGGATACATATGGAGACATTACTATCGTCTAATAGTGAAAATAATATTAAAATATTAATACATCATCAACAAAAATTAACAAATATTTTTGGATGTAATAAAACATATGATGATATATTAAATGAAATATTATACAAAACAGTCATGTAAAAAAACATTCTTTCATGTTCACTATAAATATTTTTTCACTCATTCAACAATATATAGAATTTAATGAAAATAAATAAAGTCCATTGAGACTCTAATGCCATAATATAGCCTCACATCACCCTAATATCTGGTCATTTCTATGAAATCCTACTAGATCATCCAACCCCGGGCCTCTACCTAAATAGAACATCTGATCATTTAAGAATACTTGAGTCCCCTTGTATCATTGATTTCTAACTATAGTGTGAGTTAAACATATTATTGAACCACAAATATAGTACAATAAATAACTACTAAATGGATGGTATATACATGTTGCATTCATATCAGAATAAATAATTATATAGTAGAAGCACTAATTAAAATGTTCCATTGAACCTCAGGATCTAATAAAATAATCAGGATATACTATACAAACTTACGTTCATGTAAGATATTCTTAGATCACATCATAGGATTGTTCCATGCAATATTGTGACCCATGGGCACATATTTTTTTGTGTCAGTTTTGTATCCTTATAAGTATCCAAAGTTACCCATATAGTATCATGTGTCTTTTAGGATCCCCATAATGTAATATTACATGTTTAATAATCATCGGGCATCATCAATGATCACTATGTGGAAATCCTATGTGATAAATATTTATTATTCACAATAACCAATTCCATGTGGGGAAACATTAAGAGGCTATATAGTCATCAAGAATCATCACTAATCCCTATGAGGTAATCTATGGTGATTCATAATCATCAAGCATCATCACCAATCTCCATGAATTAATCATAACTTATTACATAGTCATTGAGTTTCATCAATGATTTATGAAAAGTAATCCAATATAATTCAGCAGTAATTGGGTATCATCACCATTCCCTAGATGGTAATCCTAAGTGATCTAGTAGTATTAGGCATAATATTGCTCCGTAGATTATAATATTAGGCAATCAATTAGTCATAAGCAGTTTTTTGGGATCCCTATAAGTCAATCCTTGGTAATCCAGTATTATTATGAATAAATCTAATTCCTAAGAGGTAATCCTAATTAGTGAATAGTCGTTAAATTCAATTGAAAATATAAATGAGGTAATCTGAGGATACCCAGTACTCATGATGAATCATTATCAATCACCATTATGTAATTATAGGTTACCCAAAATTCATCACACGTTAATGTTAACTCATATGGATGGCCCTAGGTATTCAGTATAACTCAAGGAATGTAATATTGTTACTAATAACCCAAGGAATTTCATACATATTAGGAAACTCTAGGTGGTTGTAGATCCCTCTTGTAATATATCATCTATATCATCTCATTAGGGTGTACCATCCACCCAAACAAATCTTACATGGATAAGCAAAAACAATCATGTAGACAACCTGAAATCATCACCACCCATTTACAATAAACATCTTCTTAGTTTATAATGTATCCATGGGGCTCCCACTAGTGTTCCTCCAGTCTAATCATATTAGGGTCACACCATAAGGGCTCATCATCATTAAGCACATATATTTGGCCACACCCGTAACTAATATGGTATAACATATCAATAAATCATCAAAATCATCCAATGTATTTAATGTCCTCTATGTAAATCCATACATGAATAATTCACAAGATATGGTGAAATTCCTATGTCACTTTCTTTTTCATCTAATGTTGGTCCTTCCACCGGGCCTATCCATTGTCTACCTAGGAAAAACCCACATACGTACCCACATCTCTTTGGGGTAGGAATATTGCCACATTATTCTCTTCAATTTTCTCAATGTTTGCAAGGGATCTTTGGTTACCCACGTATCTAATCCATAGGACATCTATTCCAATTTATCACTTTATTCTACTTGGTGGTTGTAATGGAACCAATCACATAAAAAGATACATCAAATTCATTTAATTTTTTTTAATTAATTTCATTTATTCACATTCAAATTATATATATCCCAAGGAATAAAATTTGGATGAATTACATGACCATGAATGAGAAAGGCATCCATCTAGTGAAGAAGTTATATTATGACATTAAAAAATATTCCCCATGAATCAAAATTTAAAAATAGGTAAAATTTTAAGATTATTTTATATGTTAATCACCCTTAGTGAAGAAATCACAAATATCATATTACACATAAATTAATAACATTAAATTATGATAAATATGTATGGTCCAACTACATGAAATAATGAGATATTCCCTTTGATCACAACCTTTAAACATTCTCTAGATATCAAACAAGTCTGACACAACACGTCCTATTATAGTGAGACCCTAACTCATGTCGATGAATCCAACATACTTATTTAAAAAATGTTATAAATAATTACAATATTGAAATTATTAATATATATAATTTAAAATTTAATTTCTCAAATAATTGCTCCAAATAACTCACTAGGAATCATTATCTCATTGGAAGTATGAGAAGAATTGTATAATACAAAATGAACAAGAACAATAACCTAATCCTTTATAAATAACCATATTATAGAGTTTTTTCAATCTTAAAATATATTTAATTTAATATAAATGTACAATACAAAGAACACAATGATGTACGTCAACCAAAATTCTACGAAATGAAATTTAGACATTTCCTACAGACATCTTTAAGCTAAGACGTATAAAATTCCCATAAAAATTCACCAATTATATCTTTCCCTTGATTATTATCATTCGAACCCAAAACGAGAGAAAAACAAGTTGAATATTAGAGTTTCTGAGCAATGAGGAAGTTAATTAGGATATCACTACTAAAACCACCTAAAAATACCAAAAGACTCGTTAAAATAAGGGTTATCGAAGGAGATATAAGTGAGAGATATATCCCAGTTCGCAATGCACAAGTGTAGAGATATATGGTGGTTAGTGGTTAAAATATATTTGCTTCATTTATTTAGAAAACTATTTATTATTAATAATGTAACCCAACACCATTCATAGAATGATCCAAAAGATGCAGTCCATGAAACACTCAGGGTATAGGCCCCATCAATTTTAAAAAATATATTCATGTTTTTAACACGAGGGTTTATAACATGAACTACATAGTGTAAATAAATGATTACATAAACAAGACCAATATATAGATTGACCCCATGGATCATGGACTAAATCCCATCATTCGTAGTGTCAATGGATACAATTCTTGAGAAATTCATCTCATTATCCACTATGACTTTCTCTGGAACACACCTAAAAACCAATACCATAAATTATGCCTCAAAGCATGTGTTGAAGTAAATTATTATAGTTTATCAACACTAAAAATTGAAATGAGAAATTAAATATTCATAAAGACGCTCTTAAAAACAAATTTATTTCTCAAACATATTGACCCTTATGTGTGTGGGTCTTTATAACATATAAAACATAACACATATCATCCATAAAATGTCTCATAAATATTCCACTTTATAATCACGACTTATCAGAAGCAATAATTCATCATTAATTCATGAATTTATTCTCAACAATGTTGAAATAGCATCTGATGTGTAACTCATAACATGAGGTGAATTCCTTATTTAATGCCGACTAACCACCTATCACTAACACTAAAACACTGAGATACTACTCCTTATACACTGTTGACCTAAAAAATAATAGTATAATTTATTAATTCATCTTCACATTGATGGTGCTCCCCACTGTAGGAAACTACTAATTTGGGGTGATTTTAATCCTTCATGCCCCCACCATTGCAGCCATATACTAAATCTCATGATCAACTATCTTTAATTTCAATCGAGATGGTTTCCATATCACCACGCCCAATTATAAAAGAATACATTTTTCAAATCTCCTCTAACCAACCCTTAACTAAAATTATCAGATTCAATCAATGAGGCACTATGTTACACCTGGATCATGATGCCCTAACTCCCGATGGTATCCTATGACTATCTCACTCTTATATAAATGTCTAGCCATTATTTATGGGCTAATATCAAGGTTGATTCCAAAACCAACCAAATTGGTTGTCAATATATCAACCAAATAACTGGTACAATGCTAATAATACTCATGGTTGTATCAAATTAACAAAATTCATACTCATTCAAATGGTCAAAATAAATCCCATTCCACACCAGATCATGATTATATTATTTACTAAGAGCCTAATAAAATGTGACTCATATAATCTTTATCTTATTAATACCTCAACAATTTTCCCACGATTAGTTTTATAACATACATGTTCCTGCTAACATTGCAACATTCATCCATATCATCTTCTCCAGTAATCACCACATGTGGTCATTTGGTTGCATCATAACGATGCCATTTTCAACCACATCATCAAGCCCCCCAGATTGTATATTGAACGGGTGTTATCATGGATTGAGGGATGGAAGCATCACACTGGACAACAAAAATCCTTTGTAACCCCATCTTCTCCATCCCATTGGTGCCCTCCACCAGAAGGTATTATCAAGATTAATGTGGATGCATCTCTTCCAAGGATAGACCTATTGGTCTTGGTCTATTGGCCCATGATCTTTTTGGGTAGACCATCGCATCCAAACATGAATCACATCACATTGTTTTGGACCACATGGTTGCTAAAACTGTCGCCATCCTTGTTGGGATGATGGTCTCTAAAGATCGCAGATGGGACACAATCCACTTTGAATCGGACTGTCTCACCTTTATCAAGTCTATCAACCTCAACAATGGCAGTTTTCATCATTTTAGTTCACTCATCAGGAAAATCCAATCTCTCTATCAATGATTCACAATTTTCACCTTATCCTTCAGAAAAAGTGAAGGAAACAAGGCGGCACATCAGGTGTCGGCCTCTGTCCCTCTTGACAATGACCAGCTCTGGCTGGATCACTTTCCTTCATTGTTAAGTGATTGAACATCCACTTATCTTCGTTATTATTGATTACATCTTATGTCAACAAAAAGTGGGATTATCAATCAAACCAGAGTGTTAAAAAAATATCAATTTATTCACAAACTCTAATTACTTGTAATGTCATACTTGGAATAATTATAATTTCATCATAATATGAGGTTCATGAACACTAAATGCCTATGGTTAAATCCCCATCATATGGATTTCCTTTTACCTCTTCATGATTATAACTTTACTAGCTTCTATCATTGAAGACATGTTTCTCCTCCTTATTTTTTCACATTTCATCCCAGTGAACACCTGTATATAATGAATGATGAATTTTTTTCTACAGCACACAAGGATCTAATTATGATTATTACTCTCACCATAGAGATAAATTTCACATTTTCATCATTCCCGAGTCTAATAATACCATATCAATGCTTCAAAACAATTTTCCCTCACAAAACACATAGACACTCACTGATCTATAATTTAGACTGTATCACTCATTACCAGTTTTCAGAATCATCAAATTGTATGATCATAATGGTTATATTCTCATGTACCCATATCCCACATTCATATAAACCAACTATATTTCACATGAGTTACACATCATTAATTGTTGTCTCATTTACCATACAACTAACTGTGATACTTACGCAAGTCAAACTCATATATATTAATCACCCTCAACCTTCCTCATCAAATAAGTCATGTGATTATATTATATCTAACACATGATTATTTACCCACAATCCTCATTTACAAAAACCACAAGAATCTCCATGCACATATGAAAAAAATACCAAATTTAATATGTTCATGTACTGAATCAGTAATACATATTAAAATCAAACCTTGAGACCAAGTCACCAGCTCCTATAGTGCGTTCCTCATAAAAATACATGGTATAATAATTCCCATACAAAATTTGGTATAAAATTATAATAAAAGATCTCAAGGAAGGTTACGTTGAAGTTCCATCCATGATAATAATATATTAGGCATCACCTGACCAATTCCTCATACAATGCCACATATCCTTTGAATACATCATTAACTTGAGGCATCTACCCTTGATTTCCATTTTTAATACACTCATAATATTGTATTATCATTTTCCTATGTCACAACTATATTCCTTCATTCATCTAGTTCTTAATACCACACTAATTAATATCCATAGTCTCATCTTAAATTGACAAGGCTCTCTGTCCAACCACATGGGTCATATCTGAATAATTCATAAATCATAGAAAACACCTATCTGTACCCAATTCTAATATCACTTAAAAATTTACATTAATAAATACCAACAATGGGGTCTCACATGTACACACAAGTATCATATACCACTTATGATAACATAATCAAAATTTGGAAAAATCCTCATTGGGAATATACATAAATGAACCCCCCATTGAGGACTATGATTTTAACTCGAACCCCATATATATGATGATATCATACCAATATGATTCTTTTTCAATATACCAAAGTATAATTAATTGGTGTATAAGAGACATACACTATGGTCCATACATCTCTTATAGAGGTGAATGTTTTATTCATCAAGAAGAGTCTGTCTATAAGATCCACATGACCAGTCATTAGAAGAAATATTTCTTGTGATTGATTAGAGAATCATGAAACCATAATGTTATATAAGAAAATCCATATATGTTCTCACTAATTATTTAAACTACAACAATGGATTATACTATCAAAATTAACCACCCATTATAATTCATGTGTCATGAGAATCCTACATTTATAATAAAATGATTGTACAGAGGCCACTTTCCAATAGGAGAAGAGTTAAAAAATTCAAATTCTAAAAAATTTAGTGTGTTATACTTCCCAAAATGATATTGGTCAATCATAAGGCCTTACAAATTTCTATATCACTTGTTTATAGTGACCCAAATGACTAAGAAAAAATAAAACTTGGATACACTATATTATATTGGTCACATAAAAGAAATCAAACCAATTTTTATTTGTCCTAATACCATGAAAACTAATCAATAACAATCCTTTAGATTCCACTAGTTCCTCAAGAATCCCTACCCACATTCCAAATGATGTCGACAAGAAATAGGGTTCTATGGTGTTACCATAGGGAGAGTATACCCCCATACTAGAGTGTACAAAATATGAAAATTACAAAAAATTATAAACAAAAATAAATCATTATACAATAATTTATTAGAAACTCAGATGATCACATATAGAAATGAAATAAAATATATAAATTCCACTAAAGATCTACCACAATCCTTGAGCATGTCCTGATGATGATATACAATCTCATCTAAAATATCATTAAAACATATGATAACTCAAGCCTCTTCATGTCATATACCTATGATATGTAAAGACTGGTCGGTTACCTAAGTGGCATGATCTCCCAAGCTGGGTGAATGTATCACCCAATAGATAACAACTAATGATATCCCAAACATAAAAATTAAATATTTGGTGTATAAATTAGAAATGTTCAAATGATGAAATACATACAGTGTAGAAGGAAAAATAAATTAACATTATTAAACCATGTGTTTTGATATTACATTAAGAGATCAATTATAATAGATTCTTTAAAAGTTAGAGTATTTCATTGAATGTCACATGACCATACAATCCAATATTAAAATAATGAATCATATAGTAGAAAGTGTAATTTCTGTATCCATGGAAGTGTCCTAAGGAATACTTATAGTATCAAATACGATCACATATCTCTATGAGTAAATCCATAGAGATTAATAATAATCAATCATTTTGTGATCTCTATGATGTAATCCATGGTATTCAGTTGTCACTAGGAACAATATTGGATCCGTATGAGGTAATATTATGCTTTTTATTGTCATCAGTCATCATCTGTAGCCCATAAGAGTTAATCCTTTATGATCTTGTACTCATCATGAATCATTTGATACTATTATGTGGTAATCCTAATATATTAATTAGGCATCCATTATTATCCTTGATCTTTATCCAAGGTTATAAAATACTATTAAGAATAATGTCAATCCCTATGAGGTAATACTTGGTGACCATGTAGTAAAAAAGAATCATATATGATCCTTAATAGATAATCCTTGGTGATCTTGAAATTTTATTCATAACGTTGATCTCTATCATATAATCTGAGGCAATCAATATTCAGCATGAATCATCATTAATCCCATAAAGGTATTTTTTGGTGATCTAGGAGTCTTCAATTTTCTCCACAGATCATTAGGAGGTAAACCAAGAAGATCTATTAGTCATAATACCTGACTTCTAACTCTAAAGAGAGACTCTAAAAACTATTTATGACTATAGGAATGCATTGTATATCCAAGGAATTATAGTCATCTCAAATATAATATATATCTCATATTTTTTGTACATCACTCTCAACAAATATCTTATAATGCATATCATAATGTTTTTATATCCACATAAAACCACCTCATTTAACAAAGTTTTTCATCCAATGAAAACAACATGAAATAATCACCACTCCTTTCTCATACATTCTCTCTCAAATATCAATTTATAACATGGTCCCCCACCAAGGTTCTTTGGGGACATCATAGTACAGTCATCGCATGCAGGCTCTTCATCCTAAAGGTCATATTATGGGACAACACCCATCACTCACAGGGATGGACATCCCAATAAATTTTCATGATCATCTTAATTCCTATATGGAAACCATAAAATTCCATATAGGCATTAATATCAATATATAGAACAATTATTATCTCACATCACAACTATTCTCTGATAAATCATAATAGCAAACCAATCTACAGTATACATAGTATTTACCAACTCAGGTACTCACAAACTATAGTAGAAGGAACACTTACCCATAAGTAATCCCAAATAGCTCAGTGGATTTAAGGAATATTTAGTTTCACACATGGCAAATAAACCGTCCGTATATTTTTATTCATCATTTAAATCTACTTAGTTTTCATTATGGTCACTTATCACTAGGTCACTCAAACCCTTTAAATTAATTTAATTTATTTAATTTCATAGATATCCTTCTTCAATCTAGGAATAATAAGGTATAAAATTAAAATGAAGGCCTTGACCATCAGCTGATGAGGCATCTATCTAGTTCACATGGTCCATCATGGCCTTAAATTATTGTTAATTTCCAACATCAAAATTATTTATAAATTAAAAAATTATAATATAAAATTCAAACTTACCCTAGTGGAAAGTCAACACATATTACATACCATATAAATTAAACAGAATATTATATGAAAAAATTAATACAGACAGAATACCTATATTTTGTTGTAGTTCCCTTTGACCACCATAGATAGCTCTCACCCAAACATGTCTATGTTTAACGAGCTACCGATTTTAATTACGGGGCCCTAAATCGCGAATAATATTAAATATTAATTAATTATATTCAAATAATAATAAATAAAATAGTAAAAATTAGTTTTCATTAATTTATAATATAATCCAAATATGAATAATTCTTAAAAACTAAAAGGAAATCATCCAGTCACCAAAATCAATAACGACACGGTGTTATCCTCCCCCAAAAGACACCCAAACATAGTCCATGGAAATCCCCAATTTATAAACACATTAAAATTGTATATTTAATAAACATTTAATAAAAACATCTATGGAAAATCACATTTATGTGTCCCTCCAAAACAAAAACTAACCAATGACATGATAACATCATTTCAGGATCCCCCCTTGGAAATCCCTAAAAAGAATGATGAAAACTAACCATATTCCACCAAGATCTACATAATTTAGAACCAAAACCCCAAATCAAAGAAAAAATATTAGATATTTATAAGAGGTCGATAACAAAAATGATGTTAGATAAAATATCACACATAAAACCATAAAAACACTGCGAATCACCATAAAGAAATAGTTATTTTGGGAAAATTGAGGGGAGATATCTATAATGGTTCATCACATGAACGATGTGCAGAAGAGGTATATTATGGTTAAAATGAATATAGAATAATTTTTGTACATTACATCTCCTTTTTAAATCAAGGAACATATCACCATTCACATCATGTACCATGAGAGTAATATCATGAAGTACTTTGGTTGTTAAACGGAATCCCATGGATTTCACTATTCTAGTTACTAACCACATGGTTCATGGTCTGAATTGTTGTATCAACTAAATAAATATCACTATTTAGCCACCTTACTTTCATTTGATGATCCCCAAAGAAATCCTAAAATAATAAAATCATGAAAACACATTTAAAAACAACTCTTAATATTTAAAATCACATTGAAACATAATATGAATAAAAATAGTAAAAATCCATCATAGAAAAATAGATATTTGTATTCCATTAAAATTATCACAACATGTACAGACACATGCCTTTTAATAGTCATTCACATTTAAAAAAATTCAATGGATATTTAATTTTTAATTTCCCATTCCTTTTCTAATGTTCATTATTATTAGAGTAATTATTATCTTATGATTTTCATATACTTAATTGTTATCCTACGATTCACTTGAATACTCATCATATTATTTATTAATTTCGTCTTTTATAATGGATAAAAAAACCAATTTCTTCAGGATACTCTAATTTCATAATAGTTGATTTCTCATCTCATATTATAAAATAATGTTTTTTATTCATAAATAGTAAATGGTTCTCTGTATTATAACTTATTAAATTAAAGATCAAAATTTTATTGAAACTTATTCAGAAACTTCAAGAAATTATTAGAACCTTATAGTTATCTTCTATGTCCTCTAATATTGCATAAAATAACAATTTAATATTTTCAAATAGTCCCCAATTATTACATCACCAACAATATTAACATCATTAAAAATATTTATATAAATATACATATTTTCATATATTGCATTTACAGTCCCATCAAAAACATGTTTTTGTTTTTCCTCGACCTATTTACTAGTATAATATCCCAGTAATAGTTAAAAATGTTTTCTAATAATTATATAGTATAAAATTTCATGCATTTACATCTATATAAAAATTTCACATTTCAGTAAAAAATTTATGTAATATATCTTATGTTGTGTAAATTAAAGGTTATCATCATCAATGACTTCCAGACTGAGTAAAATATGACAAGAATCCCTCATTTTTTCCAAATAGGATAATTTATTCAAATAAATTATAATTACTGTGCTATTTATAAATTTTAAATAACATATCAACATTAAAATATAGATAAAAATGGAACATGTAATGGTCTGAAACCATATAAAATACTCTATTAATGTGTTCAACCACTAAGAAATGGAGGTTGAATTAGTGTGTAACTCCCCTCACTTGATATTATTCAATTAAGTGGTTCTTGGACAAGAGAAGTATCCACTTGACCTTAGGTGAATCCCCCATATTATATTGGTTTCTATCTATTAGTGGAGGTCTATTGTGTTATTGGGGGGGATAATTCCTCCAAATTAGAGTTTATAATACAAAAAAATTAGAAAACATATTATATAATAAATTACTACAGGAGTAAATAATAGTTTTGATAGAAAATAATCATTCTAGAACATTGAAAACATAGTCACATGAATTCACGGTCATGCAAACATAAAAGGACTAATCACCACCTCAACTAAACAAAAATACAACAAAAAATAGAAATAAATGAAATATAACCATTATTTGCATATATGAGTCTCACATCATCCTAGCCTTTCATCATATCCTAGATACCCTACCTAATAAAGCTAATTTGGGTAGCTAATATACTAGAACATGTGATAATTAATGCATACTTTTATACCCAATTTTCATAGCCTACATTATATGGTGTTAATTAAATTCAACTAGAAATAACTAACATGTTCATATATATAAAAATTAATATAATGTATGTTTATTTCAAATTATCATCAGAATATTTTGAAATATTATTCAGAAGAAGAATCACCATAACCATAAACAATCCATTATTTCTTAATTGAAATATGTGGTGGACTATTCATACATTGGATTTTCTATAGTGTCTCTGAGCATGATGTAATATTATTCCAATAAGTGAATGAAAATAAATCCATCCCCAAAGTGATCATCCTATGCTATTAATATGATCGTGAATAAATAATACCCCAATGATTAATCTTAGGTGATCTATTATTCAATGTGAATAATGTCATTACCTATGATTTAATCTTATGCGATCAATCTGTTTTGAATACCATTACTGAACCCTATTAATAAATTATATTTGATAATAAGAATCAATAATTACTATTGACTCTTAGGTAATGACCCTATGACATTATGATTAATAGGCTTCATCATTTGTCCCTTGGAACATATATTTGGCAATAACCCATATCAACCCAAATTTACAACTATTAAGGGAGGATATAAGAAATCAGTATCACCTCAATTATAAAATATGGGCACTAATAATCCATGTAATCTAAAACATAATAAAAAAACCTATAGGGTAAAATTTACCTACCATGAAATCATAAAATAATATTTAAAATGATGGTTTTCCATTCACCTTATTCCCATATCACTTAACTGATGGTAGTCTCTCAATAGAACGGCCCATAATCACAAATCCCATATGCGGATTAATTTTTTTCTTCATTTGAAATTTTACACATAATTTATTCACTATCCATTACTATTACCGTGCTATTTGGGGTCAAAATATCATAGTGGAACCTACCAGGGGTTCGTTATGTCACATTAATATAACACTATGCATGGGTACCAGTATTCTACCAACATCTCAAGGGTATGTAACAGTCACTTCAAGGTAATAACAACCCTCAACATCAACAGAACAGACAGAGGCCTCATTTTACTCAAATGAATGGCCACAAGGGAACCGCTATTTTGATGTATCTGACGTCCGATCTCATATATCAAGGAATTGAAAAGTAAAAACTCATGAGTGTAATCCATACGTATCATACCTAAGCCACAACTACTCAAGTGTTCACATATCAAGGAGGAAGAAACAGTTACACTATGCTTCTCATACAAACAAAATGGATCTATGGAATCTGATGGTACACTAGGGCATATTGGTTCCAAAATACAAATATGAAATCTCTTCCATCCACTCATAGGCCCCCAAGGAAACTATAATTTTGGATACTCTTTTAGTATAATTAATTTTATTTCTTCACCCTCCAAGATTCATTTATCATTTGGAATATATTAAAAAATTAATGCCTTGGCCACCACTAAATAAAGCATCCAAAAGTGTACAACCATCCATAGTGGCCATTGACACATTGGTGAATTGTTTAAAAAAATTATATTTTTAATAAATAATTTATATAATTTTAACAATCTGATCACATGATGTCCAAAGAATTACTAGGCCATATAAAACATAAAATATTAATAATACTGCATGGAAGATGAATTACCAACAAAGACCTCAAAAATGAATTCGTATACCTTAATCAGAATTCTCCTCAAGACTCACTTAGATATTTCCATGTGTAACTAACCACTTCTAACATAAATGAAACATAAAATAATTCCAAATAATCCAAAAATATTTATGAAATTAAATTATATAAAAAATATTTTTTTATAAATTAATTAGTAATATTTTCATAAAACTCACCATGAATTCTCATCACATTGAAATGGTTACCAGCCACCTATATAGGGTCCAATGAGTCCTCCTGAACCTATCTTGGAAAAAATACATAACATATCACAATGATTCATGTGAAAATATTTATTCAATATATGATTAAAATATTGGAAAAATAAACCAATGTTGTACTATAGAAAAATCAGTCAGTAATGGTGTGCAGAAATCATCACAAGGTGTCCTCTAGATCAATGAAATAGATTCCCTATAGTTACTGGGTGATTGCACCATTATATGGTGGAATAATTAACAAATACGTATGCTAGGAAACCAAATTAATGATAATGAAAATAGAATGAAAATAGTTATTCTTAGAGGAGAAAATGAACTATCAATTTTAAATGATATCACATAAAATCTCACAAAATTTACTGGGAATTTAATAGATATAATGTGAAGGGATACACTCTAACCATCCATTGTAAGGGGGAGGAAAATGTTATTTAATTTAATATCATGAGGGGGGATTGATTAATCAACACATTTAATGAATTATTAGAGAACAAATGAATGTAAAATTTATTTTCCAATTCATGTTTCAATCATGCGGATGACACCATCAATGAAAAGATTATTCATATAATTGGGTTATTTTTTTAGTTAAACCATATTTCTTTCTTGTAATATTATTAATAATATCATACTTATTTTTCATGAACTATGAAATAACCATATGTCTGTTGACGCTCCTTTCGTCACAGAATCTAAAGATCGGAAAATGGAATATCTGAGCTCAAAGTGATTAAACCTTTGAAGAAACATCGAAAATCGACAAAGGGATAAAAAAGGAGAACATTGCCCATATATCGTGCAAGTTCCCTCTTGGTCGTGCAAGTACACTTGCGCGCCGCCTCAATACTTGCGCGACTCCTCATGTTCGTGCAAGGGACTTGCACGACATATGTGGTAACCGCCTGGTAACCGCCCAGTAACCGCCCGGGGTCTTCTTTTGCCTATAAATAGACCATGTGGGCCCCCCAGGTCGAAGGATCTTTTTCCAGAAACTCGGATTGAAGCTCCCGACGCCCAAGTCTCTTCTCAAAGCTTCCGGAACACTTCTAAGGTAATTTCTTACCTAGAACGGAAGATCTAAAGAGAAAAAGGAAGGCCGAAGTGTTGAAACTTATCAAACACTTGCGCGCCTACTTAATTCCTGCAATATAACTTGCGCGTCCCTCTTCTGGAAGAACCTCAAGAGGATGGTAAAGGGTTTAATAAAGAGTCGCTCAAGCATTTCAATACTGGTTGAAAATCGCGCAAGTACCCCTAATGTCGCGCAAGTATACTTGCGCGACCAATACTTGCGCGCCGCCGCAGGACTTGCGCGCCTTTCAAGACTTGCGCGCCCCTATCTTTTTGGGTGCCCATCTTGCCCATTTTTACCCCTATTAAGCCATTTCACCCTTCCTATTCAAGATTCAGTCTTCAAGATACTCTTCAAAAGCCATTTATGGCATGATTTCTTGATTTGACATCCTTATCTGAAAGGAATTCTGTGAAATACCTCTCAAAACCTAGTGATTTAAACATCTTTATGTCACCAAAGATTGAGAGTTCATTCATTCAACCTCATCCTTTAAGATGAGAAAATCCTAACCTGGGTCTCCTTTTCAGGAATAATCCCCAGTTATAAAAACCTTTAATCTTGGGCATCTTTCTTAAGAATAAGCCCCAATCAAGTCCTTTAATCTTGGGCATCCTCCTCAGGAGTAAGCCCCAAACCTTAATCCCTAACCTGGGTCTCCTTTTCAGGAATAAGACTCAGTCATAACCTTGGGCTTCCTTTTCAGGAGTAAGCCCCAAGTCCCCTAACCTAGGCTTCCTTCTCAGGAATAAGTCCTAGTCATAAATCTTGGGCATCCTTCTTAGGAGTAATCCCCAAGTCTCTTAAAATTTCTCTTAACCAGTCATAAATTACCTTTGATTTGGGTTTCCTTTTCAGGAATAAAACCCAATCATAAGTCCCCTCCTAACTTGGGCATCCTCCTTAGGAGTAAGCCCCAAGATTAGAGTATTCAAATCTCCATGAAGCACATATAACTTTGTGGACCCTGTTCTTGGATTTTCTCCCTAAAAGTAAATCCTAAACCTTCGTCTATCTGGGCAGTCATCTATACATGAGCCCCAAAACAAATTCTTATGATTGCATCTTTTATGGCACAATTGTCTAAATTTTACCAATACCTCTTGTTTCTCACACCGAGCATGACTCACGTGAGCTTAGAGTGTAAAAGTAATTATGACATTCATCTTTGAGCCATCAATCATAAAACATCATATCCCATTCCTCGAACTACGTGGGTTCTGATTCCTTTTTCAAAACAAAGGATACGTAGGTAGCCCATTTATGGGTTCGATCCCAACATTGAAATAATCTCTGTCCTTCTGAATGACGATAAACTTCAAGTGCCCCACTGAGTGGCTTTAAAACCAGCCTGGTCATCAAAATGACCAAGAGATTTTTATATAAATGTTTTGAAGGATACCATTGACCAAGAATCTCTAAACAAATATAGATGATTCTATATTGATGAAGAACCTCGAATACATATAAAAGATTCTCTAAATTTCTTGCATATTTAATCATTGATTGTTAAAACTAAAGGAAAGCTCATTTCATACTTGGTAATGTAATAAGGATTCACGAACATAACTTAAATCTATAAAGAGTGTCCCGGAGTAGACAATAATTCCCCTCAAAAAGGTGTGATGAGTCCGACCTCTCATCCTCTCGACCAATGAAAATTCCTAAGCCTCATTATCCCACAAGCTAATGGGCGCATGCCTTTGGAAAGTAGGTCCAAACGGATGTGAAATCATTGGATGTTTCCGGTTCTACGAACAAACCCGTTAGAAACCGATCGGAACGTTTGAATCTCCCGTCCAGGAGGTCATCCCCGGATTCCGCGCGAAACAAAAATGGTGAACCCGACGTGAATCCTTAACCAAGTTAAAGTGATGTTCTTCTTATCTGTTAGGCCCTTTGGGCCAACAAGGCAATCATTGACATATGATCATCCAAAAGATGCAGTAGCCGGATTCATCTTGATTATGTCTGTTACATGGAACAGGCACTCTTTTTTCAAGATCTTCTACAAAAAATGGCTTTCCTTAAATTCACCCCTGTGAATACTGCTGCTGGGAACACCTCTACTGTGAGGTCTGCTGCTGTGAAAACCAATGCTGCTACTCCTGCTGGAACGTCATCCGCTCTGAGGATGACATCACCAACTCAGCGTCTTCAACGCTGTGTTTCTAATGCACTGGTTAAGGAGTATCGTCGCAACGGTACTATCCCAACTCTGGAGGCCGCTCGTTAAGCCCTCCAAGTTAACAATTCTACCTGGTCGTCCGGACAACGGCGACCAGCAATCAAGAAGCAGACGGTGCTGACTACCGTCTCCAACCGTTTCGGGTCGTTATCCCCGGAACGTAATTTCCATTCACTCCCTTACTCCGAGGAAGTGAATGAGCAGGTCCCGCAGGACCTTAATTCAAAAAGACAGGAGTCCTTCTCAAAGGCTCCCATCAACAATCGCCGCCAGACTCGTGCGGTAGTGCGCCCTCAACATGATGAGGGTACCGACTCCAGGCGTTCAGCTCAGGTTCCTCGAACCCGAGCAGGCAAGATGAATCGCCAGAGACGGAATCCGGTTAACAATAGGCAGGTTGTCATCCCTGCCATCCCCGGAGAAGTCCACCAACCTAACTTGGTGGCAAACAACGAGTAGGCATACACACCTGCCCATTTTAATCCCACTGTCCAGCAGACTCGTCTGGCAGCATCAAGACGATCCCGCCAGGCAATTCCGGCGGAGTACCATAGGCAGGAACATACACCTGCTTGTACATCAGCAGTTAGTCAGCAGGCTCGTCTGACTACGTATGGTGGATCTCGTCAACCGCGTTTGGTGAAGTGTAATCAGCAGGCACATACACCTGCTAATACTAATCAAGCCTACCAACAGTCTCTCTTGGTAGCGCACGGAGAAGTCAGTCGGAAAGCCCCGACGACAAACAGGAGGCAGACTAAACTCTCTGCCTCCACACTTGAGTACTGTCAGGATTCACTGACAGGAAAAGGAGGACAGGAGCAGGCACATACACCTACTCCAAGCCCAGAATGGACGTATATCCCCGTTCCGGCGGCTGAAGTCACCAAACAGATTTTGTCAATGGTGAAAGAGCAGAAGCAAATTCCTGCTCATATTCTGGATGCTTGCCAGGATATCATAACAGCTTCAGCATCATCTCAGGGACAGACATATAAATCTATCCCTAGCAGTGGAGTGACACATCAACAATTCACTCCGGAACAGACACACACATCTGTTCCAGTCCAAGAGGGTTGTGGGGCCTACTCCCCCATATCATATGGACAACCAAGTCAGGCACATACACCTGATTTGAGCGATGATCGTCAGCCTAACCTGACCATCTTTCCTGATCAGGCACATACACTTGCTCAGAGCAATCACTTTCGTCATCAAGTGGTTTCTAAAGTGAGTAAGAAGGCATCTAAGAAAAAGATCCGCCCAGCACAGTCAGGAGATCAAAGGCCAATCTGCAACCAAGCCTTGCTCGATGCTGGAGTTCTTGAAGCCCTCAGACATTTATCTGTCGGAATTCAAGATTCTACTCCCTCAGTTCCCAATAACAGGAACATTAATCCCGAAGGTCTTCAACAGACACTTCCTCATGAAGACTTGCTTCATGAAAATTCGGTCAATCTTGAAGTTTCTTCTTCAGATGAGAACCACAGGAACCCTCTGTGTGGTCAGAAGGCCAAGGAGCAAGAGATTTCATCTTTTGCTATAACCCATCATGAAGGTCCTCCTCATGGTGATGAACTTCGCTGCGAAAGTCCTCTCCGCAGTAGTGATTCACATTGTCTCGAAAATTCTTCAGAAGGCAATGTAGTGACGAGAAAGCCCTCCTATCTCGAGGCACTTGCAAACGTAAAACCAGTCATGTCTGAAGTTTTACTATCGGCAGGTGAAACTCTTTCTCCATCAGAAGATAGCTTGGGGTTCAGGTTATTCTCCGAACCTTCCCTGGGTCATTCATCTTCCAACATGAATAGTGATTCCTCTACCAATCTTGTTGAATCCGATGAAGCAACAAGGAAACACCAACTCTGGTCCAAACAGGTAGAAGAATCTTCATTTAATGATAAAGAGGAAATGCTGAACATGAGGAAAAAACTGGCAAAAGGTGAAGTACCAGTCATGTTTTGGCCTTTGGCTGATTCACAGTATGACATTCCAAAGATGTTGACGGATGATGGAATCCATGATATTCGTCTTAACATATGGAAAACTCTTTGTCAATTAAAGAAGAAGGTATTATCTTACGATGAATATGAAAATCATCTTAAGATAATAGAAGGGTTACAACGCCAGATTGATTTGGCATCTCTATCAGTCTCTCGGTATCCGAAAGCTGAAAAGCAACAGAGAACCCTTCAACGTTCATGCCTTGGCGCACTAAGAAGATTGCGTCAGTTAATTTCCAATGCTCCATCTAATGTTCATATCAGAGGATGGGGTGTTCACTGAGCACTACATTTCACAGTGCTTTCCGGTCAGCAGAGCCCGCCGAAAATGGTCTCATGCAATGTTATTGCCCATGGCCGGCCACAGTCAATGGGCTTTGTTCATAATCAAAACCTTGCTCGAGATCAAGCTTCAACTAGTTCCTCTCAAAGTCAAGTATATAGAGAACAGTTTGTTGAATTGCTCCTACATCAAGCAGGCGAGAATATTGCGCAAGCCTCTCGTCTGGAGCAAACACGTCATCAAATGACAGAAGTTTCGGAAATCATCCAACGGTCTGTTGAACCAGGTGATAAAAGTGGATACAGGTTAATGCATCCAGCTAATTTCCGAACTAAGATTCGCAAGATCAAGAGAGATTTTAAAAAGATCTCAGACATAGCATGTCAAGAGACACCCCAGCTTGCCAGATTGGGGACTTCTCTAACCCAACCCTCAGAATCAACGAATGGGATTCGAGGAGTTGAGCGGAAGCAACAGGAACACCCCCAGTCCACCGGACTGGGGACTTTTTCAAATCTTCAATCCCTCCCTCAGAGAAAGTCAGTATTCTCTCGATTAGGGAATAAGCCTCAAGAGGAACGAAGAGCCAAGATGTCAGGAGATTCTCTCCAAGTGACGGTTCTCCAAGAAATTCCTGAGGGATCAAGTCAACGGAATGCCATGTCTTATCATGGACATAGAAGGAGACAATATCATAGAAATGCTGATAGAAAGGATTCCATGCAATATGCATCCATTAATGTCATCACTGCCGTTGCTGCTGATTCACCAGATGAGGCTCAATCAGAGAGATCAGACGAAGAGGTTCCTGCTCAAGAAGTTGCGCACATAGACCTAAATGAAGAAGGTGTGCGCACACGTAATCAAAGGCTTACCCAAAATTTGGGTATTCCTTCAAGTAACCCACTTCCCCCTCTCCGAAAAGGATCCAATAAGGGGAAAGGAAAGAATCAGGTTACTTCTCACCCTTCCTCTGAAGGAGGTCAATCGCTCTCATTAGAGCAAAGGTTTGCACAACAGGAGGAAGAAATGAAAGAATTAAAAAGGTTGAATGCAGAACTACTTCAGAGTAGTCTTCTTCTTAAGAATGCTGAAGTCCGACAGCCGAAAGAATTTGTTGTAACTACTGAGATGGATCAGGAATATCCTCCTTTATCAGTACACCCACAGAGGTCTAATCCTACGGGTCAAACGCAACAACGGTTGGCAGCACTACCATTAGTTGCAGCACCAACCTCCACGGCTGTCCAAGCTCCATTCATTGCACCTACCCAAAACCAAGTTCAACCTGACGTTTCTCAAAAGTTAATAACTACTATTGAGTCATTAACAGCTCGGTTAGAAACTATGGAAGGGAAACGGGCGCAAGTTCAACCTGAAAAGAAAGTTTACCCTGAATGGGTAGATTCAATTTCTCCTCCATCCAGTTTTGGAAACCCTATTTTTCCTACTTTCAATGGATCAGGCGACCCTGAACAACATTTGATGCATTACGTGTCTTGTTGTGATCCTATGATGGGAACTCCAGAGCAACAAGAAGCAGTGAAACTCAGATGCTTCGTGCGAACCCTGCAAGGACCAGCTTTTGTCTGGTATACAAGCTTGCAATCCCGGTCAGTCATCGGATGGGAGGATCTTCGTCAAAAATTCCTTCTTCAGTTTAGCTCAACTTTGCCAAAAATGACAGTTTTCGATCTTACAAACTGCAAGCAAAGGGAGAATGAAAGAGTCTCTGATTTCATTGCTCGTTAGAAGGGATTAACGTATTCCTTGAGTTTATCACTCCCTCAAGAGGAATTGTTGCCAATCTGTGTGGAAAATTTGCGTGACGAATTACGCACGCCATTGATCCCTGTGAAATACATAGGAGGGTTTCGAGACCTTACTTCAATCGCTCAACAGATTGAAGATTCCCTTATGCAGGCTAAGGTTAAATCTCGTGTAATTCCATCAGCTCCAGGAAGAAGAATGGGTAAAGCAGAAACTGCTACAGTTATGCTTAAACAGGCACCTGTACCTATTTCTACTTCAAAACCTTCATCTTCTCGAAGGGCTCCACCTCCTGAACGCCAACAACAAAGGCTGTTTCGTCCAAATGATCAAAAAGATCAATGACGAAAACAATTTGAGGATATGAAGAGTAAAACATACTCTTTCCGAAGTGAGCAAGTTCCTGGTTACTTCATTTCAGCTCTGGAAAATAATTTGGTTCAATTACCAGTGCCGAAGAGACCAAACAAGGAAGGAGATGAAGACCGTCCCAATTATTGTCCCTTTCATCAAACGTTGGGACATCCCATCCATGAGTGTTTTGTCTTTAAAGACCTCCTACAAAAGATGGTCGACTTGGGACAAGTCAAATTGAAGGGTTCTTCAGCTCATGTAGCGTGTATTACCGCTACAGATCCAGAGGAAGGAGGCGAGTGGCAGGAAGTCAAAAGCAAAACTGCGAAAAAATATGATGATTGGATGGTCAGAAAGACAATCAATCGGACCCATTCCATTTTGCGAACACAATTGAAGAAGCCAATTGTGTCTCCTACAAAAGCTGCAGTAAAGCCTCCATCAAAGGACAAATCCTCAAAAGGGCAGCACAATTCAAAGAAGAAAGAGGAATCAGGAGAAGATGAGTATGTATCAAAGCCTAAATTATCTTTGACTCTGGCAGATTTCATGCCATCTACTTCAAAGCCACGGGCACCATCCCACCAAACGGGACAGCCTAAACAGGCTAACTTGGCAGAGTCTTTATCAGACGAAGAATTGATCTTTGGTTCTGTTAATATGATTCAATTAACATATTCATATTCCAGTCTTGATGAGCCTGAATTCCCTGTATCAAATAAAGGAACCCGAGGAAGTTCTAGAGGTTCAGGATATAGGGGAAGACGTGGATCTTTCCGAAGCCACTACTCTAATTCTCCCCCTGCTAGCACTGTATATGAAGCAGAAACTCGTGGTAGAGCCCTTCAGCGAGCTCAAAATGAACAAGAAAGTTCTTCTGCCAATGGCCAACTCAGCTTCGGCACAGTTATTTTGGAAGACCGATTAAAGGTTCCATCTTCTTTATCTCAGCAAGTAAATGGATCTAATCAGTCTAATTTTCCAAAACCAAAGATGTTGCCAACTTCCATACAAGATGCATCAGCTTCCAAAGCATCTGCTTCCAAGGTACCTGCTAAACCGCATATTCCTATTGGGAAATGCAGGCCTCTAGATCAAAAGTATGATATATTGAAACACTTGGCCCAAGTACCAGCCAAATTATCAATTTTGGATGCTTTGAATCTATCAAGAGATCTTCGGGAAGCACTCATCGAAGCTTTGTCAAGTCCTCAAGAGTTTGAAGCTGAAATTGCTGCAGCTGAAATTTATCACATAGAGAATAATCCTGCAGAATGCCATGCAGTGATATCTTTTACTGATAAAGATGAAGATGATGTTGTGCATGGGCACATAAAACCTTTGTACCTATCTGGCAAAGTCAATGGTATAGATGTTCGAAGAGCTTTTATTGACAATGGTTCATGAGTCAACCTCATGCCCATTCGCACACTTTGTCGATTGGGCCTCACGGAATCTGATTTATCTCCTTCTACCATGATGTTGCAAGGATATGATAAAAATGAACAAGAACCACTGGGAGAAGTTACGCTCAGAACTCAGTTTGGAGATCTTGTTTCCAATTCAGATTTCATGATTGTTGATCAAGACTCAGCTTTCAATATCTTTCTTGGAAGACCCTGGTTACATCAGCATGCAGCTATTCCGTCATCATACCATCAATGTCTCAAATACTGTTTCGATGGTCAAGTTGGAACATTGTATGGTGATAAGGCCCCGTTCAAAACATGTGAGTCTCAATACATTGAGGCGGAATTTTATCACATGAAGGGAAGAGAAAAATCTACAATGAAGGAAATTACCAAAGTTAATGCTCCATATGGTTTGGAAAAAATTCCAATAAATCCATTTTCACATGTGAGTACAGATTATGTGTTACCTATCAGTCAAATTGACAAAATAGGCCCAAATCAAAATACTCTTATGGAAAGATCCATAATGTCAATTACGGCAATCGAGCCAGACAACATGGGAGAAATTGGTAACTTACCAAGCAGTGATGAAAGCATAAGTGGTGACGTTTTCATTTCGTCTGCTGAAATCCAACAAGTCTATACTTCGCTAATCAGTCCAGAAGAAGTTATAGCAACACCAGAGGTGAATGTTGATGTCGATTCTCAATCCATCATCTCCTCTTTATTTCCCAAAGAAGACCCTTTTTCATCAATAGGGTCGGAAATGGAAGCTTCTTCTTCAAAATGTGAAAATTTTGACATCTCTTATGATCATGAGAATTTCGTTTTTTCATCTACTTTGCAAGTAGAAACGGAAGAAATAACACATGATGAAGAGGAAGAGGAAGATCTTAGAGATGCTCCTCCAGCATTTGAAGAGGGTATCTCTACCACTGTGGATGAACTCAGAGAAGTAAATCTGGGTACAGAGAAAGATCCACGCCCCACTTTAATTAGTGCGGTCATGACCCTTGAAGAACAAGAGATGTATATTTCTTTTCTAAAGCAAAATAAAGATATTTTTTCTTGGAATTATACAGAGATGCCTGGCCTTGATCCTGATGTTGCCACCCATCATTTGGGTTTGCCAAAAGAACATCGAGGATTCAAGCAAGCCGCGAGAAGAACACACCCAACCTATGCTTCCAAAATAGAGGCTGAAGTGGATAAGCTTATCAAAGCTAACTTCGTCAGAGAAGTTCAATATCCCAAGTGGTTGGCTAATATTGTCCCAGTAAAGAAAAATAACGGACAAATTAGGGTTTGCATCGATTTCAGAGATCTTAATCGGTATTGTCCCAAAGATGATTTTCCAGTTCCGATTACAGAACTCTTAATTGATGCGACAGCTGGCTATGAAGTACTTTCTTTCATGGATGGATATTCTGGATATAATCAGATCCGAATGGCCCCAGAAGATGAGGAATATACAGCCTTCAGAGCTCCTCAAGGTGTGTTTTGTTACCGGGTGATGCCCTTTGGTTTAAAGAATGCAGGTGCAACATATCAACGCGCCATGCATCGTATCTTCAAACCTTTTCTAGGGAAATTTGTTGAATGCTATGTAGATGATTTGGTGGTTAAATCCAAACAACGTTTTGATCACTTGGCTGATTTGGAAATCATATTCCACAAGCTTCGACAACATAATTTGAAGATGAACCCCTTAAAATGTGCTTTTGGGGTAACCTCAGGAAAATTCCTCGGCTTTGTTGTACGCCATCGTGGTATTGAAGTCGATCCTGAGAAGACCAAATCAATCCTTGGTATGTCACCTCCTCAGAATTTGAAAGAATTAAGAGGACTTCAAGGACACTTAGCCTATATTCGGCGTTTCATCGCCAATTTGGCAGGCAAAAGTTTACCTTTTACCAAATTATTGAAGAAAGGAGTCACTTACCAGTGGACTGAAGAATGTAAAGAAGCATTTGATGTTCTCAAGAAATACCTCTTAAGTCCACCAGTACTCATGCCACCTGTTGAGGGTAGGCCTCTTATCCTCTATGTGACAGCTTTAGAGCGATCATTGGGTGCCTTTCTCGCTCAAAAGAATGATGCTGGGAATGAAAATAGTCTCTACTATCTTAGTAGAACCATGCTTGAAGCAGAAACCCGGTATTCGAGTATTGAAAAATGTTGCCTAGCATTAATCTTTGCAGTTCAGAAACTGAGACACTACCTGCAACATCACGAGGTCCAATTGGTATCTCATAATAATCCACTCAAATTCATCCTTAGTCGTCCAATGCTTACAGGACGTCTGGCAAGGTGGGCGGTTATTCTACAGCAGTTCGACATCCAGTATGTGTCTCAAAAGGCAATTAAGGGCCAAGCTCTGGCTGATTTCCTGGCTGAACACCCTTCAGTGGAAGACACATATTCAGATATCGAACTCCCTGATGAGGAAGTTTTTTCTATTCAAGAGAGTCCTCAAACATGGGAAATGTATTTTGATGGTGCTTCTAGAAGTCCAACAGGGAAGAAAATGGAAAATCCTAAATTCAACAAAGTTGGTTTAGGAATTGTGCTCATTTCTCCAGATATGGCAGTGTTACCTTATTCCTTTTTGTTGTGGGAAGGTGGTACCAATAATGAAGCTGAATACCAAGCTCTCATTGCAGGCTTGGAGTTAGCACTTCAAGCACAAGTGAATCACTTAAAGGTGAAAGGTGATTCAGACCTGGTAATCAAACAAGTCAATGGGGATTATGCCATCAGAAAAGAAGAATTAATCCCTTTGTATGATTACGTCAGAGAGTTAATGTCGGAATTCCCTTCAGAACCGACATTTTCTTATGTCCCAAGATCACAAAATGCTCAAGCTGATGCACTGGCTAATATAGCCACAGCTTTAGCAGATCCAAATCGGGACGAGACAACCATCGGTATTGCCCACCGTCGTGCAATTTCACCTTATGTTCAAGTCAGAACAGAGGAAATTAATGAAATTAGTCCCATTCCTGAACCATATGGTCATACTACAGGATGGATGTCACCTATCAGGGAATACCTTCAAAATTGAACACTTCCACCTGATAGAGCCGAGAGAGAACAAATTCGGCGACGTGTGGTCAATTTTACTCTTTATGATGGTCCAAACAACCTCAAGAAAATTCTCTACAAATGTGGTTTTGATGGAGTTCTCTTCAGATGTATTGATGGTGAAGAGACAATGGCTGTCATAAAAGAAGTGCATGCAGGAGTCTGTGGTGCCCACCAGTCTGGACATAGATTGTCTGATCAAATTCGAAGGCTTGGATACTTCTGGCCTTCAATGATACAAGATTGTGTTAATTTCACAAAGAAGTGTCATTCATGCCAAGTATATGCCAATTTCATTCATCAACCTCCAGAGTTGCTTCATACAGCTAAATACTCATGGCCATTTTCCACATGGGGAATGGATGTGGTGGGACCTTACCCTTCAGCTACGGCCAAGCAGTTTAAGTACATTCTTACTGCTACTGATTTCTTTTCCAAATGGGCAGAGGCAGTACCTCTCAAAGAAGTCAGTTCTAAATTCATTGTTAGCTTCTTCAAGTCTAACATCATTACTAGATTTGGTGTCCCTCATACCATATTGACAGACAACGGCACCAACTTCTGTTCTTATGAGGTAAAGAGATTGTATCAAGAATACAACATTAAGTCTAACCATTCATCTCGATATCATGCAGCGGCTAATGGCCAGATAGAGGCCTTCAACAAGACTCTTTCAAATATACTGCAAAAGATGGTGGATAAAGATAAGAGGTCATGGCCTGATAAACTCTATCATGCTTTATGGGCTTATCGGACTACCACTCGCAATGCAACGCTGTCTACTCCATATTCATTGGTATATGGAACAGAAGCAGTCTTGCCAATTGAAGTTCAATTGCCCTCACTCAGAATAGCCATTTGTGATCAGTTATCAACAGATGAGCAATCCCAAAAGCGGTTGAATGAATTGGAACAGTTAGATGAGAAAAGATTGTGCACTTTGCACCACTTGGAAATCTATCAGAATCGAATAGCACGAGCTTTTAACAAAAAAGTTCGTCTTCGTTCATTCATTCAGGGAGAATTGGTATTGGTTCTCAGAACACCAATGATACCAGGAAAGAAGCCTCCCAAGCTTGAACCAAAATGGGAAGGACCTTATTCAGTACATAAGGTCTACTCCAATGGAGCGTATTCTCTGATTTCAATGGATGGAGAACACATCACAACTCCAACTAATGCCAGATTTCTGAAGAAGTATTTTGTATAAACACAAAATATTGTTCCCAGAACCAAGACTCTTACATTTGGTTCATACAGAAATGGTCCAGTATGACCTTAAACTACAACTTCGTCCAACATGACATTAAACTGTGTCACACTTCTGTCCGAGATGACATTAAACTATAATACGTCCAGCATGACGATAAACTGTACGGTCCATGCATATGACCTTAAACTATTCGCACTTATGTCCCTGCAACATGACACTAAACTGTGCAGCACCAATAGTCCTAACTACAAGACTTTAAACTGCATAGTCCCTGATTTTGTCTTACATGACAATAAACTGTATAGAAGATCCTATATTTTTTCCGAGATGACATTAAACTATATTGTGTCCTAGCAACATGACATTAAACTGTGTGGCACTTTCATCGTCCAACATGACGTTAAACTGTGAAAAATCCCCAGAACTGATATCCTCATATTGGTTCACCTTAGTCCTAGCTACATGACTTTAAACTGTACAGCACCAGTTCGTCCTTGCTATATGACGTTAAACTATACAGCAATGGTCCCGTATGACTTTAAACTGCATCATTCCTGGTCCATGTATATGACCATAAACTATTTGCAAATATGTCCAGCAAGACGTTAAACTGTGACGTCCTAACTACATGACGCTAAACTGTATAAAAGTCCCTCACGTCCGGAAAGACGTTAAACTATATAATCATCAAAAGTCCAGCATGACATTAAAACTGCACAATCCCCCTTTCGTCCAATATGACGTTAAACTATATTGTCCCCATCGTCTTAACTACATGACGCTAAACTGTACAGAAAGTCCCTTTTTTTTATGTCATACATGACATTAAACTGTACATCGTTAAGGTTGTTATTACCTCTTATTTCTCACACCGAGTATGACTCACGTGAGCTTAGAGCGAACATCAACCATAACACTCCCTTTGGGCCACTAACCATGTGTAAGTCCCGACAACATTTTTTAGATCATTGTCCACAAGAACAACTTGATCATTAATTCATTCTTTATTTGAACTACACAGACTTTGATCCTTGCCCTCCAGGCTGGGTATGTAGGCAACCTCCCAGGGTTCAAGCCCAAAAAACAATCTCTTCACATTGGTTCACCACCATCTCATATGATGATGATTTGTGAAACCACCCCTGGAATCAATATCTTTACATTGATTCACTTTCGTCCTTGTTATATGACGTTAAACTATACAACACTTTTGTCCGGTACGACAATAAACTACAATATTCTTTGATTTCCTCATTTGAGAAGGAACCATTATTAACATTGATTCTTTTTTCAATCATGGTTTTCATTTTTCAAAAGACTACCTACATACATGGTAATGCCTAAACTTTTTATCTTAGGTTAAAACCATCATTGCACTAAAGTCCCCTTTTCACCCTTCACATGTACGAACCAAATTTGTACAAAGGGTAGATCTAGAACTACGTGGACTTGATTCCCATCCTTATGGGATACGTAGGAACATTCGAGTGTCCCTCGAATCCAGTCCCAAGTCTTTTGGGCCTAACCCCAAATTTCACTTTCAGTCCCTTGGCTGAAAAGTCTTCATGAAAACACACACTGTGTATTCATTATTATGGTCCGAATTCTATGACCCTAAACTAAGATCACTCATACTTTCGTCCTGCACGACGTTAAACTGCATTTCAAGAACTACGTATGGCTTGATTCTCATTCTTATGAGATACGTAGTGAAGTCCAAGTTTCAATTCAGGACCCAGCCACAACATGATTATGGTTTTCATTGACCTATGTATCTCTATATACATTGGAAAATACCCATCTTTATGTATTATAATCCTAACCTTAAATATTTTCAGATCTTCATAACCCTTTTCATGACTTATAGTCACAAAAATGTCAAACTTCTGAGAATTCTTTTGCCTGACTATGCAGCACGTGCCCATAGGTGGCCTTGCATAAACAGTCCACATAACAGACTTGTCAGCCAAGAGATGCTATTTATTTGACCATGCAGCCAATGCCCATAGGTGGCCCTGCATGTTTTCAACCCCCTAACGGGTTTGTTAAATAATAGTAACTTCATTCATGGGAAGAATGCCTCTTTTGTCCTTATTTGTCTTAAACGACAGTATGTAGGGATCCGCAAAAATAGCCATCCTTAACGTATTTGTCCCATATCCTTTTTCATGATCTAAAAGTATTCAAGTCTATGGTTTATTATTCTTCCCTACGTTTGGGTCAGACCTTCGTAGGAGTGATATTCATCCAGTTCTTTGATATTCTTGTTTGGAAATATCTTCTCCATATTCAAGTACCTCTTTCCATACAACAAACTCTATGCTTTAGAAAATTTGAATCTCCAAACTTTCACTGACTTTTAGCACTAGGAAAGTAAATTTCTGGGAGTTCTTTTTCCTGACTATGCAGCACGTTCCCATAGGTGGCCTTGCATAAACAGTCCACATAACAGACTTGTCAGCCAAAAGATGTTATTTTATTTGACTATGCAGCCAATGCCCATAGGTGGCCCTGCATATTTCAACCCCCTAACGGGTTTTGTTAAATAATAGTAACTTCATTCCTGGAAACTACCTCTTCTAATGCTATTTATCTCTTTTTCATATCATTCCTCAGATTCAAATATTCTTAAGCCATAGTTTACATATTTTTTTCCCTCATACTTGAGTATGGTAAATATGTTTTCAGATAAATTTTCAAGGAATTGAATCCATTTTAATCCATTTTTCGGTCAAAGCTATTTCGACCTTAAACATTAGCCCCTTTATGTCCGGCGTGCATGACTTTAAACTGCCCACACAAAAGACAAAGGAACTCTGAATAAAAGTCAAGTTCCAGCTCACTAAATATACATTTTTTTGTATGATTTAGGTAATATTGAGCAGTTAAAAGGTTCAATGTTTGTAGGGTTATTTGTAATAATCCTAGTAAAAATCAAACTATGCTTACTAAGCCCATTGTCTTAAGTAAATTTGAAGCAGGTAATGGAAGAATGCAAGTACAAATGATTGAAGACAAAAGTGTTTTTCATTGATACACAAGAGTTAGAAGGACATCCACAGACTGGAATCTCTTCTCTTTTTTAAGAATTACAGAAGATTGTCAACATAAGTCTTCATTTGATGTATAGCATCCTGAGCCTTATCAACAGTTACTTGAAGCTCGTGCACTTGACCAGCTTCACTCTTTTCAACTTGCTGAAGTGCCTTCTTAGCATCTGCAATGGCTTTCATGCCATTCATATGAGTTTCATCCAATGATTTATTAAGCTGATCAAGTTCCCCAGTAACAGCATCTAACTGTTGCTGGAGTTGCACCTGCTGGACGACCTTTTCTTTGATTTTTTTCTTCAGATCCTTCATCTTGACAGCATAATCAGCTTCAGCCTGGGATATCGCAGCCTCAAATTCGCCTATGTTGACTGACAATTTCACTCTGGTCAAATCTTTGCGACTTGTCTGCATTTGCTCCCTCCTGAAAATAATCTGTTTCACCGCAGCATGGATCTTTTCATACCCAAAACCACCGAGTCCCATTATAACAAATTGGGATGACAATCGGGAAATTTTTGATGGTAGCTCTTCTAAAGGCACCCCCGATATGATGTTCCATATAATGTTCCATGCCTTACGTCGTGAAAAGCTGAACGCTTTGAGCATCTCTGGATCTGATTCAACATCTTCGTCAGAAGGGGGTATGTAATCTGGAATTAACATGCTTAAGGAAGTGCCTCGTCCTGCTCTTTCCCCTCTGACTTGGGCTTCTTCACTTTCAATTACCGTTGGGGCAGAGGATGAAGCCTCATATCCGGATCTAGCCATTACAGTTGATGGCCCTACATGATCAATTGAAAGATTTGAGTTGAATCTTAAAGGATAACAAAAGAATGGATTGTCTTGCAAATAAAGTACAATCACAAATATTGTTATCCCTTACCCAATGGTGGTTCAGCAACATGAGAAGACTTCTCCCCATCTTTCCCGGTTTCAACAGGATTTTCAAGATGGGTCTCAGGAGAGCTTATTGGCTTTAGCTCTACTTGAGCTAATGTTTCTGCAATGATAGGGTTGACATCAGTGTCCACACCCTCTTCGGGCATTGGCAGTTCAGCAGCTTCTACGGAAGAAACTGCATATTATTTTACATCATGATTAGAAATATGTTTTGTTTTTAAAAGAAAAATTTGGGCGAAGGGTAACACTCACGCCCAAGGTCTTCTAAATCACATGACAATCTAGCATGATCATAAAATTCTTCAAAAGTCATTCCTTGATTCATCATTTCATCTAATGATACTTCAGAATCTTGGTTAGTCTCACCAGTGGGAGCATTTGCTACGTCTTCTTGCTGACTTATGTCCTGCAACCCCTGACCCTGGACAACATCTTCAGTAGTGGGAGGGATACTGGGAATGGATGGTAACTCTTCTCTAGGAGCAACCAAGTTAGCTTGAGTCTGTGGTTGTTCTACAGCACCCTCCAAGACCTTTGAAGAAGGATCAGTCCCTTCCCTCAAGGGGGAAATTGAAGAAGCCCCTGCAATCCTCAGAAATATGAGTAACCATATGATTATGGGTATAAACTCATGATTGTTCGAAGGACTTACCACTGCTAATGAAACGTTTAGCTAAGGATTTCCTCCTTCGTTGCCTTGGCTTCTTTTGTTTTTTTGGAGTTTCAGTTGTCTCCTTTATTGGCACTTGGATTGGCGAATGAAAGGCTATGTCCAGTGCCTCATTCATGGCCTGCTGGCCTGGAGATATCTCGCCTGGTTCGCGAGGAGAATCAGCAGCAGCCCCAACAGCGGTACCACCAGGGCTATATTGTGGCGAAGGAACCCCGGTCCCTTTCTTTGCAAGCTGCAAGATGAAGAAAATAACTTCCTTAAGTAACAAAGCTTCAACTGAAATCAAGTTGCAAAGAAAATAAGGAAAGAAAACTTACATCTTCAGGAGCCACGTACTCTTGCCACTCCTCATCTCCAGAACCACCAGCCCCCTCAGTGGTGCCACGATCAATCATTTCCTTCACCCTCCTGGTGATAGGAACCGAATTATCAGTGGCATATATGAGCATTTCCAGCTCTCTGATGTAAGCTCGCACTTCATTGGGGTTATCTCTGTATTGAAGGTCTTTAGAAGCTAGAAGATATCCTATCCCAGGAAGTTGTAGGCCCTCACACAAATCCAGCCAGGCGGTCTCAGTATCACAGTATAAGCTCTGCCATAGCTGAACAGCCTCTGGTCTTAGATATAAAGGCTGTGAGGAAGGTCCTACAATTTTTGATTTTAATTTCTTCCCGACTCCTGCAACTACAGATAGAGAATAAGAAAGTGAGACTTATTACTTTATAAAGTAGCAGTGATTGAAGTTATTACAATCAAATAACTCACCAGGAGCTGATGGAGTGGGTCTTTTAACTCTGGCCGGAGGATTATATCGGGCACGAAACCGCTTTGCTGTCGGTTGTGCCTCATCATCCCCATCATGATAATCCGAGGAATCATTTCTAGAGGAGGAGTCTGTTGAACCTATTTCAGGAGGAGAAGCATCACCTTCATGAGGAAGAGTTTCTTTCTCTACAGTCCTCTTCCTCTTTCCCACTTGATATACAGGGTGATTCAATATCCCTTTAGGGTATGATGCTATCCAGTGTTCGGCATAAAATGTAGTCAGATAATGTGCCGCTTTTTCAACTGGTAGATCAAATACTGCCCCAGTCTTCTCTCTTGATGTCAGCAACCATAGTTGTCGAGCAACCATCGGATGTTGCTCTAACCTGACATGTACTGGAGGGGATACAACAATCTGTTGCAAACATTTGAATTGGTGTGCAAATCTATATGGAGCATAGGCCTCGCATATGATTTCTCCATCAATCCTGGCTACTAACACGCCATCCCTGCAAGCTAGCATGTATGCCCTCAAATCCAAAGGGGCTTTCCCATCATCAACAAACCGCCCAGATGGCGGACTTCCATAAGGAAAGAAGTTGAATTCCTTATACATGCTTAGTCTTACTTTTATGTCATAACCATTGACATCTAATGGAGCAATTCCAGAGAATGCTTGCACTGACGGTCTGAAAGAGCTTCCAGGAATTTGTAATCCATTCTGTACATTGTAAGTCCTGAAGTGAGTGGCGATCCATCCCCACAAAACCTAGAATGGTCCCACTATTCTTAAAGGAGATTTACCTTGGAAGACGTGAAGTAAACTCCTGTGAATATTTGCTAAAATGGGGGTAGCTAACCCAACCATTTTTCCTTCATCCAACTTGGCCGCAATGACGAAGGTCCCTGGCCTAACGCCTCCCTTCGAATCCCTGACCGGCAAGAGATAAATACTAAGCCACATTGCCAAGAAACCCGCCAGACGAGTTTTCTTTGGAATTCTTTGATTCACTTCATAGCCCCATTTTTCAAACTCTCCTGCTTCTAGAGTTGGCCAGAATGTGCCAAGAGCTCCTCTCCTCTCAGGTTTTGGACAAGTGGTAGGACGTCTGGGCCGAGTATCCTTGGATTTCTTTTTCTTGGATCCTTTTTCCTTTGGCTCCATCCCTTTCTTCTCAGTAAGAAACACATTCATCCATTCTTCTGGATGGATATCTTTTCTGAAATGAGTTAATGAGGTCTCTGAACTCTTGAGTTTGTGAAAGATTTTGAATAATTCTCGAGCCAAAGCAGGAGTCTTCTCTGGATCATTCCAAGTCACCTTGGGAGGAATGAATTCATCATACATATCGCCCAAGATTGGAGCTCCTGAAATCTTGTGGACATCCCACAAACTGATACCTACTTCTCCATGAGTCAAGTGGAAAGAATTAGTCGCTGGACTCCAATGGCTGAGTATCTCTGGCACGAAGATATCATGTCTGTAAATATATGTTTGCCCAACCCAAACAGCCTCATATATTGCAGCTCTCTTCAGATCCTCAATAAACTCTGCGCAAGTCTGTCGCACCCAGTATACCCACATCCAAGTTGGTTTCACACCTCCCCCAGGACGGAAATCCCAACTTTTCTTCCAGCCTTTGGATTGATCCATCTGAGCATTTCGGAAGATTGAAGGATGACAATGTGGTTGAAGCTCACGTGTATGTTTTTTCAGATCTGGTGTGCAAGGGCTATGATGCATCACATAAGCCTTCTCCACTGTTCCAGCAGTTTGAAATGATCCTCCGCCCGAGATATTTGCTGAAGCAAAATTGGTATAATTCTGAAACCAAGAAAATGGAAGATAATTCTTTATTTCTGGAATAATAACTTCTTGCAGATGACCATGACCATACAAAGGTAGATAAGTGCAGTGAGGAAAGTCGCGATGATATTTCTTCAGATACTTAGCCAAATCTGGAAGAGTGTTGTTTTTGACAGTATAGTAATCAGGGCCAATGATATTCATCATATCATCTATCCGCTTGCTAGCCAGTTCATCAATTAATCCAGGTATAAGAGCCATTGAATCTGCATAGGAGTTGAATAAATTAAACTCTTAAATGGGTTTTATTTTTCATAAAATTTGTGAAAGAATTTGAAAAAAATGGCTAAGGCATTAAGGCGCGCAAGTATGGAGATGTCGCGCAAGTGATACATGTGCCGCGCAAGTTTTGGTCGTGCAAGTATTACCGCGCAAGCCCTATTACCTTGAGAGTAGCGCGGTAGCGAAGAAACAGTGAAAACAAGAGACTTGCGCGGCGAGGAAGACTTGCGCGGCGAGAGCTCGAGAAATCCGGAACTTCAGATGCCATCTACGGCCGGAAGCGGTATATTTATAGGCTCGGAAGCCTACCTGCGCGCCGTACCCAGAGCAATTAAGGCCTGCGCGACGCACACTTGCGCGCCGCCCAGTGCGTACTGAAAAATTGCGCGCCTCCCTTTTCCTTTTGAGGAATTCAATTTCCTCAGAGTCAAATCCTCATTTTCTCTCCGGATCCAACTCTGAGGGGGGACTTTTGTTGACGCTCCTTTCGTCACAGAATCTAAAGATCGGAAAAGGGAATATCTAAGCTCAAAGTGGTTAAACCTTTGAAAAACATCGAAAATCGACAAAGGGATAAAAAAGGAGAACATTTCCCATATATCGCGCAAGTTCCCTCTTGGTCGCGCAAGTACACTTGCGCGCCGCCTCAATACTTGCGCGACTCCTCATGTTCGTGCAAGGGACTTGCGCGACATATGTGGTAACCGCCTGGTAACCGCCCAGTAACCGCCCGGGGTCTTCTTTTGCCTATAAATAGACCCTGTGGGCCCCCCAGGTCGAAGGATCTTTTTTCAGAAACTCATATTGAAGCTCCCGACGCCCAAGTCTCTTCTCAAAGCTTCCGGAACACTTCTAAGGTAATTTCTTACCTAGAACGGAAGATCTAAAGAGAAAAAGGAAGGCCGAAGTGTTGAAACTTATCAAACACTTGCGCACCTACTTAATTCCTGCAATATAACTTGCGCGTCCCTCTTCTGGAAGAACCTCAAGAGGATGGTAAAGGGTTTAATAAAGAGTCGCTCAAGCATTTCAATACTGGTTGAAAATCGCGCAAGTACCCCTAATGTTGCGCTAGTATACTTTCGCGACCAATACTTGCGCGCCGCCGCAGGACTTGCGCGCCTTTCAAGACTTGCACGCCCCTATCTTTTTGGGTGCCCATCTTGCCCATTTTTACCCCTCTTAAGCCATTTCACCCTTCCTATTCAAAATTCAGTCTTCAAGATACTCTTCAAAAGCCATTTATGGCATGATTTCTTGATTTGACATCCTTATCTGAAAGGAATTCTGTGAAATACCTCTCAAAACCTAGTGATTTAAACATCTTTATGTCACCAAAGATTGAGAGTTAATTCATTCAACCTCATCCTTTAAGATGAGAAAATCCTAACCTGGGTCTCCTTTTAAGGAATAATCCCCAGTTATAAAAACCTTTAATCTTGGGCATCTTTCTTAAGAATAAGCCCCAATCAAGTCCTTTAATCTTGGGCATCCTCCTCAGGAGTAAGCCCCAAACCTTAATCCCTAACCTGGGTCTCCTTTTCAGGAATAAGACTCAGTCATAACCTTGGGCTTCCTTTTCAGGAGTAAGCCCCAAGTCCCCTAACCTAGGCTTCCTTCTCAAGAATAAGTCCTAGTCATAAATCTTGGGCATCCTTCTTAGGAGTAAGCCCCAAGTCTCTTAAAATTTCTCTTAACCAGTCATAAATTACCTTTGATTTCGGTTTCCTTTTCAGGAATAAAACCCAATCATAAGTCCCCTCCTAACTTGGGCATCCTCCTTAGGAGTAAGCCCCAAGATTAGAGTATTCAAATCTCCATGAAGCACATATAACTTTGTGGACCCTGTTCTTGGATTTTCTCCCTAAAAGTAAATCCTAAACCTTCATCTATCTGGGCAGTCATCTATACATAAGCCCCAAAACAAATTCTTATGATTGCATCTTTTATGGCACAATTGTCTAAATTTTACCAATACCTCTTGTTTCTCACACCGAGCATGACTCACGTGAGCTTAGAGTGTAAAAGTAATTATGACATTCATCTTTGAGCCATCAATCATAAAACATCATATCCCATTCCTCAAACTACGTGGGTTCTGATTCCTTTTTCAAAACAAAGGATACGTAGGTAGCCCATTTATGGGTTCGATCCCAACATTGAAATAATCTCTGTCCTTCTGAATGACGATAAACTTCAAGTGCCCCACTGAGTGGCTTTAAAACCAGCCTGGTCATCAAAATGACCAAGAGACTTTTATATAAATGTTTTGAAGGATACCATTGACCAAGAATCTCTAAACAAATATAGATGATTCTATATTGATGAAGAACCTCGAATACATATAAAAGATTCTCTAAATTTCTTGCATATTTAATCATTGATTGTTAAAACTAAAGGAAAGCTCATTTCATACTTGGTAATGTAATAAGGATTCACGAACTTAACTTAAATCTATAAAGAGAGTCCCGGAGTAGACAATAATTCCCCTCAAAAAGGTGTGATGAGTCCGACCTCTCATCCTCTCGACCAATGCAAATTCCTAAGCCTCATTAGCCCACACGCTAATGAGCGCCTGCCTTTGGAAAGTAGGTCCAAACGGATGTGGAATCATTGGATGTTTCCGGTTCTACGAACAAACCCGTTAGAAACCGATCGGAACGTTTGAATCTCCCGTCCAGGAGGTCATCCCCGGATTCCGCGCGAAACAATGTCACAGCCACAAGAATTTTGAACTGACATTCTTACCCTTTAAATCAAAATGGATTCTTTTAATACATACAATAACTATTCCCGTTAAACCATTTGAATTTGAATTTTTTTAATCTTCTAAACACTTATAATGTCCCATGATGTCCCACAAATTATAGACACAAAACCATGCCCCATGGATGAAACATTACAACACTGAAAAAATATAACTCAAAGCTCATGAGACTCATATAAGAACCCATGGATCTTATCTGGAAGAAACATATATCAAAATACAAAAAATTTTAAAACATTATCTCTCATAATTCAGATTTTAATCTGAAAATTTTAATCAATACCATTGTAGATTTAAGAAATTAAAATTTCCTCTCATTATGAAATCAAAAAAATAGGTGGGTCTAGGAAATATACCCACTATAGAACCTAATGTACCTAATAATCATCATTTTCCTTTTGACCATAAATCCAAATTGATATTGGTTATTAATTAACAATCAACTCGATGTTTTCTAATATGAAATGGATACCATGATTTTATTCTTATTCTCCCAACATGCGAGATATATTTTCTCTAAACTAAATCCACCACTCCTTACCATAACTTAATCACTGTGAAGGAACTCTACCACCACCCCATCCATCCCAATGTACATTATTGTAATCAATTAAATCGTCTGTAGACATATGAAACAGTGAATAATTAGTCTCAAGTCATAATGTCCAATTTCAATCCACAATTCTCCCAAACAATGAAAACACCAAGTAAAAATGGTCCCTTGGTTGTCTAATGATGCCCTAATTTCAGTTTTCATCACCCATAACTGATCACACACAATAAACTAGTATAATGCCAGCATTACACTTCATTTACAATTTGGAACATAATTTATCATGTATTCACAATCCACTCACAAGGCCCAAATACAGTAAACATTATTTATAATCCATTATAAATCCATGAAACCCATATTATATACATGACCTAGAAAAGCTGATGTGGTTTACAATTCACCACATATATTTACATGAAAAAGAACAAGTTAGAACTCTTATAGACTATCTTCACAAAAAAAATCAGCCCCACCTACAAGCATATCATCACATACATAGATCTTGATTAATATACTTTTAATGGCATCCCATTATTTTGAACACATAAACATAGAAATATAAAACCATATTCTTGAGTAATTCTATAGTTGGATCCTCATTGAACCCAATAAATAGTCTTTCTCCCACAAAAATACTAATGCACCATTAATTTGAAAAACCATTTGATCGCTATGAAATTACTCAATGACTAATTATAATAAAAATATTACATAAAAAATGACATTAAAATTTTAAAACATTTATTCATTATGAAACTTGAAAAACCATATATCCTTTGAAAACTAAAACCCATGTTACAACTTTATCGTACAATGGCCATGCTCATCAGCCCACTAAACCTACCAAACAGATTCATATAAAAGTACTCAATTTTCTCATCCAACTCATACTTTATAATTAATGAAAAAAAATTATACTCAATTTAAGGTCACAATAAATTCATCATGAAAATATTTTTTTTATTTCATTAAAAAAGTGGAACACTCTATCGAATAGCATATAATGAACTACTCACCATAGTAGTTTATTTATAAATATCCCCATATGTTACCAGAATAGGATCCATTATCACTAGAATTACACTCATCTAGAGTTAAAAATATCCATCTGATTTATATAGGTCACATCATCATCCATAATTCTGTCATCATCATTGAGAAAACACCTATCATTCAATTAAAAAACTCCGGAAAAAATGACTATAATGATTTATTTAAAACCAAAAATCCTCTACCTGTACATAGCTTAAAACTAATCCATAAATCAAATGGGTATCAAAAACATCATTCACCACCATGGTAACACACACCAAATATTTCATCTATGAGTTTTACATCATTAAACCTATGATAAGATGGATATATATTTGAACATTCTCCATGACCTATACATATCATCCATCGAGAACCACCCCTCGGTTCTCTTCTTGGACATTGATCAGCAAAACATATCGATGTGAAATCACATGATTAGTAGTCAACTCATTCATATTAATATGACAAAAAGTGTTTATACATTATATTAAAGTTCTCTAAAAAGTACATTTAGATTCAACTTGGTCATGCACTCAACCATTCGTTAAAATTTAAAATAATCACCAATACAAAATCACCTTAGTGTTTTATATCTCAAAATACCAAGGAATCTCACATGGATATTCATTATTATGAATAACTCCTCGAAAATAGAAATCATAGCCAAATGTAACCCCCAATGGGTACCCTATCCAAGGGAACTAACATTCTCAAAAGGAAAACTCTCTCCCTATTTTCACGCATATATCAAAGATCATATCATTCATGATAACCAAATCAACAACATATTGAGCCTTATATTTAAGAAATGTGTTACCCCACCAAACCTATATGATAAATATCACATCCCATTCATCACATTCAAAGTCATAATCTTACTAGGGAACTCGTCCTAAATGGCGATTTTTATAGAAGACTACCCCAAGAGGATCACCATTACATTTCAGAACACACGAGAATATATATATATATTACAGAATTATTCCATGATAATATATGTCAGGTAACCGAAAGTTATATAGTATGGTTTTGAAGAAATAAACTAATATGATATATGTGAAAACATATATGTTTTTTTCTAAAAATATAATAATTTTTTTTCCAAAACTAATTTCTATGTCCAAATCTACCAAAACGAGTTGATCATAAATGAGTCAAGTTCTTGTAATAAAATGTTATGGTCTCTATACATACCTTATATAGGTTATTTCATGGACATAATCAAAGAACATCTCACTATATATCCACATTAACAGTCATCTGAAAAAATGTACTATAGCTTTTAGGGGTAGAATACCATGTTTAATATATATGGGAAACATCCATATATGTTTTATTTTACATTTAAAAATTATTAACGATTATTTTTAGTCTTTTTTGTTTAAAAAAAGTAGGAATATTTAAGGTGAATCCTAATTGATAAATATGATACATGAGAACTAGATTCCCTCCATTTATCCAAGAGTAAAAATAGATAAATCATAAACACAAAAAAATTGTACATCACATTAGGTGAAATCATATTATCGTAGAACTAAAAACCAAAAACTCAACATCATTCCCCTTATAAGATGGAATTATTATTGATATCGATTTTTATTTAGAAAAACTCTAATATCCATCACAGCCTATGAATAATCCCAAATCCCATATGATATATCCTAAATAGTAATAAAGAATAGTATGAGATATGAGCAAAATAAAACCTATGATACCACATAGTAACACAATTCCCCCTTATGTGGAATAAAATTAGTGTTTATACTAGATAACAGTACTCATGATTTTAGAAGATCCTATTTTTATGGTAGAGGTTACCGAAAAGCCGCATGATTATAGGCTGTTACCATGGAGATTCTATATCCCCATATTTGAGTGAAATATATTCAAAAAATAACAAAATAAAAACAAGGAAAATATCCATTATGGTATAAAGAAGTAGTAAAGGATATCTAAAAATATAAAACAATATAAATATATAAGCACACGATCATGAATATTTAAGGTCATACCACCAATCAATTACTAATTATCCACTGGTACGATCTCATATATATGTATATAAAAGAATAAAAATCCTATAAAGGATATAAGTACATGCCTGATGATTAACATGTCCATGTATTTTACACTACTCAATCCATCATAATTAATCATGAAACTCAAGGCCTCTTCCCAACCAATCCCTGAGATATATGAATTCTTCTACGATACCTAAGTTTCATGGTTACTCGAGAAGACTATGTTCACAACATGCTTGCGGACCACCAACACATCCCAATAAATAACAATTAAATCAGTGTATATTATTGTTACAGTATCAGGTAAATAAATAAATAAAAATTACTAAAACACATATAAAATAATCTCTATCGACCATCAGGTTCTATTGTGACCCATGAGATTTACTACAACAGGTTCATTCAGATCAAAAGCATCTCTAAACTTTTTTTTAGATCATTAGAACTAGTAATTGTTGAATCTTTTAAAACAATGAGACCATCTGTTGTGGTTATATTGACCAATTTTTTTCTTTCAGGAATAATAAATCATTTTATATGACAAAAAACATAGTGGTATTACATTCAAGGATTGAAAGATTTAGTATGTTGGAAAAATTGGTCTCACACATCGCATGTACATAATTTCACTTAAAAATTATTTAAATAATTATTATATACCATCCAAAAGTCTATTATGTTAAATTTAATACATATAATCATCTTAGTGTATACATCAAATAAAGGGGTTCCCTAAAATCTCAATAATGGGAGAAATAACCTAGTCAGAATAATGGACATAAGACAATATTACATGGTTTAGCATAATAAAAATCTCAATTTCATAATAAGGTTATCGTCACTTTAAGACTAATGGAAACATTTTATAATGTTATGAAATATATAATATACATTATATTGAATCATCATAAAATATTTTTTAAATACCTCTCATAGTTGTGAATAAATCTGGCGTCACATTTACAAATAAAATATGTGTATAAATCATAACAACATAAATGTAAAATATATATAGAATATTTTTCAAAAATAATACACATCATCTCCTAAGATATATCAAATTAGCAATTCCAATTTCAAGATATATTTTTTTACCCATCATCATATCATAAAGAACTCATAATCATGCATTCTTCATATAATCATAAATAATTATATTCCTGATATAAATGAATGGAATGAATTTTTTTCATTATGATTACATAAACAATACATTCATGATTAAAAGTATGGGTTCCCACATGAATAACATAAATAAATAATTTTATAAAAAATCATCTTGTTTTTTTGATATGAAACAAATCCGGATTAGCCATTAAAATCTTACGGAGATTAATGTTTTTTAAATCTATTTTTAAATGTCTGGGAAAAATATTTATTAATTGTAAAAATATGAATACCAATGAAATGAAAACATAGAGGACAATGGATAGTGATTATATGGGAATCATAATAAAATGTATGTAGAAAAAATGTTAATGATGAGGTAACTCAAAAAATAAAGGGTTGGGTTCGAGATTCCCTCTACCTTAAATAATGATTTATTTAATCAACTTTTCACCAAATTTATAATAAATTAGGATTAAAAACAAGTAAGGATATGTTAATAATGTTAATTTATTTCCACATTATTCAGTTATAATTATTATTTTCTTTTCTAAAAACTTTTTTTAAATGAAAACTATTTTGATATCATATCATCAATAAAGGAAAACTTCTTGTTTCACATTCTCTATTTATTTTAATGATCATTTATAGATAAGTAGAGGTAATTCATGAATAATAAAATATATTAAATTATATATTAAAATATTTTTTATAGTTCATACTATTAATCCATTATATTTTCAGTTTTCTAGGAGTTGTAAATTTGTTCATAGGTGGTTAAACGACTGTTGAAGAGACATTGTCAAAAGTGGAGAGAAGAGAAGCATGATATAAAAATATTTCATAAATACAGTTGTTATAGTTATTTAACATGGTTAGTAGAATGTTATAATTCAAATCAACTAATGTAAATATATTTTGGTTCCAATTGAATAATGAAAAAAATTTAATACATAGGAATATGTAATTAATAGTCGATGAAAAAATACCGGCTTATCAGCGATTCATATTCTCTACAACATACAAATCATTAGAAATTTAGAGTTTAATGACTCCAGAATCTCACCAAGGATTATAAGGGGATTATGGGAATGGTTTTGGGATTATAATTTTCTTTTTTATGTGTGGTAGTAGTGGATATCATGAGGATGGGAGAGGTGATATTTATAACTGAGGAGATGGTTATGATGAGTTTAACTATTAAATAAAATATTATAACCCTGGTAAATAGTTCGATAGAAATATTTCATGAATAGTGAAATATATTTTTACTAAGTGAAAGTATAGTATGAATTTTAAAACATTTTATTCCAAATTTATTTTTTTAGTCAATGGAAATGTGAAAAAGTGATAAGATATTATTTTAATGAAATAATATAAACTTTCAATTTTATAAAATACTTTTTTAGTTTGGAATAATTTTAATTGAATTTGTATTACTCATTTTATAAAATTTAATATCATTTTTCTCTATCTTATATTATTTGTATTTATTCCATTATTATTACCTTATGAATGATGAAATTTAAAAAGGACGAATTTAGAAAAAACAATAATTCTACTATTCAGGTAAATATTGACGTATTTCAGAAAATTACGTAATAACCACCCATAGTCTCATTCCATATTTTGATTCTAAAAATGAAATAAATTTTATACATATTATTTTCTATCATTGGTTTTTTTATTTTTAATAAAAAAATTATGATTTTTATAAAATTTATTATATTATAGTTTAATTTAAATGTACTTGTATTTTAATTTATTGCTCAATGTTGATATTTATTTTATGGAATTATATAATTTGTGCTTTCTTAAATTAACCATGATCGATATTATTTCAATTACATCATATAATTTATATGTGAAATTTCTTTTCCAAATTTTTCATGTTACTATATCAAAAGGCATGTTACTATTCTATCTATCAATTTTCAATTAAATTGGCCACATTTATATTCCAGTAGTCATGTTTCCTTCTATAAATATAAATTTATTCCTTAAAACATTGTTTTATATAATTCCTCAAAATGTTTACTATTTTATTATTTAATGATCTCAATTAATATATTAATATTTTGTATCATTTTTATTTTTTTATGGTGGGGTGATGATTCTAATAGATTAGAAGGATTCAAAATTTAATTCTTGAAATTTCTTTTTTTATCCCATTGTAATGTTGGAAATTTTTATGGATTTTGTTATTGATTAATGTATTGATACAAGCAATTGAAATAAAAAGATTTAGTATATTTATGTGTTTCATGTGTGTAATACTATTTAATATAATATAGCACACATTTATTTCAGGAACAAAACTCACTTATACTATTTGGTTTGTGGAATTATTCACCCCATAAAGACAATAATAATTTATAATTCAACTCCTATTATAAATTGAAAATCGATGGGGGTACTTCTATTTGATTATATCTTCTTGTTCCAATATCACTACTTTATAATTATAGTTCATCGACAACACGTTGTCAAGGTGAGTTGTCTTTTTGGGATGAAAAGTTTCTATATTTTCAAGTATCCAAACCAAATGATCCCCATTAGAGATTTCATTCACCATATTTACCACCTCCAGATTTTATACATTTAAGGGATTATGTATGTACTTATTCTGGAGAGGTATGCGGAACACAAAATGAACATGACACATTTTTATTAGATGATACATTTGTTATCCCCTTACTCATATGTTATCAATGATCATGGGGGTCCAATTTACCTATGTATATGCTTCCATTTCGTTCTAATTGACATGACATTCCTCCATTATGATATGTTAAATTTTTCTCTAACTTTAATTTTTAATCCCCATTGACATTTGTAAGGAAACCCCTTTTAATGATTTGAGAAATATTTTATATTTTATTATATGAATTGAACTATATTTCATTTCATTCATTAGATCAAATCTATGTATATTATATTTACTAACATCAACATAATAATTTAGGCATCTAAATATCTTCCCATACATAGCTTCATTTAGTGAAAATTTTATACAGGATTGTTTTTTTTTATTTTATGAGAACACAAATAATGGGAGATGTTGGTCCAATGATCCATTAAATTCCATTGAAAAGTATCTCAAAATGTCCCACTGACTTTGATGTGTTCTTTTACATTGGAAATAAACTTAGGGGTGATAGAATATACTGAAATTCAGTTTAGTATTTATATAATAATGAGGATTTCTTTATAATTATAATATAAATCATGTATCATGATCATAGGTGACCAAAATGGGTTCTCTATGAAACCTCACTACTTCCATTATGTATATCATCTATTATTGTTATATAAATAAATATTCCTAAATAGGATAGAAATTTGTTGTCTTTTTAAGTCAATCTATCCCAACACATATCACTTTACATCCTCTCGATGTCTTTTAAAGACTAGTGGAATAGTTTATTGTGTTTTTACAATGTCTACATGCGTATGGGAAATGATTAAATCACCCCCTTTGAATTTTGTAACTCTATATTAACATTTTGACATTCTAATAACTCAATAGTGTATTCAACGATATCCTTCTTTATGTTGTTCCACTAGATATTTTCTCGATGATCATGGAACATCATAGTAATTATAGTATGGATAGAGAGTGATAATATATGCGCATTATCCAATAAGTGTTTATTTTACATTGATGATGTTAACACACATAACCTAGTTCTAAACTAGATTACATCATCATTATTTATATGGAATTCAAGAAACACACCTCCTCAAATACTTCTACATTATTTTGAAGCTCATGATCATCCAATTGTGCCTCCTTGGTCTTCTCCTAGATAGATTGTATAGAAATCATTTCATGAAGGTAAGACATATTCCAATACTTTATAATTTACAAACCCATCATTTCAACATCCATTAAGATACAATATTTCACAATCCACCTCAGAGATAGTGTTAAAGGTATATTTTCTCTAATATCATTAGTTATGTTTTTTTTATTTTCTATGATGTTCTTAGATAGAGTAATGGTAGTCCTGGATCAGAACTAATGATCTTTATTAACACATCGTCATCTATTTATATGGGGTGATATAGTGTAGAATATTTTGATATGTATATATGTCACACTTATCACCATATAGGTTCTTCCACAAAATATTTAAATATAATATCAAAATTTTAACTCTACATTATACTTATGGAAGCTATACTCATTTATCATAAAATATTGTGAGGTTTGTGGTATTATTTTCTCATTTTTCATGATCATAAAACCAAACTAATTTTCTTTACATATCATTATATATCAAAAACCACATCCATTTGATAGTATTTTGAGACATTCATTGTGATTGTACTTTTCATGATCTCCTTAAAGAATTCCCCACATTCTTTTATCCATATATTTCATATCCATTTCCATGTCAACATAGATATTAGACTAGGTAATGATGATAAATTTCACATATTTCCCCGATAGTATACCACTATTCAAAGAAAAATAATGTATTTTTATGATATTGTTACATATAATACATTCCTCAATTCCATTTTCATGTGATGGGTCTGTATAAATTCTATCGCATGTGATCACGTTCTCCAATAATGTGAATTATTATATCTAGAATTCACACATTATTAGCATATCATACATTTTATCTATCATTAATGTCCCCATTACACTTTTCCAATGATCATCATGTTCATATATTATATTGAAAAAAAATAATAATATCATAATTAAAAAAATACAAATAAATACTTTTTATCGTCTTTAAAGAACCAGAACATTAATTCCCAGATGACTTTAGAGGCATTAGTTTGTTTAAAGGAAATCACAAAGAACTAATATAGTCTATTCATTGAATGAATTGGTAGCTTTGGAATATATTTCTTATTCAACATAAGTTGATGATATCCATAATAAAGATTCACATTTAATATCTATTTTGATTCTCATAGTTTACTAAACAATCATCAATCATTATAAGTGGATAATCATTTATAATAGAGATCTTGTTGAGCTCCCATTAATCAATAAACAACTGAAATAAACTATCTGGTTTCTTGAAAAATAATTCCATTTCACCCTAAGAAGATATAATTGGTATTATAAACCCTTTTTATAAATTTTATTGAGGTTTCCTCTTTAAATCCTATAATTTAATTGTGTCCATCCGATATAAGAGTGGTTTCATGAATAATCATTATTTATAACTCTACATCATGGTTTATGGGAATTTGTGAAATCTATTCCAGAATTAAATTAGTATATTCCATAAAAATGATTATATAATAAATACTTATAATTTCCTTCAAATAATCCATTTATGAATTTTATTTTTATTCATTGGTTATCAACACCCACACTGATGAGGGATTTTATAAAAGAGATCCATGATATTCCTTATATCTATTATAGGAAAACTACATATCATGGAATATAAAAAGAGATACATTTTCATGAATGTTTATGTTACATAAATATAATGAGATTTAATCCATGTGAACCGTATAATCAAATTCCTCCAAATGCAGTATTAAAATATTGACCGTAGGTTACTTCCTATTAAAATAAACAAGAGAATAGTATAAAACTTGGGTTTCATTTATTTTACCACTTGGTATTTTCATTGATATCTATAATTAATGGTATTAGGTTATTTTAAAAATAGTTCTTCAAAAAAATATTTAATGTAATTCATTGGACTACAATTAAGTACAAAATTTTCTATTCATGATTGAATTGAAGTGTACCTTATACGAAATAATTTTCATGAATGAACTCAGTGGCGGTGGAAGTATAAGATTTCCTTCCCTTCCTTGTTTTTTCTGTTTGTTGATGCAGACTACAATCAATAATAATTTGTTGGTCATGATATATTTTATATTTCCTTTTATCATAATAAATTTTGCATTGAACCATTGGTGGTTCCTTGGGAGGTTCCTTCATTTCCTCTATCACATTGATTGTATTCATTATTTACACTATAAAATTCATGGATAGGGTGTAATTATCTCCCTCGCATTAAGAATTCCCATTTACTGTTGTCGAAATTCCTATCATGGTTCAGCCAACATTTTTTACATGTGGAATATTGGATTTTTTTCTACCTTTTTAATTTTATTTTATATATTGTAAGTCCATATCTCATTTATTATATAAATAACCATGAGACCATATTCCATAATACATATCCACATTTAGATAATATAAAACTAATTTATCATAAATTCCAATGTTACATATGGTTATATCCTTTCAATGTTATAATTTTAGGCAAATAAAGAATATATTAAATTTTATATCATTGTTGATAACAGAAACTGAGGCCTATATTTCTATAAATGGGATTTCTTTTCTTATAAACCATGATAGAGTCACCATAATTTTTCATAATTTCCTAGAATTTATCTATCCATGTTTTTTTGAAGAGTTATATAGAATACATCTAAATAAAATCGTAGTAAATTCTTTCCAATCCATTTCTTCTAGTTCATCATTTGAATTTGTATTCAAATAACAATGGCTAGAATTGATGATCCTTTTTATCAAAATGGTATAATGATCAATATATTAATACATATAGTAATATTTGTGAACCTAAAATATCTTATCGATTGAGTTAACACATCATTCTATAACAATTGGATTAGATGATATATTAAATGTCACTATTTATTTTTTGAAAAAAGGACTATATAGATTGTTTCTTTTTCTCGGATGATTGTTAAAATTCCAAATTGGGTATATTATTATTCATAGTCTGAGAATGTTTCCTAACATTTTCAATAAATTTTTAACTCTAAATCTCAGGTAATTGGGTATTTCATTATGATAATCATTTAATTTAAACTCAAATGGTTTTTTGGTCTAAAAACTAATAATTCCCACAATTTTGGAAAAAAAAGAAATGGTTAGAAAAAATATATGTAAACAAATAATGAATGAATAACTTATTCTTATTTAAAAATTAATTGTAATGAAATTATATAATGGTGCACTATGTTTATACTTTTTCCGAAATGATGCTTCTAGGATCAAGTACATTATTCCTTTTTACATTAATATTCTTAATTACATTAATTATTTATCCTTTGTAATAGCTCTTATATAGTATGTTATTAAAAGATGCATCTCATCTGGGATTAACGAACAAGGTTTGTAGGAATACTTCTTGTTCATGGACCATGTTATTATTATATCAAGGACCAAACATCATATTTTGGGGTTTTTCAACTTAGGTACGGTTATTCTAGATCAACAAACACTTAAAGTATATATACATGGATTTATATGGTCATAATCAAAATTATCTTATACTTTAGTAAAAAAAGCATTCATTTATTTGGGATTTTCCTAATAGATTTAACTATAATTTACAACTCCTAATACAAAAATTATTATACAAACTACAATATCACGAATTTTATTAACATGGTATTACACCATTTTTATTAAAAATAACACAATAGTAATACATTCAAGGATGAAAAGATTTATTATCTAGGAAAATGTGTCTCATACATCTCATGTACATAATAACACATAAACTTTATTTAATTATTTCATATTAATCATTTTAAATTCTATCACATTCTACTTATTTAATGAAATCACTTGAGAATATAAATTAATGAAATTCATGAGATTAAAGCTTGGTGAGGGGAGGAATAACATAGGGGAATAAGGGACATTGAATCAATCATACATTGGTGAACATAATCAACATATTAATTTTACAAGCATGGGGTCATCATCATCTGAATGTTGGAAGTATTTAATAAAGACACTTAATGTGGAATATTAACAATAATTAAACATCATAACATAGATTTCAAATAATAAACACAGTTTCAACTAATTCTAGCATCATGTTAACACACAACATTTGCTCCAAAATAATTAAATAAAAATTCCTAAAAAATAAATCATCAAATGAACACATAATAGCCATAATATCATGATATATATCACATTATGAAATATATTGGTAGGATATATAATTCTAGTCCAACATATAACACCTTAAAATGCTCATAATCATTTATTCCATATTAAATGTATGAAAAATCAGTCATTAAATAAACTCATGGAATAGAAGGGGCGTCATAATGGATTTAGTAATAATGAATTCAAGAATAACCTATTGGATTCAAAAATTAATAATGTAAATAATTCATCATCTAGAATAGGATGAATTATTCAGTGAAAAAAAATAAATATGATTCAATTTGGTGTTTTGGAAATTAGTGTTTTTTTAAAACGATTTAGAATATAAAAGGGAAATTATTGTAGAATGAAATATTATAGATATTAAAATAAAATATACACTACTAAAATTTAAAGTAGTAGGTAACCCAAGAAGAAGTTGTTTGGTTGGAAATTACCCTAACCTAAAATCCATCTTTAGGTTGAAACTATTCCACATAAAGTGTACAAAAGCATACAAATATTAAAAACATATATCTAAAATGTTAAAAATTTAGTTTATGTAACAATAAATCCATTATAATTATTTGATTCCATTAAATAATATGAATTTTAAATATAAAATGTTTTCATATCATATTTTTTAAAATATTTCCATCTTCTATCAATTTTTCTATTTCTCAATAATGTAATTTTTACAAAAGTAAAATTAATTACAAAATTATATAATATATATTATCAAATATATATATATGTTTATATATTAAAAATTAATCAATTGATGCATTTAGATTGTTGTTGTTAGATATTTCAAAATTTATTCATTGGCAGTTAACTAACAATTTAAGAGGCATTGGAAAAAGTGCAGAGAATGGAATATTGACATATAAAAACTTCATAAATTTAGTCATTATAGTAGTTTAACATTATTAATTAAATTTTTGTATAATTAAAAAATAAATCTAAAATTATTTTGGTTTCAATGGAATGTTGAAAATGAGATGGAGAATTGGAAAATATGATATAGAGTTAATGAGAACATAGACACTTCTTGATGTTGTTTCTGCCATATGACACAAATTTCCTTCAATAAATATATTTTAGTTACTCTATAATGTTTCTGAAGATTATAATCGGCATAAGGGAAATAATTAGGAATGATTTTTTTTGCTATGATAAGTGGGGGATGATTAATTTTTCAATTATGGGTTGTGGGGTTATTTATACTTGAGGAGAGGGGTATTCATTAGTTATAATATTGAAGAAAATATAATATCCTAGATAAAACATCAAATATTCATATTATTTACATTATGAAATAAATTTTGATTAAATAACATTCTTTTTATACATTCAAAAAATTTATTATTGGAATTAATTTTTTAAATCAAATGGAATTGTTGAAAAATTAAAGAATATTATTCTAATGGAATAATATATAATTTGGACTATAAAATATACTTTTTGGATATATATTTTTAACTAAATTCAAACACCTCATTTTATCAAATTAAATATATTTTTCAATTCAAAAATTCTAGAATTTATTATTTCATTATTACATAATGAGTAATTTAATTTAAAATTAACTGGTTAAGGAAATAATGTATTTTCAAATATAAGTATTTCAAAAAATTACAAACAATTAATCCGTTAAAAATATGATTTTATTATTATAAAATTTATTTCATTTTATAAAAATTAATTTTTATAATATGTAACAGTAATTTTTAATATAAAAATAATGTTATTTTAAAAAGATAAATGAAAATAAAAATTTTTAGAATTTATCTTATAATTTTTTTTTTCAATCTAGATTTTTATTTTTTGGAAATATAATATATACTTTTTATTAAATTACTCATGATAAGTATTATTTAGATTATATTTTATTTTTATAGGTGATATTACTTTTCCAAATGGTCATGTTACAATTCCCATTTTTAGGTTATTATTCTAATAGATATGTTACTATTCCAATGGTTACATTACTATTTGATTGGTCATATTACATTCTATAAATATCTTTTAATTTATTCTTATATTATTCAATATAATTCCACTAATGTTTCCATATTTTACTTTCAAATTTTGTATTGGATTATTAATTTTATGTTAATTTTATATAGTTTTTATGTATGGTTGTTGGTTCGAGTAGATTGTAAAGATAAAAATATTTACATTCTATAGGTTCAATATTTTTTTGAAATTGTAAATTTACATGTTTCCATGGGTATTAGATATAGCGAATTTGATGATCATTATTATTAAAAAAATCATTTGTTTTCCATGTATTTATGTGTATAAAACAATTCAATATATATGATATGAATTTATCCTAGAACAGGTATCTCATATAAAATATAGTTCATTATAATCTCCCCCTCTATAAATTCCATACCTAAAATTTTAAATCATATTCCTTAATGAGAATAGGTGAGGGTAAATTTTTTTCCACTATTTCATCTTATTCCCACATCCCCTATTCAGGTTTATTTTATTTCCACAACATTTTCAAATTTTATTTGTCTTATTGAATAGAAAATTATATCTACAATCCATGATCTACAATTTTATTTTCCTCATATGAGAGGTAATTATCCAATTATTTCACCTCTAAATTCAGTACATGTGGGGGATCTTGTATCTACTTTCTCTGGAGAGATATGTGGAACAAATCATAACCTATAGATATATTTACATGATGTGATGACTAATAGGTTACTACTTCTATGTGATCAAGGATCTCAATGGGCATAATCTATACAGTTCTATGATTCCAATTCATTCAAAATTACAGGCTTCTCTTCCATGTTGATATTGAAAGAAATACATTTTCTCCCACTTTATAATCTAAGTCCCATTTATTTTTTCAGCATATCTATTTTACAAAATCATATCATAATTTATATGTTATTGGATGGAATGAAAATTTTTCCATAAATTATTTTCTCTTATTAGTTCTAGGAAGATTCTATTAAACAAATCCATCCCAAAAAATCGGATTTCCACATCACTTTCCATATGGAAATTAATATAAACCTATTTGAATTATTTAGTGGAAGATATTGTTTTATAATAACTGAACTACTGATATATATTGACCCCATAATCCCTTAAATATAATTGAGTAAGTTACTAATATGAACATAAGAATTTTAATATTCCATTTAGAATATCCATCATTTCCCAGGTGGCAGGAAATACTAAAATAAAATTTATTATTCAAATCATGTTGAATACTTCTCAATAAATTATATGTAAACATTGGATCATAATCCAAGATGATCGAAAGTGGTTACCCATGCATCCTCACAACTTCTATTTTTTATATCTTCGAAATTTTTTTAATAAAAACATTATCCTTATAAATTAGCTGGTCTGTTTTCTTGGTGATTTGATCCATCACAACCAGCGTCAAATTCCTTTTGTTAGATGTCTTTGAGAAATAGTGAAAAAGTTAAAGTTGATGTTTTCCAATATCCATGTGGGTATCTAAAATGGATGAATCATTCCCCATAGACTTATATAGCTGTTTATTAACCTTTTAAAATACCATGATGTTCGAGGTGCATTCAACGGTATCCATCATCATATTTTACTAGCATAATTATTCTCAATAATCAGGTCTTGTCTTAGTATTTTCATGAACGATAGAGAAATATGAGTCATGTTCATTTTCTTATAGGATATTCTATATCATATTTTATTTAGTTAAGGAATTAATATTTCCAAATCAGATGACATTATCTTCATTGACGTTGAATTCATAAAGATTCCCCTCCATTATTCATACCCCATTCATTTGAATATCTAGATCCAACCATTGTGACTCCTTGATATTATACGATATTTTTGGTTTTGAAATAATTTGGGAATGTTTAGATGTATTACTAGACATTATTATTTCCAAATAAACCAATTTCTTATCCATGAATATGATGTCTTTATCATTCCACGTCTTAGATAAAGCAGATAATTATTTTATTCTCAGTGAATTTACTTCTTATTTCTCCTTTTTATGAAATTAGTAAATACATAAATCATAATACATAATTATATATATCCATCATCATTGATGCATGGTCAGCACATTCTATGTGAATGTATACAAGAGAAACTTTGTTATCATTTTCTATTACATAGATCTCACCATATTGGATGTTCCACCGAATCATCATGGTAGAGTTGAAAACATCAATATCTCGATCAAGAGTTTTGTATTTATGATCACGAATCATTATATTTGTTTATTCCTAGGATATAACATTTCAATGCTCAATGATTACACAACTCAATCATTTTTTATTAATCATTATACATATAAAAATTTTCATCACATGATGTTATTATCATTACCTAAAAGTGATAACACATTCCTTGAGATATATAAATATTTCATTAAATTCTCCTATCCAATAATTAATTAACCATTTCTCTGTTAACTTTGTTAAAATTCATGAAAATCATTGGGTATTTCTTACAAATATTCAATATTACAACACTAATATAAGAAGAAAATAGACGTTAATAGCACTAGTGGGTCATGGAGAATCTAATATTTTATTTTTCATTGTGGGGCAATAGGAATTCCCACACATGTGCTCATGTTCCCTAGGAGTGTGACTTAATGAATATAATAGTATCAATTGTTCAAAAAAATTAAATATTTTTATTTATTAATGTTCCTTAAAAAATCCATAATGCACTATATATTACAAATTTCTCTTTGGGTAAATTATAATATCATCGATAAAGACTATAATTTTTTTTACTATCTAAATAATATATTGATCAAATCCTAGAATGTTATAGGGGAATTGGTATGATTATAAGAAATCACTACAAACTCAAATTTACGATACAATTTATGAAATGTTTCCTTCTAAATATATTTCTTCTTTGCATTCATTTGATGATATACAAATTGACGATCCACCATTGAGATTTAATCATCTCCAACTCTTTTATCAAAAAAATTCATCAGTACAAGGTTGGGGAAACTAGTAGTTTATGGTGATTTTATTAATCACATGGAAACTAATAAACAAAAACATTTATGTATATTTTTTTTAACAAAGATAACAATAACACACTAAGGATATATACTGGGGTTTATGAACCCTTTGACGAAATGATCTTATATAAATTTATTTGACTCATCCCATTTTAATGGGGACATCCTATAGGGGTATTTGGATATAGGATTTGATCATGGTTTATTATATTTTTTTAATTATACTTCATGATCTGGGGGACATCAAAAAACACTCTAGGAAATTTATAATTTTATTCCATCACAATATGATTCTTTAAATGGTTTATACATTACATTGAAAATAAAATTGAGGTATGCCATTTTTTTCACATGTTATCAACACCATCATCATTTATGAATTTTATAAAGGACATTCATGTACATCCTTACAATATATAAGTACATGGGATGTTTTTCAATATAGAATATTATTTCATTTTCTCAATTGTTTATGTGATCTCTATATAAATTGATCCAATCCATGCCTAGTGTATTGTTAATTTACACAGTGGAATGGATACAAATATTCATTGGATGACATTTTCTTCATGAACTGATAGGATATAGGAGCAACACATTGGATGCATTAATCGTACCACTATGAGTTTTTATGCATAACTATACTTAAATGAATCAAGGATTTGATTTAATATTTCTAAGATACCTATATGATATGAAGTAAATAATATAATAATATTAAAATAAATCATTTTCTATTATTGATTTAATTGGATGTGAACTATGTAAGAAATAATTTTTAACATCCACCTCAGTTGTGGATAAAACATATGCTATCGCTTTATTCAATGATTTTTTTTCGTTTTTTAATGATGATTACACTAATAGACATATGTTTTAGCACTATAACATGATCCAAGACATATTAATATTTATTGTATTAAATTATTTGTTCACCCACATTGTCCTTAAACAATAGGAATTTCTCTAACCATTTTTATTTGAAGAGTTATAGGGAAATAATAGTTAAGAAATAACTTCTTAAATTATTCACACTATATTTCATTTATTTTAACTATTATCTTACTATTAATTATCAATTAAAATAATTTATTATCCTCTCAATATAATATATAGACCACCATGGTTTCATTAAACTTCTTAGTTAAATGGATCATTGAAATGTTCTCCATGGATTTGACCCATAATTCTATGACATATTGATCATAAGATCTGCTAAACATCAATTGTCGTTTCCATATAAATGACTCATTGTCTAACACCTCAATCATGGGTAAATGTGGTAATTTAATATAATTAATTTTATTTCATATAATGATAAGGATGGGAAAGAATAACCATGATGTTTTTTACACTTACTCCCATGGAATTGGGGATGTCATTCAAATAATCATTCTAGTGTCATTCATATGGGGTGTTGGACTTATTTGTCCTAGTTCCTCATTTTTTCTATAATATAAAATGTCTGATAACCCGTAATTTTACAAATCATGAAGAGATAATTTATTATTATCCACTAATTAAATCAAAATTCATATTTTATTAAATCTAGATGATTATTCTTTTTATCAAATGATGATTCACAGATCATATACATTGAACATTTTCTAACATTATGATGAATAATTTCTTTTTATATATATCATATATAATTATTTTTTTATACATTGTGATTAAAATAATAATTTCTCTTGGGATTTTTAAACCAAGATTCCATAAAGGCCTCTGTTTATGCCTTAGGTGATGATAATTTAAATTCATAATCCACCCGTGTTGATGTTATTAACCCTAGGTACTATTGTACCAGGTCCATATCCACATGTAATATGCATATAGGGATTTCATTTCTTTGAAACCAAAAACACTAATACATTACCAAAATTAGGATATTTACCTATACATAGACATATATGTGCACGTTTCAGTAACAATTCATAATCGCAATTCTTTAATTAAATAACCAATCCTCTGATATCCAGTATAGTGACCCAAGATTTTCATAAATTACTATTAAATCATTTTTATGATAATATCTTATTATTAATATTTTCAAGGATCAAAAGGTTATGTATCTTTAAGAAATCAAGCTCATAAAAACATATACCAAGAAAAATGTAAAAAAAATTGTAAATCATTCTACTTTATCCACCTACAAGATCACACATTATCCGTAGAACATTTAATCGCCTAACGATATACATAAATGGAATGGGTGAGCTAAAACCTAGTAAAGAGATGAATAACATGTCAGTAATAAGGGACATGATTCATTAGTATATGGGTAAGAATAATCATCAACATAATTGAATAATTATGGGATCATCAAGATAATAATGTAGGAAAAATGTTATAAATTTATGAAATGTAAAATATTAATAATAATTAAACATTATTAAATAGTTTTCAAAAAAATCACATAGTATTTCACGAAGATAAAATCATGTACACACATTACGTAGATGAATAAATCATAACTTCATAATTATAAACAAATATAGAATCTTGTTCATAAATAATATAGATATTCATATTAGATATATCATATTAATGAATTCATTGGAGATAAATATAATTCATGTCCCACCGATCACATCATTAAATTATTATAATCATTCATGACACACAATACATATAACAATCTTAGTAATGAAATAAACAATTAAATTGAAGCGGGTTCCGTAATGGTATTGTAAGTAATTAATTTATTAATAAAAATTTTGGTTACAAAATAACTAAAATATATTATATTTGATTATAAAACATCATCATTCTAGAGTGGATAAGAAAGAACTCCAGAGGAGTAAACCTGAGGTTTTGGAAATTAAAATCTTTTTGAAAAATATATGTGAACGACAAGGAAAACATTAAAAAATTGTAGAAACATTTATATACCTAAAAATAAAAATTAATTTATTGATAATGAACTTTTTAGGAATATTATATAAACATAAATACCAAAATAATTTGAAATATTAGTTAAATGAAAAATGAATGTGTATGGTTTGACAATCCCCTTACCATAAATCCCACAATATTTCATCCATCTCCAACCTCCTGTACAATAATCCTAGGAATATTAAAAATATGTTACAATATGATTAGTTTTTTAATTTATGACACTATTAATCCATTATAATTATAGTATTATTTTTTATTATATAATTTAATAAATGTAACATGTTTTGATTTAATGATTTCATTATATTGTCATGTGTTATTTAAATATTACTATTTATGTTAGAGGCCATTGATACATAGTATCTTTAATTACATTAGAATATAATTATTTTAAAAAGATATATATATATATATATTATATTAAAATGAATTTTGTGGTGGTTAGAGCGTTGGAAATGTCATCATATATGGTTATCCAACAATTGACAAAACACTATTAAAAGAGGAGAAAATAAGATATTGAGACATAAATATATATTTAATATAGACATTATACATGATTAATGTAACATACCAAGTATGTAATGAATAATAGATACTTTTATCTATGTCTATTAATGATTAATATAGTGTTTTAGAGGCTTAAAATGAAAATAAACACAATCTAATGCATGGAATACACTAATATTCTTAAAAGATTGTTTCACTGCCTTTTGATGGCAAACCCTTTTTAAATATATATTTTGACAATTTTATAAGCTATGTTTGTCAAAATAAAATTATTATTTTTGATTGGGACATTAAATTTACTTTGTGTGAATAATTGGTATTTTTCCGATAAAGTTCTTTTTTTAATGAATAGTGAAAAATGTTGTATTTTAGTTCAAAACCTCTTTTTAATATAATTTATTTATATGATTAGATTATCTTTTGAATTGGTTTTGAAGTGAAATTAGAATATATTTTTACCATTTTATCCAATGGTGGTCATTGGAATCAATTTCACTTTGAAATTGTACTTAAACTAGTGTCAATCATTTGATACTATTTGTTTCATAAAAACACGCTATTTGTCATGACAGTGGGAATTAGTTATTAAATTAATTAATGAAACTTACATGTTTTGAAATTTGTAAAATAGACATCATTTTTGAATTCGTAATATCAAATATATCTTAGGGTGAAGTTTTGGTATCTTTCCGAAAAACATCAATTTTTGATGAATAGTGAAACCACTAAGTGGTAGTTAAAGAAACTGATTTTTCATTTAAATGAAACATTGCCACTTCTGTGGTTTGATTTTCAAGAATCCGACATAAATGGTTGTAATTTAGAAGTAAAATTTGGTTCAATGAGATTAAAATAATTTTTTGGTGAACAGTAACTTTTAAGTTCTTAATCGTGATTAGTGGTAATTAGTGTAGTTTTAGGTAAAAATAATGTTTTAATAATATGAGATGAGCTTGACACATGTCCTACCCTCATTGGATGTGTCATGGCCGACCAAGACAATCAATGGGTCAACATGCGGACCCCATGGAGCCACTTTGGCTGGGAAATGACATAAATAACTTTTTATTTAATGTTAAAGTAAAAATGACACAAACAAGAAATGTTTTACTAAAAAAAAATTTACATGGGGTTATACAAGTCATATTTTTTACTATAAATATTCATTGGAAATATAATAATATTTCCTAATTCATAGTAAATTTTTTATAATTTTTAGACATTAAATAAATTAAATTATTTATGACATCATGATGATGCAGCGATTACCTCATTAATAAAGGATTTAAATAAAATGAAATGATAATGTAAAATCAATGACCTACATATGTCCAAAACCTATTGGATGGGTGTATTTCGAACCCTTATCACCTTACCCTCGAATTATATCAATCTGGGACCTTTTGAATCCTAAAATCATTTTCAAATAAAGTATCATTTCCTTACTTTCCAAGAGTGCCCCTCCTCTCCTCTTACAAAAGGCCCCCACCTCTACCTCCTTACCCACACTCCCAAAGCCTTTGGCTCGGCGAACCCTTCCCATTTTGTCTCTCCACTTCCCTCTCTTACTCCTTGAAGCCTAAAATTGGGCATAAGTCTTCCCAAGGAAGCCTTTGAGCTCAAACCAATGGGAGTTACATGATTTTAAGGTAATGTCTTCACTTGTGTTGTTTTGTTTTATTTTTCTTCTCCAACCCCCTAAACTCTTTTTATTCGTTTCATTTGTAACAACTCCAGTATCTTCAATATAATAGGATGTCGTTATAAGAAGGGTTCGAGCTACACTTACACACACCTACATCTAATGGTTAATGGACATACTGTTTCCGTGGATGGTGAATTTATGCCTCCCGAAATGATGATTGTTCAAAATTCTTTTAACACCTTCAAAGGTGTCCATTAAGATGTCACTATAATTATATATGATATATAATATGTTTATGTTTTCTTTAAGCTTCTGTATTTTTCATTTTCGGCATACCTTTATGGTTTCCATTATGGGTAAACGCGATATCTTCATTTAAGGAAGTGCGGACTACCGCCCCCTCAAAGTGATTTGATTCGTTAAATAACATATGTGGGACGTATAAAGGATGGAGTTATGATATAATATATGATATTACACTGGAATTATAATATACCTTTATATCATTATGATTCCATTCTATAAAATATGAAATAGAAATGAAAGTAGCGTTCATGCGTACGTACGGCTTACCGTCTCCATGAACGGTGCATTTCATTTCTTACCTCTAAATGATTATGTAATATTATAAATACATGCATGTACTGGATATATATGACATATATGATATATACATCATGAATACCATTCTGGATATAATGGATACATGAACAACTTGTAATTATAAAGGGTTTATTTTTTTTACTCAAGTACCAATGATCGTTAAAACAAACGTTATTAACTTAAATAGTTACATAGTGTTCATGAAATGGCAATAAGTGATATAAAAGGAATAATGAACTTGAAAAAGTTTCTTAAACAAGTATAAATTAACTCAAGTTTATTATCCAGGACATTAAAGAATGATCGAGTCAAGTCGGACCTGAGGTATGGGACTTCGTCTCAATCTCCTTTCATTAAGGCATATTTTTTTATACAGTGTATAAACCCCTTTGACTTTTACGTTTATTAAAAAGGAATATTTTTTATACGAAGTGTTTACTAAACGACAAAAGGGAATGTTTTTGTCGTATGTATTCAACGACAATGACTTCTCCGCCGCTGTGACCATTATTTGAGTTTCGGCTTCCTCTACAAGTCATACCTTCTTTTTAAAAGAAAAATAAATACAATGTTTTACTTTTCTTTTATTTTGGTAATGAAAATGGTTTTCATAATGTTTTTATTATATCAATGTGTTGTATTGAAATCTTGTGATTGAAATGTGGAAATGTTATGTTTCCTTTATGCATGTTTTATTTGATACAATTATGTTATGGTTCATGGAAATTATTATGAAGACGGGTGGTTCCGTGATAGACTAAGGGTGGGTGATCCTGATATAGCTCTCCAATGCATTGGTTAACGCGAAGGAGTGAAAGATTAAGGTTTCTTCGAAGAGATTTTGGGAATTTACTGTGATCGGTATTCCAAACGTAACCAAGAGGGTTACTCCCTACGTAAGAATGTTATGAATGCCTCAAGTTAACTTTATGTCTTATGATTTCTATGATTTATTCATGATTTAATGAGGTATATTAAAGTGATTATGTTTTATGGGTAAAGTATGATTTCATTCTTATGTATATATGTACCCATGTTTCCTTTCCATATTTTTATATCCCTTACTGAGCTTTTTATGCTTATCCCAAATTTTTTTGAAATTTTTTTCACAGATCAAGGGAAAGGTACATGATATGATGATAGTGTCAAGGAAGTGTCAAGAAAGAATCCATGTTTTATTTTAAATATGTTTCCATTGATGGGAAAGAAGAATACTATCTTTATGTAACCACCTTGTTTATATTTGGAATGTAATGCAGGTTTTATGATCTAATTCTCTAAAACTCAAAACCCGAAAAAATCTTCAATGTGTAATCTTGTAATAAATCAAGATTAAGTAAGGTTTAAGGCTGGGGCCTTATAGTTGGTATCAGAGGTCAGTTTTGATTACTTTAGGAGTTATAATTCTATTAAATGATTATCCAAAAATATTTTTTTTATGGTCAAATTGAAGTGATATAGCATTTGAAGATTACCATGTTGCTTCATCTAAGACATGTTTGTTCAGAATGGTTTTCCGTAGAGGAAATAGGGAAGCAGTGCTAGGAAGGCATATAGAAGGAAATAACCTTCCAAATCAGTATCCTGAGATGGTCAGAATTGGAACTGAACAGTTTGTTGCAGTAATGGCGCAGTTGACTCAAGCGAAAATTCGCGGTGGTATCCATGCACGAGATCAGCCAGATCAACCGCAGAGGAACATGTCAGTGGTGGAACATTTCATGAGGCAACATCCCCCATCATTTAGAGGATCATCTGACCATGTTCTAGCTGAAGGGTGGATTAAAGCACTGGAGAATTTTTTTGATGTCATGGGGTGTTCAGACAATCAAAAGGATAGTCTTTCTATTTACCGTTTGGAGGGTGAAGCATATCAGTGGTGGTTTATGGTTAAAAATATCAGGGACACTGATGAGATTGATGCTCTCGACTGGGATGAATTCAAAGGTATGTTTCTTGAAAACTATTTTCCTAAGTCTGTTCGACTTAGGATGGAAAAACAATTCTTATAATTGAGGCAAGAGGAAGAATCAGTGGCTACCTATTAAGAAAGGTTCACTCTATTGGCAAGGTATGCTCCAAATTTTATCTGAGACCTTGATAGTAAAATCAATCGTTTTTACTCAGGATTAAAGCCAAAATATCGAAGGGAATTAGCTTATCGTGAGTTTAAAAGTTATGAAAAGCTTGTTCGATGTGCTGAGAAGGTGGAAATGGAGTTTGACGATGACCAAGTGTTCTATAACAACCAACAGAAGAAGAGACTGAGGTGCAAGGAGAAAGGTAATAATTCTTCAAAAAAGTCTGATGGTAAGAAAACTATGTTTCCAGTTTGTGATAAATGTGGCAAAAGGCATGTTGGGGAATTTCTTATGAATTTTGGAAAGTACTACCAATGTGGTAAGATGGGACATAAGGCTCGTGATTTCACTGAAAAGGATTAGGGTGATGGTAATACCAAATTTGATTTACAATTAGTGAAATTTTATAAGTGCAATGAGATGGGTCACTATGAAAATGAGTGTCCGAAAAAGAGCTTGAGTGATGGGAAGCAGTTAGACTACAAGAAGAAAGGGATAGTAAAATATTTTGCAACAACTTCAGCAGATGTTGGGCCATCAAATGAAGTTGTATCAGGTACTTTGTTTGTCTTTTCAGATTATGCCAGTGTATTGTTTGATTCGGGGTCTACACATTCTTTCATCTCTGAAAACTTTTCTAGTAAAATATGAATACCATCTCAAGAAATGACTCATGAACTTGTGGTTAAGAGACCTGGGGGAAATGATGAGGCAAAAAGAATTTATAAGAATCTTCCTATCCTCATCTGTGGAAAGAACCTACTTACAAACCTTATTGTTCTACCTCTTGTAGAGTTTGATGTTAATCTGGGTATGGATTGGTTCTCTATTTACCATGCTAAGATTGACTGTAGAGATAAATAAGTTTCGTTTCAGAAATACTTTCAGTTTGTGTACAAGAATGAACCCTTACTGTTGATAACATATCAAGAGGCCAAGAAACGTGTCAAATATGGAAATGAATGTTACCTTGCACACATCATTGAAAATAAAGGAACTGTTCAGATTAATGATGTGCCAGTGGTAAATGAGTACCCTAATGTTTTTCCTAATGAGTTTCCATGAATAATACCAGATCGGGAAGTTGTGATTACTATTGACTTAGTCCCTGATGCTAAGCCAATTTCAAAACCCCCTTATCGAATGGCTCAAATTGAACTTTTAGAGTTGAAGGATCAATTGCATGATTTATTAGAGAAAGGTTTCATTCGACATAGCACATCACCATGGGGTGCTCCTATTTTATTTGTTAAAAAGATAGATGGTTCTATGAGACTATGCATTGATTATAGAGCCTTGAATAATATCACTGTTAAGAACAAATATCCTTCTCCTCATATCGATGATTTTTTTGATCAGCTCGAGGGAGCTCAGTATTTTTCAAAGATTGACCTGATATCGAGGTACCATCATCTGAAGGTAAAGGAAGCAGATGTTCCGAAGAACGCATTCCGTACAAGATATGGCCATTATGAATTTGTAGTAATCCCTTTTGGGATAAAAAATGCACCTGCTGTATTCATGGAATTAATAAATTGAATTTTCAATGAGTTCTTGGATAAGTTTTTGGTGGTTTTCATTGATGATATTTTGGTGTTTTCTAAAAGTAAATAAGAACATGAAAGACATTTAAGGGTCATTTTTCAAACATTGAAAGAAAATAAATTGTATGGGAAATTCAGCAAGTGTGAGTTTTGGTTGCAACAAATTTCATTCCTTGGTGATATTGTCTCTAAAGATGGGATAATTGTTGATCCTGCAAAAACAAAGGTTGTTGAAGAATGGCCAAGACCCACAAATGTAACAGAGATTCTTAGATTCCTTGGTATGGCAGGTTATTACAGAAGGTTTGTTAGAAATTTTTCACGGTTATCTCGTCCAATGACTAAGCTAACTTGGAAGGGTGTTAAGTTTATCTGGACAAAAGAATGTGATGATTGTTTTCAGGTACTGAAAAGAAGATTGGTGAATGCTCCAGTTTTGGCACTACCTTCCAGGAATGGTGAATTTGTTATATATAGTGATGCTTCATTGAAAGGACTTGGTTGTGTCCTAATACAGAATGATCATGTAATTGCTTATGCTTCACAACAGTTGAAAACTCATGAGGTAAAATTACCCTACACATGATTTGAAATTAGCTGATGTTGTTTTTTCTTTAAACATTTGGAGACATCATTTTTATGGAGTAAAGTGTGAAATATATAATGATCACAAAATTTTAAAGTATATATTCACTCAGAAAGAATTGATCATGAGACAAAGGAGATTGCTCGAATTAATCAAGGATTATGATTCTACAATTCATTACCATCCGGGAAAAGCAAATAAAGTGGCTGATTCTTTGAGTCGAAAAAGTAATGCTTCATTAGCAATGTTGGGTTTGGAACATGATCCTTTGGTTAAGGATTTGATGAACGTTGGCATAGAAGTTTTTGGTGCAGGATGTTCTTCTGTTTTCTTTCAGGTATCAGTGAGATCATCTCTATCAGACAGAATCAAGCAAGCACAGTATCAAGACAATGAGTTGCAGAAAAAGGTAGAGCTGGTTCAGAAAGGTAAGTTGCATGAATTCAACATTGATAATGATTGTGTTTTGAGATTTGGGATAAGATTGTGTGTGCCTTGTGATTCACAGTTGAAGCGAGAGTTGTTATGTGAAGCTCATAGTTCTCCGTTTTCAGTTAATCATGTCAGTACTAAGATGTACAGAGATCTGCGGGAGTATTACTGGTGGGATGGAATGAAAAGATATATTGCTGATTTTACAGTGAAGTGTTTGACATGGAAACAGGTTAAAGAAGAGTGGAAGTTACCGAAAGGGATGCTTCAGCCTTTACCAGTGCCGGAGTGGAAATAGGAGAATATATACATGGACTTTGATGTGGGATTACCGAAGACATCTCGAGGTAATAATGAAATCTGGGTTATTGTTGATCGCTTGACCAAATCTGCTCATTTCCTTGTCATACGAGATACTTTTTCCCTGGATCAACTTTACCGTTTTTATCTTATAGAGATTGTTAGGTTAAATGGAGTTACTTTCTCCATTATATCTGACCACGATCCCAGGTTCACTTCTAATTTTTGGAAAGGCCTTTAGAAGTCATTGGATACTGAATTAAATTTTAGTACAGCTTTTCATCCTCAATCAGATGGGCAGTCAGAACGAACAATTCAGACATTGGAGGATATGCTACAAGCTTGTTCTATGGATTATCAGGGAAGTTGGGACCAACATCTTTCTTTGGTTGAATTTTCATATAATAACATTTTTCATTCTAGTATACAGATGGCACCATTTCAGGAATTATATGGGAAGCGGTGTCGAACTCCAGCTTTCTGGGATGAAGTGGGTGAAAGGAAGTTGATGGGACCAGAATTGGTAGAAGAGTTGGCAAAAAAAGTTCAGCTGATACAGAAACACAGGAGAACAGCTCAGAGTAGGCAGAAGAGTTATGCGGACAACAGGAGGAAGGATCTCTCTTTTGAGGTAGGTGATCATGTTTTTCTCAAAGTATCACCATCGAAAAGTGTGATGAGATTTGGTAAGAAAGGAAAGATGAGTCCAATGTTCATTGGACCATATGAAATTCTGGAGAGAGTTGGATCAGTTTCATACCGGGTGGCTTTACCTCCGATTTTATCTCAGGTACACAATGGTTTTCATGTTTTTATGTTGAGAAAATATATTCCAGATCCATCTCATGTTTTCAGTCCATAGGTAGTTCAGCTGGAAGAGAACCTATCATATGAGGAACAACCGGTCCAGATTATTGACCATAGGGAGTAAGTGTTACGAAATAAGGTGATTAATCATGTAACGGTTTTGTGGAAAAACCACATGATGGAAGAGGCAACATAGAAATCTGAAAATGCAATAAGGGATAAGTACCCCCATTTATTCGATAAGTAAATAAATTTCGGGGATGCAATTTTCTAAAGGGGGTAAGGATGTAACATCCCAAGTAATTAATGAATAATATATATTTTTATCTATGTCTATTAATTATTAAGATAGTGTTTTAGAGGCTTAAAATGTAAATAAATACAATCTTATGCATGGAATACACTAATATTCTTAAAAGATTGTTTTACTACCTTTTGATGGAAAACCCTTTTTAAATCTATATTTTGACAATTTTATAAGCTATTTTGGTCAAAATAAACTTATTATTTATGATTGGGACATCAAAATTTACTTTGTGTGAATTTTTGGTATTTTTCCGATAAAGATCATTTTTAATGAATAGTGAAAAATGTTGTATTTTAGTTCAAAACCTCTTTTTAATATAATTTATTTATATGATTAGATTATCTTTTGAATTTGTTTTGAAGTTAAATTAGAATATTTTTTTACCATTTTATCCAATGGTGGTCATTGGAATCAATTTTACTTTGAAATTGGACATAAACTAGTGTCAGTCTTTTGATACTTATTGTTTCATAAAAAAAAGCTATTTGTCATGACAGTGGGAATTAGTTATTAAATTAATTAATGAAACTTACATTTTTTGAATTTTGTAAAATAGACATCATTTTTGAATTCATAATATCAAATATAGCTTAGGGTGAAGTTTTTGTATCTTTCTGAAAAACTTCAATTTTTGATGAATAGTGAAACCACTAAGTGGTAGTTAAAAAAACTGATTTTTCGTTTAAATGAAACTTTTCCACTTCTGTGGTTTGATTTTCAAAAATCCGACAGACATGGTTGTCATTAAGAATTAAAATGTTGTTCAATGAGATTAAAATAATTTTTTGGTGAATAGTAGCTTTTAAGTTCTTAATCGTGATTAGTGGTAATTAGTGTAGTTTTAGGTAAAAATAATGTTTTAATAATATGAAATGAGCTTGACACATGTCCTACCATCATTGGATGTGTCATGGCCGACCAAGATAATCCATGGGTCAACTTGGGGACCCCATTGAGCCACTTTGGTTGGGAAATGACATAAATAAATTTTTATTTAATGTTAAAGTAAAAATTACACAAACATGAAATTTTTTACTAAAACAATTTTTACATGGGGTTATACATGTCATATTTTTGACTATAAATAGTCATTGGAAAGATAAAAATATTTCCTACATGATAGTAATTTTTTTATAATTTTTAGACATTAAATAAATTTAATTATTTATGGCATCATTATGATGCAGCGATTACCTTATTAATAAAGGATTTAAATAAAATGAAATGATAATGTAAAATCTATGACCTACACATGTCCAAAACCTATTGGATGGGTGTATTTCGAACCCTTATCACCGTACCTTAAAATTATATCAATCTGGGACCTTTTGAATCCGAAAATCATTTTCAAATAAAGTAACATTTCCTTATTTTGCAAGAGTGCCCCTCCTCTCCTCTTATAAAAGGCCCCCACCTCTACCTCCTTACCAACACTCCCAAAGCCTTTGGCTCGGCAAACCACTTCCCATTTTGTCTCTCCACTTCCCTCTATTACTCCTTGAAGACTCACTTTGGGCATAATTCTTCCCAAGGAAGCCTTTGAGCTCAAACCAATGGGAGTTACCTGATTTTAAGGTAATGTCTTCACTTGTGTTGTTTTGTTTTATTTTGCTTCTCCAACCCCCTAAACTCTTTTTAGTCATTTCTTTTGTAAAAAATACTGTATTTTAAATATACTAGGATGTTTTTATATGAAGTATTTGAGCTACACTTACACACACCTACATATAATGGTTAATGGACATACTGTTTCCGTGGATGGTGAATTTATGCCTCCCGAAATGATGATTGTTCAACATTCTTTTAACACCTTAAAAGGTGGCCATTAATATGTCACTATAAATATATATGATATATAATATGTTTAGTTTTTCCTTAAGCTTCTGTATTTTTCATTTTGGGCATACCTTTATGGTTTCCATTATGGGTAAACGCGATATCTTCATTTAAGGAAGTGCGGACTACCGCCCCCTCAAAGTGATTTGATTCGTTATATACCATATGTGGGACGTATAAAGGATGGAGTTATGATATTATATATGATATTACACTGTATTTATAATATACCTTTATATAATTATGATTCCATTCTATAAAATACGAAATAGAAATGAAAGTAGCGTTCATGCGTACGTACGGCTTACTGTCTCCATGAACTGTGCATTTCATTTCTTACCTCTAAATGATTATGTAATATTATAAATGCATGCATGTAGTGGATATATATGACATATATGATATCTACATCATGAATACAATTATGGATATAATTGATACATGAAAAACTTGTAATTATAAAGGGTTTATTTTTTTTACTCAAGTACCAATGATCGTTAAAACAAACGTTATTAACTTAAATAGTTACATAGTGTTCATGACATCGAAATAAGTGATATAAAAGGAATAATGAACTTGAAAAAGGTTATTAAACAAGTAGAAATTAACTCAATTTTATTATTCAGGACATTAAAGAATGATCGAGTCAAGTCGTACACGAGGTATGGGACTTCGTCTCAATATCCTTTCATTGATGCATATTTTGTTTAATACGGTGTATAAACCCCTTTGACTTTTATGTTTATTCAAAAGGAGTCTTTTTTATACGAAGTTTTTACTAAACGACAAAATGGAATGTTTTTTTCGTACGTATGCGGCGACAACGAATTCTCCGCCGCTGTGACCATTATTTGAGTTTCAGCTTCCTCTACAAGCCATACCTTTTTTTTAAAGAAAAATAAATACCATGTTTTACATTTCTTTTATTTTGGTATTGAAAATGGTTTTCATAATGTTTTTATTAAATCAATGTGTTGTATTGATATCTTGTGATTGAAATGTGGAAATGTTATGTTTCCTTTATGCATGTTTTATGTGATACGATTATGTTATGGTTCTTGGGCATTATTATGAAGACTGGTGGTTCCGTGATAGACTAAGGCAGGTGATCCCGATATAGCTCTCCAATGCATTGGGTAACGCGAATGAGTGAAACGTTATGGTTTCTCCGAAGAGATTTAGGGAATATACTGTGATGGGTATTCCAAACGTAACCAAGAGGGTTACTCCCTATGTAAGAATGTTATGAATGCCTCAAGATAACTTTATGTCTTATGATTTCTATGATTTATTCATGATTTGATGAGGTATGTTAAAGTGATTATGTTTTATGGGTAAAGTATGATTTCATTCTTATGTATATATGTACCCTTGTTTCCTTTCCGTATTTTTATATCCTTTACTGAGATTTTTATGCTCATCCCATGTTTTTTTGAAATGTTTTTCATAGGTCAAGGGAAAGGTACATGTTATGATGATAGTTTCAAGGAAGTGTCAAGAATGAATCCATGTTTTATTTTAAATATGTTTCCATTTATGGGAAAGAAGAATACTATCTTTATGTAACCACTTTGTTTATATGTGGAATGTAATGCATGTTTTATGATCTAATTCTCTAAAACTATAAACCCGAAAAGATCCTCAATGTGTAATCTTGTAATAACTCAAGATTAGGTAAGGTTTAAGGCTGGGACCTTATAGACAGTATCAGAGGTCGGTTTAGATAACTTTAGGAGTTATAATTCTATTAAATGATTATCCAAAAATATTTTTTTATGGTCAAATTGAAGTGATATAGCATTTAAAGATTACCATGTTTCTTCATCTAAGACATGTTTGTTCAGAATGATTTTACGCAGAGGAAACAGGGATGCCGTGCTAGGAAGGAATATAGAAGGAAATAACCTTCCAAATCAGCATCCCGATATGGTCGGAATTGGAACTAAACAGTTTGTTGCAGTAATGGAGTAGTTGACTCAAGCGATAAATGGCGGTGGTATCCATGCACGAGATCAGCCAGATCAACCGTAGAGGAACATGTCAGTGGTGGAGCATTTCATGAGGCAACATCCCCATCATTCAGAGGATCATCTGACCCTGTGCTAGCTGAAGGGTGGATTAAAGCACTGGAGAAGATTTTCGATGTCATGGGGTGTTCAGACAATCAAAAGTTTAGTCTTGCTATTTACCATTTGGAGGGTGAAGCAGATCAGTGGTGGTCTATGGTTAAAAATATCAGGGACGCTGATGAGATAGATTCTCTCGACTGGGATGAATTCAAACGTATGATTCATGAAAAGTATTTTCCTATGTCTGTTCGACTTAGGATGGAAAAACAATTCTCAGAATTGAGGCAAGAGGAAGACTGAGTGGCTACCTATGAAGAAATGTTCACTCGAATGGCAAGGTATGCTCCAAATTTTATCCGAGACCTTGATAGTAAAATCAATCGTTTTTACTCAGGATTAAAGCCGAAATATCGAAGGGCATTAGCTTCTCGTGAGTTTAAAAGTTATGAAAAGCTTGTTCAATGTGCTGAGAAGGTGGAAATGGAGTTTGCTGATGATCAAGTGTTCTATAACAACCAACAGAAGAAGAGACCGAGGTGGCAGGAGAAAGGTAAGAATTCTTCAAAAAAGTCTGATGGTAAGAAAACTAAGTTTCCAGTTTGTGATAAATGTGGCAAAAGGCATGCTGGGGAATGTCTTCTGAATTCTGGAAAGTGCTACCGATGTGGTAAGATGGGACATAAGGCTCGTGATTGCACTGAAAAGGATCACGGTGATGGTAAGACCAAATTTGATTTACAGTTAGTGAAATGTTATAAGTGCAATGAGATGGGTAACTATGAAAATGTGTGTCTGAAAAAGAGCTTGAGTGATGGGAAGCAGTTAGACTACAAGCAGAATGGGGTGGTGAAATACTTTGCAACTACTTCAGCAGAAGTCGGGCCATCAAATGAAGTTGTATCAAGTACTTTTTTTGTTTTTTCAGATTATGCCAGTGTGTTGTTTGATTCGGGGTCTACACATTCTTTCATCTCTGAAAACTTTTCTAGTAAAATGGGAATACCATCTCAAGAAATGACTCCTGAACTTGTGGTAAAGACACCTGGGGGAAATTTTCAGGCAAAAAGAATTTATATGTATCTTTCTATCCACATCTGTGGAAAGAACCTACATGAAAACCTTATTGTTCTACCTCTAGTAGAGTTTGATGTTATCCTGGGTATGGATTGGCTCTTTATTTACCATGATAAGATTGACTGTAGAGCTAAGAAGTTTCTTTTCAGAAAGACATTCAGTTTGTGTACAAGAATGAACCCTTACTGTTGATAACTTATCAAGAGTCCATGAAACTTGTAAAAGATGGAAATGAATGTTACCTTGCATACATCATTGAAAATAAAGGAACTGTTCAGATTAATGATGTGCCAATGGTAAATGAGTACCCTTATGTTTTTCCTGATGAGTTGCCTGAAATAATACTAGATCAGGAAGTTGAATTTTCTATTGACTTAGTCCCTTATGCTAAGACAATTTCAAAACCCCTTTATCGAATGGCTCAAATTGAACTTTTAGAGTTGAAGGAGCAATTGCAAGATTTATTAGAGAAAGGTTTCATTCGACCTAGCACATCACCATGGGGTGCTCCTGTTTTATTTGTTAAAAAGAAAGATGGTTCTATGAGACTATGCATTGATTATTGAGCCTTTAATAATATCACTATTAAAAACAAATATCCTTTGCCTCATATTGATGATTTGTTTGATCAGCTCCAGGGAGCTCAGTATTTTTCAAAGATTGACTTGAGATCGGTGTACCATCAGCTGAAGGTAAAGGAAGCAGATGTTCCGAAGACCGCATTCCGTACAAGATATGGCCCTTATGAATTTGTAGTAATTCTATTTGGGATAACCAATGCACCTGTTGTATTCATGGACATAATGAATATAATTTTCCATGAGTTCTTGGATAAGTTTGTGGTGGTTTTCATTGATGATATTTTGGTGTTTTCTAAAAGTAAAGAAGAACATGAAAGACATTTAAGGGTCATTTTGAAAACCTTGAAAGAAAAGAAATTTTATGGGAAATTCAGCAAGTGTGAGTTTTGGTTGAAACAAATTTCTTTCCTTGGTCATATTGTTTCTAATGATGGGATAACTGTTGATCCTGCAAAAACAAAGGTTGTTGAAGAATGGACAAGACCCACAAATGTAACTGAGATTCATAGTTTCCTTGGTTTGACAGGCTATTACCGAAGGATTGTTAGAAATTTTTCACGGTTATCTAGTCCAATGACTAAGCTAACTCGGAAGGGTGTTAAGTTTATCTGGACAAAAGAATCTGATGATTGTTTTCAGGAACTGAAAAGAAGATTGGTGAATGCTCCATTTTTGGCACTACCTTCTAGGAATGGTGAGTTTGTTATATACAGTGATGCTTCATTGAAAGGACTTGGTTGCGTCCTAATGCAGAATGATCAGGTAATTGCTTATGCTTCATGACAGTTGAAAACTCATGAGGTAAAATTACCCTACAAATGATTTGGAATTAGCTGCTGTTGTTTTTGCTTTAAAAATTTGGAGACATCATTTGTATGGAGTAAAGTGTGAAATATATACTGATCACAAAAGTTTAAAGTATATATTCACTCAAAAAGAATTGAACATGAGACAAAGGAGATATCTAGAATTAATCAAGGATTATGATTGTACAATTCATTACCATCCGGGGAAAGCAAATAAAGTGGATGATGCTTTAAGTCGAAAAATTAATGCTTCATTAGAAATTTTGTGTTTGGAACGTGATCCTTTGGTTAAGGATTTGATGACCTTTGGCATAGAAGTTGTTGGTGCAGGATGTTCTTCTGTTGTGTTTCAGGTATCAGTGAGATCATCTCTATCAGACAGAATCAAGAAAGCATAGAAGCAAGACAGTGAGTTGCAGAAAAAGGTAGAGCTGGTTCAGAAAGGTAAGTTGCATTAATTCAACATTGATAATGATTGCGTTTTGAGATTTGGGAAGAGATTGTGTGTGCCTTGTGATTCACAGTTGAAGAGATAGTTGTTATGTGAAGCTCATAGTTCTCTGTTTTCAGTTCATCCTGGCAGTACTAAGATGTACAATGATCTGTGGGAGTATTACTGGTGGGATGGAATGAAAAGAGATATTGCTTATTTTACTGTGAAGTGTTTGACATGTCAACAGGTTAAAGCAGAGCGGCAGTTACCAAAAGGGATGCTTCAGCCTTTACCAGTGCCGGAGTGGAAATGGGGGAATATATCCATGGACTTTGTTGTGGGATTACCGAAGACATCTCGAGGTAATAATGCAATCTGGGTTATTATTGATCGCTTGACCAAATCTGCTCATTTCCTTGCTATACGAGATACTTTTTCCCTGGATCAACTTTCCCGTTTGTATCTTAATGAGATAGTCAGGTTACATGGAGTTCCTCCCTCCATTGTATCTGACCACGATCCCAGTTTCACTTCTAACTTTTGGAAAGGCCTTCAGAAGTCATTGGGTACTGAATTAAATTTTAGTACATCTTTTCATCCTCAATCAGATGGGCAGTCAGAACGAACAATTCAGACCTTGGAGGATATGCTACAAGCTTGTTTGATGGATTATCAGAGAATTTTGGACCAACATCTTTCTTTGGATGAATTTTCATATAATAACTATTTTCATTCTAGTATACAGATGGCACCATTTCAGGCATTATATGGGAAGCGGTGTCGAACTCAAGCTTTCTGGGATGAAGTGGGTGAAAGGAAGTTGATGGGACCAGAATTGGAAGAAGAGTTGGCAGAAAAAGTTCAGCTGATACATAAACACATGAGAACAGCTCAGAGTAGTCAGAAGAGTTATGCGGACAACAGGAGGAAGGATCTCTCTTTTGAGGTAGGTGATCCTGTTTTTCTCAAAGTATCACCATGGAAAAGTGTGATGAGATTTTGTTAGAAAGGAAAGCTGAGTCCAAGGTTCATTGGACCATATGAAATTCTGGAGAGAGTTGGATCGGTTGCATACCGTGTGGCTTTACCTCCGAGTTTATCAAAGGTACACAATGTTTTTCATGTTTCGATGTTGAGAAAGTATATGCCAGATCCATCTCATGTTTTGAGCCCAGAGGTAGTTCAGCTGGAAGAGAACCTATCATATGAGGAACAACCGGTCCAGATTCTTGACCACAGGGAGCAAGTGTTATGAAATAATGTGATTAATCAAGTAAAGGTTTTGTGGAAAAAACCACATGATGGAAGAGGCAACATGGAAATCTGAAAATGCAATGAGGGATAAGTACCCCCATTTATTCAATAAGTAAACAAATTGCGGGGACGCAATTTTCTAAAGGGGGGAAGGATGTAACATCCCAAGTAAGTAATGAATAATAGATATTTTTTTCTATGTCTGTTAATGATTAAGATAGTGTTTTAGAGGCTTAAAATGAAAATAAATACAATCTTATGCAAGGAATACACTAATATTCATAAAAGATTGTTTTTCTGCCTTTTGAAGGCAAACCATTTTAAATATATCTTTTGACAATTTTATAATCTATGTTTGTCAAAATAAACATATTATTTATGATTAGGGCATCAAAATTTACTTTGTGTGAATTTTTTGTATTTTTCCGATAATGTTCATTTTTTTATGAATAGTGAAAAATGTTGTATTTTAGTTCAAAAACTCTTTTTAATCTAATTTATTTATATGATTAGATTATCTTTTGAATTTGTTTTGAAGTGAAATTAGAATATATTTTTACCATTTTATCCAATGGTGGTCATTGGAATCAATTTCACTTTGAAATTGGACTTAAACTAGTGTCAATCTTTTGATACTTATTGTTTCATAAAAACACGCTATTTGTCATGACAGCGGGAATTAGTTATTAAACTAATTAATGAAACTTTAATGTTTTTAATTTTTTAAAATAGACATCATTTTTGAATTCGGATTATCAAATATAGCTTAGGGTGAAGTTTTGGTATCTTTCTGAAAAACTTCAATTTATGATGAATAGTGAAACCACTAAGTGGTAGTTAAAGAAACTGATTTTTCATTTAAATTAAACATTGCCACTTCTGTGTTTTGATTTTCAAAATTCCTACATACATTTTTGTCATTATGAAGTAAAATTTGGTTCAATGAGATTAAAATAATTTTTTGGTGAACAGTAACTGTTATGTTCTCAATCGCGATTAGTGGTAATTAGTGTAGTTTTAGGTAAAAATAATGTTTTAATAATATGAGATGATCTTGACACATGTCCTACCCACATTGTATGTTTCATGGCCGACCAATAAAATCCATGGGTCAACTTGGGGACCCCATGGAGCCACTTTGGTTGGGAAATTACATAAATAACTTTTTATTTAATGTTAAAGTAAAAATGACACAAACATGAAATGTTTTATTAAAACAATTTTTACATGGAGATATAAAAGTCATATTTTTGACTATAAATATCCATTGGAAATATAAAAATATTTAATACATCATAGTAATTTTTTTATAATTTTTATACATTAAATAAATTAAATATTTATGACATCATGATGATGCAGCGATTACCTCATTAATAAAGGATTTAAATAAAATGAAATAATAATGTCAAATATATGACCTAAACATGTCCAAACCCTATTGTATGGGTGGATTTCGAACCCTTATCACCATACATTCCAATTATATTAATATGGGACCTTTTGAATTCGAAAATCATTTTCAAATAAAGTAACATTTCCTTACTTTCCAAGAGTGCCCCTCCTCTCCTCTTATAAAAGGCCCCCACCTCTACCTCTTTACCCACACTCCCAAAGCCTTTGGCTCGGCCAACCCCTGCCCATCTTGTCTCTCCACTTCCCTCTATTACTCCTTTAATCCCCACTTTGGGCATAAGTCTTCCCAAGGAAGCCTTTGAGCTCAAACCAAAGGGAGTTACCCGATTTTATGGTAATGTCTTCACTTGTGTTGTTTTGTTTTGTTTTGCTTCTCCGACCCCCTAAACTCTTTTTATTCATTTCTTTTGTAACAACTATAGTATCTTCAATATACTAGGATGTTTTTATAAGAAGTATTTGATCTACACTTACACACACCTACATCTAATGGTGAATGGACATACTGTTTCCGTGGATGGTGCATTTATGCCTCCCGAAATGATGATTGTTCAACATTCTTTTAACACCTTCAAAGGTGGCCATTAAGATGTCACTATAATTATATATGATATATAATATGTTTATTTTTTCCTTAAGCTTCTGTATTTTTCATTTTGGGCATACCTTTATGGTTTCCATTATTGGCAAACACGATATTTTCATTTAAGGAAGTGCGGACTACCGCACCCTCAAAGTGATTTGTTTCGTTAAATACCATATGTGGGACGTATAAAGGATGGAGTTATGATATTATATATGATATTACACTGGAATTATAATATACCATTATATCATTATGATTCCATTCTATAAAATAAGAAATAGAATTGAAAGTAGCGTTCATGCGTGCGTACGGCTTACCGTCCCCATGAACGGTGCATTTCATTTCTTTCCTCTAAATGATTATGTAATATTATAAATGCATACATGTACTGGATATATATTACATATATGATGTCTTCATCGTGAATACCATTCTATATATAATGGATACATGAACAACTTGTAATTATAAAGGGTTTACTTTTTTTACTCAAGTACCAATGATCGTTAAAACAAACGTTATTAACTTAAAAAGTTACATAGTGTTCATGACAAGGAAATAAGTGATATAAAAGGAATAATGAACTTGAAAATGGTTCTTAAACAACTATAAATTAACTCAAGTTTATTATTCAGGACATTAAAGAACGATCGAGTCAAGTCGGACCTGAGGTATGGGACTTCGTCTCAATCTCCTTTCGTTGAGGCATATTTTCTTTTATACGGTGTATAAACCCCTTTGAGTTTTACGTTTATTCAAAAGTAATATTTTTTATACGAAGTGTTTACTAAATGAAAAAAAGGGAATGTTTTTGTCGTACGTATGCGGCGACAACGACTTATCCGCCGCCGTGGCCATTATTTGAGTTTCGGCTTCCTCTACAAGCCATACCTTCTTTTTAAAAGAAAAATAAATACCATGTTTTACTTTTCTTTTATTTAGGTATTGAAAATGGTTTTCATAATGATTTTTTATATCAATTTGTTTTATTTATATCTTGTGATTGAAATGTGGAAATGTTATGTTTCCTTTATGCATGTTTTATGTGATAGGATTATGTTATGGTTCTTGGGCATTATTATGAAGACGGGTGGTTCTGCGATAGACTAAGGGCAGGTGAGCCCGATATAGCTCTCCAATACATTGGGTAACGCGAAGGAGTGAAACGTTAAGGTTTCTCCGAAGATATTTAGGGAATATATTGTGATTGGTATTCCAAACGTAACCAAGAGGGTTACTCCCTACGTAAGAATGTTATGAATGCCTCAAGTTACCTTTATGTCTTATGATTTCAATGATTTATTCATGATTTGATGAGGTATGTTATAGTTCTTATGTTTTATGGGTAAAGTATGATTTCATTCTTATGTATATATGTACCCATGTTTCCTTTCCATATTTTTATATCCCTTACTACGCTTTTTATGCTCATCCCAAGTTTTTTTTCAAATGTTTTTCACAGGTCAAAGGAAAGGTACATGATATGATGATAGTGTCAAGGAAGTGTCAAGAAATAATCCATGTTTTATTTTAAATATGTTTCCATTGATGGGAAAGAACAATACTATCTTTATATAACCACTTTGTTTATATGTGGAATGTAATGCAAGTTTTATGACCTAATTCTCTAAAACTCTAAACCCGAAAATATCCTCAATGTGTAATCTTGTAATAACTCAAGATTAAGTAAGGTTTAAGGATGGGGACTTATACTTAATATTTATAATATAATTTTAAAGTCTTACTAAATTAATCATATATGATTTTGGTTTCCAAGGTATAATTAATTAGATGAATAGAATAGAAATATATAAAGAATAATTGATGAATACTTACAATATTCTCGATGCTACATCTTCTATACTACATTTAAATACACAGATTTATATAGTTGAATGACACCAAAATATCCCTATGAATTATAAGAGGTTTAATTGAAATAATTTGGTTAGAGGTTTGGATTGGTAATTAAGGGGTATTGGTCTTCCAAGGGAGGGGTTAGGGGTTATTTATACTCAAGTTAATTTGTTATTTTGAGTTATAATTTTGAGTAAATTTTTATATCCAATTTATACATTTTAACACTAATATTTTTTACATTATGAAATATATTTGGACTAAATTATATTATTTTATTACTATAACAATCTTTATTAAAATAATTTAATTATTTAATTAATAGAAAATATTGAAATGATAAAACATTTATTTTTAGTAATTTATTATTCATTATCATCTAGAAAATAATTTTAGGAATGGAAGATAATTATTTAATTAAAATGAAACATGTATGAAATTAAAAATATGTTTTTAAATAAAACGTTTCAATGATTTATTAGTTCATTATTAAATCATGAATAATGTAATTAAAAATTCACCGATAAAAAAACTACAGTTTTCTTATTTATGTAAAACTTTATGTATTTCAAAAAAGTACAAAAAACACTATTTGATAATTTAATTATTCTTAATAAAAACAATCAGTAATTTTTATGCAATAATTTTTTCTCATAATTAATATTAATTATTAATATAAAATTATCATTTTTAAAAAATTCATTAAAATATAGTTTAATATAAATTTTCTTATAATATATTAGAGTTTTTAATCTAGATATAAATTTTATATAAATATAATATTTATAATTTAATTAATTATCTGTGATAATTATTATTTACATATCATTTTATTATTTGTAGTTGAAATTTCTATTCCAAATAGTCATGTTATTATTCCCAATGGTCATGTTATTACACCACAGGATATATCACTATTCTAAAGCTCATGTTATTTCAAAAACTATAATATTACATTTAATAAATACCTCCCCATTCCTTCATATATTATTTTATTTAAATTACACTGATTGTTCCATAGTTTCCTTACCAATGATTTAATTTATTTGTATAACATTTTTTTTCATTTATATAGTGTAGGTCATTGGTGCAATGAATCTAGAAGAGTAGTAGGACCCAAATATTCTCATTTAACTTTTCTTAATTTCTACTATTTTACCATTGTAATGCATGACATATTAATGCATTCAATTTTTGAATAATATATCGATATCTATTACTGAGATAATATGTTGTAAGTTTCTCAATTTGTTTATTTTGTATAATAATATATAATATAATATAGAACACTTTTATTCTAGATAAAGGTATGACTTATAAACTCTAGTTTGTTATAGTGGTTTATAGTATCAAGCATAAAGATTACCCATATGAGATAATCCAAGGCGATCTTGTTATCAATAGGCATAATTTTTCCCATAAGTGGTAATATTGGGTTATCAATCAGCATTATGTGTCCTCACCAACTCCTATATGGATATCCATGATGATCAAAAGGATCATGGAACATCACCAAATCATTATGGGCGATCCTATGCATTTCTGATCATTAGGTTTAATCATTGACCCCTGATATGCAATCCTAGGGGATCAATTAGATTAGGAATCGATATATACCAATAGGGAGGTGACTCTATGGCATCAATATAAATATTGAAATATATGAATGATCCTATTAATCATATAAATTAAATTACATATAAATAACTTAGAGGGGTAGTAAATCCCTCCCATGATATCTAAAAATAATCATTAAAATATTGTTTGACCATATGTCTGAGTCCATATAAAATTACCGAATCATAAATATAATATGTTTGATCTATCATAACTAAGGAAAAATGAGGCTCACATCATTGATCTGAGTTTGTTGGTGATATCATAGAACCAAACAATCCTTCACTAGTATTTTCCTCTCTATGGTAAACATATCACTTGAGAACCTACATATGTCCCTTAGGTAACATCATATATGAACGACATACATGGGTCCATTATAAAATAATTATATTATGCACAAAAATTATTCACATAGTTGGTATAATGATCATACACATTTTTAGAACACATATAGGACGCATTGTCCTCTTAAGCGAGTCTTAATGAGAGAAAAATTATGAAGATGTTTCAAGTCCTATCTAACATCCCAAGTCATCACTAGGTCAGTCCAGGGCCACCTATCCATATATATATATATATATATCAATGAAGCCTCACCTAATTAGGTGTTAAAATATCTATAGAGAAGAAATATTCACCCCTTTATTTTTATTATAGTTTAATGGATCTGAGGCATCTCAAGGTTTACTGGTGACTACATGGGTCACTCCCTTATATCCAGTCATAACACTCTACTCTAATGTCATGATAGTACCAATATAAATAGTAAAAATATTCAATTAATTTAATTTAGAACTCTCCCTTATGGTTATTTGGTTCTCAAGATATAAAATTATCATCTAGGCCTTGACCATTTGAAATATATGAACCATGAAACTTTATTAGTTTCTTTATTATCCCTTCTAGATTTGTTCTATACATTCATTGATATTTAATTATTATAAACATATTTATATAATTTTAATAGTTCTATCACCCACTATGTAGATACCCCACATGTCACATCCCATAAAAAACAATAATAATATGATATAAAAACACATAATAACTACCTACATTAATAATGAATCAATTTCCATTCATAAGTGCTATCATGCATCCTTATCGAGAACTGTCAAAGTATAATAGACATTGGAATCCAACATGAGGCCCTAAGTCATGCCAAAGAATCCAATAAATAATTATTAACAATTTACAATTAATTTTTCAATTTAATAATGACCATTTTTATTTTATTACAATTTATATAACTTTTTCATACTTTCCTAAAACTCTTCGAGAAATCTAATCACACTAAAACCATAAAAAAATACCCATAATATGTCCATGGAATCCAACCAAGACTATCCCTAACAAAATACTTTACAAAGGACAATGATTCATTAACCAATATTAATTAATTTTAAGATAAAACCAATGAATAATTCATATAGTGACACACCTTCATTATAATGATTATAAACATCCTAAAACGACCTTTAAAAACATCCTCCATCTAACCCATGAGAAATCACTATCATTATAGGACTATTATTCCATTACCTAATAGACATATGAACGAAACCCTAGTTTTAGTCACCCAGACAAAATTGAAAGAAAAAGGGTGGATAAAATATGAATGGAGGAGAAGAAAATCACCAATAATATCTTAATTATTCCTTCAAATTTCATATCACTTATGTAGAAATTTAATAGAGACACGGTATATGGATAAACCTTAGGAATCTTTTTTAAGGAAGGAGGGTAAAGGGTTTGCGTAAAAACCCTAATGGATGAAAAGATTAGAATGGACATCTTTAATGAATTATATTATCCAACATGGTTTTCCAATTCATATTCCAACCATGAAATTGAAACTATATTGGTAAACCACCCTCCAATATCTATGATTCATGCATAGGTACACCATACACTGACAATATAATAAATTCTACAATAACCTTCATGGTATATATGTAACAATGGTATTATGGCATGCCTCTAAAAACGACTAAGAAATCCAATTTGTTACCCCTAGAATATACATGGTTTACTTAAACTTATGATATAACCATACCCATGATCCATGATAATTAGAAAATAAACTAAAATATTCCATATAATTGGGGTGTTGAATAGTTTCTCAATCTTACATAATTTCAATTAATATGAATGAAACATAGAACATGCATATTTTTACATGGTTAATTCCCAATGATGGTACCTACTCCATTATCTGATAGATTGAGATCGAGTAATAGATTTTACAATCTAATAAATCCAAAATTTAAAGTGTTTCATTAATTATCATGTTATAAACATTTATTTAGTTCCCAATAAACAGAGAACATCTCCTGGAATTTGACTAACACCCACCAGTATAATAGGGTTTTAAAACATGAAGTGTATGATCACATAAAATTTAGAGTTTTTTCAAAAAAGGATGATTTTATTCATCTCAAGGATTAAAATAAATATTATCAATAAATCCTATCTCATTTCAGAATATTCTCCTATGAAATTCAATGTTGAATCCATATTTTTCAGTTTTTCTCACTATATCTATAACTTCAATGTCCTTCCTTCCAATCATGGACCATTAAATACATGGGCTCTAACAATTTTCATAACATTTAAAAACACCTTTTATTATATCTTGTTCTTCTATGTATACAGAAAAATTTATTTCATTCCAATATTTTCGTTAATTAATCAATTTAGATAAATTAATAATAAATTAATTTTAATAATTATGTGTTTAGTCAATTCTGTTGTTGACAATTTTTTCAATTAATTTTACATTGTGATACTCCATGTCCATCATCATTAGACCATTGATATGGTCATTATATATTCAATTCTTAGATAAATTTCCATGAATATTAGTATCCCCATTTTCATTGGTGAAATAGAATACCCAATTTTTATAGCAATAATAAATAATAAATTATAATATTTTTATTTAAAATTTACAAAATCCTCAAGTAGTGATTAAATTAACCTCTATACTTTTATTCATTCAAAATAACTAAAACATCAATACTATTTTCATGAAGTTATATTTTAGGAATTTTATCTAATACTAAAAAATCATTTACGTATAGAAAACATAAAAAATCCTATAACATGAAATTAACAAATCCAGCCATTGTGTGAGTCAGTTTTTTTGTATACTTTTCATAATGAAAATTATACTTTTTAAGAGTAAAATAATATTATGATATATGAAAATTAATCCTAAAAATTTTAATATTCTTCATTAAAATATTTAATGTTCCACTACTTATAGAATTTTTGTGTTTCTATTGAACATGATTCTTATATTTTTGAAAATCACACTAACAATTTCTACCTTCACCAGATTTTATCAGCCAACTACAGACATACACTTACACACCACTATGATGATTCTTAAATATAGTAATGTTAAACATTATGATTTAAATTCAGTATTTTAGATGGAAATTACAAAAAATACACTACTCTTATGTAATATTATGTCCCTGATAACATTGTCAATTTTCCATCATTTACTATTAAAATAATCCAGAGAGATTTGTAGATGAATATTATGAAAACATCCCTTTAAAAAATTTAACCCACCTATTTTCAAAATTATCAATATACACTGATTAATTTTATTATAATGTTATTAGAAAGACAACATATTAGAAAAATCCCTCAATATATTCACTATTTTGAATTCATGGAGGAATATTATGTGGAATAATGAGTAATTTTTTTATAATTATGGATCTCAAAATATTTCTAAAAATATTTAATACCTTATTAAAAATTTTTATCCATGGAAACCCACAAAAAAATTATAAATAATTTTAAATTTCATATCAATTGAATTCAATTATTCTTAACTAGGTTGATAAAAATAAACTATTCAATATTGTGATTGGTATCTTCAAATAAAATTATTTTATTAAACAATAAAAAACATAATCAAACATAAATTTTTTTATTTGTATTGAATTATAGTGTGCAATTTATAAATGTGAAGCTAAAATATATAATATCATTGGGTTAATGAAAATTATTATTTAGTTAATATGTTAAATTATTCACTAAGTTCAAAAATGAATTGATCCCAATCATGTAGCTTGACCTATGGAATATCATATTCTAAAAAACAAAACATGCAATCCCTTATGTAACAACATTACAAAAGACCTGATTTTATTTCAAATATTATCAAAAAAATTATTCATTAAATCATCAAAATATCGAGCACATTAAAAAGTTATTACATAAAATATTTCAATGATATATGGTTTAGTTTTAATATTTTCATTAATTTCACATAATGTATATTCCAATCCATAAGAAGGATTAAAATAAAAATTATAATTCAAGACATATTCATTAAAAATGATATAAAAATATATAATTTCTCCAATTTGACAGAAAAAAACCTGAAAGTAGTCTATTTAAGATTGTTTATGAAGTATTCATTTTTAATAATAGAAAAATGTATACATTAGATCATAAGATTGATTCCTCATAAAATACATGAAAGAAAATACAATATGAAAATGAAAATATTGTATCCCAAGATTATCATATAAAAATAATTAATTGATTTCATAGTTTAACTACAAATTTACACAAATTGTTTTGATAATCAATGACCAAAAGGTTTAGTTACATCAGGACTAGATACATAATTATATTGTTTTATAACATATATGAACATATCCCTATGAAAATTCTTATTTATAACTCCTCTAAAAAATCTCATATTTAATAATACTATTCATAACCAGGGGAATGGAAACATAATAATGTGAGTTAAAATAATTAAATAGTTGAATATATAAACTATTCATCATGTTTAGATCATAAATATCAGTGGAAACCTAGGTAAAGGAGTTAGATAAGATAGAAACATATTTGTATCACAACGGAAAAAAATGTTTGATCATTATGGATAATGTTATACGAACCTAATACCTATTAAAGGTCATAGAAACATAGAATAAACACATATTAAAACATTAAATAAGTACATTATAAACTAGAATATATTTATAACAATATATATCATAATGATTTTTAAGTGATTTACAATAAGGAACATTTTAGATAAATAATGGCACAAAAAATAATTAATACATTGTTTACAAATCAATGTATTCAACCATTTAATTTTGTGAACATGTCTAGCTAGTTCCACCAATTACTTTTATGTAAAAATCAATGTATGTCAACACTTAATAATTTTATTAGATATAAAAATATAGTAGATATATTGGAGGGTGATATAATGTCCCACCCAACAACTTCAATACTTATGTGTTCCCCTTAAAATAAAATAAATTGTCTTATAATAAATAAAAAATGGAATATAAAAGAGTTCATTACTTTTATAGATGGTATGTCATAAAAAATCGGATCCTTTGATACCAATAAAATTTAATAACCCCAAAATAGGATATATTGAGTTATTTATGAACCAATATATTTTTAATGAAGAGTTATTTTTAAATTACATTATAATTTGAAAATGTAGTTTTCTTTTAAAAATTTATAATAAAATATTAAGATTATGTGATTTTGTTGTAAAATTCCATTTTTTTTAAATTAAGGTGAATCATCTTCAAGTATTTCATCGAATCAAATTACAACGATGTTTTCTTTAAAATAAATAAAAACAATGTCAAAAGGAAATGTATATGAGAAGAATATATGAAAATTTAAAGGATAATCCGTTGAAATATTTGAAAATGTCCTTATTGAAAATACACATCCATAAAAGGAAATTAAAGAAATGGTTTAAAAATAAATGTAAATATATAGATCAGTGGAGATAATACATTTTCTTATTTCCCTATAGAATAGTTAAAATTATTGGGAAGTAAAAAATTTGGTTATAGAGTAAAGAGTCCATTAAAAGTAATAGAAATTATTTTGAATAAAAATTCATTTTAAAAAAAGTTGAATCATCAAAGGATGATTACATCTGGGTGAAAATTTATTTTTCAAATAATTAGGTATAAATTAAGAATAAAATTATAATATATTATATAAAATCATACTAAATATGTTTAAAAAATGTGAAGTAATTTAGAAATAATGGGAGGATTTAAATCTCTAAAAACATTCATATACTCTCTCTTAATAAAATTCTATCTAACATCACATTTGAAAAAAAATATCAATATAAATTACCCAGGTTAGAAGCATTTTAATTTGTAAAAACTTCTCTAATAAACATTTATAATATTCAATACATGTTTATTAGTTAATTCTCATTTATTGTCAAAATGGGGTTTCAAAAGAGATTATCATTTTAAAATAGTGAATAATGGTTGTGTTGTTATTCATTATTCAACCAAATTTCATTATCCCATGATCATAATATGTTATAGAAAATATTTTTATTCGTAACTTTAAACAAATATTTCATTTAGTATGTATTTTTTTTATAGTTTTCGATGATGAAATATCAAATGATAATATTTTTTCCAGTTTAATTAATAAAAGATAATTTATTAATTTAATATTATTATTTTAATATTACGATTCCTAAAATATTTTTAAATTTGGAATAAATAATTAATAAATATTCTTATTATAATTTAAAATTCATTAATCCTCCATAACATAAAAATAACAGCGACAGTCTTGTTGGTGGTAAAAATTTCCAAAACCTGATAGTGTTACTATAATTTGATGAGTAAAAAACCAATATTATATAATATAATTATAACATTTAATGAGTATTTTTTTATAACTATTATATATATTTTTTTTAAATTCCAATAACTATTAATCATGGGTAGTTATGATAAATGAAATTTGTTGTTTGTGGAAGTTCTAGTCTTTGTGTAAACATCACTAAAGATCCCATTACTAAATGTATGGTTGGAATGATGGTATATGAAAATTGATAATTTTAGAATTGTATTTATGTCATTGGAAACATAATTATTCATCAATTAGATCATTGGTAACACCCATGAGATGTGTTTATGGAAAGAAAACATGAACACATCATGGTGGTGTTTGTTCTCAAGTTTCCACGATCAATATCACTACTACCAAAACGGGAAAGGGAAGCGTGACCTTATATCAGCGCTATGAAAAACCGCTGATAAAGAAAGCATGTATCAGCCCTTAAATTTTAGCGTCGATAAAGGGATTGTTTATCATAGCTACCATTTTAGCACTGATACAAGATGGATTTATCAGCGCTTTTGAAGCACTGATAAAGAGGACCATTATCAGCGCTAATACAAGTGCTGATAAAGGATACATTTTTCAGTTCTAAAATTTTAGCGCTGATAAAACCTTAGTCTATTTTTTTATAAAGTTGGTCACATAGTGCCCTCGTTTTATCGCGACCTAAAGCTATCGCGGTACTGGAACCCTGCGACTCCCCTCCGCCGCTCGCAGATTTCGTGTTTCCAGACCTCCGCCGCCTTCATGCTTCTTGTTTTTGGACCTCCACCGCCCTTGAGCTTCGTTTTGTCGGACCTCCGCCGCCCGCAATTCCCTCGAGCTTTGTTGCCGGACCTCCACCGCCCGCTATGCTTCGCCTTGTTAGACCTCCCTTAAATGCATGTTTTACAAATCATTTTTTAATATTGTTCTCCTCTACCATCACACATAACCATATTTTAATTTGGCATGATAGATTTGAGGGATATTTGTGTATTTTATAGAATTGGGTAGAGGTTATAGTTACCACATGGTTGGTTGAATGATAGAGAGAAAGAAAGGTGGAATGGTTTCCCTCATGAGAGGTTAAATGAAGCTTACTTCCTGAAAATAATACTCTTCTTCGTTCTATGTGAGTTAATCTTCACTTTCTTCTTCAATTTCCATGTAATCGTATCCATTTTTTCATGCAGAGATGGCATTGCAATATAAAACATTGTACACTTTTTGGAAAGCATTGACCAGGTTGAACACTACCTATTATTCTAAAACATAGAAGATTAGACATCCCTGATTCACATCTATCAAGGAATTTCTTATGTATAGGAATTTACTTCCAAGTATAATGGTGACGACACCTTCTCCTTCTAATTCCATAAATAGGAATTCATCTAGAAAGATGAATTTATTGAATTTATCAAAAACAATATCAAGAATACCCATGGGACACTTCACTGATCGGTCGAAATGATTCATTATTATTCTACTGGTTTTGAGTTCTTGGAGTACTAACATGAAAAAAATACTCATTGACATTATGTTAATGATGGCTCTATGATTCTATAAAGCTCTGCCAAACATGAAATTCCAATAGCGCATGGATTTGAAAAACATTCAAGATCTCTCATCTTTGGTGGGATTTTATAGTTCTCAAGAAGTGTGGATTCTTAATTTAATGATATGATCCCGTGATATTATATTTTTCTTTATTTGGATAGTGGATCTATAAAAAATTTTGCAAACATATAAATATAGGTAATGTATTTGGAAAATGGTATGTTGAGGTGTAGTGGATTAAAAATCTTAAGGAATTTAATGTATTATTTCTCTTGTTGGCCTTGTATCTATCCTTTAGGTAAAGGAAATTCTGGATTTTATTATGATGGGAAAACATAAACTAGTTCCTATGGTGTCTCAATACATTGGTCACTTTTAGTTGGTGATATTCCTCGAGGGTTTGCTGCTGTAGTCTTATCAAATTTTAATTCGTATGCTAGTTATTTCCTAGGATCTTCATGTTTCCTTTCTTGTCTTCCGCTCGATTGTTGGATGTTCAATACCTTATCAAATCTATGTACTAATACATTTGATTCTTCCTTAGGGTACATATCAGTATTACTGGGTACGGTACCTGGTAATATATCATATAATTTTATTGATATTTAACACATATAATCATTTTGATTTCATAAAATAGATAAATGTGTTTTGATTTTTTTTTCCTCAATGGTAATTCTATGATCTAACTTTTTAATAAAGGTAGCCTGGAGGATCTCTATGTTACATTGGGGAGTATGTTATTATTGAGGTCTTGGATGGGTAGGTATAAATTACTACTATGCTCTTTGTTGGAAGGGTTTTTTTGGCATTTTTTTCTCAGGTATGTGTACTATGTTCATTGGTGGATACCTTGGTTGTCCTTGATACTGAAATGGGGCTTGAAGACTTTATTATTGAACATATCTTGTTTTTTCTGAGGTTTCTTCTAATAATTACACTAATGGTAGAGCTACAGATTCTATTGAAGAGGATGTTTATTTTGATTATAAATGATATTATTAAAATATCGGTCTTGTGACTACTCAACTCATGCTTTGTAGTCTTAGTATAGACGTGGGAAAACACACATCATACATGAGTGTATCTCTATTACAATGTTGGAGGGGGTTGTACAACTAACATGTGGATTGATTCTAGCATCATTGTGAGTGTTTAAATTTCTACTTCTAATATGGTGTTCTCATCCACATGGTCGATACCATGCTGATGTGTTCCACGATCTCATTGAATATTCTATCATTGTGAGAAACATCATCATGAATTTTTCTCTTGACTATTGGGATGTTAAACATTAATCCTCCATCAGCTGTAACATCGAATGAAATTTGTGCGTATAGATTATTTCCTTGGTAAAACATATAAATCTAGACCTAAATGCTTAAAACATGGTCTAGACACTACATTATCAACTCCTAGAATCGATCCCATGCTAACCATGTGGATTCCCCGTCTGTCTGATCAATGTTATGAATTTCATTCTAAAGCATCCAAGTCCAGAGAAGTGAAAGTTATTTATCTAAGAACTTCATGTATAGGTCATCCAATGTCATCATTTACGTAGAAGTTTTCCTTTTTATCCAGTACATAGGTCGATCTTATAGGAATAATGGGATGATACATAGTCTGATTGTGTTTGAAAAAACTCCATGGATGTGAAAGGAATCCTAAACCTCCTGGATGTTAGAGATATGTTCATGTGGGTCTTTAGTCTGGAGAAAACTGAATGGAACCATGTTCCAGATCATATGAATGAGTATATGTTTTATTTCAAATGTATGATCTTGAATCGGTGGACACACTATTCTCGTGGTTTCACTATGGATTGATGGAAAGATATAATCCATGATTTTTCATTTTGAAGGCATCAGGTGCTCTCCAAGACTAATTTGATGAGGTTTCAGAGGGTTTGATCAATCATTATTATGTTTTCTGACTTTTGGTAACTATCAACATGTGGAAATATTCCTTTTTCTCCCGATAGAGAAGGAAAATGTTTCATCGGTATCAATGTTCCTCAAAATAGTTGATGAAACATGGCACATACAATGTACAATGAGAAAAAAGGACACAAGGGTGTATCGAATGAAATGAACAGAAAGGAGGTTTGAGGCATGATTAAATAGCATATATTTGTTCGAAATTTGAATTTAGTGGTGTTTTATGGGGTATTTTTGATAATTCCACATACTAGTATTGGTTGAATGTTTGATCTGCTCATCATCAATGGAGACCAATGAGTTTACACTATCAGAGTGATGTTTATGAAAAATTTATGATCCTTCACACTTGGATTCCAGTTTCACTAGATTTATCCTATGTATCATTGATTTCCTTAGATGCAACACCATGTCACCATAAAGTAAGGAATGAAGGATAACCTTTTTCTTTAAGGACAACACCACCAGGTTTTGATGGAAATCTAAGTCATCCAATTCTTTAACCCTATTTTCATCGAGGGGTTCCCCCCTTCATTCCTTCATGATATCTATGTGACTTTGTCTGGCAGTTCACTTATATGGTATGATCCCCAGACCACCATTATTTCTAGCCTTGACACCCCTACCTCCATCTATGTCATTCTCCCTTGCTGAGGTTGCTGATTGCTTCTCTATAGTGTCTTGGCCCCTTCCTAGCAGTGTTTATTCTGTCTCCCTTGGCTCTGAGCCTATCATCTAGCTCCAAATACTTATTGATCCAGAGAGAAATCCCTCACCAGCCCCCATTTTTCATTACACATCCTTCCCCAGCCCCTTTGAATCCTCATCTCCCACTCATATGAAGCTTACAAACCAGAAGGGATTATGAACATGTTCAAAATCAAGGGACCTCAATGAGAGATCATCCTCCCACATCAATAAGGCGACTATATATAGATCCAAGTCCATAGACCAATCCTACCCATCATTATTATCCTTATATGTAATGCTCATGGACTTTGTGCCAATGTCAAATCTGAATTCTGCACTATAGAAATCAAAAATCATAATGTCATTCTTTTGGTTGTCAAATAACACAAAAACCCCTATAATAATCATATAATTCTTCTGGAAGATTAAGTTTCATGGATTTCAACACTCTGACCCCTCCAACAGAAACAAATGTGTATTTTGGTACAATAAATATGTTGTTGAGACTGTTCAATGTTTTAATAAATTCATCACAACCATGGTGTCCAACGGTGACACCTCTTTCCTTATGACTATTGTTTTTGGAAGTTATGACCCTCTTCAAAGATAGTCTCTATGGAGTGAACAAAATAACTTGGATCCTGGCCACCATCCATTGTTTTTTGGGGGTGATTTTAATTTCATTTCCAACCCAATGTAAAGGAAGGTAAAAGTCAATTCTAGAGGAAGACCATCATATATTTTGTTCAGTTCATGGTTAGGAATGGCTTCATTGATCTCAGCCTCTCAGGTGATAGTTTCACCTGGTGCAACAACTGCAGGGGCCATCACCGCTTGTGGAGTCTATTGGATAGGTGTCTAGCCAACATGAAAGCCACTAAACTATCCTCAAATACAATGTTTTTACATCTTTCTTGAGGTATTTTGATTCACTCCCCCCTCTTGGTTTCCATTTCTTCTTGGCATGATCTTCATGAACGGTTTCACTTCCACCAGCAGTGGGTTAACATCCAAGGGTACTAGGACATGGTTTGTGATATATGGAATGAACCCTTGTAGGTGTTTTGGTCCACCTTCAACCTCAGTGACCTGACCACAAAACCTGATAGGTGCGTGTTCTCCCCTTCCTCCTTAGTAACCTTGATCACATGGGACTACTATCACATATGGGCTCTTTCAGTGTATCCTAATATATAGAATGATTCCTTTGGTTTATTGGATTATTAACACCAGTTTCAGATTAATGTGTGACTATATACTTATTATATTTTCTTATTATTTCTTACACTCCATCACTTGAGTCGAGTAACCTGATTGAAATTCATATTGGTACTTTCGTTCTGATGTGGATATGGTTTTTTATGTGTTTGTGACATGTGTATGTGTGGATATATTGGTATTTAAGCATGATGATATTGAATGTAGGGCAGAGACCTAGGAGTGGTAGATGTATCATTCTTGATTATTCTAGTGTTTGGTCTGGGGTGATTTGAGGAAACTATAATGAATCTAATGTAATTATATTTAATGAAGATGAATAAATACTAATGGTTAGGAATTATTAATCAATATTTTTATAAGGCAGTGTTTCTATTCTACTGTATTTGGAAGTCTTGGTTTTTGTACATGAACCATAAATAGTAATATTTGAGATTCAAAAACGGTGAAGATGAATAATGATTGGATGGATGCTAATTGTTTGACAATAGAGTAATAGAATTGAGTGAAAGATTTCATCAGGTTTTCAAATTATCACACAAAGGTTTGTTCTCAAATCATTTTTCTATGTTTACGTGGTTTTTATTCTAGACTACTTAATCCATAAGAGTTTGAAGAACATTTAACATGTCACATAATAGATTGGAGATAAAAATGTTGGAATAAACACGGAGAAAAAGATAATGTAGCTACTGGCTAGGATGAAACTGTGTTTTATGGATCATCATATATGAATACAAATAAGGATAATGAAGAATATTGTATGGAGGATGTGATTACAGATGTCAAGGATGATGAAGATCGTATTGAAGAAATGACATAGACAATTGAAGATGAATTCTGTGATTGACCAAAATTGTTTGCGAAGTTTAAGAGTTGTGAAAAGATGCCATTGTATGCTTGATTCACTTTGTATACGACATTGTCAGCTATACTGAAGCGGTATAAATTGAAATTAGACAACGGATGGAGTGATGTCAGTTTTATGGAACTAATTTCTCTCTTGAATGACATGATCACAGAAGATAATGATCTCCCAAGCCGGACATATGAAGATAGATGAAGGCTACGCTCGATGGGTATGATTATTGAAAGAATACATGCATGCCCGAAAGACTGTATATTGTTTCACAATGAGAACAAATCACTTACAGAATGCCCAATGTGTGGTTATTCTCGGTACAAGAAAGATAAATCCAATCCTATGAAAGTTGTATGGTACTTTCCAATCATTCCCAGGTTTAGGTGTCTACATGGAAGTAAAGAAACTACAAGAAAATTGTTGTGGCATGCCAATAAAAGAAATAAAGATGGGAAATTACGTAATCGTACCGACTCTCAATGGAAGAAAATTAATCCTGAGTATCCTAATTTTTTAAAAGAGCTGAGAAACCTTCGGCTTGAATTATCTACAGATGTTGTGAATCCTTTTGGTTTTCAAACCAGCACTCAATGTACATGGCCAGTTATGTTGGTAAATTTTAACATTCCACCCTGGTTATTCCGGAAGTGAAAATTCATCATGTTATATATGCTTATATGAGGACCAAAACAACTAGGTAATGATATTGATGTTTAACTGGCCCCTTTGATCGAGGATTTGATGTTATTGTGGGATTCATCTGTTATGTTGTATGCTTCTTATAAAAGTGAATACTTCACGTTGAGAGCAGTGAAGTATGGGACAATAAATGATTTCCTTGCATATGGAAATTTGTTAGGCTATAGAATTAAAGGAACTCAAGGGTGTCCGATGTGTGAAGAAAACACAGAATCAATTAGGTTGAAACAATCATCGAAATCTGTGTTTCTCGGACATCGTAGATTTCGACCTCTTCGACATAAGTACCCATCTTGGACGACATCATTGAATGGAAGTTCATAACAACGCGCAACACCATCTCCACTAAAAGGTGATCAACTATTTGAGAAAGTAAAAGATCTGAACACTGTTTTTGGTAAACCATTTATGAAAAACCTTATGAAAATCAGCTTGAAAAAGAGATCAGTTTCTTTTTTAATTTCCATACTGGAATTGTTTGTATGTCATACATTTTCTTGATTTGATGCATGTGTAACGAAATGTATGTTATAGTGTTATCGGAATTTTGCTAAATTCCCCTGAAAAAAATGGAACTAAGGCATGGTTGGACATGGTTGACATAAGAATACAAGAAGAGTTGGCTCCCGTGAAGGGTGAAAATCGAATGTTTCTACCTTCAGCTGCATATACTCTTTCTAGGGAGGATAGCTATCATTTTTTCCATGTTTTGATGAATGATATAATTACTATTGAATTACATTTCATTTTGCTGAAGAATGTTGATCATACGTTAACCAAACTTTGTTTCATTATCAATGCTATATGTAGAAATGTGTTAGACACTACGAAATTGCCAGCTATGGAAAAAGAAAGTGTCATCATATTATGTGAATTAAAAATGTTCTTCCCTCCAACATTATTTAATATGATGGTTCATTTTATGATTTAGTTGGTGAGAGAGATTCGACTTTGTGATTCTATTCACTATAGATAGATGTATCATGTTAAAAGGTATATGAAGATTTAGAAAGGGTATGTCAAAAATCGACGTCGGTCAGAGGGTTGTATAGTGGGGCGATATATTGTTGAGGAAGCCATTGAATTTTGTACCGATTACCTATCTGATGTATAAATAATTGGTCACCCAAAATCTTGTCACAGTGGACGCATTGAGGGTGAGGGAAGTTTTGGAAGGGAAGTTGTGACAATCAGTATTACAGATCGGGAGCAGGCCCATCTTTATGTTTTTCATAATTGATGGGAGGTTGCACCATATATTGAAACTCAAAATGAAATTATTAGGCAGTTTACTACATCAAGGGCTGAAAATGGTAATCAAATATACATAATCACCAGTTTATAGGATGGTTTCAAAACCATATTTTTAAGCAGCTCGATGAAAATCCAAATTCAATTTCAGAACAACTTCGATCGCTAGCCGCTGGACCAAGTGTGTATGTATTATTTTATAGTGGTTATGTAATTAATGGTTATACATTCTATATAGATGAACATGATGAAGATTTTACCATGAAAAATAGAGGAGTAACATTATGGCTGAAGCGATGCATCTTTCTGGTTGTAAGGACATAAATCCAATTTTTGCAAATATGTCATACTTAGGAATTATCAAACTAATATGGGAGTTGGATTATATGACATTACAATTGCCAATTTCTCAATGAAAATGGGTTGATAACAACAGTGGTGTTAAAATAGATTAATGGGGATTTGTGAAAGTTGATTTTAGTAAAGAAGGGTACAAATACGAACAATTTATAATGGCATCACTAGCGGTACATGTATTTTATGTTCGAGCTCCTACAAACCAAAAGTGGTAGATTATTCTGTTGTCGTCCAAAACTACTGAAGGTTCTGATGACAATTCAGTTGAGGACGATCCTTTTAGTGGTACGTTGCAATCATTTCAGAGGTGTCCCAATGTAGATGATTTTTTGTATGTTAGAAGTGACCACAATGAAGGGATTTAGATAATAGATAGAGGTGTCAAATCCCTTAATCCTTTGAAAAAAAGAAAGAGAGTTCAATAAAAAAGTTATATTTTGTTTGTAATATAGGTCTTGTTATATAATTTTATTATCTTATCATTAATGAATTTATTTCATCTAAATTAACTGTTCAACGAATTTTGCAGATAATGACTTCTGCACATTCCGGTGCTCCTAACCATGAGGCTGAACAAGTCTCTCAAGTTGCTGCTACTACGGCTGTTGCTGCTCCTTCTGCTCCTGCAGCTGTTGCTGCTCCTGTTGCTGCTCATGTGGCAGATCCTGTTGCTCCTACTGCTCCTCCTGTTGTGGCTCCTGCTGCTCCTGTGGCGGATCCTTTTCCTCCTGCTGCTCCTCCTGCTGCGGCTCCTGCTCCTCCTGCTGCTCCTATTGTGGCTGATGCTGCTCCTGCTGATGTGGCTCATACTGCTCCATGTTTTGAGGTCCAAAAACCATCATCACATGTCGTTGATACCATTTCAGATGAACATATAGATGATGTTGATAACAATGAAATGGTCGGTAATGAAGGACTGACGTCATAGAAAACACGGGTCCATCGTAGTTTGATGGTGTTAGACAATGTTCTTAAGGAGAAAAGCAAGGCATCAAATTTGAAGTCAGATGGAATGCATGAGGCCAACATGTGAATCCCAACAAGGCTATGTTTAGCAGCTTCATTGGATTTTTCACTCAACAACGCATGCCAATTGACATAGATTCATGGCACCATGTTGTTTCGGGGCTGAAGGCTATGATCATGGAAACAATTATGATAACATTATGAATTTATTTCATTAATTTACTAGAAAATAAAATAATGAAACAATGTCTTACTCTTCTCAATCTCATTCAGAGTACATTTATAGTATATTATTCACACATGGATTATGTACTAAGGCTTTCATAAAGGATTCATCAAGGTTTTCACACTATTTTAACAAGATGTCACCTTAATGATTACAAAGCGAAAATAAACTTGCACCCACCCATTGTCTACACTCACTTGATATCCCAAGAAGCATGGGATGCATTTATTGGCCGCTGTGGGGATGAAAAGATTCAGGTACATTGGGAGAGATAGTACATTGTTTGAGGATACCTATATTTATCACATTGATTGTTAATATTTCATTTATGAAATAAAAACTCTATACTAAAAATAAGGAACGTGAATCAAAACTAGTATACCCCTATTATAAAGCAATGATGGGGTACGATTCATTAAAAAAGAAAATGTTATGTATTTTAAATTTAGAGTAATAGTGTTAGGTGCCAATAAACAACATCATATTTTTTTTCTATGTTTATATGTATATTGATGAGTCTAAAACCAAATACACTTCCATCCCACGTCATGTGCTATGGAAGGAGGCATGTGTGAATAAGGAAGGGAAGTTAGTAGATGAGAACAAATGAAAAGTGTGGGAAATATGTGTAAGTATGACATGACGATAAAATAATTTGTTTTAAATTTCTATTACATAAATATAATTAGTTATTTTCTTATATATGACAGTCATAGGAATCAGCTACTCCTATAGCGGATACAGACCTATTATCGACAGCTTTGAAGCAGCTAGAAAAATACGGCCATGTCCGAGGTGCGGGGTTTGGGGTGACACACCAAGTATATTTTGAGAAGTAGAAAAAAATGGATGATATAGATGAAAAATTGGAACAAATTAGTGAAAAAAGAGAAACCCTTGAAGAACGATTGTAATGGCAGGGAGAGTTGCTAGAAACATTTATGGGTGGGATGCAAAGGGAAAACACAAGTCAGGAAAAACAAGTGCGTGAAAATCCCGCCCCACCCCTCACCAGCTTTGAGGTGAGCCATTCCCCTCAAAGAACTGTCTTAGCCTTGTTAATCAGTATTATAATAATTTTCCAATGAAATGTGAATCAGATAAACAAATATTATTTTTCTGTACTGATCTTCTACAAGGTGTTAACAATTGTGAGTTATATCTATCAAAACCTACCTATCACCTTGTAGCGAGGGCTATAGTTTTCAATATCCCAAATGCCATGCTGCATAATAGGCCACTTTAAAATGATCATCTGAAAGTGAGTATTACTGTAGCTAATGAGACAAATGCATAGCAACCTATTCCACTTGTTGATGATGATATTCATGTGGTCGAAAAGACTATTGGGACATTCATTGCATGGATGTATCAAATTGTAAGAGTACATGCAGACAAATAGGTATTTATTTACTTTTTTCAAGATAATCCTTTAATAATTAATGAAAAAAGGGTCTGAACCAATGATTGTTGTTATAGACAGAGAAAGGGAAGGGGGTGAAAAACATCGGCTCAAAACCATCTAAAGGATCAACCAACTGATCCCAATGATCTACTGAAAGCACAATAACACCACCTGTTCTCTATCCACATTTACTAGCACTGAAGACTCATGTGGATACGAAGCTGAAATATGGTAATAGTCATATAGTGGTTTTCGAAGAAAATATATACGGAGAGGAATCTCAAGATAACTTTGCTGGTGAAAATGTAAATGGGATCCTTGAAAATAGCTGGCTAGTCGTCACAGTTATAAATGTATATATGAGGTATGTTTCCATGAATTTTTCTTCTAAAAGTTGATCAAATGTTCAAATTATGACTAAATGAATTTTATATTGTTGAGAGCCACATTTATGAAAGAAAGTTGAAGGAATTTTCCCATGAACCAAGATTTGGACTCATTAGTCATCATACCACATCAACACACCTAACATAATTAGATCCATTAAAAAATTATGAAATATTGAACGGCATGCTGAAAACATATGAAAGAAAGATTACAGATGATAGACTCATCCTAATACCAACCATGTCGGGGTAAAACTCTACGACTAAACCATATCAATTATATTTAAACTTCTTTAATTACTTATTCCTTTTTGTGTATTTAGGAATCATTGGTTGCTAATTGCGGTGAACATGGATACTCCAAAGATTTATTTTCAGGATTCAAAGCAAGGATATCCATCAAACCGACCACACATGATGATGTTTTTGAATATGTAAGACACTACATCTTACATTTTAGGTCTAAACATCAAGTAATATAATTTATATTATATTTTAATGAAAATTAGTTAGATAGGGAGGTGTATCATTATCATCTAAAAAAGGAATGATTACAGGGGCTAAGCATAAGGAGGGGAGCATGTACTACGCGTGGACAAATATCGGGGTATATATAATAAAATTTCACTATCCAAAAAAATATCAACACATGTTACTTATTCTCCTAATGATCAATTTTTTTGCAGTGGTCAAAACAAAAAAACGATAATGATTTCAGTCATTATGTTTTTAAATTTATGAATGATATCTTTTTTCATCAACAAACTAGCATACCTAAAGAGTTATTTTCACAAACAACTACTAGTTCATTTGATTTATTTATTAATTATTCATTTTTATATTTTGCAGTACTACTCTGACTTTTGAAAAGCCTTATACTCAAAAGACGATATAGATGTTTTCAGAAATGAGTGGGACGCATACCTGATGGTAGATTGTACAAAAATACAATGAAGTTCTGCCTTGGGGACATGTATAATTGGTGGTCATTTTTGAGAGGGGTTATGGGGATCAAATGATGAAACATTTTTGTATGTAAATGTTCATATGAAAATTGTAATGGTTATTAAATAAAACATCCTCTCTACAATGATTCATTTTACCATTTTTATATAAGATATGCACCAACAACATGCATGAATGCTGAACCACTCAAAGGGTTTCTATTTAGTTTAAAATTGACACAATTTTTAGTGAAAACAACAACTGACCTATGAAAATCTGACTAAAAGAATTCGGATTTACATGATCTTTTATAATAACGATCCATGGGTCATTTGGGATGCATACGAGTCAACCCCACCTCAATATGTGGCACGATGTGACATGTATCACTCAAATGGTCTCTATTTTCTTTAAAATGGACACAATTTTAAGTGAAATCAACAAATAACCTATGAAAATCTGACCAAACACATTCTTATTTTCTTGATCATATATCAAAATGATCCACGGGTCCTTTGGGACATGTACGCATCAACCCCGCCTCAATCCGAGGAATGGTGTGATCGGTATCATTCAAAGGGTCTCTATTTTGATTAAAATGGACATAATTTTAAGTGAAAACAACAATTGACCTACGGAAATCTGACCAAACCCATTCTGATTGTGTTGATACTTTAGGAGAACAATACAAGGGTCATTGGTGATGTGAAAGAGTCAACCCCGCTTCAATCTGAGGCACAGTGTGGCCGGTACCACTGGAAGGGTCTCTATTTTTTTTTAAATGGACATAATTTTATGTGGAAACAAAAATTGTCCTACAGAAATCTGAACAAACCCATTCATATTGTGTTGATATTTTTGGAGAACGATCCATGTGGCCACTTTGATGTGTACGAGTCATCTGCACCCCATTCCATGGCACGGTGTGGCCGATACCACTCAAAGTGTCTCTTTTTTTAAATGGACACAATTTTATGTGAAAACCACAACTAACCTACGGAAATCCAACCAAACGCATTCCAATTGTGTTTATCCTATAGGTGAATGATTCATGGGTATATTTTGATGTGTATGAGTCATCCGCACTTCAATCAGAGGCATGGTGTGGCTGGTAGAACTCAATGGGTATTTCTTTGGTTTAAAATCGACACAATTTTACGTGAAAACAACAACTGACCTACGGAAATCAGACCAAATGAATTCAGATTGAGTTGATATTTTATAAAAATGATCAAATGTTCCTTGGTGATGTGTAAGGCTCATCCCAGCCTAAATATGAGGCACATTGTGGCCGGTAGCAGTCAAAGGGTCTCTATTTTTTTAAAAATGGACACAATTTTAAGTGAAACAAAAAACTGACCTATGGAAATCTGACCAAACTCATTAGGATTGCCTTAATTTTTTATAATAACGATCCAAGTAACCTTGGTGGTGTAAACACATCATACTTTCCTTAATACGAGGCACGGTGTGGCCGGTAGAACTCAAGGAGTCTCTATTTTGTTTAAAATGGACACAATTTGAAGTGAAAACAACAACTGGCCTAAGGAAATCCAACCAAACCAATTCGGATTTTTTTGATATTTTATAGGAAGTATAAAAAATTCCTTATTGACGTGTATGAGTCAACCTCTCCTCAATATAATTCACGTTGTGGCTAGTAGCACTCAAAGAGTCTCTCTTTGTTTTAAAATGGACACATTTTTAAGTGAAAACAACAACTTACCTACGGAAATCTGACCAAACGCATTAGGATTGCCTTAATATTTTATAAGAATGATCCAATGTTCCATGGTGACGTGTACACATCATCCCCGCCTCAATATGAGGCACGATGTGTCCGGTACCACTCAAAGGGTGTCTATTTGTTTTAAAATGGACACAATTTTAAGTGAAAACAACAACTGGCCTTCGTAAATATGACCAGACCCATTAGGATTGTATTGATCATTTATAATAATGATCCATGAGTCTTTTGTGATGTGTATGCATCATCCTCAGCTCAATATGACGCACGGTGTTCCCAGTAACACTAAAAGAGTCCCTCTTTGGTTTAAAATGGACACAATTTTAAGTGAAAACAACAAATGACCTACAGAAATCAGACAAAAAAAATTCATATTTACTTGATCATGTATAATAACGGTCCAAGGGTCCTTGGTGTTGTGTACGAGTCATACCCACCTCAATCAGAGGCACGGTGTGGCCGGTACCACTCGAAGGGTCTCAATTTTGTTTAAAATGGACACAATTTTAAGTGTAAACAACAACAGACCTACGAAAATCTGACGAAACCCATTTTTATTGTGTTGATCTATTATTTGAACGATCCATGGGTCCTTGGTAACATGTACGAGTCATCCCCGCCACAATCTGAGGCACGTTGTGGTCGGTACAACTCAAAGGGTCTCTATTTTGTTTAAAATGGACACAATTTTAAGTGAAAACAACAACTGACCTACGGAAATCCGACCAAACCCATTCGGAATATGTTGATACATTATTATAACGATCCACTGGTCTTTTGTGATGTTTATGAGTCAACCCTGCCTCAATTCGTGGCACGGTCTGACCACTATCACTCAAAGGGTTTCTCTTTTGTTTAAAATGGACACAATTTTAAGTGAAAACAACAACTAACCAACGGAAATCTGGTCATACGCATTAGGATTGTATTTATATTTAACAATAACTATCCAAGGGTCCTTGGGGACGTGTACAAGTCATCCCCGCCTCAATCAGAAGCATGGTGTGACCGGTACCACTAAAAGGGTCTCTATTTTTTTTAAATGGAATCAATTTTAAGTGAAAACAAAAACTGACCTATGTAAATCCGACCAAAATCATTTGGATTGTGTGGATCCTTTAGGAGAATGATCCACGGGTCCTCGGTGATGTGTACGAGTCAACTCCGCATCAATCTGAGGCATGTTGTGGTTGGTAGCACTCAAAGGGTCTCTATTTTGTTTAAAATTGACACAATTTAAATTGAAAACAACAACTGACCTACAGAAAGCCAACCAAAACCATTAGGATTGTGTTGATCCTTTAGTATAAAAATACACGGGTCCTTTTGGATGTGTACGATTCAACCCTGCCTCAATCCGAGTCACTGTGTGACCGCTATCACTCATAGGGTCTCACTTTTGTTTAAAATGAACTAAATTTTAAGTGAAAACAAAAATTATCCTATAGAAATCGCACCAAACACATTCATATAATGTTGATCGTTTAGGAGAACATTCAACGCGTCCTTTGTGATGTGTTAGAGTCATCCCTGCCTCAATACGAGGAACGGTGTGCCCGCTATCACTCAAAGAGTCTCTCTTTTGTTTAAAATGGACACAATTTTAATTGAAACCAACAACTGACCTATGGAAATCCGACTAAACGCATTCAGAATGACTTAATATTTTTTAATTACAATACAAGGGTCCTTGGTGACGTGTATGATTCATCCCCTCCTCAATCCGACGCACGGTATAGGTGTTATCCCTCAAAGGGTCTCTATTTTGTTTAAAATGTACACAATTTTAAGTGAAAACAACAACTGACCTACATAAATTTGACCAAACCCATTTTTATTGTGTTAATCCTTTAAGAGAATGATCCAAGGGTCCTTTGTGATGTCTACGAGTCATGCTCACCTCAATCTCAGGCATGGTGTGGCCGGTACCACTCGAAGGGTCTCTATTTTGGTTAAAATTGAAACAAATTTAATTGAAAATTACAATTGACCAACAAAAATCCAACAAAAAACATTCATATTGTGTTGATCCAATAGTATAACGATCCATGGTTCCTTTTTGACATGTATGAGTCAACCCTGCCTCAATCTGAGGCACAGTGTGCCCTGTATCACCCAATGGGTCTCTCTTTTGTTTAAAATGGACATAATTTTAATTGAAAAAAACAACTGACCTATGAAAATCTGACCAAACGCACTCGGATTTCCTTGATATTTTATAAAACTTATCCAAGGGTCCTTGGTGAAGTGTACGAGTCAACCCTGCCTCAATACAAGGTACGGTGTGGCCGGTACCACTCAAAGGTTCTCTATTTTGTTTAAAATGTACACAATTTTAAGTGTAAACAACAACTAACTTATGGAAATTTGACCAAACACATTCATATTGTGTTGACCCTTTAGGAGAACGATCAACGGGACCTTTATGATGTGTATGAGTCAACCCTACCTCAATCTGAGGCACAGTGTAACCACTATCACTCAAAGGGTCTCTCTTTTGTTTAAAATGAAATTGGGAGGGAATAACAACCTACCCACATATTAATTCTCATCCACAAGAATCCTTAATTACCATTCATAAATTAACTCTAAAATTACATTATTCTCTTTTGATAACCAGCACATAGTGTTTTACTCCAAAACACTGAAAGGAATACCAATATGTAACACCAAATACGTGCTTCATTTTTTACCAATAACATATGCACTAATGACCATAAGCAAAGCACTAATATAGTTCACAGCCCCTATCACATGTCCAAATACACTATCGTGTTATCAATTAATTCATCACCCATATTACAGTCCTCTTCATCATCATCCATAACTCATATAAGCTGATTCTAACACATGTTTTTCCTAAAAATTACAATTGACTACAAGAATAAACTTATGAACATGAAAAACCTTCATAGTGTGGTTTCCATCACTCCACACCCGATCATACACAAAACACCATTCAAACCACCTATGGTTTTCTATTAACAATACTGGTCGATCTAAACATCCAACATGATGTCTCATCACCCAAACATAGGGGCCAAAATTATTAGTGACATCCTCAGATCATTTCAATACCCACATAGGAAAATAATCATGAAATATATTAAATGTTTATTGTATTGTCTTCAAGCAATCAAAACATCCATCATTCTCTCACTCAAGCATTGGTTTACCATCAATCCTTCTAACCATTAGATAAAATTAAATCATCTTGATCCCACTTCGAAAGCATTGTATCTATTTAAATCTTCTTATAAATATAATTTATGGTATTCAACAAGGAAGTAGATGATATCATATTTATATCCACCTTGATATCCTTATTCTATTTAGAATATCTAAAAATGATTTACATGAATCCATGACCCTACTTATATGGTGACATTTCTCTGTATCCCATGTTTCATCATTAATATATTTAGCTTATGACTTATGTGTTAATTTTGTATGGGTATACTTTCTCTAAATAGCTTATTGGGATGCTGAATTTTTTTGTAGGTGTTCAGGTATGCTGCTGCATATTTCTTCATAGCAGTAAACATGGCATTTATCAGCGCATTTTTAGCACTGATAAATGTCACTTTTATCAGTGCTCCTTTAGCGCTGATAAATTGATGCATTAGTAGTGCCTTTTTAGCGCTGACAAAGGTTTCATTTATCAGTGATTTTTAGTGCTGAAAAATGCTACAATTATCTGCACTTTTTTAGCATTGATAAAGGGTACCCCCCCCCTTTATCAGAGTCTATATTTACAACGCTTTTTAGCGCTGATAAAGCCCGTTTTGAGCACTGATAAAGACCATTTTTGTAGTAGTGGATGTTATTTTTTATTCACAGTGGATGGAAGGAATTTAATATTTATTTATAATTAATATAATGATATTTTAGATCATATTTTTTAATGATATAAATATATTAACAAGTTTAGAATTGAATTTTGGATTTATTATAATAAAAAACTACCGGAATGAAATACGTACATGGGATGATTGAGTTTTCACTAGATAAACTCCGTGGAAATGAAGGAATTAAGAAAAATTATGGTGACCCTAATCAAATTTATGTGGAAGTGGTATCATGGAGGGAACAAAATATTCAGTTCTAGGATTAATTATTAGTATAATTGTAACTTCATTGGGTGGGAGTTCTATACTTCTATAAGAGAATATATGACACTTTTGGAAACACACCTCAATTTAATTAATTCCATAAAACTATTCCATGGTCCATATCAAAAATGTGGATATATAGAGGTGTTGGAAAAGAAAAGGACCACTTTTAAATTAATAATTCATTTTTAGGTAATGTAAGAGTGGTTTAAGGATTTTTTTTCCACTTTTAACCTTCTACCAAAATTAACATTTATTTATAATAAAAATACATCCATAGTAATTAAAATTAATGAAAAAAAATTATGTTAGAAACTTTAACATGATTTGATCATTATGATTTCATAATTGAAACAAATTTTAATACATATAAGTTTTAATGTTTTGAATAGAAACTTTTAAAAAAAGCCACATAATTGTGTAAAATATGTGTTTAGAAAAATAATTCTTCAACATTAAAATTTATTTATAAGAGATATATATATATATATGGGATACTAAATTTATTGATATAAATTTTATTTCTAAATAAAACAAATTTAATTATTCTTACAAAAAAATATGTAACTGAATTTCCTCATTAATGCACATAATTATGGGATAATACTGAATATAGTCTTTTCTTATTAAATTATCTGTTTATCTTAGTATTAAAAATACTGGTTATTAGATTATAAGATAATAGAATATTTTAAAATTCATAATGTCATTCCATAAATAAATATTTTTTTAATTCAATTTGTTTTAATATTAAAGGATAATATTTCATATTTATAATGTTATGAAATGGACAATTTTAAAAAAAATCATATTTCATCAACTGAACATGAAGTATTTTACAAAAAAAAACAAAAATATTATAATAAGTAAATCTTGATGATAGGCAATAAAAAATGTAATTGTAGTAATATTAAATTATAAAGTATCAATATTTATATTCTTAAAATAAATCATCGTATAAAAAAATTGGATATTTTAAAATATATCACTTTTTAATATTTATTAACATTAATTATTTATCTTCTAATTATTTCTGGGTTTACCATATTTATGACATCCCATAATTCTACTAGTAGGATTTCCATTCTCAATATATGATTTTTTCATAATTATTAAATCCCAAAAACCCCAAGAAAAAACCAAAAATATTTGTTATAATAACATTAAGATTTCATTTAGAGAAGTAAATGTACATAAGAAATTAAAGTATTACAATGAGATAAAATAATGAAAATTAGAGTACAAGAATATAATATCATGATCTTATTGATCCCAAAAAATAATCTCATTTACAAATAACAAAATAGAAATAATGTATAATGTTTGTAACACAATATTAATTTTAAAAATGAAAATATGTAAATATGTGAAATAGATAATTTTAACGGTTAAATAATTAATGAAATACGTTGTATTTTTAGAATCTAGGTAACTGTATGACTAATACAGATCTGACCATTTGTGTTGTAATCTTACCATGTGAATTGTAACCTAACCCATGGAATTGAATTTTGGATGCTATGAAGAGTAAATTAACTATTATAATATTATTCCCACCTGTGTAATTTTATATTAATATTTTGGAATGTTATAAAATGAATATATGATATAATTATACCATGTTACAAGTAAAAAAATGAACTAAAAATGATAAATTATTTTTTTCATTTTCAAAATATAAATGTCTTAATTCTATATCTACAATAAATATAGTGAACAAAAGATACTTTTTCCCAAAAATTGAATTTATAAAATATTTTTTTGTTCTATAATAATTATAAATTATTTTACGAGTCCATAAGTAAATTTTCAAAGGGCCATAAAATTTATCATCATAATAAAACATATATTTTTTAAATAAACGATGAATAAATTTAAAAATTAAATTTAATGTATTTTGGAAATTATTTTCATAATATGGATTTAATTTTTAACATAAATCGATAATTAGTTACAGTGAATATTTGGAATTCTTTTAAAATGGATATTTTTTTGGAATCTTAAAATATGGTAAAATACAATATTAAACATTATAAGTTAAATACATGAATTAATAAGTTTTGGAAGAGTTAATAACCTCTTAGTTCAAACTCACATCCACCATTTACTATATATTGTAACTATAATCAATATAATATCTATTCTGGATAAAAAATAATAAACTAATGAATTTAATATTAGGATCAACCTCTCTCATTCCCTTATAAATGCTACTGCTCCAAACCCCATCACCTCACAATGTATAATCCATTAAGATTCCTAAAATCATTCCCAAATATATACCCAATCCTCTCTCCCATATCCTAGTACGTTTTCATTCACCCAAAGTCCAATTCTATACACCTTAGTATTTTATTAATGGAGATGACATTTAAGAGTTAATATTATTGATTGACCACTTATTAATTTATTAATTCTTCTACCCTGTTATGATATACATACACATGGACATAGAGAAATAATTTTCATAATATATCTATATTTTATTATTATAGTCAAATAACTATATTATATCTTCCCTTAATTATATTTTTAAATGAAAATGTTTTATACAATATGGTCGTTTTACAACCTCCATGAACAACATATTTCATTTTCCCCGTCACATTCAATAATGGTTATAGAAACAATATTACGTATAAATGTAATTATAATATTTATATTATAACGTATTATAAGGTATTCAATGATTTCATTACCATTTAATTGATTAAAAGTAGTCTAGTGAATGACAGTTAGGGAAATGACCTAAATGAACATATCATATAACATTAGTCTATTACTAAAATAATCATCCCTATGTCTGAACACATATTGTATTTTTGTAACATTTAAATATTTAGGGGAAAATTAATAGCATTTGATTGCACATTTATACCTGCATTCAATTTGAGAAAGACATGAAAAATATTCAGAAGTGATATGACAATGGAAATATAAAATGAATGACCTCAAAATGAAAAATTAGTTTTTATATAAAAATTAAATGGTTGTAAATGAACATAAAATTATTATAATAATTAATATATATATATATAAATGTTATAAATTATGTATTAATTTATTTTATTTGATTGATTAGGACATTATGTGAACATACATAATTATTCTTGAACCTAAGGTATGTGATCAATTCGAAAAACACTTTTTATTTAGGTTATTAACATTCCCCCTAAAAATCATTGTATCTATATATTTTATATTATGTAACAATTATTAATTAGGTATATAAGTCTATTATATGAATACCTTGATTATTTGACATTCAATTTAACAGAAAAGAAATTCCTGAACATTATTTGTCAAATTCATTCTTTAAAATCTAATTTAATTAATAGGAATTTTCTATACCTTAATACTTTATGTAATGTTCATTTAAATTATTTATTCATACATATGATTATTCCAGCACCTTTTCATTTATGATATAATATTTTTCATGTGACTCATATTTTATGCTTCATTACCATATTCATTCCCTTAATTGTCTTTATAACTCACCAAAGTATTTAACTTATTTCCCCAGTTATCTTATAATTTTTTAGGACACTAAAAAGTGATTTAGTATATTATTATACATAAAAACGTATTTTTTTGTTTTTTATGTATTATGATCCTATACTTCTAAAGAAACTGTTCCTCATGATATTTGGGTTTGGATTATTGGATGAATATGTTAAAAATCATCTCATTATTTTTATAAATGGTTGGGGTCACTATAGATGTTATCATATTTGGCCTATGTGTTTTGGGATTTTAGAACTAGAATAAATTTTTGAGAGCGCTGTATATTTTCTATGAATATGAAAAAATCATGAATTTTTATTGAAGTATAGAGTGAGTGGTTTACATGAAATTAGATCCCTATATAGTATCTTTAAGTGGATGTGGATTTCGAAGAGTACTACATAGGGTTAATAATCCCAAAATGGTACATTTTTTATTAAATCTATAATCACCAAGAGAATAAAATATTGTCATTTTTGCACGCTTGGGTTGACACACATGGGGGATATGCTATTCCAAATTCCCAAACCATATAAATACCATTATGATGGACCTGAATGGGTTTCAGAGTAACAAAACCAAATTTGAAAAATCACCACACGTTAGCATGATTGAAACATAAAGACTCATAAGTTAGGATATAATTTTCATTTATTAGTTAATCGTTAAATATTCATAGTTTTAAATTTATTGCTTATTATTTATTATATTATCATCCCTTTTTACCGTTAATTTAGTTAATATTTTTAAATAATATGTACCATTTGAATAACACACACGATATGAAATGCGATGATTTACATTATGATATACCTAAACATATGGGAGAGTGAGATTTAATGTTCATGGTATTTCTGTCTTTGATAGTTTATGAAATATATAATAACATGGATCATAAATAATTCTATCTATATCCTATGATATAAAATGTTTGGGTTGAGACCATTATGTGAAAAGTCCTCATACCTTTAGTGGTTCTTCCAATTCCCTCATCAAGGTAAAATGGACTACCTCCATTAAGAATATATGCTCTACCATCCAATTCTTGGAAATTGGCCGAGTTGTGATGGCTATCAATTATCTTGTTTGGGAAGTCGATTAGTTGAGAAAATTATTCAATAACATTTATAATAAAAAGTAATTTGATTTCATTAAGTGAGAATGAATCAATAAAATATTTTCAAACTAATATTTTCCTTGAAGTATCCATGTTAAAGTGGAATGGGTGATACTTAAATAAAAGTATAATTATGTTGAGTCTATTAATACATATAATTAAATATTCAATAAGATTCCATGGTTTTCCTTTAACTTCATCATTACGAATTAATTTATGTTAGATCATTTCATTAGTGGGTTACTATAAACTATACTAAAATTATGATTATTCGATTGTTTAATAGCTATAAAAATATTTTCTATTTTTTCGTCTAGTATGAGATGGAGATATGAAACTCTCAATAGTATCTTGGGGATATATAATATTATTATTATTTTTGATTTTTGGTTATGAGTAGTACTATTAAAATCATGGATTAATGACAACACAACATTAGACGTGTAAACCTGTCATTTGAAGCATCATGAAATTTTTCTGAAGGGAAATAGGAGACTCATAAAATGTGGAAAAGATGGAAAATATGATACTCAATTTTAATAGGATATTAGGAGACCCAAAAATGACAATGAATAATTTAAAAAAACACTCAGCCTAAGGTATAGAATTTCAACTACAAATATCATTGGCATTATACAAACCAACAACAAAAGAAATGATTTTTCAGACAAAATCAATGAAAATAAACTCTAAGTCCTAGGGAGTAAGAAATTGATATATTATAAAAACCACTAATGTAGAGCCTAGGATTTTTGTTTATTTAATCAATAATTGGCGATGGTTCCTCTCAAACACCATCTTCCCCTCCATTGATCATCTCCCCTCCATCTTTTGATGGATTCCCTCCTCTATTGTCAATTGGGGCCCCTCCTAATGTGAGAGGAACTCCATCACATCATGGAATCGAATTGGTTTTGAATGTAATATTCAAGGATAAATACTCCAAGGAAAATATCTATTGGGGGGTTCCATATTCTACATTCACCATGGTGTATGGTCTACTTCTACTCCTTCATTCATCCCTTGTATCATTTTGGTTATGGTTAAACCCCATGTTGCGAATAAGGTGGATGGTTTTTCCATTGTGGAGCATTCATTTATGGAGAATTAGGATACATTTAACTTCCAAATTTTTTTTCCTTACTCACTATGTTTTATCATAACAATACTCATCTTAGATTTTTTAAGGACTTTTTGGGGTCTTGGGGACTTTTTATCCTCATAGATACATCCATGATCAGTACAGTTTCCTTTGGAATTCATATGTACTCCAAGGAATATTTTGGGAAAGCCTCAGCTATATAGGATCAATGTTGGGGGTTGTGGAATTTTTCTCTAACTTGATGGTCATGGGATTCTCACTTTTTCCGACATTCCACCTCAGGTGGTGTGGATCACTTTTATTAGCCTCCTATTACCATTCTATAACCTAGTGATTCAGAAATATTTGGGAGACTCCCTAGGTTCTTATCGATTTTTTGATAACAAAACTAAAATCATTCAAGCAGCAATAAAATCCTATATCTACTTGTAAATTATCCATTTAGTGAGTTTTCCTTCAATCATAGTATTGAAAATGGGTGAATTATTCGTGTCATGAGAACATAATTTATAAAATTCTCCTCATAGAATTTATGTGGGGTGTTGTTTGAACGGGAACTCAGTGGTGGCTTGTAGAAGGAAGAAGTTAGAGTAGTGTGTGTCTGGTTCAAGTTTCTAGGTTGTTCAACGTGGCAACCCAGTATTCTCAATGGCAGAGATAGTGGCCAATGTTTCAAATGGGGAAGACCTTTCAAATTAATATTATAATCATGAGCCACACACACCAATCAATGTCTCTGAAATTGAAATTACTTCTGTTGTGGGAGAGATTTTGTCAGGTTCTTCTTAATCTGAAATAGATATGATCACCATGTTTCCTTCCCCAAATGATATCAATCTAGTGCCTTTTTTCCCCATCCCATCTAAGGTTTCTTAATTGGACTCTTGGGAATACTGTATTCTCTAAGAATTCTCTCTAACAACCCCTTTCAGGGGATTATCACCTCCATTCCCACCTTTTTGAATATCATACCAACGTTCCCCAAATTTCCTTCAGCGCTCCATGTTCAATAACCATTCTTATGCTTTGAAGGGTTCTCCCCAATTGGAGTCTGTTCCAGAGGGTGTGATAAAGTAGATACAATCTTCTAAGGGTTCTCTAAAGTGTTTTTTCTAGTTTCTTTCTTTAAAAGGGATATGTATTTATGCTCTCTATTTCCTTCTCCTTCCAACAAGTTTACTCTAGTAGAGGATCTAGACTAAACCATTAAGAAGAAGTTCCACAGTCTAAAGTAGGTCATTTCATTAGAGGGGATATCTTGTCCTCTAAATCACCAAAAATCAATGGATGAAAGAAATTTATTGTTCCTTCCATCTTCTGGTGTCCCTTTCTAAAAGGAAAGGATGTGGATTATTTAGTGCTCTCTCTAATCATATGGAATGATTGAGGTTTTTCATCATAGGTAAAGTGTGAATTATATTACTAAAAATATACAAAACCTTATTTTTCTATTTTCTTCATTGTTGAACCGTTGTATAATCCATGATAACTCTCTAATATTGAAAAAACGGGCTACTCCAAATCCTCCCTTGGGATCATGAGTAATAGGAACATAATAATTTTCTAGTAGAAGAATACACAATTTTAGATGTCTTGTATGATGTTCTAGTGCAATAATTCTAAGATCTTTAATAGAGGGAGAGATTTTTTCCCCCTTCATTTATTCTATTACCGAAAAACAAGGGAGGGTTTATCTTTAGTGCTCTCTGTAATCCTTTCAACTATGTTAACTACATTGGTTTGTGGGTGGAAATGATAACTCTATTGTGGAATCTATATAGAAGAAGAGTGGAACTTCTATTTTTAGCTGTAGAATTCTGGACAGACAAACCTTCATTTATTCTACACAAATTTTGGATATGTGATTAATAGGTAATATACCCGGTGCAACAACCGCAGGGTACCCAATCGCATTTACAGCTAGGTTGATAGATTTCTATCGATTCATCATGTATTTGAATCCATTTCTCAGGATATAGTGACTTATTTGTCCCACTACTATTCTAACCATTCTTTTTTACTCATGGAGCTTAGAATGGATACCTCTATAAATCACATCTTCCACTATTCCAATAGCTGGCACCGGGATGATAGTTTCATGCAGATGATGAATTTCCAGTGGGAATGCAGGGAGGTTGAGATTTCTTAGAGGAACCTCTATAATCATATAATAGGTCCTAATAAGGATTTTCATGATTTTTTGGCTAATAATAATAGTGAATAAATTGGTGTTGATTTAATTCAAGAATACAACAAATATTTAGAGGAGAATATTCAAAATTTATGGGATGAGAACCCCTTTGTTATCCATTGTTATAAACACATCATTCTTACTGAGAAACTATTTTAGATTCATAAGTCCTATTGGAAGAGACATCATTTGATATGGTTTAAAGAGGGAGATAGAGACAATGTCATATTCCATGCATTCATTAAGAAAATGTATATGATGAGACTCAACCTCAGTCTCACAAATAGATTCTATACTTCTGAGGTGGATGCCACATGACAGATGGCGGTCGAGTATTTTGAAAGTATCATGGCATGTGTGTTGCCTTCCTGACATGAGGACATGTGAGATGGTTCGGGGGATGAGGACATTATGTGGTTAATCCCTCACCTGGTGGAGAGGGCTGATAATGTATACAATATTTCTAACCCTATTGAGGAGGAGATCAACGAAACGGTCTGTATGATTTCTCATTACAGTGCCCCCAGTCTGAATGGCTATCAGAGAGCATTTTATATGATAGCATGGTACTTTATTGGTCTCCATGTGGTGGAGGATATCAAAGACTTTTACATCGTGGTAACCTAAATAGGTATGTTCTAACTTTCAGTGTGGTTCTTATATAGAAACTTATGGATCCAAAAACCCTCAATCATTATAGTCCCATTTTCTTATGTAAATTTTCTTACAAAATTCTGACAATCACAATAAAAAATGACTGAATTAAGTGATTCCAATGATGGTATCAAGGGAACAACATGGATTTTTTCAATGTTTGGTGAATCCATTGGGAGGTTGGAATTGATATGAGTTGGAGAATGATATTAATAAAAGATGAATTTTCTCAAATGTCATCTTCTAGGTTGATATGAAAAAGTCTTACAACAAAATTTAATATAGTTTCATTATTTGTGTTATGAGGATGTTTGTATCGATGAATGGTTTTTCAAACATTGTTTTAGGTGTTATTATTCTCTCTAGATCTCAATATCACATATAACGAATGGTTTTGGATTATTTATAATGATGTGTGGTTCCCTCCAAAGAGATCCTTCATCTCCAACCTTTTAATATTGTCCCTAGATACTCTCTCATGGAATATTCATAGAGAAATGGAGGATGGAAGGTTTCTTTCCTACTATAGACATAATGTTAAGGGTAGCATCTCCAACCATATGTTTGAAAAATATTCATTGATTATCATAAATAGAAGGTATAGATCATTACTAAGATTCATGCTGATTATGGCCTCATTTCGAAGGATCAACATTCATGGTATTAACTCAAGGAATGTCCACATTTTTATCTCTAATAAATGCTCCGGAATGAGCTATGGGAATATTCAAAATAATCTCGGATGCCAAGGGAAATATTTTCCTATGATATATCTTGGAACTCCAATATCCTATGGCTGCATCAAGAAAACAATCTTTGAATAAATCATTAAAATACTTATGGATAATGTATTTAACTGTAAAGAAATGTTTATTTTTTTTAAGAGGGAGATTTTCCATGATCAACAATGTGCATACCTCTATATGGAAGAATATATTTTTGACTATCAATCATCCTAAAGAGACCATTTAAAAGATGGAAAAAAATTTAAATGTCATTCTTTGGAATTCCAATATAATGTTCAATTATTATTGAGACTCTTAGAATCATATGGTGATGCATGTTAATGAAGGTGGTGTGGGTTTACACGACATCAATGAATGCATATACGGAATGCAAGAATGGATTTCTTGAGATGTTATTTTAGGGAGATTATTTTTGGGAATCATTCTTCAAAACCTATTATGACAACCATTGGGAGGGTTGGGATAACCAAATTCTAGGACACTTCTTCCTGGCAAGGTTCAGGTTCACTCAATTTGAGGATCATCATGACTCGACATGGTGGATTATTGGGAAAGGAGATGTTTACTTTTTAGAAGGGGAACTGGGATGTTGACAGTATTTTCATTCCATGTTTTCCCACACCAACATATCATTCAAGGATGTGAGAATTCACCCAAATTTGATTCAGTATCTTCTTAATCAGGACCAGATAGTGTTGTTTGAAGGTATTTTCATGACTAATGAGGGAGACATGTGTTTCTACACAAGATCAAACTCGGTTATGTATTCCTCTTGAGATATCAGGAGATTACACCATGAAAATAATGTACCTAATAGGAGGTCTACTAAGTTATGGTGTAATGATATTCTTATAAAAATGAATTTTCATTTTTATAGAATTAGACACTAAGCATTACCAATGGATGAGAACATTCAAATAAACATATTCCCTTGACATTATTACATATCTACTATGAGATTCCATAATGTGAACGAGCATATAATATCTTTTTTTCAGAGTGATTGGGAAGAAAGTATATGGACCTCATTTAGAATTCATCCACATTTCAAGATTGACATGTTATCCTTTTATTATTTTATTGCATCATGGTTACATGGTTTTGAGAACTCGTAAATAGAATTCAAGGTGAGGTATGTTATTCTCATGTCCACATGATGATCCCTCTGAGATGATCAGAACAAGGAATGATGGGGTTCCCATCACTCATTTATAATTCTTCTGTTGAGGATGAAGGCTTTGGTCATAGATTTGGGAATGAAGTTGAAAGGATTACAAATATACATTATACTATGAATCTTTTTATCATTCCATATGTTCTGAGTAGATATGGTGGTCGATTGATAAAATATATCCCTATAATCAATGGGTTATAGATTAATGTGGATGGATCCATTACTAATGGGCTTATCTGAGGTGGTAGGCTCCTCCAAATAATCAGTGGTTTAGTCTTCATTGGTTTCAACATATTTTATGGCTCAGGAAGCACCTTTTGTGCGGAGGAGAATGTTCTTCATACTGGTATAATGATTTTAAGGAGGTTTGGATTCAATGTTTCTGAGTTTGAATCAGACATTTTAGTTCTACTGAAAATGATTTAGGGGAAATATTAATCGCTATATGCTAAATAGAGACCAATCATGGATAAATTTCTTACTATATTTGGAAATAGGCTATCTTCACAGTGGATGTTTTTTCCTACATTGGGAGGTTGTATGAGGATCTAACTATTTTTTACAGTTTGGGATTGTTCCCTTTTGTGTTACATGTTTTCACCTAATGGTATGCCCAATGGAATCATCATTTTCTCCCTTATGAGGGTTTTTTAGATTTATTTATGTTGGATATTTTCTCACATTCGTTTTAATAAAGAAAACATCCAGTTCATAGGTGGATCCTTGTGATGATGTTATGATAAGTATGATTGTTATTTATTGAATAATATTTAACATACCATTTTAATAATTTTCTAAATATTGCTTCAAATATTTAAGGTTTAGTTTAACAATTCAAACACCAACTCATAACATGGGTGATGTGAAATTATCTCGAATAAAAATAGAGAAACTATTTAATATCATGTATATAACTCCTCCCCGTTATTTGTTTTTTGTAAAATGAACCTCCCAAAAAACATTTTCCACTTTATTTGGAATTGTTAAATATTAAATTGGGGAAGGATTTGACAAAATTATATAAATATAGTCTCAAATTGAAGGAGATAAGGATCACCAATAACATCTCGAGTTATGCTTAGATTATATAAAAGTTTGAGGAGGATGATGAAACTTCTTTGGAATCTTTTTCTAAAGTATTGATGTTATTTAATTATGAGAAAGAATTTCCATCTCAAATTATTGATAAAAAATATAGATTTATGCTTTATGAAATTCCCATTGTCGGTGATAATTCAGATGTATTCCCTAAATTTTTTATAGTCTTCCTCCTAACTAAGAGGTTGGTCTATGAATTAATCACTGAATTTATCATCATGAACACGATAAAAATTGGAATAATAACATGTATCCAATTATTCAGATAGACAACATGTTTATTCTACAATTTGGTTCCTAGTATTTCCATAAGGTTTGACATTGGTTAGGATATAAAAAATTAAATGTGAAGAGGGAATATATTTCCAACACATCATTTTGAATGAGTTATAACCATTATGAGTTCATAGTAATTGCCTTTGGACTCACCAATGATTAAAAAATATCCTTTGAATTAATTAATAGAGTCTTTGGTGATTTCCCTGAGAAATTTTCAACAGTTAATATAGATGATATTAAATTAGTATATAAACATATGTAGGAGTATGAGGATAATTAAATATGATGATAAAGTAATTGTGAAAGGAGACGATATTTGAAAAAATCACTAATTGAGAGTTTTAGATAAAGGATAGGTCATTCTTTGGGAATGTTATCCCCAAAAAAAGGATATCTATAGTCCCATACCAGTTAAAGAAAATTAAAGGATTTCCTAAACTAGAATCTTTGACGAATAACCATATTCTACATGGAAGAAATTTTTATTAAATTAAATTTTTGGGAACATCTCAGACATACAAAACCCATTAACAAAATAGATTTTTAAGTGGTTCACATTTTTCTACACCAATTAGAGGGAAGATGGATTCAAGGTGTTAAAATATTGTCTTATCACAACACTAGTCCTCCGAATACCCACATGCGGGGAATTTTTCATTATATATACATATGATTCAATGAAATTATTTTTCAATGTACTAAAGTAGAATGGTAAAATGATATCCTATATAACTACCCAAGTCCCACAATCTTGTTTCCTATGTCGAAATCATGAACATTACATTTATTTCATTGATTTTGATAATTGTGACTTAATTTTTTCCATATAAACCTTACAAAATTAAAAGGAAAAATTAGATCACATACTATCTCAAGGAAATTTTAGGATTATATTTTTAGAGTGTTAGGACTAACTATTATCAACATAGACTTATAAAAAACCGGTTCATAAAGATATACATCATCTTTCATCATAACCAGCTTTTATTATTTTACATTGTCTCATAAATACCATCCTTGTGAAATATTTTATAAATATAAATCATTCAGCCTCGTTATATATATCCTATGGAAAAGGAATCATAAGAATGGTGAGCTCAAATTCTTAGTATGGGTAAACATAAGAATTAACCATTTAATATCTTCAATGAGTTTAAGAGTCCATATACGTGTTATGACATAATCAATGTTAATTAGTGGATCATGAATGAACTCATATACATCAATAATTAGATCAAAAAACAAGAAAACCTGTCATATTGCATTCATAATAGAAATATTCATATGAATGAGTAATCATGAGCCTTGTGGTATTAAAATTAATCAAAAAGATATTCTTAAAACTATAGATATAACACATTTCTATCTAGAACGATTAGTTAATAGAACCATTAATGTCAATTTGCATAACCTCTATTGAACCATTATAAATTGAAATTACCATAAAACTAACATACAACATAATTTTCTGGATAACGTAATCATTACCCATTTAATTATAGTAATATCTGGGTAATCCTATCATATATTCTATAAAAGGCCCACCAGAATCTATCCATGTTTACTAATTATTTATAATTTCCAATAACAAGTAAAATATGGAAAAAATATGGAATACCTTTCATCAAGACTAACTGAAATAAAAATTATTCTTTTAAGAACATGAGGAACCCATGGTAATGAAATACATTACATAACAATATCATTGAATTGTGGTTAACAAGTAAAAAGGAAATGGGTTTCATAAAAATTTCATTAAAACAAGAATAACATTAGGAAATGAAATAGCTTCCATAACAATATATATGAAACATGTATAACCAATTGAATTCATATGTTACTATGAAAATATATCTGAAACATGATTAAACTATGGAATAGAATTAGGTTCCATAACAATCTAATTGAAACATGATAAACCCATGATAAATAATCATATTCTATAAAATTATCTTCAAAAAATATTAATCCATCCATTTAAATAATGAAGATAATATATTTATAGAATATTCTCATGGGTGGATAAGTAAAAGATATGATTTTTTGATGTTGATGAATTTAAATATAATCAACTTATATTTTATGACATTTTTTTAAAAATACACTTTTCATTTTGAAAATTAAATTTTTAAAAAGGAAACATTTTGAGAATGATTTTATTTCAAAAAAAACATGTATTCTCCAGAAATGTGAATTGGATAATTAAATTCATGATAATTTTTTAGAGGTAGATCATAATATTTAAAATTAGATACTTAATCACAAACAATCATGATAAATGAAGTGATTTTAATATGAAACTCTTACAACATTGGTAATATTGAATCGTAATCCCCAAGAAATAAAAAAATTAACTGAAACAAATATATTCATTAAAATAACTGTAAAAGTAATGGTTTCGACATGGTATATCACAGCTTAAAATGATTTAAAACCTAATGTAGAATAAATAAATGTTGTAACATTATATCATATCCAAATTAATATATATGTAACATAAAAATATTTTTTTAATATGTAAAATTATTTTGATTAAAACTAAAAAAAATTATGATTAAAATAAAATTTCATTTTAAGTCACCCTTTCATAAACTAGTATCAAAATAATTTGTTTGAATCTAACTATTTTATTATAATAATGTATAGAATTTGAGTAAAAAAATATTTACAATTAACATTAAATAATAAAAAAGTAATATTCAAATAAATGTTGTTCCTGAAATTGCTAAATTCTGTACTTGTCATGTAAGTATCAATTAATAGTCTTTATGAATTGTAAAATGTATAGAAAATTTACTTATTTTGAAAATTATAAGATTATTAATTTATAAATATTTTGAATATAAAAAAATGTGTAAAAATGTTTTTCATAAATAATTTGGATAATTTAGAAAAAATTCAATCATTTTTAGAAATCATGGTTTTGAAAAAAATTGTTTTTGATCTAAGAGAAAAATAAATTCATATATTCTAAAAACATTTTCCTAATAATTTTATTTACAAAATAGTAGGAAAGAAATGGTATTATGATATAAATAATTACCTAAATATCTATATAATAAAAAATATATATCTATTTTAAGATATAAATATCAAATAATTCTCCCAAGGGAGACTTAAAGAAAGAGAATCATGAATAATGGTGATATTGTAAAATAAACCATTACCAGTTTGTTAATTATTTTATCATAATCCCCCCAAAAGAAAAAAACCTGAATGAATCCCTAAATAACCTGATTATAAATCATCTCATGAAATAACATAAAAAGGTCATTATATACACAATAAAAACTAAATATGAGGTGAATATGGTGTATGTCACATGGATGTAAAATTGAGATGAGTAACTATTACCTCATGTCTGGCTCATCATATATATTCATTAGGTTCCAAAATAAAAACATAAGTTAAATATTTAATTTCATAATAATCATTATAAATTTTTTTATTCCTTTTATTTCACATATTACAATTTTATATTCGATAATATAATAAATTAATTTTACCTTTGTCATTTCCTTGACATTTTGTTGTTCGGTCAAAAATGAATATTTTTAGTATGAATGTTGTTAAATAGTCCATTATTTAAACAACTAAAATAATAATTATTAAATAATAATTATATTTATATATCATATACACTTTTATATTCATTAATGAAATATGGATATGAAAAATTAACAATGTTACAATCATAGAGATAGTAGATTGTATGCACGCATAAGTAACATTACCATTTTTCAATAGTTATTATTGAATGAAGGTATGTAATATTCTATAATTCAATAATAATAATAATATCATGTATAAAATAATATTTGATTAATTTTACTTATATATTTTATCCTAATGGTGTGGTTATGAAATGTGGTGCACGTCTCTTCATGATGATGGTACTACATATGTATAGGAACAACATTATCATATATCTATGTAAGAAAGTATGTTATATATATTATATTTTAAGAATGATAAATATATCATTAATATAAAAAATGTTTAATTTATACAAAATATATTCATTAAAATTATCCTTATTACACTTTATATAAGGAGATAATGAAAAAAAAATCACATTGCTTTGCAAGGAGGTATTTTATTGTACACACAAGCGACGTTGTCATATCACAAAAAGAATATAATATAAAAAAGTTATATATGATATAATTAATCATGAATAATAATTATTTTGAAAATATCATATATATACTTTAGATCCATCATCATACCCAAAATTGATAATTTTTTATGGAAAATGTGTCACATCGTTTTGTGAGATTAATGTTCATTGTACTCACGAGCGGCATTGTTGTTTCCCATTTGAGGAAAGATTATTTGGATAATGGTTACACACATTACATAAATAAATCTATGTGTATGATATATAATATTTTTGTGATACAATAATAAATTACTAATATTTGAATGTGGTGGAATATTAAATAATATAAAAGCACATGGATATGAATTTTACCACCTCTTAAACCACCTCTTTTGGATTATACCAAAAATTTTCCTTTATTTTTTATAAACAATAAAGGACCACTATGATGATTTTATGGGATATGGGAAGTTATTTGGGTATTTAATTTCCCAAAAATGAGTTTTACTGTTTAATTATGTGAAGAGAGTGGGTGACCTTTTATAAGATATGAAAGTGGAAGAGTTGTAAGTGTTATGAAGAAAAATGGGTGACCATTTTCTCATATTCCAAAAGAGACAAAAATATTTTATTATAAATCTATATTCATCGTAATGATGAAATATAAACATAAAATAATTTTTAGATAGGTTTTTAGATCATTTTACCCCGTATTTTTTTTAATTCCCTTTGTAAATTAGTTTTTACCTTAACCATGGTAAATAATTTTTTATGTTATTAATATTCATTATGGTAAAAAATTAGCAATAAATTTTTAGATAATATTATTTAGTATGATTTCTGAAATTAAATCAATTTCTTTAATTTCAATTCAATTATGTGGAATATTTTGTGGTAATATTAATCTCACAGATGTAATGATAATGTAGTTTATCAAGGAGAAACTGTTGAAATGTTTTCAAAAGTTATTTTATGAAAATTCAACATGAAAATGATTAAAATGACGTAACATGGATAAATATATATATAATATAACAAATTTTAATTTAAAACTAAACTAAAATATAACATAAATTTATAAATTATTTATATGTAAATGAAATTTTCAATTAAAATTCCAAATATTTTAGTACTTACAAAAATGAATTGTTTTATTAAAATACCATTAATTCCACTTAATTAAATATTTATAATAGTATTTAAAAATAATAATTTTTTTAAAATATTTTTTATAAATTTCATATAAATTAATTACAAATTATTCTATTCAAATCATGAATACAACATCTTTTAAAAAATATAGTTTCCCAGAAACATTTTTTTTACTATCAAATGGTTCTCATTTTATCTCTAATGAAATAAAAACCCATTTTAGTTTTTTATAAAATATTAAACCATAAAAGTTTCAAAATATTATTAGTAGTATCCATATACTTCGATTTATTAGCTAGTTTAGAATTGTAATTTTTAAATAATATTATTTCAATAGAGTATCAAATATTGTTCAAACATGATGTTATTTACATTATAATCTATAGAAAAGATTGAATTTATATCAAACATAAAATACCATATATTCCCTTATAGTTTTGGTAATGCCTGTAATAAATTCTATTGAATATAATGCTCATATTTTAATAACTATGGGTGTTAAAATTTATAGGCGATGTCCTCAACTATATATATTAATGGAAAGTAATTTATTCATGCAATATGGTCACGCTATTTTAAATAATGTCATGTTTATGAGTTTTCCAAAAGTATATTGATATGTTCCTTGTATGTTGGTTGAATATATGGCTTGTAAAATTTCATTTCATATCATGTATATAGATATATCTTATGTAAAGAATTTTTATATAACGATATCATTGTATTTAATAAAAACCAAGCAAAATCCATTTATTCAATAACTGTAAATTAATTTTTTCTAGAGGTTAGACCTATATTACTATTATTTATTGGATATTAATAATTTTTTATTATTACAACATATAATATGGTCATATAATAGTGAATTTAATAAGTATTAATTTGGTAAAAAAATATTTGATTAAAACAGTAGAGGGTTTATATAATTATCATATCAAAGATAGTTTGTATATGTCCATAAGGAGTTACGAGGATTCACATAAATAATATAAGGACATTAAATATGAATGATAATATTTTATTTATACCATAATGTAGAATATAATATGTTTTTATCGTAATAATTTCATAGTATGGGTTATTTAATGGTTTATAACACTAAAATATTTATTATAGTGTATGATATCAGCTTTCTTTAAACTATCATTCTAAAATTTATTGTTATGTTTTACATAGGGTATTACAAATTTATACAATGATGTGAAATTGTTTTATTTAATGTCAAAAATAGTCTAATAATTACATTATAAAGATGATGACGATTATAATTGTTGTAAAAAAAGAAAACTCAAGGTTGACCATTTCAAAATCTATAATATCATTGGGCACTAACATGATTTATAATTTAATGAATAGGTATTATATAATTAGTTTATAGAACTCATTTTTTATATAGGGTAAAATAATATTTAATTTTTATCAACCATAATTCTATTAACTTTAATACAATTTTTGATGTTAATATTAGAACACCATTTAAGATGAAGGGGTCCAACCAAAGAATTCAATGATTCTAATGGTCAATGCATACCTATGAAGGTAAGAAGACACAATATATAAATAAAAACTATAATAAAATATTCCAAATTAATTATGAAGTATTCATTTTTTATAGTTTTTTATTTCATTTTAGCATTTATCCCATTAATATAATCTTGGAAGTTCTAATTTCTTTTATTATATGTTGGGATAGAGATCCCTTAATAATTATTCCAAAATATAGGCAGGTGATGTTTCCAACCCCATAAAATTAATTGATAACATAATAAATATGTAAAATCTAGATAACAATAAGGCCAACATTAAATGTTATATAATCCACTAGTGTGACTATCAAATGTGTATCGAAATATGAAGTCAAATAGATGACTAATATTTAACAATAAATCATGAAACAACTACTAAACAAAAACTTCTCAAATATCAACTATGTTATACTAGGCACCATGCTAGGTTATCAATCCTCCTAAATACAAGGTGGTGAATATTTTTCCATTCTGTAATAATATGTAGTAAATTAAACATTAGGTTATTGAAATTTGATGATACGTATACACTCCCAACAAATAGGGATTGTGTTCTAACCATTGATAAACCACCCAACACGAATATAATAATAGAAATACAATTCATTTAAAATAAACCCTATGATGTGGAAAAAAATAAATAACTAAACCTCAAATATATATTAATAAATAATAATCAATTATATATATTGATTATCCATCACTTATACCATTAGAAAATTTTTAAACAATCATGAAAATATATTATAAATATAAATTCAAAATTTGAGAAATCATTGATGTTTAGATAGATTATACAATGGCATATCCTTTTACTAATTCAAATTTATTCTCCATTATATATATATATATATATTTATATATTAAACCATTTCAATTTTATTTTTCAACTAAAACTTTTTATTGGAATTTTACTTTTGGGATTCTTTACAATTTTATTCCTCAACATTGGACATTGAAAAAAATTTGAACATGATGAGTTTCTAAGACCAGTATATTTTCTATAAAATATATAATTTCTAAAATCCTGTAGGTTGTATTTAATTTACATATATCCATGCATCCAATCATCTGTTAATAGTCCACATAAAATCTAAGATATGTCTACATCTTTACTTTCAATTTTTTTTATATACATAAATGAAATTATCTTCTTCAACATATCCCATAATAAAACCATATTCCCTTTATGGATCCAAAATCATGTAATATTTCTTCAAACTACATATTTTCATACTCCAATCAATTTGTTTCATCACTAATAGTTTCTATATTTTATATGAATTATTGTTTTACATTTGGAATTTATAAAACAAGGTGGTTTTCCATTTTATCATTAGGATCAACACATAATTTTTCCTTTCATTCACGGGGTGAACATACATTATGAAATTGATTTAATTTTATTAATTCATCTAGAGAATATAAATATACTTCTTCTATTTATATATCTTTTGAGTCGATGTATCATGGAAGAACAATGAATTTTATTATACACACATTATATCAACTTAATTTTTACTAGGTGTGACTTTCAATCATATCTAACTTAATGTAATAAATCATAGTAAAGAAAAATTCAGACTAACGTGACATTGAAACTGAAATCATCTAGTAGTGATGGTCTTGTAATATCATGTTAGGGGAATGTAGTCTTTGTATAAAAGAATGATATAATAATGAAATTACATAAATTCGTAATAATGATAAAAAAATTAAAATATGTATTTCAAATAGAATTAATAATTTGATATATAAATAACCCCCATGTAAAAATATAATAGATATAAAATATCATATACTCATACATTTGAAAATTGGACTCTTATCAACCAAATCATATGAATGATAGGTAAAAATAACTGAAATTAAATCATGAAACATGAAATCCAATGAATGGAATCATTAATCAATTATGTTTAATTGATTTTTAATTTAACAAAATCATTATACAGAAAATACTAAAACTAGAAAGCCTTAGTTTTGGAAAATCATGTACCATGGTCCGAACCACAGGGGAAATGGATTGGAAAATAAAATTCAATAGTAAATATAATTATTATTAAATGAAAACTACCACAAACATATCATAAATACATATGATGATTAATGTAAAATCAAATTTTCAATTTAGAATAATGAAAAAATAAAGTATAAACACAATTATAGATACTCATGATGTCTCCAAAATTGAGTATAATTGAATCCCTTTGACTAATTTTGCACTGTCTAATCATTAACATCCCATATTTTCAATGATAGGTAAAACATTATTTCATATAAATTGAGTATGAAATCTAATCATAGGTTAATTCAATATCTAAAAAAAAAATCATTCTCATTTAGGGATGAAGAAATTTAGATAAATATAATTAATCGAAAACCATTTCATGGTTACCATTTAAAAATAATTACCTTAAATATATTCGGTTCCATTTCACAATAACTCCACGGAAGAAAATATATACCCTCTTGTAAGACATAAAAACGAAAAATTGAAACATCTGAGAAAAATATCAAGAGTAATTATGGGTACACGAATCATTATAATTGGATTTTAAAGTATCTCAAATATCCACTATGTAAAGAAAAAATCAATATTAATCAAGATTTAATTCATAAAAACGAAAAAAAATTATATTTTGAGGTTTGATAGGTAACTGATATAAAAACTATATCCATCAAAAATAAATTTAAACTCCAATACACCATAAATGATATATAATAAAAAATCAACTAAAATTATCATTTCCTCATGATATCACCTGAAGATCTTACTCATAATTGGTTCAAAAATAATAAAAATGAGAATAATAAAATAATATCATCCTTTTAAAATATGAAATATTTTAAAAATCATTTTCATATACCCTTTTTGATGAGATATTTTCACTTATTCATGAAATGATATTTTTAGAGGGTTTAAAATAAATCACATTAAATTGAAATTTATGAACATTGTACACACTCCCAAATGATAATTAGTATCCATACATTTTTTGATACACATTATCCCCTTAAATACATTAAAAACCCTCTTCCCCATAGTTATTTAATTTTAATTAATGAAAAAATTCTAATATTATGGTATCAAGGAAAAATTACCCTTATAATGTAGCATCCTTATTAAAGACCATCATGGAATCTACAAGGAAAATAAAATATTAAATTTAAATATTAATATTAGAGGAATAAAGTGGTCGAATAAAAACATCCTCAATTGTCATAATGTAACTTTTCTCCATTCAATGAATTTACAAGAAATCAAAGAATGTTATAGTAGTTTACATGTCCCTAATGTAACATCCTAGGATTTGATGAATTATCTTTTATTAAATTACATCACTTGATATCCAGTGACACACCTAACACACAATTATATTTTTATTACACTCAAATATATATTTTTCTTGTGTTTCATATAACATTTAGACTATTTGAAAACTTCTGTTATAAGAAAGGTTCTGTCTTACCCAAGAATCAATATATTATTAATATTATTATTTAACATTACATTTATCTCTAATATATTGGATTTAAGGAAATGAAGAATATTGAATAAATTTGGAAACTATGGTTATAGATGATTATAAAATGAATAACATGGTGACTAATTAAAAATAAATTAATATAGAGACCAATTTTATATAAATGATATGTTTTTATCATAAAATAATTTTCCACACAAAATCAATTTTTTCCTTAATAAATTAAATTAATCAATATTAGTGAAAAAAAATAATGGAATTATTTCCTATATATTTTTCACACCTGTCGTTTCTACTTTATTTATTTTAATTAATTCTCTGGGCATCCGGTAGTTCGGGTCGAGGCCCGATATAAAATTTCTAAGTTCTTATTTAAAAACCTGTGTATGACCTTGAATGCATCCTACGTACCACAGTCGAAGCCTTGCGGCCTCGCTTGGGTTGTCGCGGGACCCTTCCTGGTCACTACATGCCTTGTCGATGTTCAATTAATGAAACATGATGAATTAAGAATAGTTTTAATAATAATATTATTATTAATTTCACTTGAAAATATTATTATTATTATCTTGGATAATAATTTAAGTGAGTATAATTTTTATTATTAGCATTTTATTAAGTTTATTATTGTTTAGTTTACAATTTATTTTATAATTTTTTTTTTTATTATTATTATCATTATTATCATTATTATTATTATTATTATTATTATTACTGTTTCAGGTTTAGCGTCGCTGGATGCATGGGTATGGCACGGTTCTGAGACCGTGCGGTCTGCTCGACATTCAAAATGAGTTAAAAACATAACCGGATAATGAAATAATAATTAATAATGGAATTGAAATAAAATAGAAAAAAGACGTTTAAGAAACACTAAGATATTGTTTTAATGATAATAATAATAATATAGTTTGAGAGTAGTGTTGTTATTAATATTGTGGTAATAATTATGTTATTTTATTTATTGATATTATCCTTGTTTTAGTTTTATTTTTATTTTTATTATTATTATTATAATAATAATAATTATTATTATTATTCCTATTCCTATCAATTTATTTGTTTTTAGTTTTATTTATGTTTTAATTTTATTTGTTTTAATTAATTTTATTTCCACTTTGGCGTTAGGGTTTTCCCCCAATCTTTTGTTGGCTGCAACTTCTCCCCACTCCCTTAGGTCTGTGGCGCCGCTCCCTTTCTCCATGGCCAACTCGCTGGACCGCCTCCATCCTGCAAGTTCCGACGACTCCCGCCCGGCCAGCTGCTTGCAAAGCCGGTTTCCTCCCCAACTGCTCACTTCTCTTCTTGGCCAACACGCCCACCTACACGCTACTCCCTATAGGTGGACCTTCTGCATTACTTCTCCCGGCGGAGCACCCCCATCGGCATGCTTCTTCCCTTGGCCCCAGGACCGCCCCTCTCTACTGTCTAATGGTCCGCACCACCTCCCATCGGCCCTCCACGTGGCACCCTTCTTCCTACATGGCCATTCGCCCTGCCTCCCAGCGAGAAAACTCACCGGCAACCCCCTTCCCCCATTACAGTTTTGCCGGTGCATGGCCCTCCTATTGTCCAGGGTCTTCGTCGGGCTTTCCCCAGCCGACCAGCTTGCCGGCCTTCCCCTCACGCCGCACCCTTACCGATCTCGCCCTTGTCCAAGGCATTGCCACTCCGCCTCAGCCTCTCCCTATAGTATACCATTTTATCCCCTTTCCTAGGGTTTTCCCCTTATTCTTGTGTTTTTTTTTTCAGTTGGTTGGGTATTGGACATAGGATGGAGTCATTTTGTTTTTATTTCTTTTTTCATTGTTTTGGATGGAGCTTGGCTATTTAGGGTTTTCTTGGGGTGTGTTTGGCGTGCAATCAGATTTTGCACCAATACATTGGCTTTTCTTCTTGCAAGGTAAATCGTTCCGCTCCCTAACACCATTATATGAATTTAATATGCTTGTTTGAATTTTTTATTTTGTTCCTGACCTGATTTTTTGGTGCGAATGGTTTTTTTGGAATGGTTCATGTGTTTTGGTTATATTTTTATGCTTTATCGATATATTGTTTCTATGATTAATTATGGAATTTTTGTGGTGCGTTTGATGGGAAAATAGGAGTTTCACGTCGATTGTTGGAGTCTTCGACACCTGAGGTAGGTGGTTATGCATTTATACATTACCTGATAAGATAATTTTCTTGCTTAGTTAATTCATAGTGTTACATGATTAATTTTTTTGGTGAGGATTTTGTTATCTTGTTGTTTGTGTATAAATTATATTTTTTATCAGTATGTTTATGTGTTTCAGTTTCATTCATTTGTTGAAAATTTATCTTTAGTCAATTGTAAGTGTTTAATAATGTTTTCAGTTAGCTTATCATTTGTCAAAGTAGTGCTAATTGTGTTTGACATGGTGTAGTGTGTTCTTAGTCGTATGTGAAGGGAAGTAATGGGTGATTAGGTTGTTTCTATGAAATCCTATGTGAGTTGTGTCCTAGTGTTTTAATAAAGAGTGTGTTTTTTTTAGAAAATGTGTAAATGCAATGTTTTTGTTCAATTTTTTTTAAAGTTTGTGTTTGTTTAGAAAAAATGTGAACAGTGTGCAATTTCTGTTCTTGATGTGGCGTTGGGTTTGTTTGGTCATGAAAGGGGGATGAGTTGTTTCTTTTTTGTTACTCTTGTTATGTTTATTTTTAAATAATTGGTTTACAATTAATTTAATTTGTTTTAATAAAGAATTATTATTAAGGAAAAAATTGTTTTAATTGAGTTAGGTAATGTCTTTTGTCGTGCATACTTTGTGAAATTGGTTTCTATGTGTGTGGAAGTGTGGCGTTGGGTTTATGTTACAAGCTATTTGTTTTCTTTTTCTCAGTTTGACATGAAATGTGGAATTTAACCATCTGGAGCACAAAAGGGGAAGCCTAGGTACTTGGTGGGCGGACTAGATCTAGCGTTCTAGTGATTCGGGAGTGGCTCTGGCCCAGTTTCACTTAGCTGGTTCGATGATTACAACACTAACTAAAGATTGGATGAAGGTTGGAGACCACTAGGTTATGGATGTATTTTCCTACTAGTGGCTCGTACACGAGAACTAATTTGTTGTGATTCCTATACTACTGTTCACCGAGACGTGATGTTCTACGGTGCCATTATATTTTCTTGTACCAGTAGGGCCTCTCCCACTTTCAGTGCTCTTGGATTAATATACACACACAGTTGGCATGCTGTGTAGCATTTGGGTTCTCTTGAAGGTTTCAGTTTTATTAACTGCAAGTGGGTATTATTTTTGTTTAATTTTTTTTCTTTAAAAGTGTTTACATTATAGAGAATGTTTCATTAAAATTGTTCAAGGTTTTATATCCATTCATTTATTTAGCCTCCAAATTTATTTTCCATTTAATGTTTATATGTGGAACCATTCTATTGGGTGACGTCCAACTAGGCTTTTGGCTCACCCCCAACATACACCTATGGGTGTATGTAGACCTTGTTTCCTATATATACCAGGTTTTGACATCATGCTTAGCGTTGGTGGTTCTGGATTCTACTGGTCTTTGCGTGTTGGTTAGTGTTGGTAGCTTGGGGATACGGCTTCCTGTATTGCTTTGATGTTGGCGTTGGAGTTTAGTTCTCGATCCTCGTTATTGTTCACCTTGGGTTTTTAGTCCAATTGTAGACTTTAAAACAAATTATAATTTAATGGCGTGTTATGTTTTGTTTTTCCAGTTTCAGTTGTTTTTATTGTGAGTTGTATTTTTATGTTTTATTTCAGGTAAATTGTTCCCATGTAGTTTTTTGATACCCTAGCACTTGTGCCAGCCCGTGGGGATCAGGAACGCCCTTCGGGCCATGTCGTAGAACGGGTCGGGCGTCGGGTCAGATGGCGACCCGACCTGGTTTGTGACAATATTTTTTTAAATAGTAATAAACTATTCCAATAAGTTTTATATGTATAAAATAATAATAAATATAATTTGAATCATAAAAACATTTATATATCTAAACGATGGTTTTGATTTCTTTTAAAAGAAGACTTGTTTTTAAAATAAATATTGACTCTCTTAAAAAACATATTTGAAAAAATAAACATCACTTTTTAAATTTTAATATCCAAATTTACTTTTGGTGATTTTTTTTGTATTTTTATAAATATTATTTCTGGAGGTATAGTTTAAATTATAGAATTTAAAATTTAAAATTGTATTTTCATTAAAATAATTTATATTGATAAATTATATTTATAATTAAATTTATAGTTAAATTAGAAAATTTTAAAAAATATTAATCCAATTTAGGTCATTTGGGTAACATTTATTTTGAATTTAGATACAAAAATCTAGTGAACTTATGTACATTTTCACGTTAAAAACCTACTTTGTCACATTGTCTACAACATAAGATTTAAATTTAATTTTGCCTTATATATAATTTAATTTTTTTTAAATTAAAAATTATTTTGATTCATAAAAATATTTATATTCTAATAAGTTAAAATTATTTTTTTAGAATAATTATTAGAAAAACAGATAGAATTAATTAAAGTGGATATGGTTAAAATGAGGTTTTACGCATAATATTTGTTTTTATTCAAATTAAATTTAAAAAAATTAAGATTTATAATTATTAAATTGGACATCGTATATAGAATTAATTAGTCTATATTATCTAATCATGATCATTTTTATTATATTATTAAAGGATATATTTCTTTGTTATGTCATTACATATAAGTTACCATGGTAAAAATGATAATGACAAAATTGTGGAATCTTAATTTCTAAAGAACATCATGATAAAAATGAATTTATTTATGTCAAGTGTAATTTTTTACAGACCATATCTAAACTCCAATACATTATTTTCTATTTTATTGGAACGTGATGTATGTTAAACCTCTCAATAGACTTTACCTTTTAATATTTATAAGATTCCCACTCTTCCAACACTATAAAAATGATCTCTCCCTCCCCAATTAACCAAACCTATCAAGAATTTTTTATCACAAAAACCAAGAACACATAAAATTAAAAAAATGATTATTATCATCCTAGAATCAACACATTAAGATGTAAGGAAGCCAATGTACTCCTTTTTTTCCATACGAAATGTATCTACATAAAGAAAAGGTAATATTATTTAATAAGAACTTTTGTTTAATTTATGTTTTCATGATATAATTTATTCTTATATATTTCTTATATTATAAAAAAAAATATCCTAAATATAATTTTTTTTCATTAGGTAAAGGTTTAAAACTATATATACAAACACATCCATAAAATTGGTAATGAAATTACCTTTCATGTGTAGGCATACTACCACCTCACAAAATGATGTCGTATGTTTTTCATTTATAACGTCGCGATGATGTGTATTATCGTGTAAAAACATTATTTATATGCTATATATATATGAAGGTAATGATTTATATATATATATGGATTTATTAAATAACTAATAACTTCATTCTTTACATTTTTCGGGAATACGAAAACGTTGTTTGTGGGCGTGTGGACTACAACCCCATCAATGAAATGAGATCCATTCACACTTTACATGAAATGTACTAAAGATAAGTTTAAAAAATATTATATAAATTATATATTTAATATATTAATGAAATATTTTTCTATATATAAAAATAACATATAATTTTTTTTATTTCCATTTCACACACTGAAGAAGTGATAATATCATTCATGGAAGAGTGGCTATCACCTCCTCGAAGTGATGTGATACTTTCGTTCACATCACCACATCAGATGAATGATATATATATATATAATTAAATAATATTTAATTTATCATATAATTTTTATTCTAGAATGATAAATTATACTAATCTTCTTTCCATAATGATAATTGGAAAATGGGAATGTTACTCAGGTATTCCTACAACCTACCGTATTCACAATCTTATTGTTGGTTAATTTTTAACAATTATATTTTCAATTATATTTTATAATTATAATTTATATATATAAATGATAATTATTTCCAAGTTATTATTCATTATATTTTTATATAATGATCTCATTGACCTTAGTTGACCTATCAAGGTCAATATTGACGCATAAGCCAAATATGGTCAAAACATCCTTATTAATAATGTTTAATTACGTAGTTGTATACAAAATGTTTATAAATGAAATAAACTTATTAATAAACATGTAAAATATTATCATGTAAATTAAAAAATAACATATTTTTATTAATCTAGGAAGATATTGGAGAATCATGACAAATCAGACTCGAGGTAAGGCATTTTCATCTCATATTTTATATCTATGATAAAAAATGTCATATTCAAAACCTAATTAATTTATGGGTTGTATATAATACCCTTTTGATATATTAAATAATGAATTATTTTATCTTATTGTTATTTTAATGTTTCATTTTATGATTATTACTAATGTGGTTTCAAATTCATATGTAACCGTAGTTATAAGGGCATTTGTCTCAAATAAAATTCCATTTAGTGATATTTGTTATTATGCAACTAATTACTTTTATATTGTTTACATAGTACCCAATAAAACATTATATCATTAGTTTAATTTATTTAATGACATTAAATGTTTCAATCTATGTTATTCATTCATAAGTATCACTTTTCAAAAGTTACCTATGTAGTAAGGGATTTCACCTCAATTTTAACATCTGTGAGATAAATTTCGTATTCATCACATAATTGTTTGTGTTTAATATAACTACCATTTATATATATTATGTCATTAATTTTTTTATTTTAATGTTATTTTAATGTTTCATTTTAATAATATTACTTTCTAAGAACATGATTCAAAAGTTACTCTAGTTGTATTTATTTTTCTCATCCCACTTTTATTTCTGTGAGGTATATTTAAATTAACCAAATATTTTTATTGTTAGATATATATATATATTACTCATAAATATATTTTATGATTATTATAATATAGTTTATAGTGATTTACATTTCCATTTTATGATTCCTCTTTTATGGGGTTTACTATTTCAAATTTATGAAAGCAGTATTGGATCTTCTTCATATTTTTCCTTCTTTGAGGAAATCGTTATGTTATGCACCTAACATAATTTTTGAGGTGTATAAAATTCTCCATTTACATTATATATTATATATATACTTATTATCATGAAATTAAACGTTTAATTTAATTTTCTTCCTTATTGGGGATTATCATTTAAATGTTTCAAATTGTAATGGGATAGTTTGGATTTTTTAATGATTATTTTCCATAATAGTGTTATTAAGGATATTTTAATGGTATTTACATTCATCAGAAACTGGAACCCTATTTGTTATAAATCCTCCATTGGGGGTATTATTTATTAATTCAATCCTTAATAGTTTCTTGATAGATTCATATTATTACAATGATATTGGTATGGAACCAATTTCCTTTATAGGGGTTAATAATATGTCTATTATATTGTTATAAAAGACATTTATTTTCTATTGGTTAGTCATATTACAAATATATTTTTAGGGAAAATATACCATTTACATGGATTATAATTTTTTGATGAGTTTTAAGGGAAATTATTTCTTTTCTGAGTGATAGTAATGTTTCAAAGGGATTGAAATTAAAATTCTTTCTTTTTTCATGGAGTTTTCTAGTTATAATGAATAATTAATATTTATATGAATTTTATGATGATTGTTTTACTATTTATCTGGTAATTTATCATTATAAAGAAACGTGAGTTATATATATCTTATATGATTATTTTACCACAATTATAGATTATAGGTTATCCCGATATAGTTTATACGAACGATTGAGCCCCATTATAGGTCATGTGAAATTGGTGATCCTAATATAACTTATTTGAAGATTTACCCCATTATATATCTCAAAATTATTATGTAATGATTTTTTTGGGATTTGTTTCATATTAGTATTCAAATTAATAGGTTTTTATGATTTTGATGCTCAATGTTACTAAAAAAAGTTTTATATAATTGTTATGAGTTTATAATGTTTCTAATGATCTATATTGATACCTCGTGGATTTTAATTATTGATTTTGGTGACACTATAATTTTCTATGTATATATGTTTCATGATCCTTTCATCAATTGTTTTTTGATCTTTTATTATTGGCTCATTCTATTTGATTTATTTATTATACACTTTTGAACTCTTACATTCATTGAAGATGCCGATTTGTTAATGCTTATGTTTTCCCTCATTGGGAGTTTTATATCACCATAATTATGGTTCATTTTCATAGTTTTTAAATAATTATTTTTAATTATTTTATCATTAATGGATTTCATATGGATGATGATGATGCCATATTGTGATAATATAAGCCAAGTGAATCGAGAGAAACGAACTTTTAAAGGCATGCAAATTTTTTGTGTAGGAGTTATTTGTAATTCCATAAAACTATATTATTATATGGTCATGTATTCTGTATGTGATCCATGTTTTAATTTCTATTTTGAATGGTTTAGATAAAAAAATTTGAGTCAGGCCTATAGACATCAAATATGGAAATGAAATGTCATGAATTTGAGTAATTGATATGGGAGTGCTTGTTTTGTGATATTTTAGTTGTTATCAATGTTTTGTCTAGATAACATTAGAGTTAAAAAAATTTCTTATGAGTTTATTTTAACAGTTTTGGATAACCTCATAGAATTATATTATTATTTTTAATCATAAGTACAATGTCTTATGCCACCCCACATGAATTGTTTAAGTAGTAATTTTTTTGATATTATCAATTTCATTTTTGGAATTTTTCCATTTTTGAATTGAGGTATTTATAACCCCTAGGATATATATGTAGAGTTTTTAAGAACTGCTTATTATTCATTATTAAATATAAAAGGACACCAATATGATTCAAGAAAATCCTTCACATTCATCAAGGTAGGTGGGCTTGAACCCCTGACCATTACATGGTAATGGTTTAATGCTGGCAACTGGATAATGTTTTGTCCTAGATAGTATAATAATTATTTAAAGTTATTGGAAATGTTTATTTGGATACTATATAGTAATTTATTTTATAAATCATAGTTTAATTATAATGTAATAACATGGGATCAAATCATTCTCATCTATGCGTTTTAAACATAGTGAGGATATTTTTTGTAGAATGGTTTGGTTTAAAATTTTGGAATTAATTTTTATGTTAAATGTATCATTTTAATGTTTAATCATTTTTGAAATTATCTTACCATGTGATAACTATTTTTGTTTTTGTTTTTATCTAATGACATGTGGAATATATTTAATATCCCTCTTTTAGTTATGATCTCTTTATAATATTATTTCTACCCTTCACGAATAAGAAAATTCATCTTGAATTCTCATCTTCTAGAGGCATATAAGATATTCTGGTGGAAATTTGTTAAAGGATGAAATTAACATGTCTAGTAAGTATAGTTATTTATGTTTTAAATTTATATGTTAAATTAAACTATCAAATTTTGAAAATATATATTGAATCAAAATGTTAATCCATTGTCTACCAAAATGAATTTCGAGGATGAAATTAATTTTAAGGGGAGTGGGATGTAAGTTCCTAATATTAAAAGAATAATCTTATTTAGTGATACATGAAACATATAGTTTAGTTAAATTATATTAAATACCATTTTTATCTCATGTTTAATGTAACATTGATCTTTGTGAATAACATGGGTAACCCACTTGGTAGGTTCTTATCAAAAAATAATATACTATTAATATTATCATCTAAAATGTTTGATAGCAACAAGCCATTGGAATGATGTAAATTAATAAATATAAATAATTATTGAAAATATGGTTATAAAATGTTTATAAAATGAATACATTGTAAACTAATTTAATTTATATTTAAATAGAAACCACTTTAATGTAGAGGATTTGTTTTTATGAAACTATATTTTTCCCCAAAATTGTGTTTTCATAATAAATTAAATTAAACACTATTATGAAAAAATATTAATGAAATTTATATGTTACATAATAAATAACATATTTTCCAAATCATCCAATTTGTTATATATTAATAAAATTAGAATTAATCCAATTTTAGACATAAAAGATATTTTTTATAAAAGAAAATATTGCATCTTTTTAATTGAATACATGTTTCTTAAACTGATTTTCAACAAATTTATAAAAAAATTGAGAAAATATAGTTCTTTTTCCATTTCTAATATATAAATTTACTTGCAGTTATTTTTTTTTTGAATTTTTACAAGTTGTTTTCTTTTTTCTGTATAATGGAAAATAAGAAATTTGAACTGAAAAAATCCATTTCATTTAATTATTTTATAAAGATTATTTTTATATTGATTTTTTTAAATTAAAATATAAATTATATTATTCTAATTTAATTCAAATGAATAATTTTTATATTTAAATTATATATATAACATTTAGATATTTTTAATTTAAAACCTCGTAATCTAACCACATCTATGGGACTATCATTAAATTTAATATTTCCAATTCTATTATTTGAATATATAATAATGTATATTAGTATTTTTAATGAAAATAATATTAATATTATAATATGGTAAACTATATTTTTGATAGTAATAATTAATAATAACAGTTAAAATTAATTATTTTGATTATGGTTAAAATAAGGTTTTGTGCATGACTTATGTTTGTATTAAAATTAATTTCAAACCGAAATAATATTTTCATTTAATTAATTTAAATTAATGTCTATAAGTAGTATGAATTAATTATATAATTGATATCATTTTAATTATAGGCCTAATGGAAATATTACATTGATAAATAAAAAGAAACATGTAACCTTAGTAGTAACTATAACGAAAAAATTGATTAAACATAAAGGGAAAGGAACAAAATGATAAAAATGATCTTATATTTGGGTCATGTAGTTCCTAATTGAACATAATTACCCTTCAATACATTATTTTCAATATATTAGGTACATTATGTATGTGGTGTCTCCCAAGAGTTTTTACCTTTTTATATTTACAAGATGTCCACTCCTCATCCATTATAAAAAGGCACTCACCTTCCCCACATTTTTACACCTCTCATGAATTTTGATTCATCCAATCCCAATCTAAATAAACTCCAAAAAACCCAACTCTCATCCTATAATCTAAATCTTTGGAATATATATAACCAATGTTATCCTTGGTGAAAACCAATCTAAGATACCAGAGGAAGAGGTAACATTCTGCAATAAGAAATTTTTATTGATTTTTTTATCCAGCCCTTTTTTATTCATATATAATTACAATATAAATACATCTGAGTAATAATTATAATGATTTTATTTTATTTTAATGGTTTAACTTCGAATTACAAATACTTACATCACCTTACTAATAATACCACTATTCGTGTTTACGATAGAATACTGCCTTACAAAACTATGTAATTCATTTTTTATTTAACACATCTCTTGGTTCAGAATTATGATGTAAATAATGTTTTTATATGATATTTATGATATTTATGTTTCTATAATTAAAATGATACTCATAACATCATTATTCACTTTTTTTTGGAATATTATATCATCGATTGTGGTCGTGTGGACTACTGGATACTCAATGTGATGTGATTCATTCATGATTTAAAATGAATGTTTTAAGGATGGGTATTAAAAAAATATATTATATAAATGAAATATTTATGAAATTAATGAAATATTTATCTATCTCTAGAAATATCATATCATTTTCTTATTTTCATTGAACACTATAAAAAATTATAGTGTTGTTTGTGGACGTGTTGACAATTACCACATAGATGTGATGTGATTCTTTATATTTAATCACCAAATCACTAGATTAATATATATATATATATATATATATGTGTGTGTGTATATAATTAAATAATATGGAATTTAGGATATAATCATAATTCGATAAGATAAATGTTAGCTTTTTTTTCATAATGATCATTGAAAAATGGAAACGTTAATAATGCATAGGTACTGCCTACAATCTTCATGATTGTAACGTTAGATCATTATTAATAATGATATTTCATATTTTATTTTAAAAGAGTAATTGATTTAAAAATTATGTAAATTTTTCTTGTTAATTATTCTTGATATTTTCAAATAATTTCTTTATTGACCTTATTCGACCTATAAAAGTGAATTTTGACACATATGCATAATATGGTCAAAACATCTCACTTAAAAATTACGAATTATTTAATGTTATATAACTTTTTTATTACTGTAATAAAATAATAAAAATATTGTAAAAGTATATAAGGTAGTTATATATTTATAATTGTTTTACTATTCATGAATATCGGGGGCATGAATGACAAATAAGACTATAGGTATGAGAATTTCATCTTACATTTTAAATCTATGTGGGAAATGTTATATTTACCTCTTATATATTTTTTGTATTTTATATTATTCCATTTCGATTTATTATATTATTAATTATTTTATATCCAGGGTATTTAACTTTTTATTTTGATGATAATTACTTTTGTGGTTTATGATTCAAATGTCACCACAGTTGTAAGGGGTCTCCTATCAATTTACATTCCAATTTGGATTAATTCTTATTAGGTGCCTAATGAATTTTTTTGGTGTATATACTATATTATAAAATTTATATAAATCATTTATTATTTTTAGAAATATTATAATTTTATATTGATTTCATTCTTACACAGGGTTCATGATTCAAAATTTACTAAAGAAGTAAGGTATTTTCATCTCAAATTTTACATATGTGAGATAATTTTCATATTTACCACTTATTTCCTTTGTGGTTTTTGTCTACTAAAAATTTTAAATATTATATAAAAAATTAATTTATCATTATGGTATTTTTAATGTTTTATTTAATGAATATTACATTCTAGGATCATAATTAGGGTGTTACTCAAGTAGTAAGGTTTTCTCTCGTCTCACTTTTATTTCAATGAGATATTTTCCCTATTCAACCTTAATTTTTGTTTTGTGGTGTATATAATTCCCTTGAATTTAATGTCTAATTCCTATATTATTTTTTATTGGGATTTATACATCTTTTTTATGATTCTTATTTCATGGGGTTTTGAGTTTTAATGTTACCATAATGGTAAAATATTTTTGTAATAATGTAATTTTATGGGGAATATTATTATTATATAAAGGTAAATAATTTTATGAGGAGTATATAATTATATCTCAACATGATATATCATGAATATCATTATTCTAATTGTATTACATGTTTCATTTACTTTTATTCCTTTATGGGGCTTATAATTTAATTTGTTTCAAAGTTGTATGAGACTCTTTGGAGTGTTTAATGAATATATTCCAAAATAGTTTCTTTTGATGATATTTGTATGGTATTTCTATTTTTCAATATAAAAAATCATGTTTCTAATTATCCTCCACTATGGAAATTTTTTATTTATACGATCATTATTATTTTTTATATGTATTAATATTGTTTTAAATAGATTTTTGTAGAACCCGTTTCCATTCTATACGTTAAATATATGGTAAAGATATTTGATTTGAACCCATTTAGTTTTAATGGGTTAATCAGGTTTCAATTATATTCATATATAATCCATTTCAATTCAATGGGTTAACTATATCTCGATTATATTTGTTTTGAAAACTTTTTCTTTTCTATAGTTTAGTCATGTTTTAGAGGGATTTCCACTATAATCATTTTTTTTCCAAGGGGTTATCATGTTAGATATGAATGGTAACAATTTCAATGAGTTTTATGATATTTTTTTTCATTCAGGATATGGTACTAGAGTATTATATGAAACATGTGAGCCCGATATAGCAAATATTAATAGTTTTCCCCAATTATATCTTATAGGTTATATCGATTCAGCTTATACTAACGATTGAGAACCATTATAGTACATTTAAAATGGATGAGATATATATATATTCTATGTTTTGTGATCCCAATTATAGATCTACAATGCATTAGGTAGTTATAATGTCCTATATTTTCCATAGGGTGATTCCAATTAAAAGGGTTTATATTGGGTTGTGAATGTGTTTTATGAAAGTGATTATCCATGTTCCCAAAAAGAGTTTCAATTTACTATTATGAGACTATAATATTTCTAATCTTTTAGAATGATATGAAAGGGGTTTGGATTTTTAATACTTTTGAATCTCTCATTTCCATTTCCTCATATTTTATGATCCATGTATAGATACGTTTGATTTATTCAAAAATTCACTCATGCGTTTTGATTATTTCATCACACCCCTATAAAGTTTTATGATCATTGATTAAATTTATTAGGTAATGCTTTCATTTTCCCATATTTAGATTTTTAGTTCCTCCTTTTTTTGTTTCAATTTATCTAGGTTTTAAATAATGATTCGGAATGAGTTTTTCATAATGTTATTTCACATGGGTTATGATGGTGTCTTATTGTGAAATGAAAATCTATGTGAAGTGGAATTTTTTTAAAGTCGTGTAAATTGTTTATGTTAGTATTTTCCATAATTCAATTATAATGTAAACCCGAAATGTCCTCCATTATTTTTATTATTTATGATTTAATTTTTTATGTTTTATTGTTTAAAATAAAAAATTTGGTCACAACTATCAACAACAAATCTAGAAATGGAATTTTAATGACTTGAGTAATGGAACTGGGATTGTAGGTTTTATAATGTTAAACAAAGTTCCTCTCAAGAAATAGATTATAAGAAAAAATTTATTCCTAAAATTATCAGGGATCCTTCTTCACAATGGGAATTAAATTTATAATACTATTAGTAATTAAATGAATTATAATATCAAAAATATAAACATAAAATGTAAAATTTATATCCATGATATTGATAATGAAATTTCCTATGCATAAATCAATAAATCCCCCCAATCATGATTTGTCAAATAAAAAATATCATTTTTACCCATACAAATTAAAAAAATGTTACTTACTTGACCATAACTATTTGGATATCTATGATATTCCAAGATGGGATTCTTATAAAAGACTTTAGAGAAAAATTATTGTTTAAAATCATGATTATGCTAAAATATCTTAAACCATGTGAACGAAAATTATTTGGAACTAATATATAAAAAATAGAGATAAGAACTACTTCTTTATCCAATTAATATATTATGTTTCATTTTTACCCTTTTTCTTATCAGGCTCATTCACCATCATGTACCAATAAAATAAAAATAGAAAAGTGAACCAATAAGTTTAATTACATTTAACACTCCAAAAAGGCAGCGACTGAGTAAACATTCATAATATATTCAAAATAATAAATCAAAAAATAAAAATTACCAAGAAACCATAAAAATTCATCTTAGAACCTATAAGAACTTTTATTAATGTCTTTTAAGAACATTCTAGCACATTTTTGTGTTATTACATAATTGAATGGTGTTACTATATATGAATTAGTGAATGTTTCATGTTGATATTCCTTCACATATATGGTTCTTATTCTTTTCTCTAAATTAATTTACACTCATAGAGCAAGAAACATATTTTACACTTCCACAGAATAAATCAACAAGTATTTAGTTAGTCTTGAAATTTTAGTTATTAAATTCTAGAATAACCAATCTTATAATTCTTCATTGAAATCTTATTTAATTTTATTAATTTCATCATTTTCATAAATTTAATTAATATCCTTTATTTCCCTCATGTTTTCCTTAATTAAATTTACATCCCTTTTATCAAAAATCATTATATAATAATTAATACTAAACATCAAATGATCACTAACAACCCTTACAAGAAACTCTAAACATTGATCGTCAATCAAGTACACTCACATTGCTAAAACTAAAATTCCTAATGTATGATGTGTCTTCTAAAATAATATTATGCAAAATATATTATTCTAGAAAAATAAAGTTATCTTATTAGAGAAAAATTTATTGAATAAAACCTCATCTATGTATCAATTTTGGGTCCAAAAATTAAAGAAAAAATACTATTGAATTCATTTTGTAAAACCGAACAATTTTAAATATTTATTATTAGATGGTGTCCCTAATCAATCCTATATTAGGAAAATAATTTTTAAACATAGAGGATATAATATTAACATAAATTTAAACAGTAAATCAAATATATTGATTCTATTGTAGAATATATTAGTTCAAATTTTATCATTCTCCCATGAGTGGTATTGAACCCAATTTTCAAAGTTTCCTCTAGTTTGGAAAAATTTATTTTATAAACATATAGTTCTTTTTTAAAAAAATTTAATATTGAGAAAATTGTATGTGGGTTTTTATTTTCTATGTTATTTCCATATTAAATCCCATATTTCTATGATATTTTATTTCCTCAAAATCGTAGATAATGATTTTTTTGGTTATCGAGTACGTGATTCTTCCACTATGTAAACATTTCATGAACCATTTCACCTTTTATCTCCCTACATATGGATTTTTTACCTTTTACACTTTTTTATTTTATAGTTTCAATGTTTCTTTAGTACTATACAAAATATTTCAACTGTTCAATGTGAGATCATTTAATTCCCTCCCATGGGTGGACCTCACTGTCACCTTGTTTCCCTCCTCTGATACAATGCATTTGTTTTCGGACAATATCATCAACCAAAAATTCCAAACTCCTCATGGATAAATTTTTACAATTAAAATTTAATTTAATATTATTGATGAATGCCCAATTAATTATCAGTGATATTGATATTATCTCCTCAAATGAAGTTATTTGAGCCTATAAGGGTAGTCATTATTAATGATAGATCTCTGGTTCTCTTTGTTGGTACTGTTCACCCTATTTTTCTGGGCTGAAATCCTAATAATTATTTTGTAAATTATAATCAATATAATTAGAATCCTTAGTAAAAATATCTTGGTGTTTGTTCATAGATATCATTTCATCCATCTTCTTCAAAAAATCCTATTATTTTTCATCAATCTATCCACTGTTGTTTAACATGAGTACTCTTATCCTTTATACACACTAAATTTTCCTTTTAAATATTAAACTATAAATCCCATTAAATTAGTCAAACCTTTTATTAGTGTATTATTTATCATTGATCCCCCATAAGTGAAATCTATAACATAAATGTATCTATAAGATAGGCCCTTATGGAATATTAGGATTATCAACAATAATTCTATAACATGATGAGGGTATTTGTTTAACATTTCATTTAAACTATCATATGTATTGTACGGTTTTTTATCAAATTAATAGGAATTTAAAATACCAAAAAAATGTTCGTACATTTAAGGGGAAAATGTTCCATATTATGAATTCCCTTTTCACATATCACTATGTATTAATGAGTTTTTTTCTTGATATATTCACAATATTTTTAATTTAATGAAAATTTGAATAACCATAGCTTAAAAATGTCGATTAAAATGTTATGTGTATTGAACCTCACTCTAGAAAAATGAAACAAATGTATAAATTTTTTACCATTGTATAAGATATATAGAATCACATCATGAAAGAAAAAATGGTTTTTTATTATTTTATTACTACACACATACATGGTTACTATATTACATTTAATAAAAAAATTAGAATTAAATTTTTTATCAAGAATAACGTTATTACATCAATAATATACATGAATATGAATCATAGTACCCTTCAAGGATTACTAGAAAATGAAAAATAATAAGTTTGAGCTCAAATGATCAATAATTATTATACACAATGAATGATATCATGAATAAAGATGGAATATAAACATGTAACAATAAATAACTAAAAACACATGTATTTTAAATATTTTACTAAAATAATAAATATGGAATAGTAAATAGGTGAAAACACATTTGACATAAATTAATAAGATGACTATCATAACATGATATGCCAGAATCTGTATGTAAATATAAATAACTAAAAACAAATTCCATTTTTTCAATTAACATAGAATAAATTGTATCAAGAGATAATATTGTTACAAAAATATATTGGATAATAATAATATAATTCTTAATGAATTAAATACATAATTATTGGACATAATTTTCTATGTGACATGACATCTATATCATCGAGGCCTTTCATAAGTAGTTTTAAATCTAGAAGAATAAACTGGTTTAACTGATTCTTAATAATGTTCCTCCTAATAATACAGATCCATCGAGGACTATATAATTTTAGGTCCCACATATTACTTCATCTCCAAATAATTCCTTATATACCACATAATCAATTTAATTCATGACTAGATATTCAATATCATAATATATCAATATTTAGTTATAAAGACCTAGCCTTAAACATTAAATAATATTGAATTAAAATAATAATTTACATCGAGGATCTTTATATGTTTATAATTTTAGAAAATTAGTCCATAATTTTTACATTACATTTCAAAAATACAAGGTAGATGCTTCTACTCAGTTTACATTTTTTTAGAAAATAAAAACTATTTGAAAAAAATGCCATGTCTAGTTCCATGTTTTAGACAACATGAATTTTATTTTATCTCATCCTTGACCTAATTCATCTTTAAGTCCTGTGAAAAACATTTCAAAACAGGGGATGAGAATAAAAAGCTCAGTAAGGGTAATAAAATAAAGAATGAAATAATTTGTCCATCAATACATACCAAACATAAAAATTTTTACATACCATATGAAAACATATGATTTATAAAAAAACCATGGTAATCAAAAAAAGGTTAGTTGTGGAATCCATAACATACTTACGTTATAGCTTTCACAGCTACATAGAGAGTCCCATTTGGAATAACAGTCATAGTATATTCCCTATATCTCACCAGAGAAGCATAGACGTTTACCTCCATCAAGTTACCCAATGCATTGGAGAGCTATCTAGAACTCACCTCCCCTAGGTTTATCACCGAACCACCCTTATATGTAAATAATTCCCAAGAACCATAACATATTTAAAACATTTGAAACAAACAAAAAGAAAGATAACATTTCAATATTTCAATGAAAATATATAATTTAAATATATTGACAAAAAATCCATAATAAAACCCATTTTCAATAACAAAATACCTAAAATATTATATGGTATTTATTTTTCTTTTAAAAACAATACGGTTTGTTATGGTATCCAAATATCAAATAATACTCGCGGCAGCAGAAAGGTTGGTGTCTCCACTAACTTTAAAAAGAAACAGTATCTTTATTGTTGATTAGTAATACAACTTGTAGAAAATTATTACATTAAAATGAAATAAAAAATAAAAGGATTTTATACACAGTATAAAATAATGTCATGTATAAAACAAAAGATTCTTTAATTAATAGAGATTGAGACGAAGTCCCTTACCTCGTGTCCGAATTGACCCATTTGACCTTTAATCTACGGAATAATAAACTAATGTTATTTAGAACTTTCATAAGAACCTTTTTCAAGTATAATATTTTTTATATCACTTATTACATTGTTATAAACATTATTCAATCATTTATGTTAATAACGGTCATTTGGTCGATATTTGGTACATGAGTCAAAAATGAACACCTTATATTTACTTGTTGAAAAAATGGTCAATAGTCCAATATATCCAGAATTAAATTTATTATAAATATATATCATTTATTTCATATATATATATAGTATATATATATATATTTATTTACAATTTTACATATCATTCGGCGATAAGAAATGAAATGCCCCGTTTATTGAGATAGTAAGTCGTACAAACGCATGGACCCTAATTTCATTTCTATTTAATATTTTAATGGAATGAAAACATAATCCTACATAGGTATATTATAAATACAGAATAATATATAATATAATATCATTATCTCCATCCATTATACATCCCACAAATTGTATTAACGAGTCATTTCACTTTGAGGCGGTGGTAGTCCGCACTTCATCAAATAAAATTATCGTGTTTACCCATTATGGAAACCATAAAGGCAAGATATAAATGTAAAAAACAGAATAAAAAATAAACATAATATATATCATATATAAGTATAGTTCTATCTTAATTTCCACCATGAGAGGTGGTAGGAGAGAATCGAACAATCATCGTTTCGCGAGGTGTTAGTTTTTCATCCATAGAAACAGTATATTCTTCACCCATTAGATGGAGGTGTTTGTAAGTGTATTTAGAAACATTCTCATAAAAACATCCTCGTATATTGAGGATAAACTTTTCAATATAATAGAAATTAATAAAAATATTTTAGGAGTTGGAGAAGTAAAATAAAAGAAAATAAGTTAAGAGAAATTGTTACCATTAATTTGGGTAATTGATGTTGGTTTGAACAAAAAGGACTTCTTAAAGTGACTTATTCCTATGGTAATAATTCTAGGTGGAAGAGATGGATAATTAGAGATTATTTGTTCTAGGTTTTGATGAGACAATGATCATGAGAGGTGAGGGGAATGAGTTCTAAGTGAGGGATTTTTATAAGGGGGGGATGGGCTCTTTAAGAAAGTTAGGAAATATTATTTTATTATATAATGATATTTGGTTTCTAAAGGTCTTAATCTAATTAATGTAGAATATATGATTACTCATGGTCAAAATAAAATCATCCAATTATAATTTAAATGGTTTTGAATATAATTTAATCTTTTTAATCTTATTTATTTTAATCATTTATTAATGGGGTAAACACTGCATCCCTATTGTGTCATATTGAATTTAATTTATATGGTTTCTAAAAATTTCAAATAAAATTACGATTATGTAGGAAATCGTTTTATCTTTATAATGAATATTTATAGTCTAAAAAATGACTTATATACCCCCATGTTAAAATTAATATAAAAATTATAATTATTTATGTAATTTTTTCATTTGCTTTTTGTTAATTAAAATAAAGTGTCATTATCAATACCACGTGGATCCATGGGGTCCCAAAATAATACCCAGGAAGATCATGAAAATTATTATATCAACAAATAGTATTATAACACATTTTAAGTTTAATTTATATTATTATTGTAATATTTTTTACCCTCATTTACCAGATTTACCCTTTAACCATGGTAAATAAAATATTTACTGATGTAAATATTCATAATGTATAAAATTTATAGTTACCTATTTAATAAATTATTACATCCTGAATCCAAATATGGAATCCATTTTTCCAAATTCAAATAACATAATTGGCAGAAATTAATTTAAAATTAATTCTTACTTTCAAAATAAAAGGCGTGTTTTTAAGAAATAATAACTATCAAAAGATTGACGCATGTTTATAACCATTTTCAAAGGTAAATTAATTATAATAACCAAAACTAGATTTAAGGGATTAAATATAATATAATTAAACTTTAAAACAAATTAAAAATATAATCATTCAATATAATTGAATAATATGAAAAGGAAGTTTTGAATTAAAAACAACATTTATCATGTTTTATTAAAAATAGAATTTTATATGAAAAATCATAAAAATTTAACCAAAGTAAATTTTGTTGTCCTGATTCTAAAGAAGAATAGTATTTTGTCAAATAGAACATAAAAAAGTGACCAAAAATAGATTTAATGAGTGTTCTCCATTAAAAGGCAGTAAATTACCCTTTTGAAATAAATTATGAATAAAATTAGATTCATTAAAATTTTAAGCCTCATATTATTATTGGAAAAATATAAAACCATTTAACAAACATGTATAATCATATTTAAATTAGTTTAGTTCATTCCTTCCAATACAACAACTAGTTATTAACTAACATTTTGAATAATAATATTATATTATTACTATGCAACTTATGATTTTAAAGAATCTCGTTGTTGCGTATCAGGTATTCCATCAAACATCGAAACTCCTTCAAAGTAAAATTAATATTTTATTCAAAAATATTAATAAGTATAAAAATTTCATATTTCATTATTTAATTGGGATTTTACATCATTCCCCCCATTTTGAAATTGTGTCCTCACAATTTTATTCACTTATCAAAAAAATTGGTGTATTTATTCCTCATTGCATTTTCAGATTCCCATGATGCCTCTTCAAGCATAAGTTTTTTCCACAAATACATTACCTGGTGAATTACCTTATTCCACAACACATTCTCTCAAAGATCATGATTCTGGAATGGTTATTCCTCATATGATATATTCCCTTCCAACTAAAATGTCTATTGGCATAAAATATGAGATGGATCTGGCATATAATTTCTCATCATCGAAACATGAAAAACATTGTTCACCTGGGATAAACATGGGTGTAAAGCCGCTCTTACGTAAATGATCCAATTTTCTCAAGGAATTTATAAGGTCCAATGTACCTCAGACTCAACTTTCCTTTCTTACCAAAACACATTAAACGTTTCCATGGAGAATATTTAAGAAATCCCTAATCACCTACCTCAAAAGAGAGATCATTCCTCTAGTTATCCGCACAAATTTTCTACATACTCTGAGCAGTTATCATGATATTTTGATTCAACATAACCTTTCCTAACACATCATCTACCAATTCTAGTCCCATCACCTTCCTTTCACCGACTTCATCCGAAAAAGATGGAGTTCGACAACGCTTTCCATATAATGCCTCAAATGGAGCCATATGTATAGTGGAATAAAACTGTTATTATTTGAAAATTAAACCAATAAAATATGTTGGTCCCAAAATCCTAAGTTATCATGTGTTCAAGAACGTATCATATCCTCCATGTTCTGAATTTTTTGTTCTAACTTCCCATATTATTGAGGATGAAAAGTTGTACTAAATGTCATTTCAATACCCAACAACTTTTGAAGGCCTTTCCAAAAGTTATTTGTAATCTTGGGATAACGATCAGGTACAATGCATATGGGAACTCATTGAAACCTTAATAACTCTTTAACATACAAATGAGAAAGTTGATCTCAAGACAAACTAACTTGAATAGGAAAGAAATGAGTAGATTTAGTCAATCGTTCAATAATAACCCAGGTTGTATTATTATCTCATGATGTCTTTGGTAATCCCCCAATAAAGTCCATGGATATATTTTCCCTCTTCCACTCTGGCAACGGTTAAGAATAAATAATCATTTTTGGTAACTACCACTCTGCTTTAACCTACTAACAAGTCAAACACTTCATAGTATAATCAGCAATATATTTTTTCATTCTATCCCACCAGTAATACACCCGAAGATCTTTATACATCTTAGTACTGTGAGGATGAACTGAAGACAGAGAACTATTAGCATAACATAACAACTAATTCTCCAACATTGAATCACAAGGCACACATAATCTTTTCCCAAACCTCAAAACACAATCATTATCAACATTAATATCAGGAAACTTACCCTTCTGAACCAACTCTACCTTTTTCGATAACTCAATATCTTTATTATGCACTTGCTTAATTCATTCTGAGAGTGGTGATGCACTGACACCTGAAACAAAATAGAAGAATTTATGGCACCAACAAATTCTATGAAAAAGTTCATCAAATCAAAAACCAAAGTATATTGTTCCAAAAGTAACATGGTTAATGTAGAATTATTTTTCCGACTCCAATCATCAGCCACTTTATTTTATTTTACGTAATGGTAACGGATAGTGCAATCATAATCCTTGATTAATTCCAGTCATATCTTTTCTTTCATGGTAAATTATTTGTAAGTGAATATATAATTTAATCTTTTGTGGTGAGTATATATTTCACATTTTACTCCAAACAAGTTATGCCTCCAAAAGTTTTAAGAAAAAAACAACAAAAAATTCCAAATCACATGTAGGATAATTTATCTCATGAGGTTTCAACTGAGGTGAAGCATAAGCAATTAACTAATCATTATGCATAAGGCCACATCTGATTCCTTTCAACAAAGAATAAATGTATATAAAAAACTCACTATTTCTGGTAGGTAGTTCCAAAATTGTAGCATTCACCAATCTTCTATTGAATTCTTGAAAACAATCATCACAACCTATTGTCTTAATGGGCAAAACACCATTTCGAGTTTTCATAGTTAATGAGATAGATAACCATGAAAAAGATTCAACAAACCATTAGTAATAATCTATAAAACCTAGATAACTATGGATCTTGGTTATATTTGTGGGTCTTCTCCATTCTTCAATAACTATTTTTCATGAGGATCAACAATTATGCCATTTTTCGAAACATTGTGACCAAGGAATGAAAGTTTTTGTTACCAAAAACCACACTTTCTGAATTTCTCATATAGTATCTTTTCTTTTAAGGATTGAATGAAAATACTTAAAATACTTTCATGATCCTCATATCATTTAGAAAAAACAAAAAATTTATCAATGAACACAACCACAATCAAATACACGAACTCACAAAAAGTTGTAATCATAAGATCCATGAATACAGTAGGTGCATTGGTTAACCCAAAAGGCATAACTAAAAATTAATAATGGCCATATCTAGTGTGGAAGGTGGTATTCAGAATATATGCTTCCTTTACTTTCAACATATGGTACCCCGACCTCAATTCTATTATCAAAGAATAATGAACTCCCTTGAGCTGATCAAACAAACCATCTATATGAGGAAAATAATAGTTGTTTGTAGAAGTGATGTTTTTCAATGCTCTATATTCAATGAAATGTTTCAGTGAAACATATTTATTTTTCAAAAATTATACAGGGGCACCCCATGGTGATGTTCTAGGATGAATGAAACCATTATCTAATAACTTCTACAATTGCTTCTTTAACTCTAATTGTGTAGTTTGGGCCATTAGATAAGGGTGTTTTGAATTTTTCTTACCAATAAGAACTAATTCAACAAAAATTTCAACTTCCCAAACTGGTATTATACTAGGAATATCTACAGGATAAACATCCAGGTACTCATTTACCACTTGATCATAATTTATTTCAATAGGTCCTTTATTTTCAACAATATGTTCAAGGTAACATCCATTTCCATATTTTACAAGTTTCTCAGCTTCCTGATATGTTATAAAAAGAAAGGGTTCATTCATGTACACAAACTGAATATATTTCTGAGAAGAAACGTCTTTATCCCTGCAGTCAATTGCAACATGATAAATAGAATTCCAATCTATAAAGAAAATAAAATCAAATCGTACAAGAGGAAAACAATAAGTTTTACAAGTAGATTATTCCCACACACAAGGACATGAATGTTCTTATGTGTTATTTTGGTCTCAAAATTTCCTCCAGGTGTTTTTACCATAAGTTCTGTATTCATATCTTAATATGGAATTCCCAATTTACTAGAAAACTTCTTAGAAATAAAAGACTTTGTAGACCCTAAATCAAACAATATATTGGCATAATTTTAACAAACAAATAGTGTAACTGATATTGCTTCAGTTGATGGCCCAATATCTGCTAAAGTAGTTGCAAAGGATTTCACCACCCCATTCTACTTGTAGTCTGACTGCTTTCCTTCAATTGATTTCTATGTTGGAAACTCATTTTCATAATGACCCCGTCCATTTCACTTTAAATAATTTTTGTGACTATAAATCATATTTTGTCTTACCATTACTTGGAGCTTTTTCAATCCAATAATGATCCTTATGTCCCATTTTACAACATTAGTATCACTTTCTAGAATTCAAAAGTTATTCCCCGGAAGGATTTTTAGCAAAATATACACAAACAGAAAAGTTTATTAATATCAGACTTTTTTAAAGAGTTTTTCCCTTTTGTTTGCCACCTATACCTCTTATTCTGTAGTTTTTCAAAGAACACCTGATCATCAGAAACTATATTTCCAAATTATCCGTAGAACGAATAGGTTTTTTATATCTTTTGAACTCACGAGAGGCTAATTCTCTTTGATAGCACAACTTTAGTCTTGAGTAACATCGAATCACCTTACTATCAAGATCTCAGATGAAATTTGGGGCATACCTTGCCCATCGAGTGAATTTTTCTTCATAAGCTACCACTAAATCATCTTCCTACCTCAATTATAGGAATTGTTTTTCCATCCTAAGATGAACCACTATTGGAAAATATTTCTCAAGAAACATACATTTTAATTCATCCCAATCAACAACATCAATCACCTCACTATCCCTGATATTTTTCAACATCAATCACCACTGATCAGCTTCACCTTGAAACGGTAAATAGCAAGAAAACCCTTTTGATGTTCCGAACAACCCATGAAATAAAAAATTTTCTCCAATGATTTAACACACCCTTCAACTAGCATAGGGTTAGATGTCCCTCTGAATTATGTGGGATGTTGCCTCATGAAATGCGCCACTTTTGACATGTTCCTCTATGGTCGATTTGGATGATCATGTGCATGGATACCACCACAATTTATAGCCTGAGTCAATTGTTCCATCACTACAACAAACTTTTCAGTTCTGATTCCAACCATCATAGGTTGCTGATTTAGAAGGTTGTTGTCCTCCTGATATCTTTCCAACAAAGCTAACTTGTTTCCTCTAGAGAATGAAATTCTGAACACAGAAATATCTTAGGAAAATCAACATGGTAATATGAAAACGATATATCATTTCAATCATAACATAAACTAAAAATAATTTGTGGATATTAATTTAACTATATTATAACTCCAAATGTTGTTTAAACTGACCTCAGATACCAACTATAAGGACCTGACCATAAACACTACATAATATTGAATTAAGTAAATAATTCACATTGAGGATCTTTTTTTGGTTTAGTGTTTTTCAGAAATAGTCCTTAACTAGTACATTACATTTCAAATATTCAATGTAGACACTTCTATTCAGTTTACTTTTTATTAAAAAAATAAATACTCTTTGAAAAAAATGTGATTTCTAGTTCCACATTTTAGACATCATTACATTTCCTTGATCCCATCCTTGACCCTATTCATCTTTATGTCATGTGAAAAACATTTCAAAACTTGGGATGAGCATAAAAATCTCAGTAAGGGTTATAAAATAAAGAAAGAAATCATTAGCCCATAAATACATAAAAATCATAAATTCATTTATATATCTCATGAAAACATATGATTTATAAATTACACATGGAAATCACAAATCATAAAGTTAACTTATGACATGAATAACATACTTACATTGTAGCTTTCATAGATACGTAGGGAGTCACATTTGGAATACCCATCAAAGTATATTCCTTAAATCTCTTTGGAGAAACATTCGTGTTTACCTCTATCACATTACCTAATGCATTGGAGAGATATATTGGGCTCACCCACCCTAGGATTATCGCAGAACCACAAATATACATAAACAATGACTAAGAACCATAACATATTCATAACATATGAAACAAACATAAAAGAAAGATAAAATTATACATTTCAATCACAATATATAATTTAAATATATTAAAATAAAAAATACATTACGAAAATCATTTTCAATACCAAAATACATAAAAGAGTATATGTTATTTATTTTCCATTTAAAAACATTATAGCATGTTTTGGAAGCCAAAGATCAAATAATATTTGCACTGGTGGAAAGTTCGTTGTCACTGCTTTTGTTAAAAAAACATTTTTTTTTGTCGTTTAGTAAAATTCCACAGAGAAAAATATTCCATTTTAAAGAAATGATAATTAAATGTTGTTTATACACCATATTAATGAAATTAATTTTTGAAACAAAATATGCTTCAATGAAATGAGATTGAGATGAAGTCCCTTACCTCATGTCAGACATGACCCATTTGTCCTTTAATATCCTGAATAATAAACTAAAGTTAACTAATACATTCTTATGTACATATTTCATGTGTATTATTACTTTTATTTCACTTATTACTATGTTATAAACATTATGCAATCATTTATGTTAATAACGGTCGTTTTGTGGATATTTGGTACTTGAGTCCAAAATAAACACCTTATATTTACAAGTTGTCCATGTTATCAATAGTACATTATCTCCAGAATGATTTTCATTAATTAGATATAATATATATCATATAATAAAGTATATATATTTATTTATAATAGTACATATCATTTGAAGATAAGGAATGAAATGAAACGTTCATGGAGACAGTAAGCCGTACGTACACATGAATGCTACTTTCATTTTTATTTTGTATTTTAATGAATTGAAAACATCAGGATACATAGGTATATTACAATTAAAATATAATATTATATATAATATAATTAAATACATCCTTTATATTCCTCACATATGGAATTAACGAGTCATATAACTTTGAGGGGGCGGTAGTCTACACTTCCTTAAATGAAATTATCGCGTTTACCCTTTATGGAAACCATAAATTTATTATATAAACTAAAAAAACAAAAGAATTAAGAAAAAATAAACATATTATATATCATACATAAATATAGTTCTGTCTTAATGGCCTCCATGTGAGGCAGTAGGAGATAATCGAACCATCATTGTTTCGTGTGGCATTAGTTTGCCATCAACAGAATGAATATGTTCTTCACCCAGGAGATTGTGGTGTGTTTATGTGTAGTTAGAATCCTTCTCATAAAAACATTATATTATATTTATAATACTACTATTGTTATAGATAAATTGAATAAAAAATGGTTAGGGGTTGGAGAAGTAAAATAAACGAAAAGAAGTTAAAATAAATTGTTACCATTAATTTGGGTAACTCCCTTTGGTTTGAACCAAAATGACTTCTTGAAGAGACATATGACTAATGTAAGGATTATAGGATGAATATAGGGATCCTGATAGATTACTTGGTTAGGGTTTGGATGAGCCAAGGGGCTTTATTATTGTGAATAATGAGTTAGAAGTTAGTGCTTTTTATAAAGGGGGGAGGGGCTCTTTAGGAAAGTGTTAAAATATAATTTTATAATATAATGATATTCAGATTCTAAAGGTCAAAAACTAATTTAAGTAGAAGATAAGATGGATCATGGAAGAAATAAATTCATCCAATAAGAATTTTAGAGTTTATGGATATTATTTTTATCTTTATAATTTTATTTATTTAAATCATTTATTAATGAGGTAAACACTACATCATTTTTTTGTAATAAATAATTTTATTTATTCGATGTCTAAAAATTATAAAGAAACTACCATGATGTAGAAAATATTTTTATCATTCAAATTAATATTTATAGTCGAAATTCTGACTTATATACCCCCATGTAAAAATTTATTTACAAAAAGATATTTGTATATGTCATTTTCCCCTTTACGTTATGTTAATTAAAATAAAGTGTCATTATCCCTCAAATGTGGCCCCATGGGGTCCCTAAATCGACCCAAGGATGATCATGATCAGATTTGTGTCAACCACTAGTATTAGAAAACCTATTAGTGTAATTTTATATTATTATAGTAATATTTGATTACCCTTATTTACCAGATTTTCCTTTTAACCATGGTAAATAAATTTTTTTCTTAAATAAATATTTATAATGTCTACAAATTAATGTTACCTATTTACAAAATATAAACCTCTTGATTTCAAATATGGGGTCCATTTTTCCAAATAAAAATCAATGAAGTGGCAAAAATTAATTTAAATTTAATTCCCACTATCAAAATAAAAGGCATGTTTTTTTGAAATAATAACTATCAAAATATTGGCACATGTTTATGTTCATTTTCAATGTGAAATTAATTCCAATAACCAGCATTAGATTAAATTATACAAATATAATATAATTACACAATTAAACCAATTAAAAACTTAATCATACAATATAAATAAATTATATTAAAATGCAGTTTTGAATTAAAATACATCATTTTTCACTTTTCATTAAAAATTGAATTTAACCAGAAAAATACTAAAAAATTACCCAAAGTATATTTTGATGTCCAAATTCTAATGAAGAAATTTATTTTGTCAAATAGTACATATAGAAGATACCAAAACTAGATTTAATGAGGGTTCACCATTAAAAGGCAGTAAATCAACATTTATAGTAAATTATGTTTAAAATTAGATTCATTAACATTTTAACCCTAAAAATTTTATTGATAAATGTAAAATCATTTTAAAAACATATATAATAATATTTTAGTTAGTTCAGTTCATTCCCCCCAATTTAACAGATAGGCTTTAACTAACATTTAAAATAAAAATATTATATTATTACTGTGCAACTTAATATTACAAAGAAACCCGTTGTGGTGTATCAGGTACGCCATCTAATATAGGACCCTCTTAAAAGTAAAATTACTATTTAATTCAAAAATACTAACAAATATGAAAATGAAATATTTCTTTATTTACCTGGGATGTTACAATAGTAAAGGATATAGATTAATAAAAATTTCCCCTGGTAATTAAATAACTTTAGAATTATGAACTGTATTTAATAAATTTATAAAATTTAGGAAATAATCTTATACATACTAAAAGAATAATCATATTTAGTGGAATATTAATTTCCAATTACCACATGAATGTGAATAATTCAAAAGTATGTTATTGACTACAAAAATAAATAAATTATGTGAATGTTGATAATATACTTAGTCCAAATAATAAAAAACTGTATATAAGAATAATAAAGACGGTAAAAATAATAAATATCCCCAAAAAAGTATTTTTAAAATAAGGGGATTCGGTCAATGATGAATTTAAATACTATAAATAGATATTTTAAATTATTCTTGTGAAAATTATCCATCTAATTTTAAAATTAACATTTTAGAACTAAGTTCACAAAACAATTTGAAAATTTATATATTTAAAAATTACCTTTGAATCTTATGAAGGATGCATTAAAATATAGAGTTTTCACGATTTCAGAAACATCCATACATGTTTTACAAGTTAAAACCCAAATTCCTTTCACTTTTACAAAAAAATACAAATGATAATTCATGGAAAACAACATGAATATTCCATATAGAATATTTTTTAAATAATTAATTTCATGTGTAAAAATTTATTTAAGAAATAATTTTAATAATTCTATAGAATTTAATAAATTTTTACAGAACATGGTTATGGAAGAAATAAAATTTTCAACTAGAGAGAGATATGATGTCAGATTTTACTAAAAATTTTTTATCAAACATTTTATGTACCAAAGAGTATTAAATTTTTTGTATAAAATAATAAATTCATGAATAACCATATATAAAAAAATGAAAATTTCTTTATTAGAAAATGATAAAATATTTTCTTTATTGGTAATTCATGTATAAAGAATCTCTATTAAAGTGAAATTTTAAAATAAAACCGTAAAATGATACTAAAGTTGAAATGATAATTAATAAATGAAAAAGTTATGTTCTTTGAATGTGAATACTCATAAAAAATTATAAATAAAAAATGATATATTCAAAATTAATTTCACACTTAATATTAGAATATAAAATCCAACGGAAAAGTAATATTACAAAACGAAAAGAAATTGAGTTATGAAATTCTTTTCAAAATGAAAATTTTCATGTCAAAACTCCTTGGATAAAATTATTAAAATTTAAAATCAATATACCCTGATGTAAGAAGTATTCATTATATAAAATGTAAATGGGGAGTTATATAAACTATATAAAATAAATTAGTGAATAACATTACAATATTCCATACTATAGGAAAATTCATTTGAAGCCCCTTAACCATTGTTAACTTATGAATGAAAATGATTTATCCAAATCTATTGTAGTTTTGAACTTGTTATTAACATATGAATGAATGATATTAATATTTATAATATAATATATGATCCTTTAAACAAATCTTCTCACATCTTCGTTAGTAATATTTCATTATTTATGTTGTTTTGAGTATTAATTGTAGTGTTTTCTATTTTGTGTTTTGTTCGGAATGTTTCAGTTCTGATGAATATTATATATTTACATTAAAACCAGAATAATAATCTTGATATTATTATCTTATTTAAATATTAATTAGAATTTTATTACTAATCATGGAATGTTTTTTTTGTGAAATGTTGTTTGTTAGGATCATAAAGATGGTAGGTCATACATATACATGAATAATGATTCCATTTGTCAATGATAATTATTTAAAGGTGGTATGTAAAATATTATCATTAATGATTGTCATAATTTTTTAAATACTACATTGTTTATTTAAATATAAATAGATATACACATCATCCATGTGGTGTGGTAATAAAATATTGCCACATCGCTTTGTGATGTTGGATATTCACACATACAAGAAAAACATTATCATCACTCAAAGGGTGAAAATGTACGAAATAAAATGTTATATTATCTTTTTAAAAATTATAATTATGCCATGAATATAATATTTCATCCTTTTATATCATATATAATCATTAAATTTATAATTATTAAATTCCAGGTAAATCATTAGTGAAAGGTTAATTATATTTCTTCACGAGGAGGTAGTATGTCATACACACAAGAGATGTTATTGTTTCCCGTATGGAATGGAAACTAAAAAAGGTATACCTTATATAATGAATCCTAAAATATAATTATGTAATATTTATTTTATATGTAGACATGCACACACAATCATTATATCCATTATCATACAAAATCGTGATATTTTTTGATGGAAAACATGTCACATCAGATCATGAGGCGGTAGTCCTTCGTACATAGAAGAAATGTCATTATCCCCCATTTGATGGAGGAGGATATAGATATCGATAATTCCTTTAATATTATTACACTTTAATAATATGTTATATATTAGTGTTATTATATAATAATAAATTAACAATATTCTAATTATTTTTCTGAAAAAAAGAAGAAAAAGCTCACAGTTATGAATTTTACCTCTTTTCAGACGACCTATTTATGATTATACCAAATGTCTTCCTAGAAAGGATTTCAGATAAAAAAATATATAATAGGGAATTAATATTTTTATTTTATATTGGGGGTATTTTCCGTACCAAAATGGTTTGAAGGTCTGAATAATATTGGAGAGGTGGTGGCCTTTTATAAGTGAGGTTACTGGAATAGGAGTAATATATTAATAGTGAAAGGTGTACAAACAATTTAAACAATTGATAAGTGTCAAAAATGGCTTATTGGGGATTATTATACATTATAAGTTCAATATATAGCCATCTAATATATTGTTTATAACTATTTACTCTATTTTAATCCATATCTGTTGAGTTTAATCCCCATATAAACCCATTTTTACCTTCTCCGTGGATTTTTTAGTTTTCACTAATAATTTAGGTAAAATAATTAATTTTAACTTATTATATAATATAATATACTATTATTAAAAATATAAAATACATTTTTACAAATTTAATTCACAAAATTGACATAATCCTATTCAAAATTATACCACAGACATGATGAAAAAAAGGCATTCAAAGAGAAAATGCTCATTAGAATGGAATGTTTAAATATAGAAATTCATTATGAAATTGATTACTGTCACGACCCGCCCTCGGGGCCCGTGCCGTGACTACCCCAATCCCGCGTTCCAAAGGCCAGGGGCTGGCGACTAGCACCAAGGCGTAAATCCCGGTAAAAAGGGAAGGAATTTCCATTGAAAAGTAAACAAACACCACAGAGTAAGAAAGCTGAAAAGTAAACACTAAGTAAAAACAGAGTACAACTGAAAGTGCGGAATAGTAAATGAGCCAGTATACAAACCCAAACTGAAAGTAAAGTACAACTCGAAAGGGAAAACATAAACTATAAACTAAAAGCCTCTACACCGAGCTTTCCACTAGAAATCCCACCTGAAGGGTGGGTACAGATAGCGCCACTGCTCCACGGATCCCACCGTCCGCTCCGAGTACGTCCCGCCCAGTGGTCCACCTCTAGGTACTGTCCTGCTCCGCAAGCGTCAACCACGTTCAACGCTGTCCGTCGTCTGCAACCAACACAACGTAGTGCGGGCATAGCCCGTGCAGGGGTGAGTATAAGCTACTCAGTAGGGACCCCGAGACCCCTGAAGGTCTCCCAAAATCCACAAAGGATAAACCACAAAGGTGAGATAAAAACATGAAGTAACAACCGACTCTACTTAGGTATATGCCCATACATATACCTAAGTCATCAATTCCAATATGCTCCAACCTCCGAGCCCAAGTACAACTCAGTCCACACAGGAAAGTATACGTATTCCACACAGGAAAGCAAAACGAAAACCACACAGGATAGCACAACACAATCCACACAGAAAAGCAATAGGATTCAGCTCACACAGGTATACTTCTTCGAAGGACGATAAAGATGATCTCTGATCCATCTAAGTCGTCGGACCCATGAAGGATCGATAGGTAAGTAACCCCCTCAAAGACCCACACATGATTGGGCCCACACAGGACCTGTAGGCGCTGGTTCACACAGGACCGCTGAGCGCAATGACCCACACAGGATCGGGCCCACACAGGACCTGTAGCACTGATCCACGTAGGATCGCTGAGTGTTGTAGTCATCGTCAAATCCACCAAGGATCTCTGTACTATCGCCGTCGCAGTCACAGTCGCAACCAGCACTAGGGTTTCCGCACATAGCAAGCTCGTTCGGGAGGGTCCGCTCCACGAGCCGAGAGGTTGATACATCAACTGTCACAAAGTCCAGAGTTAATGTATCCAAAAGTTCCGTATCGCGAACAGGAACTCAATGCAACAGACAACGCGTCGATCGGACGCACGGTCTGAGAGTTATTGGCTTTTTCGTCCCAGGGGCCCGGTTGGTTTTTTAGGCAAAACCAACCCGACCGTACTCCACCTGCGTCCAAACCTTGGGCGGAGTATGCCAAAAGATCTGTCTCACTAAGAGTAACACAACAAAGATGACGGCACGTCAATCGGACGTCCGTAGTTCAAGATATGAGCATTTCCGCTCCGAAGGCCCGGTTGGTTTCGTGTACGAACCAACCCGGCCGAACACAAAGTATTCCGAAACTTTGTGTGCGATATACCGAATCGACCGTCTCAATCCAAGGATCGCATCGCCGCTGACGGTTCGTCAAACGGAGGTCCGTAGCTCAAGTTATGGGTAAAAGACCGAAGTCGATATGAAAACGGGGGGTCCGGGTCCGGGTTGACCCGACCCGGGTTCGACCCGGCCCGGCCGATGGCGCGGCCCGGCCGGCGGCGCGGTCCGGCGCGGCCGGGGTGCCGCTCGGGTGCCACGCGCGGGGGGCAAAGCCCCCGCCGTTCCCTGCTGGCGGCGCGGCTGGATGTCGCGCCTCGGATCAAACGACCCCCTTCACGTGGGGGCCTGTCTTTGAGAAAAACGGGGGGGGGGGGGGGGGGGGGGGGGGCGCTGCCCCCCCTTGGTGTAACCACGGACCCCCCATTATGGGGGGCCGGTTTTGGCCAGCCGGGGGAATTAATTCCCCCGGTTCTTCTCCCTTCCGGCCGGCCCGACCTGGCCGGCCGGTCCTTCCTCAACGGGACCGGCAAGGCCGATCCCCTTTCCGGCTTCCGACACCGGCGGCCCGGCTAGCCGCCGGTCTTCTCGTTCCGCCGCGGCCCGGAATCGGCCGCGGCCTTCTTCGTCCGGCGCGGTGCGACGGCACCGCGCCCCTCCGCCGCGACCCCACTCCGGCCGCGACGACTTTGGTTTCCTTCGACGCGGCGCGACGGCGTCGCGTTCATGATAATATTTCCACTGCACGGCGCAACGAAGCCGCACAATATTTTCCGTGTGATTCCCGCGTGGTGCGACGGCACCACGCCATCTCGTTCATCCACAAGAAAATAATAATATTCAAGAACAAAGGAGGGGGGATTCGGTCGTGTTTGTGCAGTCCGGACCCCCTCTCGCTAGACCATAACACATAAACATTTATCCTCAAGTTTGTCATGCTAGAACCAAGAACGAGAATAAATAAATAATCAACAACAAACCCCTACCTCGGTTTCAAGAATGATGATCGTCAACGACCCGCGGAAGACGCGTCGCGGTGGTCGGCGTCACGGAAGAAGGACGTCGATGTCGTGAAGCGAGGATTCGAAGTTCTTTGATGACGATTTCATCGCGGGAAATCGTCGTGGAAGAGATGACGCGGAAGAAGACGTCGTCGATGTCGCGGGTATGGCGTCGCGGAAGACGATTCCCGAGAACGTGGCGTTCTTCGTCGATGTTCGAAGGTTCTTCGCGTTCTTTGTCAAAGTTTGAAGAAAAAGAAGAAAGCTCCAAATTCTCTCAAGGTGGCTAGAGAATTCTAACCAAATAAAATAAGCTAAAGTCTTATTTTATTTACTCAACCAAAACATTTTGAAATTCAAAGGTTTGAAATTAAACAACTCCACCCATTTAATAACCAAAGTTTTCATGTTCATTAAAAGAGGAGTATAAAAAAAAAGAAGGTGAAGAGTTATGCTTTGTGTGGGCCCCACCACACTTAATCCTCCCAAGGGAGGTTAAGTGGATATGGGTCCCACCTCTAACTCCCTTTGGGAGAAAATAACCAACAAGTTAATAATAAAAAGTGTTTCCACATTTTTATTTAACTTCTTTTAATTTTTCCCAAAACTAACTTTTATCCCGCATAAAATGCAACCTCGGAAAAGGTCTCCATAAGCGAATATCGGCGCTGCGAGTTCATCGGTGCCTTCGGAATTTGATTCCGGGCACCGGTTTAAAAGTTAGAAATTCCCGCTCTTTCGTTCACTGAACGTACCCGAGCCAAACTTCGGAAATTGATTCCGGGCACTCCAGGCCTCGGAATCAGGTGCCGTCAGAAACCACGTTCTTTTAAAATTCCAAAGAAAATTAAGAAAAAATTTCCCTTGAATTCTGCGGGTCTTTACAATTAAAATGACCTAATTTTATTAAATTTTTATATAATGAAACTAATTTTACTTTTAAACTGATATTATATGAAATATAACCTTGTTAATCAATTAAAAAAACATTTTTCAATAAAAATCAATATTTTTCACTATTTATAAATAATGAATCATTTTAAAATAATACCAAAATGTAAACCTAAAATAATTTTAATATTATAATTTAAAAAATTAAGTAGGTCTAATAAAATAATGTTTCCGGAAAATGTTAAAAATATATAATAAATTATGTATGTAATGTTCCATAATAATGTGTTTTAGAAAAAATACAACTTTTTCAAAAGATTTTATATTTATTTTAAGTGGTTATTAATAAATTTATTAGAAACTTCTAAAAAATGGAATCTTAGTTATAATTAATTATACCCAAAATTTTAATTTATATATTAAATGGTATAATGTATTACGATTTATCTAGGCTCAATGTTGTTTGTTCATCAAGCTACCGAAGATATTAAATTAAAAGACATATATTCTATTGGTTGTTTAAGATTGGTGTTTCTAATACAATAATAAATATTATATTTGTCTTTTTTATAATTTTATGGTGTTATATTCTCTACAAATGAAATAAAATTCATTCATGAAAAATATTCATGATCCCAAAAATGAAGGGTTCAATATTTTGAAATTCATTTGTTAAATACCCAGATCCTAAAAAGTGTTAATAGAAAATCATCTTATAAAAATAGAAAGATAAGTACAAAGGAATTGTAGAATAGTAAATAATTATGTAACAATGTAGGATATAATTCTTGGTAATTGAAGATATGGAAATGGAAGAATGGTTTCTAATATTATAGAGTGTTATATAGTTCATTGATTACAAGTAAGTGAATGATCAATAGATTGTTTTGGACCAAAAATAATTTTTTTATGATTAAATTTAAAATTTGACTCATTTGAAAGAAATTGAATGTGATAATATTATTGTCTAAAGATCATTTCCCTAATTTAGATTATTTATTTTAATATCAAATTATATATGGAATGATAATTGATTAATTATAATTTTAGAATCACAATTTTATCTGTTGGTTATTCATAGACCAATTTCCAATTCATTACTTATTCCCAGAAAATTATATCCAAAAAAAATTTAGGCCTAAATCCTTTGAATTGACTTTTAAAACATCATATGATTCATAAAAGAGTGAAAATCCATTCTGACCTCCTATAACTATTTCCAATAACCTATATAGTCAGCACGTGTTATCCAATATAACACATTAATTATTAAAATATTAACAAAAATGGTTCATCATTAATATTTATTTTTAAAATAGTTTAATTAAAAAAATTAAATATTAACCAATACATTATGTAGACTAGTGGTAGGTGTTAAACACATAATTCTATTTAATTATGGGTTCAAAACCCGCTGCCTTTTTGAATTCAATAGGTTTTTCTTTTTCCAAAACTATATTAATATAATTCCGATAACATTATAATATTTCAATAACCAATAATTACCTCAACATCAAATATAAGATCAACCCTATATGTTACTAATTACATTAAAGTTTTTAAAAAATATTGATTGAATTTTTTTAAATTAACATTTTTACAATAAAATATTATTACCTAGGGATTATATTTTTTTAAATGTCTCCTAAAATATCATTAAGGGTAGTAAAATGACATCATATAAAACATATATGGGGTTTTTTAAAATTTAACTTGTGCTCAATTTTCTACTCATAAACCCTTGATGGTATTACAAAACTCTTAAGTTAATGAATATATTTATTCTTCTATAAATTTACACAATCCTTAGATTTTTAATAAATCTTACTATGAAAACTCCAATGGTAAAAATACTTCAACAATTCAATTCTTGATTCCTTATGAATGAACGCTTCATGCATTTCATTTCAAAAAAAGAATCCATCTATGTCCTATGTATTATCCTTTAGAATAGGGAATTGACTATGATAATTCTAAGTTCCCAACAATTACGAAAACATAATATGAAGGGATACCGACATTGAGATTTATATCCTTCCAGTGTACTATTCATTGTTCCACAAAAATTCATTTCCTTATGTCTTTAATTTCCGAATATAATACAATATACCATTCCATTAAGACACAATCCTACATGTATGTTTAAAATTCTATTACATGACGGAAATCAAGACTTATCTACTTCATCGTCTCTACTATATAAGATATTATAAAACTATATAATTCTCTTCTTTGGTGAGTCCGAGAGTTGGTAAAGTTAAATGTTGTTATTGATATCCCATGATAATTGCCTTTGAATAACCATGATATCCTTCATTCTTGTTCTCATCCCATTTCATTTGTCATAGTCAACACATTGTATTTTATATTCAATATTAACATGATTCATTGAGGCTCTATTCATTTAACAAAACCATTTAATCGTATACCGGATGATTCAATCATGAAATAATTTTACGAATCTACGAATCCATAGATCTAACCTAGTTCATTCATTTTCATCATATATTCCAATCCATAATAATTGATTGTAACACAAAATAAGCCATCCTATGAATATCCCCTAGGAGTGTGAATCCAGCTATAGAGTAGGGCCCGTTATCACCAACTATGTGATGATTAGGTCAAAACCAATGTTCCCTTTTTAGAGTTATACTCAAATGTATATATATTAAAAAACATCACCCATCCTGTCGCAACAAGATGGGGATATATAACTTAGAAAACCCCATAATATATTCCTAACCAAATCATTGATATTTTCTTCTGTACATATGATAAGATTTTATCATAGGGATATTTTACCTAATCTATGTTTTTTAAACATAGTTCCAAAGGATTATACATACTTCCTCTAATCACAATAGTATCAACCATGAATCTACAAGAACAATGATGGAATCTTTATTTATTACATTAGTATAGGGTACATTGAGTTTCATCATACTAGACAAAAAGGTTTTGTGGTCTTCGTAAACTAGATAAAATCCTGATTTGTAAATTACATTTCAAATAAAAAAGAACAACATAATTGTCTTTCAAAATAATCAAATTCTCTCATTTATATCCTTCTATATCCAACATAGTACCCATGATTCAATATTGGGAATGGAAAAAAAATATTGTGATCTCAAACGCTCTATATGGGTAATGTACAACATAATTTATCATGTGTATGTACGAAAAATAAACATTAAAAATAAATAATTGAACACATATTCCATTTAAACAACTATTTCTAGAATAATAAACATGGAATGTTCAATAACTAAAAACCATTTCCTTTGATAAATAACATTAATATCATTACTCGATATGGAATAATAAATATGGAATAGTAAATAATGGAAAAAAGATAAGATTTAATCAATAAAACTAGAGTGAAATGAATCCAAAGACAAAAACATTTAGATAATATCACCGATTAAAATAACTAAATTCCAAATGAAGGAAATAATAAATTATCAGATATCATTTTATCAGAACAAGAAAAATATATGATCAATATATTTCCTAATATGAATAAAAAATTATGGTAGAAATGGTTTTTGTTCAAGTTTAATAATTCCCCTCATGAGACTTCCAAATTATCGAAGTGAATTATTATTCTATGACCCACCAATCAATTCATGTCCAAAGAATTTATTTTGTATTTATTAATAAATTTGATCCATTATTCAATATTCCTTATCACCAAATATCTTTATTGTGTAAATGATATAGATTTATTAATATTTTCCCAGTTAATAAAGTAACAGACAATATAAATCGATTATGTAACAATGTTTGATTGTTTAGGAAATAATAATTTTTATCATTTAAAAATATGAATATTTTTGGGAAATATTATGTAAAATGATCATAGGAATGTGAATAATTCAGCATAATGTTATGGAATAAATACATTAATCATATTTGTTAATGTAAATAATAGTTTTGGTAAAAATAATCATCTACCATCCCTGAGATGAATAATAATGGTATTAATACAACATATCCTAGGTGAAATATATATATAGTAATGTTTTGTTGTAGTTGATGTATAGAGATAACATAAAAATATCAATAAAACATTATTGATTAAAATATCCTTTTCATTTTGAAAATTCAATTTTCAAAACTAAAAGTTCAAAAAATATACTGAAACTAATTATCATGGAATCATACATTTTAAAAATATATTGAATGTTTTAATCCATTGAGTGGTTATGGTAGTAAGAAATTACATTCATGTCATACAAATTGAAAAAAATATTCCATTTAATTTTTTGGTTAAATACAAACTATAAATGTCTAGAAAACAACGTGATGATTTTATTAAATCCTTTTTATAAAAAATTAAAACACGGGTGAAAAATTAATAATTTTTTTTAAAAAAATAATAAAAAAATTAAAATTACATAAAAAAATTATATTTTTTGAAGAACAAATATTTTTTTTCAAGGAGAGAAATGAAGTTCGATTTTACAAAAAAAAATTATTTATTATTTGATGTTCTACAGTGTGACTAAAATGGTACTACTGATTGATAAAATTATGAATAAACATTGGAAATTAAAATTTATGTGTTTTATTGTATACTCACATAATAATTTCATTCGATGGAAATTAGATTATAAATAATCACGATTAAAATTAAATTGACAAATAAACTATTATAATGGTAATAAAATTGAAGTGAAAATTAATAAATTATAAAATTATTTGTTTCAAATTTATATCTATATATAAAATATTATAATTACACCATAATAGATAAAAAATTAATTTCACATAGGATATTGTAATATCAAAGGTAATGATGAAGTAATATAACCCAGTAAATGAAATTGAGTATTGAATTTTTTTTCAACATGGTAATTTTCAGGTCATGTCACATTTGATGAAATAATTTTAATGGAAAACTTAAATACCATTATTTATGAATTATTTGTGATAATACCTATATAATGGTCTCTATGTAAACTATATATAATAAATTAGGGTCATAACATTACAATATACATTAATGATGAGAAATTAAGATGAAGGCATCAACGTCAATATTTATTTTAGGGGAACGTGCTTTAGCATCCTATATAGTTTATTTTAAAAAATTTATTAACATATAAAAATCATTATTTTATTTATAATATCATATATGATCTATAAAGAATATCTTATCACATACTCATTAATAGTATTTCATTAATTCTATAGTTCCGGGTGTTAACCGTCCTATTTTCTGATTCGTGTGTTGTTTTGAATGTTCAAATTCATGTAAATATTATATAGTAAAATATTTACCAGAATTTAATAATAAAAATAATGAAATAATTATAAAATTTAATCCTCATTTTAACTCATAATACCAACAATGAAAGATGTGTTTGAAAATAAATTACGTTACAGTTGTGGTGATGATAGGTTGTATTCACCCATGAATAACATTTCAATTTTTAATGATCATTATGGAAGATAAGTATGTAATATTTTAAAGATAAACAATGATAAAAATATAAAAAAAATCTTTTTATTTATATTTAATTATACTTATCTTCTATGTGTTGTGTCGATGATTATATATTCACATTTATTTTTGGAGAGAGTAGTCTGCACGTACATGAATGATGTTAAGATCATTCAGTGAATGAAATGGTAAAGAGAAAATTGTTTTATAATCATTTATGATTTATAAATATGTCATTTATATCATAATTACTGAATTTATATCACATATAATCATTAAATATATATTTATTACCATCATTGTAAATAATTAGTCGGAAATGAATCACATCACTTCATAAGGCAGTTGTCTACTGTAAGCATGAGCAACGACATCGTATCCCTACATAATAGTAATTTTAAATTTAATATATGATATAATGAATCCATATTAACAACTATTTCATAAATATAAGAAATATATAAACATTATTATTATATTCATAACCAATCAGTAGAGGTGTGGATTGAAAATGTGTGACAACAGTTTTCGAAGATGTAGTCCATTTTACAAATGAGTGACATTATTATTTCACTTCATAAAGAAGTGGATATGTATATGGGTCATTATATAAACTTACTAAAATCATATTATATTCTATATAATATTTCATTATATTATAATAAATTAATAATATTTTAAGGATATAGAAGAATAAAAAAAATAAATTTTTTTTTTATGAATTTTACCTCTTCTCAGACAACCTATTTAGGTTTTTACTGAATGTATTCATACGAAGAATTTATAAACAAAAAATTGATTATAGTGTTATGGTATGGAATTTGGGACGAAATTTTGGAAGTCTTGGAAAAACAATGATGGTTTTAATATATGAAGAAGAGTGGACAATGGGTGGCCTTTTATTGTTGAGGTGAGTGGCACACTTGTAATTTTTGAAATGAATGAAGTGTACCCATGGTTTTCACATCCCAAAAAGACAAAAATTTATTTTTATTGAGATTTAGTTTTGATAAGTTCTAAATATGGACATAAAATTTATTTATTAATGTTTTGGTCATTTTTACTATTATTGTTTTAGTTTAACTCTCCAGTAAACCAATTTATTTCTTTAACCACTGTAAAATTTTTTACTCTTATCAAAATTCAGACTGATAATACAATAATATTACATAATTATATATTATAATTATTTTTTATTCAAAATATGGATTCCTTTATTAAAATTAATGTCATAGAAGTGGAAAAATTCAACTTATAATTATACCCAAAAGAGCAACAAAAAAGCTGGGGTTTTAAAAGAATTTTTTTTCATAAGTATGGATGGTTTTAATAAAAAAAACACCAATATTAAATTTATTCCATTGACCTAAACTATTTAAATTGTAATATAATTTAACTAATTTTACTTTAAATCAAGTTTAAATTTTAATTTATCCTCATGTTTTATTTAAATCAAAAGGAATTTTCAATGAAAATTAGAACCTTTAATTGTTCATCCTAAGATGAAATATTTTAAAAAAATCAAACAAAATCCCCGAAAGATATTTTTTATTTTATTATATAAATAATAATGTACATTTAATGAAATTAATTATAAAAATTATAAAAATTAAATTTAAATATTGTGTGTAAAGTGTGACTAAACTATGTTATAGAACAAATAATTCAAATAATTCTTTATATTTTAAATGATTCTTTTTAATTTTATAATAAATATAAAACCATTATTTTAATAATTGAACTAGTAATTTTTATATCCATGAATTTAATAGATAGTTTATGAATGTACACAACATTATGGTTCCTTTAGACTCAGGGTAGCATGTTCTATAAATTATTGAAAAGATTAAATTTGAATTAATATGTTTTAGGGGATGTTTAAGCTTAGTGATGCATGTCACATATCATATAGAAGGAATATTATTCTTTTAAAATTTTATGATGTTACATTACAAAATTAAATGGAGTTACAGATTTTATATAATCTTTCCATATGTGTATTCAAGTAATCATAAAGTACCAAAATGAATTAAATTGAATTTAGGATCATTTTAATAATCATTTAACTAATATTGAATGTCTTTATAGTAGAAAATGTAACATGATGCCTAGGTTTCCCCCCATTTTTCATGATCAATGGATATTCATTAATTTTCCTAATAAATGTTATCTTCTTTGCATACCTCATTTGTATCTCTATTATATTTTCTCTCCTATAAATATATTTTCATTCTTATTTTTCATCCTTAATATTTTCTCCAATATGGGGTTAAATATGGTAATGTTTTTATTTATCATCACATTTATTTATCATTCAATAATAATTTTACTTTAAAACATAACACGATAAAGATAAACATAACAAATAAAGTTGAAAATATAGAAGAAAAATAATTTTCAAAGGTACATAATATTCCAAGATATAATTACCTAAAATTGGTACCCAAAACAATAACTATTCACACATAATGTTGTTAATCCCTATGTCACAAAAATGTTAACAAATTTCAAAACTATGACACACATAATACTAAAACTAGTAATGTTTATTATTGGAAATTAATGTTTCGAGGTCAGAACTATAAGTAAAATTCCTATAAAATCCACACTCAACAAACAATATAGTAACATTAACATTAAAAGGAAACCTAATAATGCATTAGAAGAACATCTAGTAATATAACATATACTATTATCTTGAATTTGAGTTTTCCTAATGAATTTAATCACAAAATAAATTTTTGACACAAAATAATTCTTCAAAATAATGTTTATGAGAACCCATTTCTTTAAGTAATCACACTCTTATCATAAATATCATCATTTATAAATGATGAGTAAAAGGGTTTACATAAAAATTGTGTACCAGAAATGTTATTTAATCATACTATATTTCTCACTAAATGGTCCTTCGGTAAATTACAGAAATACTTATTGAATTACATCCCATAAATTACAATAGAAATTACCAAATTATGGTATAGATATTTAAAAAAACAAAACCAATGAAAAACCATTTAAAAACAAAAATTAAAATGTAAACACTTCAATATTTAAAATTAAAATTCATTGTAATTCCACAAAATATCTACCCATCCATTCTAGCCATGATATCAAGAAAAAAATAACAACATGCACTAGAAGAATCAACACTAAAATACGGTGCCCAAGGATTTTACCCAATAAATTTTTATTGATCCACTCCAAGGGTAGTGTTGGATTGTATTTATAAGAAATTCATCTACCTTATTGTAATGTCCTAAAACCACCTCGTCCATTACTTTGCCAAGACACGACTACACCAAAAACGGTGGCACCAGTCACGGGGCACCGATTTTAATGGCACCGTGACAGACGCAAACCAGTCATGGTGGTATCGTGAAGGTTGTATCGGTCAAGGTGGCCCCGGGACGTTTGCACCAATCATGGTGGCACCATGACGGTGGAACCGATGTGTGTGGCACCATAAGGGTGACAACGTGACGGTGGCACAGTGAGGGTGTCACCTTGACAGTGGCACCGATCTTCATTCTTTTAACAAATTTTGAATTTTTCTGCTCCCGCAACATATCTTTTAACATAAATATTATTTATTTCCCATTTAAAATCCATTTAAAGCGCATAAAAATATTTAAATTACCCAAGTGTCGAGAAAAACTTAAACTTAGAAAAACATGTGGCTTTTTTCCCGATGTCACACCCTTTCCCCGTACCTTCCAGTTCCACCCTCATTGTGCGTTTTCCTCCTTTTAATAGAAATTGTTTAACACACAGCCTTTATACCACCACCCCGATGGGAATAATTAAATAAGAATTATTTCTATCGTGTCGAACCTCCCAACCGCATAGGAATCCATGATCCAACTTTAATGCGGTTCAAAATTTCTTATCCCATAACAATAGAATCTTGTCTTTATATCACGCTAGAGTTTCTTCCATCCCCTTCTTTGCTATATTTCTTTCTTCTCCATGGTCCCCTTGGAGTCCCTCTTTACTGAGTAAGTGGTAAGCCTACGCTGGAGGCTTTCCACTCACCCTTTGAGTCCCCGACATTCATCCCATGCAAGTCTCACATCTCAAGTTCTTGGAGCGTGGATAAGAACTTCGATCCATGATCATCCAAGTAGAGATTTTCCATCGCCTCTACTTATATTTTTTCATGGGGGGTGGGTACGCTAATGTTTATGTGGGAATGGATGTACCCAAACCTTAAAAAAGATAATAAACAGACTGTTAAAGAATGATGGGGTGCGTTTGACAATTCTTTTGTAATCTTTTATAATTGCTATATTTTGTGAACTTTATGGGATTATGCTCACTAAAAATCATGGTCATTGGTGGTATTTCATTGTGCACTAATGAACCCTTGACTTCTATGGTGATTAAATAACAGTAACATGGAAATTGTCAAATCACCTAAACTCAGTTGGTTAAATGGATACTCAGTGAACATTAACCCTTGGGTGGTCACCCTTATTAACATACAGAAATAAGAACATAATGAATGATGTTTTTGTACCTGGATGTTTCCCTACAATGTTTTGGTAGTAGGTGTGTTGTTCTGTTTGATTCTTATGTGGTGATGATGATGGGGATGGGATCCTCTATTGTGGCGCGGTAGTTGGTTGTGAATCTGAAGCTGTGTGGGGCTGTATCTTGAGGCTTGGTTTGGTTCTTATACTTTGAGGGATCTCACTGATCCCTTGGTTGTTTTGATTTCACAATAGAATTGGTTGTGAATGCTTAAATATTTATTTGGTTGTTTCTCTTTCTCTGGCTTGTAGGTATATTGTTTAGTTTCTAGTATTGCATATTTCACTTAAATGGGATCACTTGAACATGAAAACAATAATTCTTTCAGTGGGGAATTGGTTTGGTAATGATTTGTGACTTGGCCATGAGTGTTGTGCTTTTTTTATGGGTTAATATTATCAATGGTGTTTGTGATTAGGTTTTGGAACCCCCTAGGTTAGGATGAGTTCCTGTTACCTATACATATATTGGTAGTTTTTATGTTTCATTTTCACTCCCCACCCAAGTTGAGCACTTAGTTCCGAACACCCCCATTTTATGGGGGAGGGTGTTTATCCCAACACTCCTATGAGTGGCTGGTTATTAGCTCTTTTTATGCTCCCTTTCCCGAATAGCCCAAGACTCTTTGGGTAGGATGTGATGGCATGAGGTCCATTATTTCCCAAGATTCATCGGGCATGGTTGTTTTGGTGGTTGGAGCAAGTGTGTGTGGGCAGGTTGTTACCAAAGTGTCTTCGGGATGAGGACCACGTGTCTTCAGGCATGGGTGTAGTTGTTCTGGACCAAGTGTTTGTTGGCATGGTTACACGTGGTTTTTGTGGCCTCAGTGTTTGTGGGCATGATGGTTGTTGTGGCCAAGGTGTTTGCGGGTGGGATGTGTGGTTGTGGCCCATGTGTGTGCAGGCAGGGTGAGGCAGTGGGACTGTAGTTAGAATGGCAGGAGAGGATCTATGTGTAGGTTGTCTTCAATGACCGGTGGGAATGTGGCACGGGGTACCAAAATATTGATGTGCTATTACTATAAATTACTTGACTTGCGTTATTTGGGGGGTGTGCCTTGGTGAGGTGTCGGTGGATAGTTTTTCTTGCTAGGTGCTTTGGTTATCTCTTTTCTCACATGGCATTAGAATGCCTCCCCAGTTGTGCACGAGAGTCTTTTGTTTTCCCTATTTAGTATACTTGTATGCTCACCCTACGTATATAAAATTGTTTTCAGGTTTCCAGGTGGACTACAGGGATCATGTAGGTTCGTACTAGTTAACACATTGGGACAATTGTTGTTGCTGTTTGTCATTATTTTGTTACATCTTTATGGGGTTATCTTTTACATTTTTATCATTTACTTTTGTAACATGCATATAGGAATGGTTTTCATTAGCTTTACTTTTACCCTCCAATTATGGCGTTGTTGGGAATTACTATCTTATTTCTCAATCCTTTTGAATAAAAAAGGGTAATTACTTCCACCTTATGGGTGATTATATACCCTTGGTGCTAGTCTCCTCTCCAGGACCCAATGAAGGCGGGTCACGATGGTCATTATCTCTCCTTCAACTTGAAGAAGGAAGGTTCTGGTAAACAGGTACCCCTTCTCCCATCATGGTGAAGGCTGGTCGTGACACTTGTCTCATAATTTATATTCATGTATATATCATTATGAAAGTCAAAATCTATATACTTATATGCAATCATCTATATATATGAAAATACTACAAAAAAGTATTAAAAATATAAATTATAATATAACATGATATGCAAAGAGGGTATATGATTTCAAGAAAACTAAACAAAAATTTTTCTTCAACATTGGATTTCATGGTTTTTTAATCCATGATTTATTGAATATACCCACATGACCATGCCCATTTTAATTTTCACTACTTCATAAAAATATTTTATCTTTGATAACCCTCTATTAAATCCATTCATCTAAATATCACTACTTCAAGGGTATGAATACTTAAATATTTCAAACTATTAAGAAAACCATCATAGTGTGGAGGTGGACTCCACAACTACATAACTTCTACCTCATTATCAAACTACTTTTAGTATTATCATTAAACAATGAAAAAGTACATTTATTAGTAAATAAACATTCCGAATGACTCATATAATGTTTCATAATAATTTATTTTTACCATTTTTTTTAGATTCTACATCCCATATATGAATGTAAACCACTACCATTGATGGAACTTTTATTAAACTAGATTTAGAGAATATAGTTTTGGAAAAAGAGAAAAGGTGAATACATGAGATGGACCTCATGGTTTTCTACTCAATGCAATTGAGGGAGGTAGAGTTGTGGTCTAAATTTAAATCTAAATAATATTTTTTAAATATAATTTTTTTTAAAAAATCCGAAGGAATAGCTGGGTACGATATAGACATTATGGGATATTTGTATCTCCATTGTAACCATGTTGCTTGTGAATTAGGGTACTTGTAATTACTCACGATGTTAGTATATATTTTACTTATTTAAAAACTATAATTATTATGATTTATCCACTCACAAAACCAATCTAAAACTGGCCACTACATGTTAAAATTAAAAGGAAAATAAACCCTGTATTGAATAAAAATAGTAATCAATTATAAATATATAAATATATTGGATAAATAACTATCTAGATTTAATGTTTTTTGTTGTATGATTTATCTTGAAAACCTAAACTTATCACCTTTCAGATATGACTATTATAATATGAAATATTTAAATGACTAAAATAATATATTAATATTATTTTTATTTTTATATAATAAGAAATAATATTAAGAGAAATATACTCTTAATGTTATATTTTTTTTATAAAATATATTTTACATCATATTTATATATTCTTATAAAATATAAATATATGAATTTTTTCATTTTAATTTTATAACATATATCTAATCTTTTATTAAATCATATAAAATGTGGATTAAGATGAATTTTTATATTTTAATAGAAAAATTAATTTCTTTGTTAGAGAGTAAAAAGTAGAGTTTCAGAAATTTTTCATGATACATACTTTATATTATGTGTAAAATAACTCTTATATAGTGTATATACTACTCATTTTAAATATAATATCATTATTAACCACGTAATAATAATTATTACTTTACTTTTCTATGATTTCTATTTCATTAGGATTCATTTTAAATTTTATAATATTTATAATCATTTTTTGATGTTAAATCCACTGTATTGAGATATATATTATATTCATCACCTTCTTTATTTTGGTGTGATGTGTATACTACCCATTAATAAATTTTATGATACTTTTATGAAACATTATTGTGATTTACTAATCTATACAAGGTTCTCCCATTCACGATGTTTTAATTTGATGATGACTAAAGTGTAAATGGTTTATGATGAAATATCTCTTTTTTCTCAAGATTTCTAAATGTTTCAATTTAAATTTTCCAAAATTATATTTTTATTCTTTCATAATACCCTTTTATATTATTCTGTTATAGTATTTAATTGGCATTTTATGTATTTGTTTAATTTCCCCCCTTTTTGTTCTAAAAAATATTGAAATAATGTTTTTAGGGAAATTCAAGAGTATTTATGTTTCTTGTTCAAGAATATTTTTCCATCATTTTCATCTTCTAAAAATTATTTAATGAAGAATTTACATAATTTTAATGTATATATAATTTTTTATTCTTTATTTTTGAATCTATTTAGGAAAAAATTAAAATAATATCTTGTTTTTTCTAATGGTTTATTTTTACTATGTTTAGGATAGTTTAATTTTTTTAACATTACAAATTGAAAAAGTGTTCCCATAATCATTTTATTTCATCAACATGAAGATTCATGAACAAGTCTCAGTGATTTTTCATCTAAAATATTATTCATATTATTCAGGATATTTTTAGTTGTTTAAAAGGATACACATAAATTGATGTTTTTCATTTTTCAGAGAATATTTTCAGGGATTTTATAAATGTATTTCTCTCCTATGTCAACAAAATTTAAGGATTTACTATACATACATAGGTATATAATATTATGATATGATTATATTTATTTCATTGGATATTTTTTTGTAATATTTTCAATGTATATTATCTTGAATCTCCATTTCTCCAATGCGTTACTTCTGATTTCATTGAATGATTAATTATTTCACATACTACATTTATACATAGGAATGAATTATATTTATGTGATTGGTGGGTACATTAAATCCCTCTAATTTACTAGTTAAATGTTTATACCACCTAGGATAATAATTTTGAGCACGAAGGGGACGTGCTTAGTAGTTTGCAGAAGATTGAGAATGAACATGATGCCTTTAAATGTTTTCAAAATATTGAGAGTGAACTTGGTACATTTATGTTAATATAATTGAGATTTAAATTGATTTGGTTAGAAAAGATCACTTGATAAAGAATGTGAATGATGTAATTAACTATGATCACAAGATTTTTGGAGGACATAATGAAATTATATATGTTCTTTAGATTTTTTTAACATCCTAGATATTTGCAGTTTGATATTTTTCTTGTTTATAACATTGTATTAATGTTTTGAGAGCTTGGGAGTTGGTTCAAAATGTTTTTATTGGACCTGGAGATCACACATGATGTTGGACACATTCACATCCTAAACTAGTTAGTTGACATGAATCTTTTTCCATGTAAATATCTTCAACTACTTCACAACAATAAATTTTTACATGTTGAGAAGATGGTTCACGTCTTAAAAAGATCTATCAGTGCTTCTTTTTAAATTTTGACACTTATTTTGATGTACATTACTTCCATGAATTTCATTTAATGAATCTATTTAATGTCATGTATTCTTCATATATAGTATTTTTTTTATGTTCTTAAAGTTGGATTACTGAATCATTCTCTCTTATTCATCCATAGGCTGAACCTTGTGGCTATTACAAGCTATTTTGGGTCTCTTTACTCCTTTAAAATTGCTCCATTTTGATATAAATCTCTATAGTTGTCATATCACTTCTCGATAGTATGTAGACTTTCCACATATTAATATCCACTTGTCATGTAATCACAATTTCAATGCATATTTAGTTCCATTGATCCCATGTTGATTTTCTTATTAATTCATTCTAGATTAGTGGTCAGATCATATCCCATATGTTAACCCTTATGTTTGTTATGGGGAAACATACATGTTATTTGAGGTTTGCATTTTTATTTTCAATATGAAATTTCATTGATGGATTGATTCTATGATGTGGGAATCAATTCCATGGTATCATTGGTTTTTATTTTATTCATTATAGAATAAGTGGAACATGTAGTGGGTACGTAAAACCAAATTTTTAGGTATGTGGTTCCCTATTGATCTATTTTTTAATGACCCTTCAATGTTATGGTTTTAATTTTATGATAAATTATTTAAAATTTTTTATGGATTTTTTAATTTGTTTTTGTGACAAGATGGGTCCCATTCCTATATTAAATGGGTAATTTTTATGTGTTGTTAAATGGAGTTATGAAATGTTTTTCAAATAATGATTTCAATGAAATAGATTGGAAAATATATAACATCAAAATACCTATGTACATATGATGAAGATTTTATAATAGTCATGATCTGTCGACACTATTGGTGGATTACTCATAGGTTGTTCCTCTTCTTCTAAGGCCCATTGTTCTAGGGACATGTTATAAATAGATGGGAGATTCACATTCTTGTGGTTTTCCTAAGCACTCCCAATTAAATGAATGTATCCAAAGAAATGATGTTTGTGATTGACTATGTTTTGGAACTAGTTTCCTAGATATATTAACATGTACTGATATTTGGAATTATTTTAGTTATATATGTTTATTTATACTACTTATCATTGATTACAATGTTGATATATTTGATATGATTTGAAACACTATTTCTAGGATTTTTAGGACAATGAATATAGTGGAATAATTTTCAATGATTTTTTATAAAAAACCAATTAACTAATTATAAATAAATATATTAATTAAAATTGACCATTTTTATATTTTTATACATAGAAATGTTATGGAACACATAGGTGGAATCCTTATGAGACTTTTTATCTCACACCCAATTCACCCATTCAAAAGTGTGCAGACCATATTATGTAGTTTCATGTAGGGAAATACAAGGCACCACGGTGAAAGATTTACATTTTAGTCAGCTGAGTTTGAGTATATAGTGGTAATAAGGTGCTAGTCTTTCCTTGCAATCACATAATGTAGCTATGTGAACGTGCTTGTACCTAAGTTGTACAAGCACCTGCTTGGCATCTGAAAGACCGAGGATCAAATCCGGGCAGGGACAAATTTCGGGGTACTGTAGAAGTACTGTAGTAGGGTACTGTAGTAGAACTGTAGCAGAGGCAGAAGTGTAGTAGCAGTGGCACTATAGCGGTGGAGACACTATTGTAGGGTACTGTAGTGGTGGCGGGTATTATAACAGGTAGTGTAGCTATGCGGGTATGAATAAGTATTGTTCACTGTGGGGTCCTTTGGGCCAAAAAATGGGATTTCAACCATTGTATTCCTACCACTTGGACTTGGGACTTCGGGATATGTAATGGGTCTCCCTCTACCCACACTAAAGAGGTCTTTTCTTTAAAAAAAATAAATTGAGGCTTCGGCCCCAACATTTTAAAAAAACATAATGTAGCTAATTTTTATTTAGTCATCCATTATTGTCGTACTTGTAGTTTGGGATGTTATAATTGATTAAGATTTAACATTACGATTGTCTTTTTCAGTTATGGAATATATTTTGTAAGTTTTATATTCCCTAAATCCTCTCTATTATGTATTTATATATTCCATATTTTGTACTTATTGTTTTGAAAAACCATTCCCTCTCGTTGTGGTATGATTCCTATGTGCTATATTCCATCCTGTGGGGATTGAGAATTCCCATCAGATTTGTAAAGTATTATGTCAGGATCCTGGTTTGATGGTAACCCAAGGTTTTTTATTACAAAATTATATCAGAGAATTGTTATTATATGTCTTGGAAAGAAAGTATGCAGAATATAAGAGTGTAATGACTTGATATGTATGTTTTGGGGAGTGCATAGCCAGATCATTTCATGAAGAGACACAAGTTAACCTAGAATATTGATATATGTGTATCATGTGTTGTGTTCCATATCTTGATATTATTTTTTCATTCACAAATTAACTAAGATTTCCTAGTTGTCTGATCCTTTATTCTATGTGCAATGATAAGCATTTTAGACATCATCAATAGTTTCCACAAAAGTGTTTGGTAGATTCCCCTCAATTAAATACTTATTTTGATAATTATATTATATATCATATTGTTTTTGAATATTTTGACATTATGAAAAATTTAATATTATATTAGAAGGGTTTTTTTACATATGGCCATATGTTGGGAGATAAATGGATCAGTTTTAAGAGTTATTTTGTGAGAAATCCCCATCACATAAGGGTATGAATGATCCATAAGAGGCACAATAATATATTGATAAAATTTATCAGATCATAGATATCATTCGAACTAATAATTATATCGTGGTGATGTGAATGGAATTTACACATGATGTTCCTAGAAAGTGATGGTGGGATTCAATGGTATAGGCAGACATTCATGTAGGCTTATACTGGACGAGATTTAATAACCTCCTATTACCATAGTTTTGTCATGGGTCACTAATGATATCAAAGATTCTATGCTTTCTATATTTTTAGCAGGGATATTAATTAGTGTCGGTATAAACCAATCGATTCATTGAGATGGTTCATTTTTTCAATTTTTTTTGAGAATAACAAGTTAAAGGTTCAGAAGTACATAAATTGTGTCTAACCAGATATTATATCATAGGTGTTACTAATTAATCATAATACCTATGTAGTGACATGATAAATGTAAATGGCACTATAAATGTAAACGTAAGTCAAGGGTGGATCTTATGGGAATTCTATTCCACATGGTGGAATTTTTAGTTTTATTAATGGGTTTAAAGAGGAAATGAAACAATAAATTATTGTGTGTTGGAGATATTCCCCATTAGTGAACATACTCCACAACAACATCTAAAATCAATAGTGTGTATCTAGTTTTATATCAGTATAAAAAGTTTTGTAACTCTCAATGTTCTTCATCATGCATAAAAAGATATGGAATTGTTATAGCCGTTGTAACCTTTTATAAAGGTTATTCCAGGAAATGTCTACACATCATTATAATCATGGGTCATTGAATCCGTAGGCCACTGTGGAAATGATATATTCTTAAATGTTTATAGGACTCCTTAAAATACCTTAGACGCGTATCACCTTCATCCAGTGGATGTGTTTCTGATGGAAGTTTCCATGAGTCTAGCGATGGTGATAGGTATCATATTTATATCACGTTATTTATAGACTAATTAAATTGATATGGGTTCCTCCCACCCTTATTGTTGTAACATATTTTTTTTAATTTTCTCAAACATCATATATATCTCATGATCATTTTTATGTAGTTAGAGACTCCTATGTGGAAGTTGAAAGATCTGGTGTTTTAGTTTCCTTCTTGTTCACTATCAATAGATGATGTGAAGTAAGTCTTTGATTTCCTCATTCTCAATCTAGATATATTTGATGACATCATTGATATGTATTATAATATAAAAGGTCATTATAAAGTTTTTTTTCTAAAATTTTAGTCAATCATGATTATTATATTCTAATATTCTCATGGTTTTTCGGTATAGTACTGATGTTTTCCCCGATTACATATCAAGTATTCCTCTAGAAATGGAGGTAAAATTCTTGATTGATATGGTGTTGGTACATAGACAATATCAATACCATTTTATCATATTTCACATATTCAAGTGAATTTTTTCGAGATTAAATAAGATTATTTGATGGTGAATGGTTTTTGTCACTCTAGTGTTTCACCGTGGGCATCCCAGGTGCTCTTTTATAAGATAGTAGATGGTTCACTTAATTTTTTCATGGACTATATGAAGTTTCACTAGTTTATGGTTAATGATAAGAATAATATTCCTTAATGTATAATTGTTTTTTTGAATATATAAAAGGGAAAAGTGTTTTTCAAAGATTGATCATCTATCGTGTAATCATTTGTTCTTGGTTTGGGAGATTTATATAAAATAGAATTATTTTCAAAAAATTTATCACCATTAAGAATATACATTGATATCTTTTTTTCATAATTATTCCACTACTGTTTTTATAATTATTATAATTTGTATATTCCATTAGTATCTCGAGTAATTTTAAGTAATGTTAATTTGTCATATTTTGGTTTATTTCAGAATCGATCGTGAGCCCAAGTAGCATATTAGATTGGTTTTAGAAAACAGGACTAAATATTTTAATAGATTGATTTAGAAATGTATTTTATGGATCCAAGAATTTTAATTCTCATTGATTGAGATTTTCAAACAGATCATATCAGTGTATCTGATATAGGTTATTGTTTTCATACCATGGGAGGTTCCACAAAATGTATTTGTGATTCAGTGATTCCATGTCCTTCTAAGATACTACATATGATTCATCATGGATTTATAAAATTTTAAATAATAATTTAATATTATTATTAGGAAAGGGATTAAAATTACATGGGATGTAAAATTTCATTACTCTTTCGAAGATCTGACATGGATTTGACATTACCTACAGTTATAATATTACCTGACCCATGTAAGGGGTATGGGGTATACTATGATGCTTTCAATATTGGTCTAGGTTTCATTATTATGTTTTATCATATTTTTATAAACTATATATCCTGAAATATTTGGCTTCATGATATCATTTACCCCACCCATGATTAGATCATTCTATAATTATTCCTTTTCTTAAATGTTGGAGGAATTATCTCTTTAGGGAGAAGTTCAAAAATATTTTCTAAATATAAGTGTCTTATATATTTATATCATCTGATATGTAATTGAATATTTGATAAATATAGAGAGTTCACTAACTTCATAAATTCATCTTCCACATTGCATATGACTCGAGTAAGGACAATTCAATTGAAAATGCTATTAGTAAGAGTGTTCCAACTTATGTTGTTTTGGAATCAATAGAACATTGAATCATTAAAATTAACTTCTCTATATTACATATATATTATAATGAGGTTATTTTAGGTATGGTTTTGGCCAGTGTGTAGTTCTCATCATTTCCAATTGATTCTATTATGAAGTGTGAACAAAATTATTATGAGTCCAGTGAAATTTGAAAAACCCTTTATAGTGGAGAGACAGTTTCTGGTAGGTCTCTATATTCAGAAGTTATTTCCCAATATGTGGATAAATATTTTTTCCTATTATATATGAGAAACTCAGTTTTATTTTACTTTCATTTTTCGTTGTTAACTATTTATCTAGACACTATGAAGATGTATTATGACACGAGATAGAGATAATGGTTATCGAGTATGATGGGTGACATTATAGATTACCTGTCCCACTATTACACTATCAAATTGATAAAAGTAAGAAAATATAAATCCATCATGTATCCTCTATACTAATCTATTTTTAGTTTGGAAACAAGGCTGAGTTTCCAAGGACACTGTTGTTAGATTCGAAGACACCCCAAGGGAATAATGAAAATCTGTTTTTGGATTGATCGGATGACAAAATGAAACTATTTCATTCTGATCTGGGAAATCAATAAAGTTGAAGATATTGTAAAGATGTTTGTACCATATGTTGTGATGATACATGGGGCTCCCTCTACCATTATATTATATAGAACACTATAATTTCATCATGGTTTTGGAAAAGTCTCCATGTGGTAATTGAAACTCGTGTGATGTTGAGTAAAACATAGTATGTGAAAACAAAAAACTAGACAATATGTTTTAATCATATCCTAGTTGATATGCTCCATGACTAAATCTTTTATTTTGGTGGACTTTTTTAATTACATATAGCACTATTCGAGTTTTTTTATAGAAATATTTATCCATATTTAATTGAAATTGATCCTTCTAGGCTTATCATGGTATTGGAAAAGTCTCCATGTGGTAATTGAATCTCATGTGAGGTTGAGTAAAACTTACTATGAGAAAACAAAAATCCAGACATTATGTTTTAATCATATCCTAGTCTATATGCTCTAAGAAAAAGTCTTGTATTTTGGTTGAAATTTTTAATTAAATCTCGCACTATTCGAGTTTTTGTATAAAAAATTTTATCAGTAGTCAATTGAAATTATTCCCTTCTTGGCTTTAGATGATCACTCATGCCAGAAACCTATTTATTAGGAAACTTTGTGGCATTACTCTCTTATGAATCCATTCATAATTCAACAGAATTGGGTGACGATTTTTGATATACATCGACATTTAGTTACATCTTGTATTTTACTAAAATTGAACAAGGATTTTTGATATAATCCTTTTTAGTTTACCATTGGTGAAAGGGTTTTCCAGAATTTTTCACTGTGATTGGGGAAATGATTTCATTGAAATCAAGAAATGTTTTCTCTAAGATGGTTAAGATCTTTTTTGGATACTATGATTTTTTTTGTGGTTTATTATCAATTGTAATTACTAGATCATTAGATACGTTTAAATGATATTCTCCACATATATCATACTTGGATGTTTCATCATGATACATCTCATTTTCAATGTTCGGAAAAAGATTAGTTATATCCATATGGTTCTATTTTAGAGTTTTTTGTGGATATCATTGATTAATACATGATTGTATATCATGGGATTAATATGTGATTTTTTATTTTGTTATTGTGACATGAAGAAAAATCCCATAAGAAATCGAATTGTGAAATGTTATGGAGGAAATTTTTGTATCACCTCTTTCTAGAGAACCCTTCATTTATATGAAATCTTAGGGATATAATGTCTTATGGTGGGGAGAATATAACATCTTATATTTTAATATATACTTGTTTTATTTTTCTAATAGTATTTTTTTTGAGTTTTCATCTCTTTAAAGTTGGTTATGGAAATTTATTTACAACCGAGACATCACACTACAATCTAGATACATAAATATAATGAACTAGTTACATAACATGAATTTTTTTCTAGGAAGATATCCTAATATACTTTAAGGAATTAAAATTTTAAAAACCATGAAACTAGTTGACACTATGAAAAGTTTGATAAATGTATTTATACTTATGGGGATGATGTTTTTTGAATACATGAATTCTGGGGATTTCACAATGTTGAATTTTATCAGGCCACAAAATATTTACATGTAATAAATCATTAGGCACTATAAGAGAGAATTCTAATTCATTATCTATTTTTTCCTTTATTGATCAAACCATAGGGTTCATCCTTGTGATTCTGATTGTTTCTACTAATTTTAAATCACTCAATTTAATTTTTTATCTATATGTAAGTTGCATCACTTTTCCATGGTAAGAAGCATTTCTAATTATAAAATTCCATTGGCTATGACAATAGTGTTGTGCTCTATTCAAGAATTCGTTGATCATATTTTGATAATGTTATTAATAAATTCTTGATATGTGGTGAGATATTACACTAGAGCCAATGCCACATGTTTGTTGTAGTGAGGCATGAATGTTAGTTAATGTATGTTTTTTTAATCATATAGACTGATAGTTTTTTATTGGATTTACTCTATTCTGTGTGAATCAGTTCATGGTAATTAATGTTTTTATTTTCATTCTATTCAGTTTTGGGGATTCTTGTTTTTGGAATTTGTAAAATGAATTTGTGGTTGGTGGTTCTAGATATAGAAAATTTATGATCAACCATGAATACATAGATTGTAAATATTGATTTGTAAATTAATTATAATTCAATATTTATTTTTGTGTCTAAACAATATTTTGAAAAAATATTGTTTCACATTATTTGGGTAAAATAAAATGTTTTTTTTCAAGGAAATTTTAATTGAATTAATGAAATGTTATTCAAATAATTATACTGATGAAATACTTTGAAAAATGTTTCATTTTTGAATCCTTGGTTACTTATGTGGAAGGTTTGGTAATACGCCTCATATTTTGATACCTTTAGGGGTTCACTCATGGTATGTTCATCTAATACCACGGTTAGCTATTCTTTGGACTTGTTAGAAATTATTGGGAGGTTCACATTATGGGGTGTTTTTATTTTCTATAGATTTGATCTATATTTTATGATACATAATGTGAGCTATTTTAAATGTTTGGGTATGAGTATTCTATCTAGATTAGTTTTTATTGATCCCCAATTAGATGATACCTATTTTTTTGGCTTTAAATTAATTTTCTTTGAGTACCTACTAGATATATATGATATTATTTATAACTATATTACCTAGACCATTTTAAACTGTAGGAAAATGAAAATATTACCGTGATCTTTTTTATAAATTCAATTACTTATCTATCATTAATTATTTTCATTAATTTTGATCTTGATTATATTAATATATATATTTCTATTGTAGAATTATTGCTTGGTATCTTATTGTTCTAGTTTATCTCACAAAATGCACACTCTTTAAGAATTGAGTAGACCTTGTTATGACTTTTGATATAGGAAAATGAATGGCACCATAGTGTGGTTGATAGGCATTAGTAAATTGAGTTAGGGTAGCTGGTGGTGAGATGTTGGGAGTCACCCATGCTATCACAAGGAGTAGTCAGTTTTTAGTGTTCCTTTTTTATTCAAATTATAAATTGTGTTTTTTCTAATAGATTATGTTGTATTATTTTTGATGCCATCTATCATTTATGTCATATTTGTTTCCTTTTTTATCACATACTATTTATAAATAATTTGTATACATACTATGCTGGGTGATTTATGATGGTTTAAATAGTTCCTCTAGTTTTTTGATTCCTAATAGTCATCCTTTATTATGTAGGGATCATTAATGCCCATTAAGTATGTTGTGGATTTGTTCAGGTGCATGGATTCGGTGAACTTAGATAATTTCATTACACTTACAGTGTAAATGATGTACTCAACTATTTTCTTATAAATGAGAGTGGAAGTTATGTAGTTATGTATATTGAAAAAATTAATAATGGATAAAAGATTATTAGCAATGTTCACATGATTGATCATAGACTCAAAGCGACTGACAATGTTCAGCATGATATAATTTCATTTTTTTTCTTATGAAACATTTATATATTATATTCCTTTGTGATGATCTCTTGAAAATGATTATTGTTTCTTGTTTTCATTATTTTATTCTATGGTATATTATTGTACATTTTATATTACATTTCCAAATATCATATAGACAATATATTATTGGTTAAAGTTCATACAATTAAATATATATCTAACGATAATTTCTACATATGATTATTATCTAATCCTTTATGACATATCAATATGTTACACCTTTGGTGAGCATTTTATCTCACCACATTATTATTTTTCAATTACACAGGATATGATGACGAGTATAACCTAGGGGATTTCTATAAAGAGATTTATTATGGTTTGATTGTTGAAAATGGATAAAAATATATTAACAATATTTTCTATAGATAATCTACAATGACACTAAACCATTAAAATTTTTAGATTGTTTGAGTATTTTCTTAACGTAATTTTGAAATTATGGAAATATATGTAATTTTTGATTGAGTAATCTGAATTGGTATCAAATCCTATGTCTATATAATGTAATTTTAAAACTAGATCTATGAGTGGATGTATATAGTTTCTCACGTTTAATTTTATCTATTAATTATCCTTTCCATTTGAAATATCTTTAGGTGCCCAATTATACCCCACCAGGAACCTTTATTATCTCTAACTCTATGTTACATGTGTGAAAATAATTTCCAAATCACTCAAACCTGTAAATTTACACCAAAACTGCTAAACAAATATAATATTATCATCTAATTCATCCTCAAATTAATAAAATTTATTCCCCAAATCACAATAATTTCAATAACATATACTAAATATCATATCATGGAATTGAGTTTTATAACATGTCATATTAACTAGTAGTTTAAACCACGATGTAGGTAGTTTAAGTATGAAATTATTTGTGGTGTTTAATCCTTATCATATTGAATTAATATTAGATAAAATATTATGATATAAAGTGTGTTTATGCAACCATAAGATATAATTTTTTAAATTCATCATGTGATGATGATTTGTATTATTTTAATATCTAAAATATTTTCTTAAGGGTTTGACAACTAAATAAGGAAATGAACCTCAATCTATAATTTATTGTAACAGTTTGTCTCTATGGAAAAATTATTCATCAATATGATGGATAATTTATAAACATTTGGAATCCCAATGAGAGTCTCTTTTTTTAATAAATTATTGTTTAATTATTTTGGAATATATTTCAATAAGATTCCATTATATAGTGTATATAGTTCTGTAATCCAATAGTCTATATGACACTAACTCTCACACTATTTCACTCTAGTAATGGTTTTTAAAATGGTTTGAGGAAGACAATTTTTCCCCATGAATTTTGATCTTCACATATCCCATAGACACCCAAGATGGAAAAATGTGTTTCATACTTATTAGTGGTTGTAATCATTCTCATTTCAATGAGCACGTATAAAGTAGATCTACTACGAAAGTATTTATATTATCAATTTTTTTATTCTAAACAAAATTATTAGATGATCCTTGGTAAAATAGTTTTTTCATTGATTTTTTCATGAAAATATTCTCTAACTTTTTCCCCTTAAAAATCCTTATGTCATGTAACATATAAATCTATTATATTTGGACTATTTTATTTTACTGATAATGAAAAATTAAAAAAAACATTCTCCAAGAACCATGATGTGTTTTGGGAAATACATTGTTCATTCTTAGTATTTTTCATAACCAATATGTTTTTAACAAGAAGATGGTCAGTATTTCAAAAAAATTTAAATAATTATTCTTTTTTCATGATAAATTAAAATGAATAAAAATACAAGAAAGAAACAACATCAATTTGATGAAACTATTCTATGATTTATATCTAATGGTTATTATCATTATAGAAACATGAATATGGTAATATAAATATATTAGATTTGGTTGAAATAATATAATTCTTCCATAACTGAGAATTATAATGGATTTATTCGAAATTCCATTGACCCTCAAAATTAAAACTGGTTCCCTTGGATGTATATGTCACACATGAGAATCTATATTCTATAGTCTTATAGAACCTTCCATAGTATTATAATTATAAATAATTTGTTTCTTAAATTGTTTAAATACGTTATAAATTGAAACCTTATTCACCTATAACAAATATTAATTAGGAACATCGAAATGTCTAAATAAAATTTGGATGATGTGATCTAGATTTTAAAAAAAATCTACATAGTGAATAATTCATAAACTGCATCTAAATTATAAAAAAAGTATATATAAATGAGTTCACAATATTTATAAAATATTTATATATATTAATAATTACTATTTATATTAAATGGAGTTATTAAAAAATGTGAGGCCTTTAATTTAAGTAATGGTTTGAATAAATGATCAAATGATTATATGATTATAATATTAATCTATATATCATATATTTGAATTTAAATTTATATATATATATAATTTTATATAAAATATTGAATATGTAGTGCTCATATTTTTAATATAAATATATTTTTAAATAAAATAGGTAATTCTCATAAATCATATTTAATTATAAAATTTTAATAATTGAATAATTTATGAAATATGTATATAATTTGATATGCTATTTACATTTATGAATTATACTAATTTCTCAGTTTAGATTATGTAATATTTTGAATGAATTTAAATGTTATATTATTAATAAATATATTATATAATTTAAACAATTATGACAATTCTAATAAATTGAATAACATCCCTAATAAATTTACAAGTAGCTATGATGTAATATTTAGTTACATTTAATAATGGCAATGAATTTAGTATGATTTATAAAAATTAAATTTAATGTTTGTGTTGTTTTATTCATATTTTACATTACGAACATATTAAATTTGAAAAATATGTTATGTATTAATCCAAAGGTAGTATGATATTTGGTTAAATTTATCATCATCAAAGTGTATTGGGATCTATCTAGAAAAGTAGGTTGTGGATAACTGTCATTCAATGGATTCTCTATTGAGGATTTGTTTTTGGAGGATTGTAATACTTTATACGAATGGTTTTTATAATCCTTACACCTTGGTTGCATTGAAATACGTGTGAATATATTAGAATTAATTTTTTTTGGAATGTAACAAAAATAATAAGTTATATAAATAATTATATAATCATATTTTATAATCATATTAATTTATTGAAGTTATAAGATACAAAACTAATTAGTTAATATAATATAAAAGTATATCAAATACATGAAATATTATAATGATATTTTAAATCCCCATAAAAATAATAAGTGTAATAATTTCATCGGAGTGATCACATTCAAATACCATGATAATACCCTAATGTTTTCTATGGTAAATATATGTGCATATTGATTATCCTCTTTATGTCATGTTGGAAATGGATTACCCTAAAAGATAAGAAACCAAATCCCATTGTTGTATCTTGGTTATACTTATCGTGGATACCCATTGAGTTATGATATTTGAGGAATAAAGTTAAATATATCCTTATGGTGGATTTTGAAAAATCATTTTCTAATAAAATATCTTATAAAAATATTAGATATTATATTTAGGATATCTTTTTTAGATAGTTTTTTAAGTGGCTCAAAAATATGTTTATAATTCATAAGGTAATAGGGATCATGAAACACTAATGGATTGAAAATTTTAAATGGTGATATCGTTTTAGCGGGTGAACATTTAATAAAACTTCTAATTAATATATTTTAAAAAATGATTCTCATTTAATAAAACATATTTTTTAATCAAAATTTCATCTACATAATCATATGTAAAATTTAGATAAATTGTAGAGAAATTCATATTAATCGATGTAAATTTTTATTTTCGTATAGGAAGATAAGAATCTTTCATTAAAAATGAAAAATAATTACATTAGTGGAACAAATTATTAAGTATCATACTAATGAATCTATTCAAATAATTTATAATAATTATTATGAAATTTTTTTACAGAATTTTATTTATTTATCTTTTCACTTTATTTTGTTTAAAGATCAATGTTTACATTCATATCATGATAAAATTTCTATGTTCAAGATTATATATTATCTACATATGATCATTTGGGAATAAGCGAGACATGAAAAGAATACGATTTCAATTGAATAATTTATATAAAACATGACTAATGGAACTTATGGTTCCTCTTATATAGGAAATATTATTTGTTTTGTTAATTACATAGAAAATATAGGGTAACATTATGGAATTATATTCTTAATTGAATCATTTTGTAATCACTGCCTATAGAGGCACATGTTTTTGTGGTCCAACACATTGGGGTATTGGGGTTTTAGAGGAGTTGGGTGTGATTTGATAAACTAACGGTTGGATATAAGTTAATATATGATAATATTTTCACTGGAATAAGAAATATGTTTTAGTGCTCATCTATTACACTTGGAATTTTCATTATGTACAATTAGAACGAAAGTGATTCCAATGACCATTATTGAATATTTATTTGACTATTAATTATTAAATAATAACAATATGTGTTATATTACATTATAATTCCTTAGGTTAAAAATGATTTTATTACATATTGGTGTTGTAGGTGATCATTATTATCATCTTTTTAAACATAGAATTTTCTGGAGATGATTATTGTAAAATTATTATTATCATTGTGATATTATTTAACTAGGGTTATTATAATTTTAAATATATATTTTTTACATAATTTAAGGTAATAAATGAATTGTGTTATGAAATTAATTATTACATCAATTATGAAATGAGAGGGAGAAAAATGTATATAGTCATTGGTTTAATACAATAAGAATACCTCTTGATTGGGAGAAATGGGGTTTTGATATGGCTTATTATGGCATTCATGGGTCTTGTAGAAAGAAAAAAATTACACGATAATTCTTGGAATTGCACTATGTTTTTTGAGATTTCATTCTTAATGATAAATTTGGGTGGTTTATATAATTCTATTAATTCTCCTCTATTTTTCATAAATATTCAAAACCCTATGAACATTTTGGATGCTCTAACATAACCTTTCATTATTTCATGACTCTCCCCATTACCAAAGGATGAATACATAATAACGGGGGAAATTATCACTTCATTATTATATTAAATTTTATTTTACTTTATTCCACACCATTTTTGATTATAACGTAACTACAAAGGAGTTTATTTTGTGGAATATAATGGTTTGATAGATTTATTATTGATTTGGTAGAGTATCATTTTATGTTTTCATTAATATGATCTAGGTACCCCCTTTTTATTATCTTTGTGATCATATTATATTTGGTTGATATAGGTGATTCATATTCTCTTTTTTTTATTGTTGTTTTTATATTTAATTATTATCTTTTAGTTTCTTTTAGGTATGAAGAAGAAGTTATCCTAATAATGAAATATAAATAAATTAAAGATGGAAGTGAACTGATTATATTTTACATTATTTTCATTATAATTCTTTAATTGATTTTTTTAAAATAATGTTGTTCTTATTTAATGTTTTTTATAATATAGTTCTAAAATGGTGGATTGAAATTTAAAGATATTGATAATATTTAGATGTGTATATCTGAAAATTTTTGTCTCCTTTATTCTTATTGAGCATTAATTTTTATTTTAAAAAATAAATCTTGAATGAATGATCCTTTAGTAAACATTTTGGAAGATTCATATTCTTGAATTTTTTAGAGAAAGAATATTTAAATAAATCGGGTTGTTTTTTGATTTTAGATGTTGTAAAAATTAACTAATAAAATTATTGTTTTAGAGAAATATTTTTGTTTTTTTTTATTAAGGAGGTTTAAAGTAGTTGCAATATTTTTTTATTAATTTTTATATTGATTTCTATAATTTATAAAAAAATTAATATCAAAAATATTAATGGTAATTGTAGTACTTAATTTTGGGGAATAATTTTATTTAGTTAAATATTTTAAAATAATGTCTGGTAATAAAATTATATACCATAAATGGGGGCATTATATATGAAATTATAGTTTCTATGAACTCGTGTGGATTATTAATAAATATTGTTAATAAATGATTTAATGTGGAATTGACAATGGAATATGAAATGGAAAGATTCCTTTCAGTCATTTTGTGTTCATTGTGTGGTGTTTTTGTTGTTATGATGTATTTATAGAGAAATAATAAAATGTTTTATCACGATGGAGATAATTTGGTTATTATATATTGTTGTGAGTGTTTTTATTAAGAAATAAACACTATAATGGGATTGTTTTTTATATTAAAATTAAGTATTTTTTTTATTTGATACACACCACCTCCTGAGTAATGTAACCTCACATTTCACAATATGAGTTTTATTGCTTCTGTTATACTGTCATCATCCTAGATGTAGATGACATGGATGTATAAATTCTATTAAAATCCCATTATCTATTTTATAAAATTAAATAAACTTTTGTACTTTCATTAATTTTATATAATATTGTAGTGGTAATGTAATGATACAGTGGTATTGTGTAATGAGTCTTGGGTACGTGGTATGTGGTTGTAATTATTTATATTCCACCAGGTTTATGTGGTTATGATTTTAATGTGGAATACATTAGATTATTATATACAAGGAATGGAGATGAGTGTTAGGTCATTTTTTGTTGGAACATGATGGTGGCTCTATCAAGGATGAATTGGGGGTGTGGTACATTTTCGTTATATAAATTTTCATGATTACAATTTTATTCTTATTGTATGTGAATTTTTGAGAATTAATTTAATATGTTTAGTTTTACTGACCAATAATTGATAAGTATTTGGTTCCATTACATGATTAAATAATGTTTATTAATCTTCATATATATTGGAATGTGAGATTCTATAGAGAAACTAAAATAGTATAATTTTATGCTCACAATTACTTCTATATAGTGTTTTGAAAATATTTTTTTTAGTGTTAGTTAATGGGAGGGACTTTATTACTTTATAATGTTATTTTATATGTACAAACCAGTAGTTATTATCTTATATTATATTTCAATTTTGGTATTTACATTGGTGTCAAATTATTTTTTTTCTCTATGAGGTAAAATTCATAAAATTATGATTATGGTCCATTTTATAAATAATGATTTTTATTCCTTTTTGTTTATTCATTGTTTGAGGTATTTTATATGTTACTTTATTCAAATTATGGGGTTAATACCCATAGATCTAGCCTTCAATATACTATATATTGGAGGTGGGAGTATATGGTCACTAATTCTTTCTATATTAAGCCAATTTAATTATAGTTGAAGTAGGTCATGAAATAGAGGTGTTTCATATTTATATAATATTTAATATACTTTTAGGATCTAAAAAATCATGAGGAATTAATTATTTTAAAAAGAAAAATTATTATTCTAGATTAGCCTGTGTAATAGGCAATTTATCCTAATTATGATAAGGACCAGTCTCTTGTTATCCAATGAATATAAATTATGCATGATAAATATGTTATAGTGGTATTATATTGATTAATATGTATAGAATAAGGTTTTGTAAATTAATCATATGTTTTTCAACTTGTATTTTATGGTTGATGATGTCTTTGGAATGGAAATTTTTTATAAAAAAGTTATATGAAATCCAAAACATAGATATAGGAGTTTTAGTTATATAATTGTTTTGTTTTTGGATGGTATTGAACTTGTTTGGGTTGGGATAGTGATATGTACAAGGATATTCTAACTGATAACACATGCGATGACATAGTGAAGAATGATTTTAATTGGAATGCATTGTGAGTGTTTCAACGGTAGAGTCTTCCAATGTATAATGGTATTATATCTTATCCAAAAGTATTTATTTATTTATGTAATCTTATGAAATGAATCAAATTGATTCAATCAATTATTTGAAATCTATGATGGCTATTTGAATTTCCAAACGATAATTACATATATCCATGGCCTATTTATAATTGGTTTGGAGTCAACAAGAGTGTATTGGGAATGATTTCTACCAAAACATGTTGATAAATAAGAAGCATAAAAATAAAATTAAAATGTATTAAACAATAACTAAATTAAAATAAATATTTTTTTATGAATATAAGATCCCAAAATACATGGTCCATAGATGAAACAATATATTATAATGTGAAAACATTGGACAATATCACTTTATAACCATCGTGTTAAAATTAATAACAATAATTACATCACTATAAAACCAAAATAAAATCTCCAAGAAATTACTCTACATCCTAGTGGCTGGAAGACCGGTATTATATAGATGTTGGATAAATATCCTTGTATTTTTACACCCACTAAAAATAATAATAACACTTCAAATAAGATATTCATTCACCTTTTTTGAAAATAAATATATGAAACTAATTTTTCTATATTTCCAAATTTTAAAATATTTTTAAAATATTTTTTCTTAAAACCCGCAATTTTTACAAATCGAAGGTTCCTTTAGAATAAAATAAACAAAATTAATCTTTAAAGAACATCATAAATTTCACGAAAAACCAATTTCGAGGTATCTCTTGATAGATAAATGAAATACCATTCTTAAAAAAAATATAGATAACAAGAGATTTGAAATTACACATATATTTAACATTTAAAGAATGTTATGTCCCCACAGTGGCCAATAAAATATATCTCTAATATAGAAATTAATAGAGACCATTTTATGCATAGAAAAACCATAACACACCAATCGACCCTGCCCTAACACGTGATCATACTATTCCTAGCCTCAATGAAGTGAAATCCCCTATAGGTTGACATTACTCCCAACCAGGGACACTATTCTGGGAATAATTTTTAACTAGTTCACCTATTTTATTACACATCACAACTATCTAAACAAATATTCAATTGATATTTAGATGGAGGTGATAATTACAATATAATAATAATACATATTTTTGTATCTGAAAATAACCATTCTTTTTTTTACATTTCTCACACCTCTAAACACCCTTATAAAAAAAATATTTAACCTTGTATAAAAATATAATATAACCAAAATCTAGCGTCATTGGACTTTATAGACAGGAGTCAGTGTCTTATTTGATATATTTTCACGAGATATAAGTAATTTAATCATGAAGTGTGACAAGTTATTTAGTCTTGATAAACTGATAAAAACATGAGACATTCAATACAATTGAATATACAAATTACTACATAATTTATTATTCATGAATATAATTATTTCCTCTATAATATTCAGTCATATAATTCATTGTAAAATTCATGGAGTCTCAGGAAATGGAAATAAAATTTGCATGTTCCAAAATATATAGTTTGGGTTATGTATAGAAAATGGTTACATGGATAAATAAACATAATCTATATGGAAATGTAAATAACTGAAAACACATTCCATTTAGTCAATAAGATGATACTGAAATTCATGCCTAACATTGAAAACATTTCATCAATAGAAATAAAAAAATTTGAATGATTTCACGTTTTAATTACTGGACGTCATGTTTCCCATGAAAATGATACCTTCACCATGAAGATATATCATTAGAAAAATTCAAAAAAATATATGTAAAAACCCGTCTGATTTGTTTAAAGACATTTAAAATGATACATACTATCAAGATATATCCTCAAAAAAGTTTAAAACAACATGGTTACAAATTTAAAGGACGTGTGGATTACTAATTTTATCTCATGAAACTATCGTTTCCTATATGAAATTTAATAAATTGATCCCCAACCCATTTATTTTAGTTAAAAATCATTTCTTATATTTCAAATAATCAATTTATTTAAAAAAATTTACATTATCATAAAAATATTCAAATAGTATAGTATATAATTTTTTATCAAAACCTCCCCATTTATTAAAATAATAATCAATTTATATACCATTTAATAAATTGATATTTGTTTAGTAAAAAATATTGATGTTAATAATATTGAAACTTATGAGAAAATTAATTTACGATGGAAAGTGAATAATTCATAGAAAAGTTAATTAATTTAAAATTGTATCAAGGAAGTGAATATCCATACATTAAAATGAAAAAAATAATCATACACCATCCAAATGAAAAATAATGATGGTATCAACATATTACCATCATAGTAAGTCAAAATAATTATTTTTTTGAGTAAATAAATACCATTAAAATATTAGTAAATCAATCATGAGTAAAATATCATTTCAAATTCTAAAAACCTTTTCTTTGAATATAAAATTTATATATATTTTCATTATAAATTTCATTGGAAGCATAAAAAGGAATAATACAATAAACTATGGTCATGATTGTGGTTAATTTTTACAATAATTAAATGTAAAAAAATACCTTTTTTACATTAAATTGTTATAAATGTTCCGTGTTCAAAAAATGATAATAATATTTATTTCACAATTTCGATAAATTACAAATGGGAAATTCATGGAAAAAACATAATATTCATTTTAAAATATATAATAGAGGGTAAAATAGAGGTTTTTTTTCTATAAATCATTTTTAAAATGTTTTAATATTTTCAAAAACATTTTAGAAAACATGGATTTGGATTAAAACATATTTTCATCAAATGTGAGAATTGAGGTCAGATTTCCATAAAAATCATTTCAATTAGTTTATGTAACTATGTGTAAATTAATGTAAATATTACACTGAAATATGATGAATAACAATAGTATTGTAAAATTTTATGTTTTTCTAGAAAATTATAAAATAATTTCCTTTAATTGAAATTCAAGGAAAAAGAACCTCGATTAAAAATATATTTTTGGTAATCCTATACAAAAATGATAACAATGAAGTTAGAATCAAAAATTGTATTGATTATTTGTACCAACTATAAATCCATATGAAAATATGAACTTCATAATAAAATTATAAAAATTCATTATACATATAATCTTAGCATGACATAATCAATGAAGTGAATGTTTAACCCAATGGGTAGAAATTGATTTATGAAATCCATTACTATATACTTCATTTGGATGAACATTACATAACCGCATTTCTAATGGATTCAAAACAAGTTAATGACTTTTTATATAACCCTATAATTATTTATGGTATAATTTTGACCCTTTTATAATATCTTATCAGTCATTCTCTAATAATCTATCATAATTTTTACTGTTTTAGGTTATAAACACCTTGCTTTCTCAAGAATTTTCCATAATGAATTATCAAATTATTGTTCCTATAAAATATAAATAATATGAAAAATAATAATAATGAAATAATTATCAGTTGTTTACATAAATTTTACTTTTTAAACCCATCCATGAATGATAGTTATGAAAAATGAAATATATTATGATTATGGAGCCGGTATGTTGTGCACACACATGAAAAAATGTTCTATTTTTCAATGTATATTATAGAATAGAAAAAAGTTCTATTTTACATCGAAATAATTCTAATTATATCCTTAATATCGTATTATATTAATATATAATTCATCTGTGTGTTGTGTTAATGATAATAGAGTTATGTCGCTTCATGAAGGCAATAATCCATAAGAAATGAATGATGTTATCCTCTTTATGTGAGTGAAATGTATTGAAATAAAATAATATTGTTTTTTTAGAATATAAATTTTTTCATGAATATCTTTTTCATTTAATTTATATCATAGGTATTAGTTTACATTATCTTTATTACCTTCAATTTCAAGTGTTTGTTAAATATGAAGAACAACGCTTCCCGAGGCAGTAGTTTTTCGTAATCCCGAGTGATGTTATTGTATCTCATATGGAATGGAAGTTAAAATTATATATATGATATAGTAACTCTAAAGGTATATATAATTTATAAATAACATAAATATACTTTATATCCATCATAATACCCAACCTTGAGGGGTGGAAATGGACAAAAGAACGACATCGATTCAGGAGGTGGTTGTCCACCATTCACATGAACAATGATTCAGTAACTAATTTTATGGAAGGGTAGATGGATTTATGTAATTAACTTATCATAAAATAATCCATGTATATTTAAAAGACATAATTTACTATATCATCAAGTAATAATAAAAATTTAATTAGATGGAGAGGGTAGTAAAATAATGACGCACGTTGAAGACCATTACCTCTTCTTTAAGTATACTCTTTAGGTTTGTGCTAAAGTTTTAATATGTTAGATTTTCGAAGAAAAAAAATATTTTATGACGATGGGAGGTAATTGGGGATGTTATTTTTCAATATCTATTATAATCCAAGTTTATTTTAATATGTGAAGTGGAGAGGATTGGGGGTGTCCTTTTAAAAGAGGGGTAGATTAGACACTATGTATTTTTGGAAATAATTGAATGATATGACGTTTTTATAATACAAAAGTATCCCACAATGTCCATTTTTTAACCAAAGTCTAAATAGTTGAAATTTTTCCATAAAATAGTTTTTATAAAATATAATATTCCATTTATAACCTTATAAATTTAGTGTAACCACTTAGTAAATCAATTTTTACATCAACTGTGGTAATTATGTTTTACAACATTCATGATTAATTTTGGTCAAAAATAATTTTTAACAAATAAAAAATTATAAATTATAATTATTTGAAAATATTTAAACTTTTTTTACTTATTCAATTCACATAATATGAAAAAAAAATTAAAATTAATCCTATAAACATTATGAGAAAGCGGGTTTTTATTGTGAAATGGTTCAAAAGCTTATAATGTTTCATTATCGAAATTCAAAATTATGATGATTAAAATTATATATATTAGATTATTATATTTATATTTTATCTAATTTTAATTTAAACATAAATTAAAATATAATTTTATGTCATAAATTATTTATATAAAAATTCATTTTTGAATTTGAATTTACTGTTTTCACGATTCATTTGAAAATTAAATATTTCTGAAAACACACAAAATATTACTTTACAACAATTTTGGACTCAAAAATTTAAAAATAATGTTTGTTATTAAATAATAAATTTTAAGAATTAATGAAAAATAATTTTACATGATTTTTGGAAAGCCTTGCTAATATGCCTTTTATAACCAATATAATTTTTAGAAAACAATTCTCTTTTCATTAAAATGATAATTCTCATATTACTAATAAATGGATCATTAATAAACATGTGTCAAATATATATTTCAAAAAATTATTTATTCTTATTCACTTCCATTGTTCCAATGTTTAGGTGATGACTATCATATTATATAATAATATTAACAATATATTCTTGCTCAGTAAACCTCAGTTTTTTTGTAACACAATCATTCAATGAAACTCATTATTGCATGAAAAGAATGACAAAATCATTTATACATGTATTTAATGACATTTATGATATTTCATATATTCAAAAATAAATATTTCATAAGGTATCAGGGTGTTATATTACTTTTTAGGCTTGGTGTCACATGTCATATACATTATCAAATATAATGGTATTATATTTGAATTTCATGGTGTTAAATTCATCACACATTAAATTTATTATGTCCTTAAAATTTTAAAAAAAATATTTGTAATTAAAAGTATTTAATTTAAATATTTTTTTTAAAAAATCCCCATTGGAAAAGATTTTAAAAAATATCCACTTAATAAGAGATAAAATGAGGTACAAGGATCTTATGCAGTAACACAGAACAATGTTTTTAAGCAGAAGAACATTGATGGTAAATGAATATATGGTCATGGTAAAAAATAAAAAATACATATAGAGAGTGATTAAGTATAATTATAATTTAAAATTTAATGATCAAAGGAATTTTAAGGGCCTCAAAACCGAATAAAATTTAAATTTAAAATTCCAACTGATTCGTCGGATTCGAATGTAATAGGATCACATTATTGTTCACAAATAATTACAATAATGTTATAAATTCTATTATTATCTATTAATATATGAAAATATACTCAAATGATACATTTTATTTCATTAGATCAATTCCATCCTTTGGTTCTTTAGGAATTATTTTCTGATTCATCCATTTCACTAAAAAATGTATATCTAAAAATGATATTTTTTCCCTAATTCATTAAATTTACTTTTAATGGATATTATGATCAATAAAATCCTGGAACATAATTTTGTATGAATGGTTTACCAAACCAATATGGTTAAAACATGTTATCTTATAAATTAATCTCAACCTCAAAAGAAACATTACTAGTTCATCATTAATATATATTATTATTTTCTTGTTGTTTTTTGTAAAAACATTGACATATTAACTAGTATTTCAGATAGTCTAGTAGTAGGTGTTAAACCCTTACCATCCTTTGACCATTAATTAACACCCCACAACCTTTATATACATGATAATTGGTCACGCATCTTACATTGTTTTCGTTTTCTGAACTAAATTAAAATAATATCTATGACATTCCAAAATAAAATATAATGGATATACTTGAAATACCATTAATCATTAAATAAAAATTTTATTATTGGTTTTAGTGGTATTTTCGACATGGTGTAACAAATCTTATTTTCCTATAAGGATCATATTTATCCAAATGTTTATCAATACCTTTAACCTTATGCCAATAAAATGTAATGGCGTTCTTATTTAAAAAAATTCACTGAAACATTTAATTTTTTAACATTCTATAAATATGTCCTTAATATTATAATTATCTCATAACATAAACCATAAAAGTGTTGTTTTATAATATTAACTTCTAATTAATTTTAAAATCATTAACCTATTTTTGTATCTAAAACTCTTATGTTAATTAAGACATATATGATTCTAATATTTTACACATTCCATAGATATTTCACGATTCTTATATCAAATGTTACATTTTTAAAATACATCTAAAATTAAATCCTTGATTTTCAATAGATAAATAAATCATCCATTTTATATCCACATAGGTCCTTTAATGATTTATATTTTAACATTTATATAATGGAATTAACTTGGGCAATTCAATGGTCTACCATATTTAAGACAGTGTAGTTTAAATGGGTGTTTAGGATGTGATTTATTTCATTCCATAATACTATTCATTTTTCCTCAATAATTTTTTTCATTATGACCATCATTTCGACCCATAAAAAATTTCCCAGTTTCATCGAGACACATTACTCGGTGTCACCTTAAATTTTTCTTGACCAGATGGAAATTTATCATTGTTTCTCAATGGTCTCAATCAATCTATCTCACTGTGAACATCCCCCTTCCCTTCATTTTTGGGACTATTATTAGTTTAAGGTATATTTTTTTTAATAATATTTTTTTTAAAATTGATTTTTCGTAATCACAATATCTTTCAATCCATTCACATTATCATATGTTTTCTCATTTCTAGCACCTTTTTTATATTCAATGTTATTACCATTTCTTTATGAACCAACCACTGATTAAAACCAACATAATAGTGTGAGAAAAAAATTGTAGTGGGAACAGAATATGGTCACATAGAGGATGTCTAAATCATGACACGTCATCCTCAGTCTTATAAAAATTAGGTTTAACTAATTTTATTCATTTTCTCCATCTATTAAATTCCTTCATAATAATTTATAATGACAATGTGACGTATCCTAGGGATATATCCTAGGGTAGTCAAACTGGTTGCACTATTAGGCCTAGTTTCATGTACTAGGTAATTCGTGAGTCCAAAATGACTTTCATTTTTCAATGTTATTACACATAGGTACATCTATTGTAGATTTACATCCACTTGTAATATCTAGACAAGGATGTATTTGTAGAATACCTACAAAATCAATTCCTTACTTAAAAATTTGGATGTTATTCTATGATTATCATCAAAGTATATCATATGTTTATTTTCTTTAATCTATATTTTTTCTAAATGTTATTCTTAAGGTGTCTACTATTCTTCTCTCATACCAACAGTAGTGGCCTCAACCCTAGTATATGGGAGGCGGTGTCTTCTTTATTATATCTGAAAAAGATACAAGGAATCACATATTGAAGGAATGAATAGTTTAGTAGACATGGTAAAATAGACATATATTTATGGTTCTTACATTACATTTGAATACAAATATAACAATATTCTTTTTTAGAATATAATTTTTTTCATCTATCATATTCTTCCAATTTTTCATAGTAAAATCACCAAGATTTGTGGAAGGAAACAAAATATGGGTAATATCACGTGTTCGGTAATGTTTAATTACATTTGAAGCTATCAAGAATCCATATCACAATAAATATGTAATAGTAAATATCTAAGAACACATTCCATTATATCCTTAATATGAAAATAAAATACATGAAAATATATATATAAAATCACATGGACAATAATAATAGAATTCTAAAAGAATAAAAGGCTTAATTATTGGACGTCATGTTTCATAAGAACATGATAAAATTACCATCATGATCTACCATCAATATGATTTAAAAATTATTTGGTAAATACCCATATATTTTGTGTCGATGCCAAGCTTTAGAAACATAATTCTAATATCTATCCTCCAGACTGGTTGTAACTAGTTTTCTATAAATCTGATGGGTTTGTCACCAACTAATTCTTTCTCATGATACTACTGACGCATCAAGGGGATTTAATTAACTCATCCCCAAACAATATATTTCATGTCCAAATAATTCCTTATATATCGAATATATTAGTTAACTAATAATCAATGCACCTTATCATTAAATATCTAAATTTATTAAAGGAAAAATAGTTGTAAAATTATTAACCTATAAATCAAATAACTGTCAATGTAAACATTGTATATATAACTATAATGTAGTTTAGGAAATAAAAATATACATAATAATTAATATTTACATTTGGAGAAATTTAATGTACTAGATGAAATGAATAATTCTTGAAAAATGCAATTATTGAATAAACAATCATAGAAGTTCATGTCAACACATTCCATGGTAAAAATCATCCAAACCGTCAAGAATAATCATAATGATGGTATAAATGTATACCGATTGGATTAATAATAATTGGATATTTTTTATGAATAAATATATCATAAAAATATCATTTGAAACATTATTGAGGAAAATATTCTTCTTATTTTAAAATACATTTTGAAATGTTTTTTATTTTAAATTCACTTTTAAAACAATTTATTTTAAAATATCACTATATTCATGTAATGTAATTTTCAAACAATAAATGTTCATGATTGAGAGAAAATACATATATATCATAAGAATAAAAAACCATTCCTTTTTCCTTTTAAAAATGTTTTTAAATTTCCTTTTTCTGAAAATAACATGAATATTCTATTCCGGATTTCGGTAAAATATAAACATGAATTGATTTGAAAATGTTATAATATTCCACATAAAATATTTTATGAAATAAAAAAGTGTGAAATTATTTTTATAAGTCATTTTTAAAAGAATAAAACATTTTTTTAAACATTTTTTTAGAAAACATTTGTTTTAATGAAATATTATTTCAGATAGAAGAGATAAATGAAGTTGGATTTTTAAAAAACACTTTTTCTATTAATTTATGTGGCAACAAGTAGAAAATGTGAATATTACTTGAAAATAAAATAAATTAACCCAGTAGAATAATATTTTATTGTTGATTAAACAATGTTAAAAAAATTCCTTCCCTTGAAATTTAAGGATAAGCAGTCATGATTAAAAAAGAAATTGTGAGCTAAACCTTTATGAATATCGTAACCTAGAAGTGAGAATTAACAAATAAATTGATTATTTGTAGAATAAATAACCCACTTAATAAAATTTTAATTAAAATATATGATAATTTCAATTTATTATATATGAAATATTATAATGAAATAATCAATGAAGTATAATTTTAAACCAATTAGTGGAAATTGAGTAATGAAAATTATTACTATATTATTCCTTTTAGTTGAATGTGATTTATCCTCCTATATAGTAGTATTAAAAATGGTTTTGACATATTTAATAAAAATTTTACCATTTTTTAGTTCTTATATAACCCTTTAATAATAAATATTCACCTACTCATCAATAATCATTCATTATTTTTGTCATTTTGGGTGTAAATTAACATGTTCTCTCATTCGTGTTTCAAAGTGAATAATCTATTTTTTATGTTATATTATATAGTTACATCATATATTTAATAATAATACTGAAATAATTATTATATTGTTTATTTATTTATAACATTCAAAACTATTCATGAATTTTTTTTATGAAAAATAATCTTTGATATGATTATAGAGATGGTATGTCATATATATGCATGAGTAACTATTCAATTTTGCAAGGATCGTTATTGAAATGTGGAATGTAATATTTTACCATAACATAATGATCATAATATAATTAATACTATATTACATACATATATATTTCATCCATGTGGTGTTGTGATGAAAATCATGTCACATCTCTTCATGATTTTAGTAGTCCGCACTGGGGTAGTCCTTAAGTACATGAACTATGTAACCATATTTACCTGAGTGAAAATAAGGGAATGAAAATGAAATATATTATACAAAAATAGCCATAAATATTTAATTTATATCATCCTTATGTCATTTATATAACTTTTAATCATTATTTTTATTTTTATCCCCATTCATGTGATGCATTAGTGAAGGTCGAATAACATCACATCGTCAGGTGCTAGTCATCTTTTCACATGAGAGGCGTTATAACATATCATATAGAATGGAAGGTAAATAGATATATATTATATAGTAAATCTTGATTTATAAATATTTAATCAATACCAAACACTTACTTTATACTCATCATCATACCCAACATAGAGGTCTAAATGGAAAAAATATCATCATCGATTCATGAGGCGGTAGTCCCCTATTGACAAAAACGATGATTTCGTTGCTCATTTAATATATGTGGAGTTGGTTTTATGTAAATAACATGTTATGATACCATCAAAAAATACATAAAATACTAATTCTATTATATCATTGTCATATAATAAAAAATTAGAGAGGTGGAGAAATAGTGAAAATATTTATGTTGGTTGAAGAAAGTTACCTATTTTTGAATAATCTTTATTTATGTTCTAAATACTTACTAGGTTAGATTTAATCCCAAATTAAAATTATAGTATGATGTAAGGGATTTTGGGAAGTGTATTGGGTAGGTATTGGCCAAAACAATGTAGAGTGAACGTGAAAAGTATAGTGGAATGGGGATAATATTTTAAAAGAGGGGGAGAGGACCCACTTGGTAGTTTTCAAAAATAATTTAGTTATCCCATGTTTTTCAATTGAAAAAAGGGTAAACAATGCGAAATTATTAAAACCCTATATGTATAATTCTGTAAATTTGGAATAAAATAGTTTTCAGACTTGTTGGTAGTCCAATTATACCCTTATCTTTTTATTTTTACCCCTGGTAAAACAATTTTTACCATAACCATGATAATTAATTTTTACTTCATTCACTATTTGATATTTCAAAATATTAAGTGGAAATTACTAAAAAATATAACTAATTTGGATCCAAAATATTAAATCCATTTTACAAAATTTAATTCAAAGAATTATAAAATTATAACTTAAATTAAATCTAACAAAATGTAGTGGGAATGTAGGTATTTAATTTTAAAATATTGAAAATATCATAATGATATTATATCAAAATTCAATATGAAAACGATTATAATTACCTAAATTGTGTACATTTATATATAATTAATCTAATTTTACTTTAAAACAAATTCATAATATAATTTTAAATATTAAATTATTTAATTAAAGAGACATTTTTCAATAAAATTTATTTATTTAACATTATTCATTATAGATTCATATATTTCAGAAAAATAAAAAATATCTCCATAAGATAATTTTGGTTTACAAATTTAAAAATTTATTATTTCTGTATATTTTTTCTAATATTGGTAAAAATATGATTTCAACTATGTACATAACGCACTGTTATTTTGTCTTTTATAAAAAAATACACATACTGAAAGAAAATTTCAATTTATTTTAAATGATACTTATCTTATTAATAATGTATTGATAATGAATTATCCTGAGTAAAATATATATTTTCATAATTTATATAATACTATTAATTTCCTCCATTCCAACTACTAGGATATTCTTATATAATTAAATAATAATATTAATGGTATATTTTTGTTCGGTGAAACTCAATATTGTGTGCAATTCATGCTACTGAAGAAACTCATAGTTGTGCGTAATGAAAGAGAAACATTTTTTTTCATTTAATATAATATATTGAATATATTAAATTTCATTTAAAATAATTATATCTTAACGTGTCATAGTGTTATATTGTATTCTATGCTTGGTTTCACATCTCACATATGTTATGGAATACATTGTTCATATTTTTGGAATTTCGGGCATTAAATACCCCACCATAGAAATTAATACATGGGATTACAAAACAACTATGATTTTCCCATGAATAAAATAAAACTACCACTACATGGATTATTATCTCGGAGAATCTAAAATAAAAAAGAGTTTTTTTAGACAATATAACTACCACGATAGAGGTATTTATACCGTGATGTGTAAAAATAATAATAATTATCACAATATATATGGTTTCATATGGGTTTTCATTATCCAATAAAGTTGTTAAATGTTATAATCAATCTGTGGGATCATTATTTAAAAATTAAGGTAATAAAAATCCATTATATAAACCAAAAACTATACTTCTTCTAATCAGATTAATCAATACCAACATTCAAATCATTTATTAAATGGGTCAACCGACTTGTTATGTATAAAGTTTTATTTTTCCCATAAATTAGGAAATAGGTAGAAAATATTATTTTAATAATAACTATCAATATCCAACCAAGTGTTATGATTTAAAAAATTATGGTTTAAACATATAAAATATATTTATAGATCAATTCATTTGAATCCCTTATTTTTTCCCTTATATCAATTACACAATAAATTATCCTTCATTGATATAGATATTATTTATAAAAGGAAATGATAATAGAAAATAAAATTTACAGGATGAATGAGAATGTGATCAAAGATTAAAATTTTAATATTGTTTAATGGGTCACCAACATCAAACATATAGAATTTCTAACAATAGAATGATATCAATAAGAGGTAGAAAATGGGGGTCCTATGAAGAATGAATGAGCCCTAATCCTTGAAATAGAAATCATGAAATTTGAATTAAATGACCCCTAGAAATATAGAACATGTGAAATTAATAACCATAAAAGAAAAAAAATATACACACATTGATTTTGGTATATATGATTTCCTCTTCCTCTCCATTATACTAGTCTATAAGGGATATCATGAAATTAGATTATAACACATATTTCATGACATATGATACCAGATATATGATATTTTATATGAATAAAACAATTTATATTTTAGAATTATAATGAAAAATGAATATTTTATATGTACATTTGTTTTCCAAGATCCCACAATATATGATCCCTCAGAATCACCATCAGTAAGTGTGTAGATCTCCAAAATATATATATCAAATATGTAAGATTGAGATCCTATAATTATGTAGAAATAAAAAGGCCAGTAGGAGTCTACTGGGTTTTTAAAATTCAAATTAATTTATTTTGTGTTTTTTTTAGCCTCATAATTTAGTAAAGTACACACCAACTGTGTACCTAGTTCTATAAATTGGAGAAGACACATTGTTTCATGAATGGATTAATGACCTATGTGAAAACCGTGTGAATGACCAATATCACAAACCACCACAGCCACATAGTTTCCCTCTATTTCCACAAAATTTCCCCTAACATTTAAAAAATAGTGAAAATGACCATGAAAATCTATAATTCCACAAAACCACCTCAAAAAGAAGAAAACAATTCCAAAAAAATGATTTAAAAAATAAATGAACATTTATTTCAGAATATTACACCAATGTGTGAAAATTCTCCCCACCATATCACATTATTTTCCAATAAATTATAAATTACAATGTTTGATCATGTGGAAGAGAAAATTCACTACTCAAATGGAATGGTTAACCAAGGAAACCCTTCTAAAACTCATATACCAATAAAATACCCATATAAATAAAAAAATTACATTCTAATAGACGAAAAATATAATATATAGCACATAAAATGTAGAATCATGTTAATGGTTTTCACCGAACAATATTAGAATTCAATTTAATCATCAGTCCTCCCAGAACAGCACCGATATCTCAAATAACTGATAAAGGAACAACCCAACAATGAAGAAAATTATATAAATAAAATTATGTAACTGACTTTCCTTCATGAACAAAATGATAGAATGTTCGATAAAAAAAAGAAATGAATATATCCATCAATACCATGATGATACTAGAAATTTAGCACTCATGATTAAAAAAATATGTCACATTACAACAAGATTCCAAAAAATATTACCAATTCAGGTAAATCCAACAAGGCATATCATCCTAAAGAATAATATAGAACAATTTCAAGTGTCATAAAAGAAATAATTCCCCATTATGAACCAAATATTATATAATTTGGTTATTTATGGGTATCCTAAGACTACTATTTTATAATTCTAGATCCTAATGAATCTAAAAAATCAGTGCATAACTAACATTATCTCTTGGTTTCCCAGAAACGTACACAAACATTCTCATTTAAACCCATTTAAGGGAAATGGCCTATCAGAAGGGCCATATTTCACAAAAAGATAAACAAAAATAGCATTGTAGAAAGTGATCCCTATGTAAAAAACATACAATAGGGTATAATGATAGTAAGAAATAAAACGCATATCCCTTCAAAGATTTCAGTGTCTCAAAACTACATTTCCTGTTTTTTTTACTAATGAAAATTGAATAATAAACATTGATTTAGGAATATACATCATTTAAAAAAGGAAAAATAATTTATGGTGGTCACCCAATCATATAAAACTGTCACTCGGATCAAAATTTTCCATCCCAACTCATCAGATATTGGAGAATCAATTCAAGACAATGATCACATAAAATCAATAAAAATGAATTCTAACATTGTCAATGAGTAATTCAAAATGAAAATATAAAAATACATCTATAAAAATTAAAAACAAACCAAAATACCCCTACCAAAACCCCAATTTCCACATGGTGAAAGAAATTACGTCACAAGAAAAACCTAAATGGGTTCCAACCATACATCAGAATCAATGTGTTGAATCAGAGGATCGTTAGAAGGTGTACATTCCACTCTTCCATTCTTAAGATAATTAACATTAAAAATTCACAAAACAACCAAAACCATCATAGGTTTTACGAATACCATGATAGTAAGGTTTTTTATATCTCACCTTTTCACACTTGTAGAAAACCTGGTGGTTTCTTTTAGAGGAAATTTATTATAAGAAACAAAACATTTTATTTTTACTTCTAGTTTAATTGGATGAATTAACATTCAGTATTCCTAACATACTAGAGATTCATACAACACCACCAATGAAAATATAATCCTAATTTATATCTTGATTCTCAACTAATTTATATTATTATTAGTTGAGAGAAGACAAAGAATATTAGAGTTCCTGTTGAAGGCCATCCCCAAAACACCTACCCCATAAAGAACCCATGTATTCTCGATAATTGAGATTTGAAAACAACTAGAAAACCAATGTGAATACTCTAATATTATTTTTTCAACATACTAAGGGATAAAAAATTCCATTTCATAATGTTACTAGAATTAATTGTGAAATAACTATTAAATAAATGGTGCATTTAAATCCTTCTATGAGTGGTCCTTCTATGTCATACTCTAGATGTATAACATCCAACAATAATAACTCAAACTATCCATTAAGATGGATTCTAATATAACCTAATGTGAATCAAGAATATATATTTAAGGAAAAAATATCTTCAATAATTAGTATCCAAACCAAAATATCTTGAAAAATTATTTACCAAAGAATGAATAATATCTAAGTCTCAAAACACTAGAAGAAAAAATTGGCATTGGGGAAACTTAGGGAGAACACGATGCCCAGAAACATTATTGGATAGAAAAAATTTCCTAAAAAATATTTATAAACCAAATATCTCATTTAAATTAAAATGGGGTAAGACTCTAAAAATACGAATTATAAACCCTATGAAGATAAGCTCATAATTCAATCCCCTTTTTAAAATAATGTATAAAAAATGCCAGAAACACAATTTATGTAAAATTATAATCCAATGATAAAACATTTATAATTAAATAAAACCATATATTTATTTCTCTAATTAAGAGGATTCAATTTAACTTTATTACCCAATAAAAATTTATTCACACATGTTAAATAAATAACAAACCCTCATAAAATCTATATTTTCAACTATAATATTTTATAAATGTAATAACAAAAAAATTAATAATTATCTTGGAAAAAATTTTAAATATGTTTGTAGTTTTTTTGTAAAAGTTTTTTATCAATTTATTTTTCTTAAACAATAAACTAAAAATAATCTCTTACTTAATTAATCTAAATTTTCTTTCTTGTTAACAATTAAGAATAATGATAATAATTAACTTTATCAATTATTCCAATGGTATAATTAAACATTTAGAAAAAAACATTTTGAATCAAATAATATCTCTAACATGTTTCCAAAACTATGTATCATTATAAATTAAAATACTTTTTAAGAATATTTTCAAAATTTAATTTAATTTTATATCTGAAATCATTTTGACACTTTTATTGATAAATTTGAAATCCATAAAAAAATCGATAAACATGGTTTCCCTTTAAATAAAATTATAAAACGTCAAATTTAAATTTTATATTTCTAGTTATCATCTTGTGAAATAACCACTTATAATATAACAGAATTCACCATAGGTCAATCTTAAATAAAATTTAAAAATCTCAACTTCCCGAAAGAAAAAAATTCCAAATCATGGAAACACACAAAAATGAAAGGATTAAACATGAAGTATTTTCAAACATATGCTACCTATAAAAATAAAAATGTTGGAAAATTTGGTCATACATTTGGTACATGTCTTTAAAATCCTAGAATAGATATCGGGGATACTGATCTACTCCCTATATCCATTATAAATAAAAAATAACTCAAAAATAAAAACCAAAATTCACAAAACAATCGAGAACCACGATAAATCACAGGATATAAATTTCGAAAACAACAATAGTAAATCAGGCTTCAAAAATAAATGTGTTCAGAATGATTCTATTCAATATATTCTAATTGAATTATGTAATTCCATGATCATGTATACTAGACAACCCATGTGATAAAAAAACCATTGTGTTATGATACAAATCATTCATGAAAAAAACTTGGTCAGGAAAAATTGGGTACCCAATCCAGCTTGATTAAAAAACATGATGGGCTTCCATGATCCCAACATGATAGAAATAAGAACATGGACATCAAATTGAATTCATTTTTAATGATATGACTCGATAATATTAATTAATAAATAGTAGAAGAATGTACTAAAATTATAAAAATTGAACTAAAATATAATAAATAAATCATAATGAATACCAGATCCCAAAATACATCCCTAATATCCAATACGATATAAAATAAGGGTAAAATAAAAATAAAAAGGCTATTTCCCAACCTACTGGAGAAAATTAATTACTCCACATTCACATTCATAGACCTAGAATGAGAGGTGAAGGAATTTCCACTACATCCATGTATCCAGATAAGCAATAATATATATGTGTGATAAAAAAATCCAAACAGGTCACCACCCACGAATGAAAACCATAAAAAAATAAAAGAAAATTATCATTTCATGAAATTTAGTATATAATTGTATAAAAATAGAAAAATAGATTTCATATTTATCAAATGTTTTTTCATTAAAATATTCCATTTTAAAAAATCCTATTTTCTTCTTCATTTAAAGCATAAACTTTTAAAACATCATAATTTTTTCTAAAATCACATTTAATGAAATCATTAATTTAAAATTGAACACCCTTATTAAAAAAATAGATAACCATATTATGGAATATATATATATATATGATCATCATTTAATCATAGTTATTCAATGGGAAAATATAGTATATAGAAAGCATGGTCATTAATGAAATAAAGTACAAAAACAATAAAACTATTGTACATCTATTGAACCATACCCAATGCACAGTCTTAACCTACCTAAACTAAGTGAATGGAAACATCGAATTGGTCTACCTAAGTCCCACATTAGGAAAATAACAAAAATTAATTCTAAACAACTACACATGTGTAGCAAGACTTTCAAACTATCCAACCAATTATTCTACTGACCTATAAAATTATATGATCATTTAAATTTAATAACATAAAAATATAATAATTTCATAACAAACATTTCATTTATTTACTCTTATCAAACCTCATTACATCTATATATGATTATCATTGTTATCATGGCATATTACTATAACATAACTTCCAGTATAATAGTAGTTCTACCAGGTGGTTTAAAATTTCCATATGTTTCCATCGAATAAAATATACCTATAATGATTGAAGAAGTTATCCCATGGTGTCTAAACTAATAATGAGATTCCATTTAATACAATAAAATTACCACTATATGTTTAGTTATCCCATAATTTACTATACATGAATTTAATACTATAAAATATAAAGGGGCATGTCTAATGGAATTTAAATATAATATTAATGTATTAGAGGATTCAATATGACCTTGGAATCATTATCTGGAAATAAATATAATGAATACTAAATTTTTAAACCAACCACATATTATCCATTTAATCACATAAATAAAAACACAATTTCAAATAATTTTATAGAAGGGTGAACCGACTTGATCAGTATAAAATACACTTGTTCTAATTATTTTTAAAATCATCTTCAAAAATATATCTTGAATAATTTTCAAGATCCATCTTGAAAATAAAATTTCCAAAATGAATTATTTTTCATTTATAACTAATTAAAAAATCAATTGATGTGAAAACCATATTTACCCAGTTTAATCAAAATCTCATGAAAACGTCATACTCTAATATAGTTATTATATATATATGAGGAAATTATAAAATACTATAAAATTCCTATGATTAAATAAAATGAATTTATAAATTCAATTTTGAAGATAGATGAATTGGAGACCTACATCAAAAACTTGGAATTTACAATAAAATATTATATCCATTAGCCAAAAATATATATATCCTAAAAATAATGAAAAATAAATAATCCATGAAATAGAGAACATGAAGCATAAATTAAATTAACCCTATATCAATAAAGTTAATTTCATTTCACCTACCATAAAAAAACTCATCGATCCTCACAATGGTAAGTACAGATTCAGGATCTTCTTCCTCAGACATCAATTTATTCATAATAAATCTCATTATATTATACTATAACACATAGATCTATCCATAATAGTTTAAATCTATATTTCCTTGTATTAATAAGATTTGTGATATAAGATAATGGTCAATAATAATGAATAATTTGTGCATAACATTTATTTCCAAATTACATCACATAAATATCTATTATAATCCCACATCATATTAATTTCAATCACTATAATCTCTATGAGAAGTCATTGGGATTCAATGCCTATGTCATAATAGAATGAATCATGCTGAAATAATAATTTTAATTTTTTTTAATAAAACATTATTTCAAATAGTTTATATCACATGGTGTGGTAAAACATGAACCGGTCACAACCCTAGTTTATTACACTAGATAATTCTCATAGTTTTTTCACATAGATTGACTAACTATGTGAAAACCTTGTGAAACATCACTATCTGGAACCCCCAAAAGCTACAATGTTTCATGGAAATTTTTTATTCTTTCTACTATCTATGTTCAAATTATGAACATTAATTGGAAACACCAGAATTTAAAAAAACACCTATAATGGATGGAAAAACTCACACAAATATTGGAAAAAATAAATAAACATTTGATCTATAAAGTGACATTGGGGTGTGAAATAATATTACATCATTATGTTTCATTCCAATGAGAAAGGTGAATTCGATACATTGGATAATTAACATATTGATATTATTATCTTGGAAATGTATGATTCATTATATTACAGATCATGATGAGTAACATCCTATTTTGGGGTTGTTTGGGAGTTATATTTGAGTTAAGCTATTATATTCAATAAATTTTTTTGTGTGGTGGAAGTACCCAATCAAGCTTTTGATTGAAATATCTAGTTTAATATAGTATAGAGTTATGTCCATGAACCTACATGTTATTTTATTAATATTATTAAAGATGATAAGGTTTTGGAACATCATATTTTTGATACAATTTAATCTAGATATTTAGTTTCAATTTAGTCCCACTGTGATTCCATCTTACATTAATGATGTGATGAAGGATTATGATATTCAGATGGTGTTGCAACATACATATCGGTGATTTGATGGAGATATATCATAAATTTATTGGCATGGAGATATTGATAGAGGTTCTCACCTTCCTCAGTATTATTTGTTTTGGTATGGCAGGATTCAATAATATCCTTATTTTTATCATTTATCTATGGTTTTTGTTTCCCAAAATGTTATCAAGATATCAAGGGAGGTGTTATTTTTTAATTAAGGTCTCATTTGTTGATAGTTTCAATATATTTCCATCATTATTAGTTAACAAGGATCTAGTTAACAATTCAAGATGCATCCTCTACATTAATTACCACCTATGACTTATTTGAATTGTTTAGGTCCATCAAATTTTAGAATATAAAGGTGTTTTATAGATAGTGTAGGTTATCCTCTTTATTCTCCAAATCATAAGGGACCTTGTTTAGATCACGTAAGTGCTTTTGGGTGTTATATATGACAACATTATATAATAAAGTGGAATTATCTATTACATTGATGTTATTTCTCAAACCATGAGTGCCTAACATCATTTGAGATATCATTTTTACCTATTTCACAGTAGTTTTTTCATTTATTGGTATAGTAAATATTCACTCTTTCATTATACCAACATTATTCTAATCATTGAAACTCAAGATGGATTTTATTTTTTATGTATTTTATGTTATCTATAATGATTAAAGGTAAATATAGTTTGCCTATTTTGTGCAGTAGATGTGGGATTGTGAAATGGAAATATTAGTTTTTACAAGAGTAATTTATGGTTTATATAAACCCATACAATTTTGTTCAAGGAAAATACTGGTTATATAAACCCATTAATTTTAATATATTAATAATTTCAATTCATTATGTGTTGTTCATGATGAGATCTGGATTCAATCCACTAAAAGACCTCGTAATCTCTATCTCTAAGAAAACTATCATGAATGGAGTGAGATCTTCCTCAACTAACACTCTCTAGTCAATAAATTTCTAATAGAACCCCTCCGTAATTAATTTTTCATAGTGTCAAAGTTGAACTATGAGATCACTAGGATCTACCATTTTGGAACCTAGAAAATCATATCCAATATTTTTGTGATTAATGAAACATTTTTTGATCACTATTGGAGGGAATCTATTCTTTATTCCTATAATTTATATACAGTATGATGCAAAGACATTATCAGATCCATCAACCATTATGTAATTTCACACAATTTAATTCTTTAATTTATTAAATTAATTGTAATTTATATTTAATTATTCCGCACTTTTGTTATAGTGTTTTTCAATTATATATAATCCTTTATTTACTTCCCTTTAATAAGACATTTATCATTAAGTATATCTAAAATTAATTTTTGTTCATGACAAAAAAATAATTCGGGAATTCCCTATCTGAAGAATCCATTAAACATGTAACATAAATGTTGTATTAGAGGGGTTTCATAATTACTAATAAATATTTAGAAATAATTGATAGATTTACTCCTTTTTATTAGTTTTTAATTCATTTATAATCATTCCATAATCATAATTGTTAGAAATTATTTCTTCTTTTGAGATTTTCAAAAAATTAACTATATCAATTAGTTATATGTATGAAATAAATTCAAATATCTCATCAAGGGGTTCCAAGAAGTCTGGAAAGATAAAAAATGAGAAAAAGCATGTTACCTATATATATTTTCCATGTGCTTGTTTTTAATGCACAAATAATTATTTTGAAAAAAATTCAAGATGTTTGAATTTATTAAAAATAGTGCATTTATTTTCACACGACGTATTGATAAATCCAACATAGAACATTTTCATCTAATGTAATTTCGTTTAAATTACATACAAAACATGTTTCCCATTAGTCATAGACATAACGTGTATCATCTTACATGGAATGCATGACTGGTGTCCATGTAAATTGTAGACCACATGCCGTGTAGACCATTTAAACGTCATGTACTCTAATATTTTTCATGGAATAGTCAAATTCTATATAATAAGGCATGTACTACAAATTCATTGTGAGAAAAATAAATATAGAATAACTTAGATGAACATGTCTTGAACTTTAAAAAATTATATAGATTTGAAAATTAATTTATTAAACAATACAATCCTAATGAAGATGACTTCTGTGTGATCATTATGTTGATAGTACATTACATGTGAAGGATTATATATATATATATATATAATTTTTTAATTAATTTCTATTTAATGATCAGATCTTCTTATTATGTGTATATCATATTATAGTTATTACCCTATCCACATTGAATCACAATGCAGTATGTATCTAACTTATGTTGTGTGTCGTCATTAATTAAATAGTACATCCATGAAATTATGTGATAAGTCATGTATGCAACATGTCACCAATATAAATAGAATACATGTATAATATGATGGATTGTATGGATTGGAACCCACCATTTTCTCACCATGTTATATTTTTGTACATATTTAATATTGTATATATGTATTTTATTTTATTAAAATTATGATGTATGATAATATCCTGAATATAATGATGAAAACTAAAATAACATAATTAATTTGTTAAATAATATAATTCATTCATTCAATCCGGATTTATTTATAATAGTATAAAATATAATTGAATAAGGATTTAACTAAAGATGTAATTTTTTGTATACATGAAGATGGTCATTATTCTATATTATTCCATTATATGGGTTCATTTTCTTTTAATTTATTGCTCAATTATTTTTTGGCTACTATGTCATCTCTGTTCTCATTATATCAGGGTATGTAAGACACTAGTTTATTTTATTTAACCCCTTTCAAAATTTCTTTTATTCCCTTACCTTTGTGTGATTAAAATCATTTGTAAACGATAGTCTCCTAATCTAGATGAGTAGATTCAATTTTGGAGCTAAGGTGTAACCAATGAAAGAGAAATACATAGGTGGACACATGAAAAGATAAACCATTAACCATAAATTCTTCAAGTTATTATATCCCTCAAGGTTAATGGTTATTTAATAATCTTCTAGATAAACTAACCCTTTAAAAATCTCATGTACATACTGATTTATTATTTTATTTACATTATGTTTCATGTATATTTAATTATATATGTTTTTTCATGATCTGAGGATTTAATTAATTAATATGAAAGAAAAATAGAACAAAAATAACTTTCCCTGCGAGTAAATACTATCTTATACACGGTTAATCACTTTTACAAATCCACTTAATATTAAAAAGCAATTAATATAGAAAATAATTGGAATAAAACTTTAAATACCTCAATTATAAATAATTTTATTATTATTATCATCCACTATATCAATTATAATTGACATATTGTTTATATTTATTGACTAGCCAATGTTGTGGTGATCAATAGGGGAATATGTATCCTTTCGACTATTAATTTTCAAGGAACATGATATTTTGAAACCAATTTTGATGACTATATGGTTTTGATAAATTATTAGATAATTTATGAATATAATATTTTGTTATTTTTCTAAATTTTAGTATATAATGTACTAAAACTATTCTCATATGTTATGTAGAAACATTACTAAAAACAACCTGAAACATACTATAATGTTCCATATATGATAAGGATAAACATCTCATTATAAATAATATCCAAGAGTGGAAAAGTGTCTTAGATGTTATCCTATGCCATAAAAGGAAAATTATATACAATGGGAGAACCTATTCCTAATTTTTATGGTATAAATTATAAGGTATAATATATATCTCTATAGATGAATCATTTGAGTGATTCTACATATGTTTATTGTTTCATTAAATCATATATTTACAATTAGATTTTAATGAATCATGAGTACATGGATGCTTATAACATGATTTCTTGCTTTTGGGAACTCAATGTAGAGATGGTGGAACAAGTGGGTTTTTAGATCTACAACACTCTATTCAAAACAATGGTTGGAGATTCAATTTTGACCAGGACTCATATAGCCACGATTATTGTCTACTTGGACACTTGTATAACTTTGGTGTTAAATTCCTAGATGACTATCACACAAATCACATACATTCATGACTACACTAGTCATTCTCTAGTTTTATTAATAATTACAACATGAGAAATAATGAAAAGGGACTTATAGAACATATTACTAGGATTTTTTTGTGTATATTAGGAAATGGGGTGTGACAATCCCATAGTCCTTATAGTGAATAATGAATAACAAGGGAAATAATCACAGTTGTCATAATAAGTCTAAATATCTCAATATCAATCCTTATAAGAAGTGGAATGTCCATAATTAGGGAAATGGAAAAAGGATGTTTTTTTTATGTTGTTGGAAAGGCCCTAGAAGAAGAGTTTCAACCATACGAAATGGGAAGCTAAATGTGCATTCATAATCGATAGTATTTTTCCAATATCAATATAATGGGTGTTAGATATAGATTGTTGTGATTTCATATCTATCTAAATGATGGAAATAAATAGAATTTACAATATTTCTATAAGATAGAGAGACTTTTGAGATCCCAATGGTTTGTGGTTTCTTCTCTAGCCATTAGACACAACAAACTTTCAATTCCAAAAAATAAGGATATTGGTTTATTGGATTGTTATTATGTAACAAATACTTCCAAGAAAATAATTTATATATCATGCCTATATAAAAAAGGTGAAATATTCTTGGTTGGAAATAAAAAATATATATTTTATAAATAGAACATATTTTAATGTATTTAACACTTTAATAAAGGTTTTTATGTAATAAATCTGGAAAACCAAGTATTGGAAATAGATATCATGTTCAAATTAATCATATAAAAACTAGTTATGGAATCAATATATTATTTATGTAAAAAAGTATAATTTGGAAAACCTCTATCCATTTGGTTATTTAGATTAATTTATGTTTGAACCATTTGAAATATGTCAGACTTGATTGAAAATTAATTTTTATTAAAATAAAAACACTTTTGAGGAAAAAGTGAGAGACCATACATGAATTCACCACATCACCACTTCACCTTTTCCTCACATCTTCACTTCCTCACTTCCCCACAAAACAATACGAGGAATCAGAACAAATAACCTTAAAACACAATGGATGGAAAATCCAAAAAATCATTCAAAATGACATACCATCATAGCTGGAGTTGAAATCGTCAAGAGAAGATTGAGGTACCATGAATCAGGGAACACGAATGTCAACAAAGCATGTCATACCACATAATTGTTATCCTCAAGCCCCTACTGGTGCGACTATCGAAACCAGCCCAAATCCAAAAGCCCACCAGAGAACTCCAGTCAGACATCGCCCAACCCTCCGACAAAGTGAGATGACTCAAAGTGCTCATCCACAAAGGGAGTCAAATAAACAGAACGAGCAAAGACAGGTCGTCCTAACGCCGTTCCCGACTCCGCATCCACCATAGCGCAATCACAAACCAATTGACACTCTGCAGAACAACATACCACATCAAAAGATAATCACACCAAAAAGAAACATAATGGGGGAAGCTGAGAATCTGAACCCCCCCCCCCCGCTTCAAAGTGCCACAGGAACCGAACAACCCCTCCGCATCCACGAGTAACCCTTCAAAAACATCCGTAGAAACCCGAAGGGGAAGATAAACTATGGATCCTAGAGCAGATTCATTGTCACCCAATACTGGAAGATCATCAGCAGGTCAGTGGAGTATCACCGATGAGGGGAACCGAGCTTATCCAGGAAAGAAACACCACTCTTGGTTAGAGCCGATCAGAACGAAGCCACAGAAGAACCCTCACCGGCTTCCGAGTCGGACGAGCCACCACAAGCTGAAGGAACTGGATATGAAGGAGAGAGAAACTCTGGTGATGCACCACAACAACAATACCAATATCCACATCATAAAACATTCAGAAAAGAAACGGAACCACAAAACTCTGATCCACAAATCCACCTTCGATAACCAAAAACCAGAAAATCCCCCCGCCCCCTTAGGGCCAATTCGAAGAAGATGCCGAGTCAGGCCGGAAAACACCCGAAGCTGAGGACCAGCCGAGACCAGATCTCAAATATAGAAGCCATTTCAAAGCCATGTCGACACAGTGCTAATGCCAAGCCGTGCTGAAATCCAACCGATATCCAGACACCCGAATCCCCAAGCCGAGAATCTGAATCATGACTCAAAAATGCCAGCAGCGATCCTTCATCATCTGGCCATGACGACGTCGAGGCGGGATCCAGACTGCCGACGCCAAGCCACACTGACGTGCTGGAGGGGGGGGGGGGGGTGAGATAACGGTGCAGAGGAAACCCTAGGCACGCGAGAGAGGAGAAAGGCGCCGCTCTGAGGCCCATCGCGATCTTAAGCATAAGATCGATATATGTCAGACATCATTATAAGAAAATTGACCAAAACACCATTCGGTGGAAAATGTGAAATGGACACATATCTCTTATTATTGGTTCACAATGATATTTTTGGACTATTTACGAGTGGTTGATATTTTAATATGTTAATATTTACTTGTGATTTGATTTTATTTAGATATGTCTATATAATGACTTATGATTCTGATCCCAATGAGAATTTCATAGAATTCAGGAATGAAGTACAAAATCAAATTGGTAAGATGGAAATGAAACATGTTTAGATAGAGCTAGTAAATATCTTATCCGTGAGTATATTTAATTTCTAGGGAATATTTGAATTCTATCTCAACACACTCCACCATACACACCATTGTGGTGTAGTGTTAGGGAAATGAGTAATTGTACCTTATTAGACATTGTATGGTTGATGAAGAGTCATGCAAGTCAACTATAATCTTTTTTTGGGATATATTTTACAAACTAGAGCATATACATTAAACCAAGTTCAAACTAAACTGAAAAAATGGAATTCCTTTTGTTTAATGGAGCATGGAGATACATTTTTTTTCTCAACACATTTATAGGGTTATAATGATTTTGTTAAGGAATTATCACGAAACAAACTGGAACACTGGGGCACAAAGTGTATCTTTATCATTTATCCTAAAGATAAAAATGGATACAATCAATAAAAGATTTTAGAATATAATTTGTATGTCCACATACATGCTATATTTCTTAAGGATAACATCCTAAAAAAGGATTGTTTAGGAACAATTGAATTTTATGAAGTTGATGTTCAAGATACTCAAGAGATGTAATTGGAATAGACTCCATTAGTCCCCATGTGAGAAGTAGTTCATTAAACTCAATTAATAAAAATTAGAAAATAGAATGGAAAAAGAACCGTAGATATTTGTTTTTCTAAAAATGACATATTTTGGCTCATTAATGTTTAACAATGATGAAAATTTCTCTTATAAATAGGTGATATATAGCTTAGAAGCATGAAGTTGGAAAGAAGAAATTAATTATAAAATGGGTTCCATGTATCAATGAAAATATGGTTCTATTTGAGGATCCAATTATTGTATATCCGTTATGTTTTAAATGGGTATTGTATAAAAAAGGAGTCATTAATTGTAATGTACATTCCTATAAATAATTCTAGTGGAAAAAAAGTTTAAATAACACCTTGGAAATGGATATGGTGAAACCATTATAAACAGTTCGTTGATTGAATCCATCATAATTTTAATTTCTATGGAAACAACATATAAATATGATATTTTTCATGTTGGTGTAAAAATGGATTTATTAAATAGAACACATTAAAAATAAATGTATATGACACAACTAGATGGTTTTGTAACTCTAGGTGTTGTGAAAAAAATATTCACTTAGATGAAATGAATTTGTAGAATCATTAAAGAATATTGGTTGCGAGTAATTCGATTCAGTGAACCTATAAAAAAGAGTTCCCCCTTGAATATTATAGGTCAGTAATCCAATATTATAGGTATCTACATCATTTTTTATTGAATGAAGAGGCTTCTTAAACAATGAAAACATACAAAAATTGACCAGACACTGAAAAGATTTAATATGGAACATTCCAATAAGGGATTGGGTCCAATTCTATATCATATACATATTTATATGGAAAATGTGTCCTCATGCATAAAACAAAAAATAGATAATGTGTATGATCTCATATGCTTCTATGATTGAATAAATAATATATTCCAATGAATTTACTTGAATTGATGTTGATAATGAATTGATTATGAATGGAAGATATCAAATTGATCTAGTAAAATAGCATTAGTCTATTTTTAAGGATATACTTATGAATCTGAGAAGAAAAAATTATATATTCTTAGAGATTATAGGAGTTCAGTTGCTATACATAAAATCTTATACTCATTCTACTTTTTAAATAGATCAGAATGATATGATGTCACAGTAAGGATATGTTTATTTGTCTCAACAGAGGATCTATGTGATAGATGTGTTTAATGTATACAATTTTTCCTAATTCTATATTTGTGTCTAATCATATAGGAATTCTTTATCTAGGGAAGGAAGTTGTGTTGATATGAATCAATTTTTAGGACATTGATTTTTCACCTAGTATTAATGACTCTTTCACATTATATTGTGATAATAATCCAATAGATCCTCTTGGAAAAGAGCCATGGTTAGGCCAAAAAACCTAGATTATACTTCATAAATGTGGACTTTTGTGAGATTTTTAACAGAGGGGTGATGTTGTAAAAATAAGAGTTCTTATGGATAATAATATGAGAGAACAATGGACTAAAGGCTTATCTCACAAGAAGAATGTGTATCATATAAGAGTTAATCGATATAATTTTTTTAACAGTTGGATCTAGTTTAAGTGGGATGTTGTTGGAGTTGGTACCCCAAAATAATATTCTATGTACTTTATGATTGAATGTATTTATTTTTTTGGAATGTTAAAAAAATCCATATAACATAATTATAATTCTTCTATATAACATAATATAGGATAAATTTTTAAGAGTACATATCACATTGAAAGGTAGGAGTAGTTCCCTATTATGATGAGAACCCATAAGTACTATAATAGTATTATTAAATATATATTCTATATCCTGATTAAATAATTTGAGGGACACAAATGATATATAATATCATGGGTGGAAACTCATATGACCATGAATCACATTCTAATGGTGTGAACCATTTGTAATATCACACATAAGATATAATGTGAATATGACAAACTAATAGACAATACACATTAATATGTGTAATTGTTTGTTCCTATATAAAGATATGTGTATATAAAATATTACTAATAATTAGTATTATATCTCATTTAGTTTGATGTATTGATTAAAACAACGAGGACACAAGTTCCTGGGGAGGTAGGATACACTAGTTGTGTCACCAGAAATATTCATTAACGAATAATGATAGAATGTATTATTCCATTTTATTATTTACATGAAGTTGATATCTCAGGACATTTGATAGAAATGGAATATTTTAAATAAATTCATGGGCATGATGTTATATTGGAAAGATTTAATTCTATAAATTCAAAAAAATGCTTTTATCACATAGGTGGATGGCACAAACATGAATCCAACCAGATTAGATATACCATGATAAATGGATTATATTACATAGTAAGCAGACATGTGAGGTATTGTTTCATTTAATAATAAAATACTTTTTATTTTGGTTAATTTTCGTTTGTGTATATGATAACATCTAAATTTAGGTTGCTTCACATAATGCCACTAAGAAGGAGGGCTAGAGGGATACACACTGATTATATGGATAATCATTGTTAAATAATATTAATTATTAACAAGTTGAATAAATAATATTCTCACAAGTGGCTTAATAATTATTCATGCTTTCATGACTTTTTATATTCCTTCACGTGTAATTTGAGATAATATTATGTCAGAAGTGTTTTGAAGAAATATTTAGATTCTATTTAGTGAATATATTGTGTTTTTATTTGGTGATTAATTTAGTAATATTTATTTATTAAATAAGTAGTAATTAATCAAGGCCTCATAAATATTATAGAAAAATGGATAACCATGTTTAATTGTATAGTGTGAAATAAGATATATATACTTTTATTTGGAATAATAATATTTAATTTATTTTTTGAGTTTAGAACATGTGGATAAATAATAATATCATTATTATTATTATTTCCATAAAGATCAACCATGATTATGAAAATACTAAATGGTGCATGAGAAATTATTATTTTCTAACCATATAGGTATATAATCTAATTTATATTAGTTTCCAATGATATGATGTTAATTTATTTCTTATGCACAAAAAGATTTGGGGAGAATCCTCCCCAATTTCTAGAATGCTACCTCTCTAAGAATAGTTTAAATATTATAGAACGATCATCCTCATCCACCAATCTAAATGTTTGATAGATCAATGTATACCCTTACTTGATGTGGTTATCTAAATGAGCCAAGTAAAATGATGCATGCATTAGGATATGTTGTTCAAGTACCCAATGATTACTATAGTGATTCTTAATGGTTTCAGTAACACATGTGGGTCACCACTGGAAGGAAGATATTCCTGATTCCTATAACAAAATGACAACGTGACATAGAGGAATTTTTAGATCCATTAATGAGTAAATAATATCAAACAAGGTAATTATTTGATATGATAAATTAATTATAAATAATATGTGATAATTCTATGAATTGGTTCAAGAATTTATCTATGTCCATATTATTTTATTCATTTTTGTTGATCATAGAGATTATTGTCATTTAAATCTATTATTAATAATCGATCATGAAAAAAATATGAGTTTAGAAATACACATCTTATTCTTTTGTTGTTCCGAAATCCAAAGGAAAGGATTTATAGATAGAGGAGTTTCATTTTTTTTGATATTTATAGAAAGATTTAATTTTTCTAAATGTGTATCCATGGTGAGATTTAGTGTTCTTTCCATGGTTGATTATTGTATTTTATTCATTTGAATTGATTATCATTGTTTTATCCAAGTGAAAATGAAGAACTAGTATCCCATCTCGATGATTTAGGATATTATCATGCATTTTACAATTCCAAGATGGATCGAAATGATTTTTTGTACGGATGTCATTATATAAGGGTATAAAATAATAAATTTGAAAAAAATTACTCATGTTTCTCCTTATAAACATTTATTTCATATTGATTCTATTTTGTGATAAAAAAATACTTACATATTTTAGTCAAACTAATGAACTAATTGATTAATGACTTACAGAAATAGTTTATCACCATATTCATTGTAACAACCAAAATGATTAAAGTAAGAACATTTTTTTGTATCATTTATGCCACAAATCACCATCAGAATAAGGGAATATACAAACCGGATAATTTTTTGTTTATTAATTATATTAAATTTATTCAATATATTCAACAAATTTCAATTCACACAACAGTGATATAAATTTTGTTACACGTAAGAGCGACTTTTTTTAATAGGTTATGTTACATGCCAGAACGAGTTTTATCGACAAATAGTGTATAATTAAAGTGTAATTATTTTATATAATAAGATATAACATAGCCAGTAAATGAACATTTATGAAAATGGTTTAGTATAATATTAAAAAAAAATTAATACAAATATATGAATTTATTTGTTAAAAATTAATTAGAAATCAATTCTAACATTCATTGAACATATATGAAAATATTATTATTATTGTGCTTTAAAAACTATTATTTTAAAATAAATTAAATTAATTACAACTATTTTGTTAAACTAATTTAATTTAAATATTATATATTTTATCAAATCTTTTTTATATTCATCAAATATATTTGATATGTATAAGATAAAAAAACCAAATTTTATGCATAATAACTAATAATTTTATAAAGGCAATTTGAACAACATTAAATGGTGAAACCATTTTATTTATAATATTTGGAAATATAATAGAATATATACGTCAATATAAATTTAATTTTCTAAACACAAACAAAAAAATTACATTTGTTTTATTTTTATTATTTTTCTGTGATGTTAAATTTTTAATGAATATTGAAAAATAATAAATTTTAATTAAATTTTTTTTTGCTATCTAATTTATTTATAAGATTAAATTATATTTGTATATGGATTATAAGTTTAATTATATTTATATTTTTAAATTAATCAATTATAGGTTATTATAATATATTTTAAATTGAAATTGGTTATAAAGCATAAAAAATATTTTAATGTTTTTACTTCAAAATCCGGAATTTTTTCCCACCTATAAGATTAATTTCAAAATAATTTCTACCTATTCATTGATTGGAATTTATAAAAATTGATTCAATATGTATAATTATCATTAATTATATTTTATAATAATTTCATTTATTTTTAGTAAAAAAAATTTATTATTGAATGTAACTAAAATTTATTACATCAATTATTGTGATTTCAAACTTAACAAGTGAATAATCCTTAATCGTAAAGGCCCAAATAACCTTATAACTTGTTCAAAATCCATTAGAATGCCATATATGTACCATATAATCCAATTTAATGTGTTTTTACTATTTTTGGATCCACTTTCAATGATAAAAACATCGATGGAATTCATTTTCCAAAATTTACAAAAGTGTCACTCCTCCTAAACTATAAAAATACCACATTTCATCTCACTCCCCCACACCTCTCAAAAAATTTCACTAATTATATCATCACAAATATGTCCTCCAATTCCCTCAAATAATGATAGAATCCACTAATGAGGAAAAAATTCATCCATGGAAGACTTTTGGTGAAAACTAAAATGAGTTAACCAAAGAATAGCTTGCATATTTCCTTTATCTCTATAGTTTTATTTCCATTATCCACCCCATGAATCTTCTTATTTAATGATAATATAACAACACCATTAAAATTAATATACTAGGATCTTGTTATTTTATTTTTTTACCTATTATCACATGAAAATTCATTTAATGGGTAATGAACATATTCATTATGTTTACAACGAACTACCACCTCACGAAATGAGGATTTATTGATTTTTCATTTAACATACTTCATGTATAGAAATTATGATGAAAAATATATTCATATATATTATATATGATATGTATTATTTATTTTTTATTCTATAATTATATTTATAACACATGCCTTATGCATTCCTTTTTCTTGAAATACAATAACGTCGTTTATGGATGTGTGGACTACCGCCTACTCAAAGGGAGGTGATTCATTCACAATATACATGGATTTTATAAATGATGGTTTTAAGTAATCATACTTAAAATTAATGAAATATATATTATACAAAAAAATCTCAATTTTTGAAATATGAATTATAAAATTTTCTTTATTATAGATTCACACACTCAAAAAGTGATAACATTGTTTATGGATGTGTTGAATACCATATACAAGACATGATGTGATTCATTTTACCTCACTGGAATTATATATTTAATTATATCTGATTAAATAATATCTTATTTTATTTCATTATTAGATTTCAAAAAATAACTAACCTACTTACCTTCTATAAATTACGATAATTGAATAGTTGGAATCCCACTCAGGCGTACATATAGCCAACAGTCTCCATTATTTTAACGTTGGATGAATTTTTAGAACAATAAATCATGAATGATTTTAAAAGTTTAATTGATGTAGAAATATGATAATTATTTCATGATTATATATATATATATATATATATATATATTTATGGTGACCCCTATTACCAGAGTCGATCTATGAAATTCATTTTTGATACATAAATCAAATATGGTCCAAACACCCAATGTAAACATAGTTATTTAATTAGTTGTTTATATAATTTTAATTAGTTAATTAAATGTTATAACATAATTAAAACAATTAACAATGAAAATAAATAATTAACATAAGTATATTATTATTGAACGTAAAGACAGACATGATTATTTTGGACTCAAGGTAATAGAATTCATCTCAATTTAAATTCCATTTAGAGTTATTTGTTACTCTGCATTAATATAGTTTTTTATAGTGTGTATAATTTATCATCCCTTGTTATATCTTGAATATATTTATATTATTGATATTATTAGTTTCATTTAGTTTAATTACCTTTTTTGGATTATTTTTCAATTGAGTCAATGTGGTATGGGAAAATTTGGAATACTTATATATTATTTTCCTCAAGAATGAATTAAATACCATTATGCAGTATTTCCATTCATCAGTTTCAGACACCATTTTTTATTACATATACTATACTAGGGAAATTATTGAAAAATATGTATAAATGTTTCAATATTTATATTTGGTGACAAGTCTCACTATTTATTAATTAAATTAATTATTTAATAGATGGGGAATTCTTTAGACTGGCTGATACTGGTGGTGTCCAGTTAAAAATAGATCCTCAATGAATTTATAGTTAAAAAGATGAATAAATTTGCAAAATTATAATTTATCAAAACTATCATGACAATATATCATTATATTATAGTGGTTCATGTTCTAGATACATGATGAAAAATATAAAAACATTTCTTTAATTTTTGTTATAATTTTTTCCATGATATATTGTGTCGGAATATCTATGGGTTCATTTCATTTTGTTTCATAGATAAAATGGATTTTTATAAATATGATACCTTTCAATATTGAATTTATCCTTTTATTGTTATTTTAATTGAATTTTATTAATTTATTCACATTTCTTCTATGATTATTCTCTTTGGTTAATTATTTATTCTTCTTTACTTACCCTAACTAAGCATTTGAGATCACCCATATTATGTTTATTTTACCAAATATGTGAAGAAAAATTAATTGAATAAGAATTCAATGTTTCTATTCATTTCATCTTCTTATGTATCATGTTTAATATTCTATTTCCCAATATAATATGACAATCAAGTTTGAAATATAGTTTTCCAAAACTACTAAACTATTCAATCCCATGGGATTGAAAACATGTATCTATTCCAATGTCATAATATAATGCATCAGATTAAAAATTTATGGGGTTGGTGCATCATATTTTGTATATGATAATTTTTATAAAAAAACATGGAAAATATATTTTTAATACTGAAATTAGGGAACATAACCCTAAGATAAAATTTTATGATGAGTAGTGAACATCAAACTAGAATTTTGGTAAGGTATAGATTATGTGCATCTTCCTTGAAATACATCCCTATCTTGATACTAAAAGTTGATTTTTTTCTCTAATAGATGTACCTATGAGTTATAACTCTGATTCGGTGTATTATTTTGTACTCAGCATATCTTGGTACATTGAAATAATCCTTACTACACACATTGTTAGATAGTCATGGTGGATATTTTGTGATAATTTTCATTTTCTCTAAAAAAAATTATAATTATTTAAAAAGTAAATATATCTCAAAAAATTTATTATAATGATGTTACCTATGAGAAAAATAATTTTATTCTATGTGTTAATAAATATTTATAATTAAATAATTTATATAATTTTATAGGCAAATTCTGTAAATTACATAATTTGGAAATGGAACCTAAAAAGAAGAATGGTATAATACTCCTTGAAAAGGTATAGATTTACATACTGAGGAATATGATACAACTAGTATTTGATCTACAAATATTATGGAAATATTTGGGATTCTTAATAAGGTTATGAAAAATAACCTTTCCAATATGAAGCAACCTTTCCCAGAATGACATTCTATAATATTGCATCACTTTTTGTGATAGTTGCCCCCATTATTTAGAAGTGAAAATAATCTAATAGTGCCTGAGAATTGGATTAAGTTGTTGGAAATGATATTTACCAAATGAGGATGTGGTAAAATGTTTAAGGTTACACTTTTGGTGTATGTTATACAATGCAGTTATGATCAATGGTGGTCTTTGATCCAGAATACTAATGAGGAATAAGAATTAGAACTCATGGAATGGAGTACATTTAAGGACACCATCTTTGATAAACACCTCTCTAATGAGCAAAAAACAAAGATGAATACATTATTACTTTGTTTAATTTAAAAGAATGACTAATGTGATTCCTAGTATAAATTTTCCTTTAATAAGTAAGTAAGGTATGCTTTAGATTTGATATGCTATACAAAGACCAAGGTTAACCTTTTATTTTTTAGTCTTAAGAAAATTCCCTATGGGGAACTAGTCTCCTAAATTTTTTCATTATATAATGAAATTATTTTTTGTGTGATGAAGATGACGATAGAATTTCTATTTTCAATATATTCAAGGAAAACATAGATAAGAAGATGATATATTAGCTCTATGAAAAAGTGAGTGAGATAAAAAAATAAGGGAAATAATTAATTTCTAAAATGTGATAATTGTGGAATGAAACAACATGTAACTTTCTTAAATTAAATTGAATTATATATATATATATATGGAGAAAAATTCTACTATGTTTGTTATTCCATGGGAATTTATGGAAATTACAATGTAGAATTCTTATACTACAATGATGTGGTACACTATACAAATCATTGTCTCATTCATCAAAGTAATATACCCCATAATGATGTTAATATATCATGGTCAAATTTATGATACTAAATCGGATTAAGAGTAATGATTATTGTGCTCATGATTGTATTCACCAATTATTTCATCTGATTATTTTATCAATGACGTATTGGTTATAATAATTATGGAATGTATGATGATTTTACAACAGTAACTCTTCATTATGGAATCTAGATCATATGATTAACGGTACCAAGAAAAGAGATTTGGTTGTATCTTTATCTATTAGGAAATAAAATAATTAATGGAAACATAACCTTTAACATGTTCCTAATACTGATATAATGTTATTATAATTCAGAGATGATTGATTTGGATAAATAAAATTTTATTGTACCAAATACCTTGAAACTGATTAATGTTATCATTGAAAAGGAGATTTACACTATCATTGATTGATATTACATAATTTTTTTGGGTTTTCAAGAACATATCAAATGACATATTTATTTCTTATGTAATATAGAATAATTCATTTTCCTAATAAAGTAATATTGCAATTCATGTTATTTCCATATTTCAAGTGAATACATGATGAAGGTTATCACATGTCTGGAATGTGATATTTAAAGATCAATATCATTTTGTTTGAAGGATAATGATAAGTTCATTTTTGAAATAAAATTATCTTCCTTAATAAATGTGGGATAATAATCTTTTAGAAAATCATAACTTTTTTGAAATTGTTTTAATTGATCATTGGATATGATCTTAGAGGTGAATGTATTACATCATTATATGATGAATCCTATGTTGTGAAATGGAGTTGAAATAGTTCAAGTAATGACCAATTATTAAGATTATGATTATAGAACCCTAACAAGTAATAATATTTTATTATATTATTATAGAGTGAAATAATTTCTCAACTATATAAAAAATGTTCTTGAGACCATAAATTTTTTCTTAGTACTTTCGTTTCAGATGTATCAAAAAGACCCATAGATCATCATGTATTTTTGTATTTTTGATTGTTAAATTTCTCCAAATCATGTTCTCTATCCCCCTCTAATAGAACATTATTGTTATATTTTTTTTTCATATTCATGTTTTCAATTTCTACCTATGTTGACCTACTAGGGAACCTTGTTACGTGCACATTATAATTTAATTTCTCTCTTATTAAGTAGTTGTTTTATTAACCCAATTAATTATGTATGTTTTTCAACAATAGCTTATTTTCAAATATATACACCTCATGTACTGAGATAAATTAAACATTTCATAGACGCATTTTAATTTATATGGGTACAATGTAACACCCTAAAATGCTTAAGTAAGTGCATTTTATTTACTATCATATGTCAGTCGCATCACTAAGAACACGAGGGGATATAATATCCAAGGAAGTGTAATTCATTTTTGTATTTTAAATAGATTCAATACATTATTATATTTACATTCATGCAACATCACTTTGTCTTGTCTTGCAAGAAAGTTCTTCTTTGCTCGGTAGGTTATGTTACACGCAAGACCGAATTTTACCAAACGAAAATTTAGTATTAAAATATTGTTATTAAATATAAGAAAGTGTAACCAGAAAATCAAATTATAATTTTGTTAAATAATTTAATAACACATGAAATTTATTAGTTTATATAAATATAAAATGAATTTATTTGTTAAAAATTAATTGAAAAATAATACGAAAACTAATTGGATAGAGAGAAAGATATATTATTAATTTTTTTATCTTATAGTTATTTTATCATAATTAATTAAAATAATTAAAAAAATTATTGAAGGTAATTTAATATAATTATATTATATATTTGATCTAAAATTTATTATATTCATCTAATTTATTTTATAAACAAAATACAATAACTAACCCAATTTTATACATAAAGGATAAAATTTTTATAAAGGAAAACATGCTTACTTTTAATAGAGAATCCATTTTAAATATATATATAGTAAATTACATAGACTATATATGTTATAATATACATCATATTTTAAATACAAACATCAAAATTAGCATAGGGTAAATTTTTGGTATTATTCTATGAAGATTCATTTTTTAGTGATTAGTGAAAAATAATAAATTTTAATGAAAAAATGATGTCCATATAATTAATTTAGAGGCTTAAATTATATTTTATATTGTTTTAGTGTTTAATTATATTAATGTTTGATCCATTAATCAAATTTAGTTCATTTGAAATAAAAAATATCAATCTTTTGATCTTTTTTATATTAAAAACATTTCTTGTCGTCTAATCTATGGGATTAATTCAAAATTAATTTCTGCCAAATATGATATTGGAAATTGAAAAAATGGATTCAATATTAGGAATTATGATAACATATAATTTATTATATATAAAACATATTTTTTGACCAAAAATATTAGTAAATGTAATTAATATTAATTAAAATGAATGATGTGAAACTAAACATAACATGTGACTAAACTGTACTCTTGACCAAATAGAATATTACCATTTCCAAAAAACAATTCGTGGTATATATTTACCCTATTCAAAATTTATATAGTTTTTAAGATTATTGGATCCACTATTAATGGTAAAAGTCATTTTTGGGATTCATTTTTCATAATTTATATGAGTGTCACTCCTCTTAAAATATAAAAAGGCCTCATATTCCCCAAGTACCTGACAGATTTAAAGACAATTTAGATCGAAAAATATATACCTTAAAATATACTCAACATGCCAAAAAATATCCTTGAATCCTCCCCTTAGGAGTAAATCCCTCAACGGATTCCCTTTGGTTAGAATGAAAAAGAATTACCAAGTGAATAGGTTACATCTTTCCATAAAATCATTAGTTGTATTTCCATTATTTACCCCCACAACACTTCATAATCCATGAATATATAAAAATCATATATTAACTAAAATGGGATGTTTTTATGATAATGGTGTAACATATACTCACTCACACATGCATCTAATGTGTAACGAACATACTATTTTTGGGTATGGTGAACTACCGCCTCACGAAATAATGATTATTCATTTTTTATTTTACCACCATTAATGGTTTATAGAAATTATTTATACTATATTTATATATTTTATATATGATATTTATTATGTATTTATTATTATTTAATTCTTTTATAACACATTCCCTTCTACTTTCCATTTTATGTAAATAAGATAAACTTTGTTTGTTGAAGCATGGACTACTGCCTCCTCAAAATGTTGTTATTCATTTACCATATAAATGGAACATATAATATATGGTTTAAATTAGAAATATGAGACATAAATTAAATCTATATGATATTCACGGCATGAAAACCTTTGTATAAATATAATATATATCATTTAAATTATTACCCTTTCACACACTTAATAATTGACAACATCATTTGAGGAAGTATGGACTACTGCCTTCTGGGAATGATGCAATTAATTTTTCATCAAAATAATTATATATATAAGTATATATTTTATTAAAAATAGTTTTTTATGTTATAATTATCCTTCTTCAAATATCATTGAAATATACCTTCTTTCCTTAATAATCATTGAAATTTGGTAATGTTAGGCATGTGTACGTATAGCCTACCATCTCCAGGATTGTAATTTTGCTTCAATTTTTATAACCATATTTCATGATTGAATTTAATAGTATAAATGATATATAAATATTATAATTAATTCATGATTATTATTTGTTGGATAATTTTATATAATATCCCTTTGACCATAGTCGATATTCAAATGTTGTTTCGTAAACATAAACTGAATTTGGTCCCAAACCATATATAAACATTATTGTTTACGTTGTTGTTTAAAACATTATAATATTTGAAGTAAAAGTAATAGTAAATTTTATGTAGGTTCTCAGAAAAATAAATAAATAACATAATTTTACTATTCAAGAATATAAAATCACATGTGACATGGTCGAGTGAAGGTAAAGGATTTCATCACAATTTACATTCCATGAAGACTTATCTATTATTATTCACTAATTCATTAATGTATGGTATATATACATCCATTTAACAAGTTATATCATGATCCTACTTACATTAATGATATTATATGTTTTATGCAATGTTATTGCTTCATGGGGATTATGATTCAAATGGTTCAAAGTGGTATGAGAAACATTAGAATATCAACAGAATATTTTCATCGAAATTTTTTTAATAACATTTCAATGGTATTTACATTAATAAACATTAAAAAACCTTATTGTTAAATATCCAACACTAGATAAAGTTTTTATATGATTGTATCCCATATTCAATACTAATATTTATTGATAAGGCACACTATTAATTTATTAAATTGAATATTTTATATATTTGAAATGTTTTGGACTAGAAGATATAGGCGAGGATTAGTTATAGATATCACATTGATGCATCGGTAGTATCATGTGATGAGTCCGATTTATGAAACAAATTAGTTTAAATAGTATTTAGAATATATCATGATTGTATGTAAGTACATGTTTCAGATACATGACATCGAATATTAAACAATTTCCTTCATTTCAGTTATCAATTTTGTCTATATGATTTTTCATCGACATATCTATGGAAGGTTTTTATTATTAGATCATAGATCAAATTACATGTGTTACAAATCCATACCACTAAATAATGATTTTGGATTATCTAGTTATTTGAATGGCATGTGTTATCAGTAATTGAACATTATATGTTGATTATTCTAATCAGATCATTATTATTTCCCCTTCACTTACCCTAAGTAATAATTTTTGTTAAACCTTATTATATTAATTTTCTCATGGTTATAAAGAATAAATATTTGAATACTATTTCAAGGATGCAGTTAATTTCATATTCATATATATCAGGTTTTATTTTCTATTTTCCAATGTAATATCAGTATCACGTATGTAATCTAGTTTTCAAAAACTACAAAATTTTTCGGTCCTTTAGGATTTTATTGTTGCATATATTCCAACGTAATTAAGTAATTCATCATCTAATATATTTCCATGGTTGGGGAGTTACATTCATTTATATAATACGGGTGTATTTGAGACCATAGGATAACCACTATATGAATTTTATTAAAATTTAAGATGATGTTATATTAAATCCATTACATAACAGTCTCTCACTGTTCATGACATCTAAAATGTTTTTTATAGTCATTACATGTCTTAGAGGGGTGCGATGAATAATAATTGGATGATTGACAATTCTATTTAGTATGTAATATTGGGTAATTCTATTGTGGGATCTAATTTCATTGTTTTTTCTATATTTTAAAATATGTTCATATCTAATTTCTCTCAAATTAGTGTACTATTTATTTCCTTTAATATCTATCATTTATCCATTATAAATCCATATTAATATCTTGAAGTGTTTGAGATCATAAAAGAAAAATGGTTTATTTTATTATCAAATTGTTTTTAGAGTAAATATTTATGTTTAAGGTCTATTCTGATTCTTATTATCTTGTTCTGGGTTGTGTTCTGATGTAGGAGAGATATGTGATATTTTATGGGTCAGAAAGGTTACATATTAATAATCATAATTATCCCACACATGATCTTGAGTTTCTATACGTAGTTATATCAATTGTTCATGTTATAATTGGGGATACTTTTTATTATATTTTGATGTGTATATGTATTATTAATTTTTTTTTGTTTTTGAATATTACAATTTCTTATTGATTTTTATTATTAATTTAACCATTGATAAACTATTTTTTTCTTATATTTTCTCCTACAAATTTTTTTAATGTTATTATATTTTATTTAGTAATTTTATTCCTAAGTTACTGTTATTAATTATATAACCACTATTGTGAAATAAATTTTAATAGTATTACATTTACCCTTACGTAGCAGAATTTATTATACCATTTTCTTTTTGTGTGTGTTACACATTACTCTTTTCACTTAAATATCTAATATTTTACCCTTACACAACCTGATGAGAATATAGTTGTCCTTTACCTTACATTTAATCTACCATTATCCATCACCTAATATTTTATCCTTAAAATTTCTCTTCCCTAAATATACCATTATGAATCCCATTAAATCATGTACAAACATTTATAAAGGCTTTGTAAAATCACACATCACTTACAAAACTATTTTTTAACCCTTATTCATGTGTTTGTGACCATTATAAAATTATTACTTGTCTTTATGAAGGTATTAAGTTACCCTTATGCATGGTAGCATCCTACATTAACCTAGCTTAAAAAAATTGTGCAACTTTACATAACATAGGATTTTGATTAAAAAAATCAAATATAATTAGAATTAACATTACATAGGCATTTATAAAACCATTTTACCAGTTTCTATTTAGTTATAAGATCGATTTTCCAATCAATTTTTAGCCTAAACTTATTTACCAATATAAATGAATTTATCATTTTAGTTCACCTTTAATCATATAAACATCGTATGATGAGTTTATTTTAGCATTAAAAAATCTATATACCTATCTATTAAATAGTATATATGCTCAATAGTGATAGAAGATGTTCTCACTATCTATGTTTTCACTATTTTATACTATCAATATAATATAAGTTGATTTGGTAGAAGTAACCATTTTCATCAAACAATAACTCTATTTTTAACTAGAGTAAGTAGTATTATCGTCAAATTTGTAGCATTATTACTTTTTAGTAGTATAACATTTTAACTCTATATTAGATGGAGAAATCATAGTGATAGTATATTTGATTTCCATCAAGTACCAAAACTAGAAAATTACATATGTAACCAATCATGAAATGTAACCTAATTTCTATGAATCCAAATTAAACTATATATCCAATGTATAAGGTAATACACATTCCTAATCATGAATCATAGACAATTTTTAAATAGAAAAAATAAATCACATAGCCTAATTCATGAAAAAATGGAAATGTATTTTCATTCGATGTCTCTAGGACTAGTTTTTGATGCATTTCAATGAGAATAATTGTTATTACAAGCCTATGGGAATAATATTTAGTGTTATATTTATTTGGAGAATTAGAATGTGTACTAATGATAATATTTGAAATAGTATTAATAAGGTCAACATGTGAACAAAATATCAGGATAATTTTCTAATAATGAGTGTGATAATTCAAATTACAGGTAAATAGTCATATTTTATGGATTATAATTCTATATCTCAGGGTATCATATGATTAGTGATTTAGATGTTAATTTTTATTCGTGGTCTTCCTTGAATTATTTTTATGGTATTATGCATTAGAGATTTTTTATAAAATAATGTTCATGCTATGCAATATAAGAACAATTTATAAATGTTTATTGATACACAATTGAAATATTCTGTAACTATTATTTTCATTAGTGAAATAAAAAATAAAATTCAACATTTGGCTTTCTAATACTAAAGTGTCATATATCATTATGATACATAGTCATACACATACTTTTCTTAGTTGTTCTCAATTTCATTCATTCCTTATTTGATAAAAAAATTTCCAACTATATTCAAAATTATGTATTAGTTTATGCTTTTCCATATCATAATAATGTATCATATAGGTTATTCTATGAAACAAATAGAATGATATTAGGTTTTGAATCTTAAAAAATAAATTGGTTAAATTAGGATATAACTCCAAAATACATTTTGTGAATTGGTTGTGACTCCAGTTATTATGAAAGGTAGACTATATAAACAGGTTCTAAGAGCATTACAAATGAGACTCTTTAGTGTATAATGATCTACATTGCAAGTATAAACGATTTATGTGTAGATTATGACCTTGGTGATCCAAAATACATTTCATATAATTTTATCATGTTTTAATATCCAGTGCACTATATTCTAAATAGTACACTTTACTATTTGTTCATACATTGAAAATCTCTTATGATATTTTTCCAATAACCATGTGAAGTACTATTTACAATTCATCCCAACTATAGTCCATTTTTTATTCTGACTCAATCCTAAAATTGGTATCATATCATTTATTCCTCTCAAATGTTAGGGTTTTTTATATATTTATCTTACTAACATGAACACCAAAGACCAAATAGTCTATTAATTATATATAGTAGTTCTTTAAGATGGAAGGTATTGAGGCCAATTATGGATGGATTCATAAAAATCCCCATTTTTTATGGAAGTTATTATTCGTATCGGAAAGATTAATAAATTAACACATAAAGTAGTTATGTGTTTATCATTGGAAATTCATGGATAAATCATATAAATTATCCTAAGATGATCCGTATACACTGTTAGAAATTTTTTTCATAAATGTAATTTGAATTATAATATTAAAATTATTCGGTAAGGTGGTATAAGTAAAAGTTTATATTCCACTATTTCAACTGGAAAGACATACCACAATTTTTAGAGAATAATAAAATATAATCACATAGTGTGGTAAAACATGAACCAATCACGACCCTTGTTTTGTACACTGTATAATTCTCATTTATTTTTCACATAGATTGACCAACTATGTGAAATCCTTGTGAAACATCACTATCTGGAACCCCCAAAAGAGACAGGGTTTCATGGAAATGTTTTATGCTTTCTACTAATTATGTTCATATTATGAACATTAATTAGAAACTCCAATATTAAAAAAACTACAATAATTGATGAAAAAACTCACAAAAATATTGGAAAAAATACATATACAGTTTAAATATAAAGTGACATTGGGGTGTGAAATAATATTACATCATTATGTTTGATTTTGAAAAGGAAGGTGAATTTGATACAATGGGTAATTAACTTATTGATAGTATTATATTGTAGATGGATTATTCTTTATATTGTGGATCATGATGAGTTTGTTTCTAATTTTGAGATGTTTGGGTGTTATATTTGAGTTTAACTACTATATTCTATAATTTTTTTGTGTGGTGGAAGTACCCAATCACTCTTTGGTTTTAAATAGCTAGTTTAATATAGTTTAGAGTTATGTTCATGAACCTACATGTTATTATATTCATCTTCTTAAAATGATATGGTGTTGGAACATCATATTTTTGATACAATTTAATCTAGAAATTTAGTTTCAATTTAGTCCCACTATGATTCCATCTTACATTAAGGTTGTGATGAAAGATTAGGAAATTCAGATGGTGTTGGAACAAACATATTTGTGATTTAATGGAGATATATCATAAATTTATTTTCATGGAGATATTGATAGAGGTTCTCACCTTCCTCAGTATATTTTATTTTGGTATGGAAGTATTCAATATCATCCTTATTTTTATCATTTCTCTAGGGTTTTTGTTTACCATATTATTATAAAGATATCAAGGGAGGTTTTATTTTTTAATAAAGGTATCAATTATTGGTAGTTTCTTTATATTTCCTTTATTATTAGTTAACAAGGATCTAGTAAACAATTTATGATGCATCCTCCAAATTAATTACCACATATTCCTTATTAGTATTTTTATGTCCTCCAAATTTTAGAATATAGAGGGGTTTTATAGATAGTGTAGGTTATCTTATTGATTCTCCAAATCATAATGGACCTTGTTTAGATCACTTAAGTGGTTTTGAGTGTTATGTATGATAATATTCTAGAATAAAGGGAAATGATCTATTATATTCATGTTATTTCTCAAACCATGAGGGCCTAAGATCATTTGACATATCATTTTTAGCTATTTCACACTTGTTTTTTCATTTATTGGTATAGTAAATATACACTCTTTTATTATAACAACATTATTGTAATCATTGGGACTCAAGATGGATTCTATTTTTATGTATTTGGTGTTATATATAATGTTTAAATGTAAACATTGTTTATCTATAATATTTTATTTTTGATTAATCAAGGATAAAAAATTTCCTTCACATGAAAATCAAGGATAACAAATCATAATTAAAATGAGACTGTGAGGTAAACCCTTATGAATATCATAACCGAGTATTGAGAATCAAAAAATTAATTGATTATGTGTAGAAAGAATAACCCACTTAATATAATTTTAAATAAAACATATGATAAATATAATTTATTATATATGTAATATTATAATGAAATAATAAATGAAGTATAATTTTAAACCAATTAGTGGAAATTGAGTTATGAAATTTCGTACCTTATAATTCCTTTTGGTTGAATGTGATTTAACCTCATATATATTTGTAGTATACATGGTAATGACATATTTCATAAAAATATTACCATTTTTTAGTTCTTATATAACCCTTTAATCATATATTTTAACCAACTCATCAATAATCATTCATTATTTTTGTCATTTTGCGTGTAAATTAACATGTTTTCTCATGTGTGTTTCAAAGTGACTGATCTAGTGTTTATGATATATTATATAGTTACATCATATATTTAATAAAAATAATGAAATAATTATATTATTTTTACTTCATTTCTAAAATTCAAAACTTATCATGAATGATTATTATGAGAAATAATCTATGATGTTATTATAGAGATGGTATGTCATATGTATGAATTAGTAACTATTACATTATTCAAGGATCGTTATTGAAATGTGGAAAGTAATATTTTACCATTACATAATGATCATAATATAATTAATACCATATTAAATAGATATATATTTCATCCATGTGGTGTTGTGATGAAAATTGTGTCACATCTCATAATGATTGTAGTAGTCTACATAGGGGTAGTCCTTAAGTACATGAACTATGTAACCATATTTACATAGGTGAAGATAAGTGAATGAAATGAAATATATTTTTCAACAATAGCCATAAATATTTAATTAATACCATTATTATGTAATTTATATATATTTTAATCATTATTTTTATTTTTAACCCCTTTCATGTGATGCATTAATGATGGTCAAATAACATCACTTTGTGAGGTGGTAGTCATCTTTTCACATGAGAGGCATTATAACATATCATACAGCATGGAAGGTATATATATATATATATTATAGTGACTCTTGAGTTATAAATATTTAATCAATAACAAACATTTACATTATACTCATCAGCATACCCAACATAGAGGTCTAAATGGAAAAAATATCATCATTGATTCATGAGGCGGTAGTCCCCTATTCACATAAATGATGATTTCGTTTCTCATTTTATGGATGTAGAGTTGGTTTTAGGTAATTAACATGATATGAAACCATCCAAAAATATATCAAATACTTATTCTATTATATCATTTTCATATAATAAAAAATTAATTAGGGGGATAAATAGTGAAAATATTTATGTTGGTTGACGAAAGTTACCTCTTTTTTTGTTATAAAGATTATTTATGTTCTAAATACTTACTAGGTTAGATTTAATCCCAAATTCAAATTCTAGAATGATGTAAGGTAAGTTGGGATGTGTATTGGGTAGTTATTGGCCAAAACAAAGTAGACTGAAGGTACAAAGTGGAGTGGATAGGGGATAATATTTCAAAAGCGGGGGAGATAACCCACTGTGTAGTTTTCAAAATAATTGAGTTATCCCATATTTTTGAAATGAAAAAGGGTAAAAATGGGAAATTATTAAAAACATATATGTATAATTGTTTAAATTGGGAATAAAATAGTTTTCAAAATTGTTTGTAGTCATTTATACCCTTATCTCTTTATTTTTACCCCTGGTAAATCAATTTTTACCATAATAATGATAATTAATTTTTACTTAACTCACTATTGGAAATTTCAAAATATTATGTTGAAATTAATAAAAATATAACTAATTTATATTCTGAATATATAATACATTTTACAATATTTAATTAAATGAATTATAAATTTATAACTTAAATTTAATCTAACAAAATGTAGTGGGAATATAAGTATTTAAATTTAAAATATTGAAAATATCATAATGATTTTATATCTAAATTAAATATTAAAACGATTATAATTACCTAAATTGTGTACATTTATATATAATTAATAAAATTATACTTCAAAAAAAATTCAAAATATAATTTTAGATATTAAATTATTTAATTAAAGAGGAGGTTTTCAGTAAAATTTATTTATTTATCATTATTCATTATAGATTCATATATTTCCGCAAAATCAAAAAGTTCTCCATAATTTAATTATGGTATCCCTATTTAAAAATTTATTATTTATGTTTATATTTTCATTAATTGGTAAAAATATTTTTTTCAACTATGTACATAACAAACTGTTATTCAGTCTTCTATAATAAAATACACCTACTCAAAGAAAATTTCAATTTATTTTAAATGATACTTATCCTATTAATAATGCATTGATAATTAATTATAATGAGTAAAATATATATTTTCATAAGATATTTAATAATATTAATTCCCTCCTTTCCAACTACTAGGATATACTTATCTCATTAAATAATAATATTAATGGTATATTTTTGTTCAGTGAATCTCAATATTTTGGGTAATTCATGCTTTTGAAGAAACTCATTGTTGTGTTTAATGAAAGAGAAACATTTTTTCATGTAAAATAATATATTGAATATATTAAATTTATTTTAAAATAATTTTATCTTATGGTCTCATAGTGTTATATTATTTTCTACGCTTGGTTTCAAATGTCACATATGTTATGGAATATAGTGTTCATATTTTAGGAATTCCGAGCATTAAATACCCAACCATAGAAACTAATCCATGGGATTAAAAAACAACTATGATTTTCCATTTGATAAAATAAAACTACCACTACATGGATTATTATCCCGGGGAATCTAAAACAACAATGAGTTTCTTTTTGAGACAATATAACTACCACGATAGAGGAATTTATCCCATTATGTGTAAAAATAATAATTATTTTTAGAATATATATGGTCTCATAAGGGTTTCCATTATCTAATAATTTCGTTAAATGTTATAATCGATTTGTGGGATCATTATTTAAAAATTAAGGTAATAAAAATCTATTATATTAACCAAACACTATACTTCTTCTAATCGTATTAATCAGTACCAACATTCAAATCATTTATTAAAATGGTTAACCGACTTGTTATGTATAGAATATTATATTTCCCATAAATTAGGAAATAATCAGCAAAAACAATTTTATTAATAACTATCAATATCCAACAAAGCGTTACGATTTAAAACATTAAGGATTAAACCAACAAATATATTTATAGATCAATTCATTTGAATACCTCATTATCTCCCTTATTTCAATGGTACAAGAAAATATCATTCATTGATATAGATATTATATATAATAGGAAATGATAATAGAAAATAAAATTTACAGGATGAATGATCATGTCATCAAAGAGTAAATTTTTAAGTGTCTAATAGGTCACCAACATCAAACATATTGAATTTCTAACAACATAATTATATCATGAAGAGGTAGAGAAAGGGGGTCCTATGAATAATGAAATATCCCCAATACTTGACACAGAAATCATGAAATTTTAATTAAATTAACCCTAGAAATATAGAACATGTGAAATTAATAACCATAAAAAACAAAAAATAAACACACATTGATTTTGGTATATATGTGTTTCTCTTCCTCTCCATTCTACTAGTCTATAAGGGATATCATTAAATTAGATTATAACCTATATTTCAGGACATATTAGACCAAATATATGATATTTTTTATGAATACAACAGTTTATATTTGAGAATTATAAAGAACAATGAATATTTTATTTGTAGCTTTTTTTCCACGATCCCACAACATATGATCCCTCAGAATCACCATCAATTAGTGTGTAAATCTCCAAAAAATATATGACACATATGTAAGATTGAGATCATATAAATATGTAGAAATAATAATTCCAATAGGAGTCTATTGGGTTTTTAAAATTCAAATTAATTAATTATTGTTTTATTATTTAGCCTAATAATTTAGTAAACTAAAGACCAACTATGTACCTAGTTCTATAAACTGGAGAAGTCACATTATATTCATGAATGGACTGAACAACTATGTGACAACCGTGTAAATGACCAAGATCACAAACCACCACAACAACATATTTTCCATGTATTTCAACAAAATTTCCCCTTACATTTAAAAAATAGTAAAAATGACCATGAAATCCAATAATACCACAAAACCACCTAAAAAAGAAGAAAACGATACCAAAAAAATGATTTAAAAAATAAATGAACATTAATTTCAAAATATTACACCAATGTGTGACAATTATCCCCCCCATATCACATTATTTTCCAAATAAATTATAAATTACAATGGTTGATCATTTGTAAGTGAAAATTCACAGCTCAAGAGGGAATGGTTAACCAAGGAAACCCTTCCAAACTCATATCCCAAAACAATACCCTTGTAAATAAAAACATTACAATCTAATAGATGAAAAATAAATGATATACCACTTAAAACTGAGAATAATTTTAATGGTGGTCACCCAACAATATTAGAATTCAATTTAATCATCAGTCCTCCCAAAACTGCAATGATATCTCAAATAACTGATAAAGGAAAAACCCAACAAAGAATAAAAATATATAAATAAATCACTACAACTGACACCCATTCAAGAACCAAATGATAGAACATTGGATAACAAAAATGAAATAAATACATCCATAAATACCATGATGATACCAGAAATATAGTACACATGATAAAAAAAAATATGTCACATTACAACAAGATTCTAAAAAATAATACCACTCTAGGTAAATCCAACAAGAAATATCATCCTAAAGAATTATAGGGAACAATTTAAAGTGTCAAAAAAGGAATTATTCCCCTTTATGAACCAAATATTCTATAATTTCGTCATGTATGGGTATCCTAAGACTAATATTTTATAAATAAATATCCTAATGAATCCAAAAAATCAGTTCACAACTAACATTATCTCTTGGATTTATTGAAACATACCCTAACATTCTCATTTACACCCATTTAAGGGAAATGGCCTATCAAAAGGGCCATATTTCACCAAAAGATAAACTAAAATAGAATTGTAGAAAGTGAATCCCTATGTAACAAACATACCATAGGGTATAATGATAGTAGGAAATAAAACGCATATCCCCTCAAAGGTTTCAGTGTCCCAAAAACTCCATTTACTATTTTTTCATAATGAAAATTTCATAATAAACATTTATTTAGGAATATACATCATTTCAACATGTAAAAATCATTTATCATGGTCTCCAAATCTTATAAAACTATCACTCACATCAAAATAATCCATCTCAACTCATCAGATGATGGAGAATCAAGTCAAGGCAACAATCACATAAAATCCATCAAAAATGAATTCTCACATCATCAAGGAATAATTAAAAATGAAAATATAAAAATACCACTATAAATATTAAAAACTAACCAAAATAACCCTACCAAAACCCCAATGTCCACATGGTGAAACAAATTACATCCAGGGATAAACCAAAATGGGATCCACTCTTACATCAGAATCAATGTGTTGAATCAGAGGATCATGTGAAGGTGTAGATTCCACTCTACCATTCTTGTGAGAAATAGCATTAAAAATTAACAAAACAACCAAAACGATCATAGGTTTTAGTAATACCATGATAGTAAGGTTTTTTATATCTCACCTTTACAGACTTATAAAAAACCTAGTGGTTTCTTTTAGAGGAAATTTATTATAAGAATAAAAATCATATTTATACTTCTAGTTTTATTGGATGAATTAGCATTTATTCATCTATACTTACTAGAGTTTCATTAAACACCACTAATTAAAATATAATACTAATTTATATCATGATTCTGAACTAATTTATATTATTTTTGGTTGAGTGAGGACAAAGACTATGAGAGTTCTCATTGAAGGCCATCCCCAAAACACCCACCCCATAAAAAATCACCCAATTCTAGATAATTGAGATATGAAACCAACTAGAAAACCAATGTGAATACTCTAATATTATTTTTCCATCATAATAGAGGATACGAAATTCCATTTCATAATGATACTATTATAAATTATTAAATAACTATTAAATAAATGGTGCATTTAAATCATTCTATGAGTGGTCCTTCTACGTCATACTCTAGATGTATAACATCCAACACTAATAACTCAGACCATCCAGTAAGAGGGATTCCAATATAACCTACTGTGAATCAAGAATATATAGTTTGGAAAAAAATCTCATCAATAATCAGTAGCCAAACATAAACATCTTTAAATTTTATTTTCCAAAGAATGAACAATATTCAATTTTCAATACACTAGAAGAAAAAATTGGCATTGGGGAAACATAGGGAGAACACGATGCCTGGAAACTCTATTGGATAGAAAAAATGTCCCAAAAAAATTCATAAACCAAATATCTCTTTTAAATTAAAATGTGTTAAGACTCTAAAAATACGAATTATAAACCCCATCAAGATAAGTTTTAAATTCACTCCCCTTGTGATAATAATGTATAAAAATAATTCAGAAACACAATTTAAATAAAATTCAAATCCAATGCAAAAAAATTCCAATTAAATAAAACCATATATTTATTTCTATAACAAAGAGGATTAAATTTAACTCTATTACCAAATAAAGATTTATTAACACTCATTACATAAAGAACAAACCCTCCTAAAATCAATATTTTCAAATATAATATTTTATAAATGTAATAAAAAAATTAATAATTTTTTAGGGAACTATTTTAAATATGTCTGTAGATTTTGGTAAAAGTGTTTTATCATTTAATTTTTCTTAAACAATCAACTAAAAATAATCTATTATTTATTTTCTCTAAATGTGCTTTGTTGTAACCAATTAAATATAATGATAATAATTAACTTTATCAATTTTTCCAATGGTATAATTAATCATTCAGAAAAAAACATTTTGAATCAAATAATATCTCAAACATGTTTTCAAAACTATAAATCATTATGAATTAAAATCATTTTTATGAATATTTTCAAAATTGAATTTTATTTCAAACTTAAAATCTTTTTGACACATTTATAAATAAATTTTAAATCCATTAATTTTTTTTGATAAACATAGTTTCCCGTTTAAAAAAAATTCTGAAACATCATATTTAAATTTTATATGTCAAGTTAGTTTATTGTCAAATAAAAACTCCTAATACACCATAATTCACCATAGGTAAATCTTAAAGAAAATGTAAATATCTCAAATTCCCGATAGAAAAAAATTCAAATCATAGAAACACACCAAAGTGAAAGGATTAAACATTATGTATTTCCAAACAAATTCAACCTATAAAACTAAAAATGTTGGACATTTTGGTCACACATTTGGTACGTGACTTTATAATAGAAGAATAGATATTATGGCTACTGATCTACTCCCTATATACATTATAACTCAAAAATAACTCAAAAATAAAGAACCACGATGAATCACAATATATAAATTTCCCAAACAACCATAGTAACTCATGCCTCATTAATAAATGTGTTGAGAATGATTCTATTCATGATATTCTAATAGAATTTTGAAATCCCAAAGCTCATGTTTACTAGACATCCCATGTGATAAAAAAACAATTTTGGTATGATACAAATAATTCAGGAAAAAACTGGGTCACGAAAAATTGGGTACCTGATTCAGCTTGTTGAAAAACATGAGGGGGTTCCATGATCCCAACATGATAGAAATAAGAACATTAACATCAACATGAATTCATTTTTAAGGATATTCCTCGATAATATTAATTAATAAATAGTAGAATAATGTACTAAAATGATAAAAATTGATCTAACATATAAATAAAATCATAATGAATACTAGATCCCTAAATACATGCCTAATATCCAATACAACATAAAATAAGGTTAAAATAAAAAGAAAAGGACTATTTCCCAACCTCCTGGAGAAATTTAATTAATCCACATACACATTAATCGACCTAGAATGATAGGTTAACGAATTTCCACTACATCCAGGTATCCATATAACCAATAATATATTTTTGTGATAAAAAAATCCAAGCAGGTCACCACCCACTAACGCAAACCATAAAACAATAAAAGAAAATTATCATTTCATGAAAGTTATTACATAATTGTATAAAAATATAAATATTTATTTCCTTCCATTCAAAATAATTATCAAATAGTTTTTCATGAATATATTCCAATTTCAAAAATCCTATGTTCTTCTTCATTTAAAGCATAATTTTTTTGAAAAAATCATAAAATTTTCTAAAATAACATTTAAGGAAATAATTAATGTAAAATTGATCACCCTTATAAAAAAAATATAGATAACCATACTATGGGAAATATATATATATATATGATCATCATGTAATAATTGTTATTCAAGGGGAAATATAGTATATATAAAGCATGGTCATTAATGAAATAAAGTCCATGAACCAGAAAACAATTGTACATCAATTGAAGCATACCCAATGCACAGTCTTAACCTTCTTAAACTAAGTGATTGGAAACATACCAATGGTATAACTATGTCTCGCATTATAAATCTAACAAAAATTAATTCTATACAACTACACATGTGAAACAAGACTTTCAAACTATGAAACCAATTTTTCCATTGACCTATAAAATTTTACGATCATTTAAAATTAATAAGATAAAAATATAATCATTTTATAACAAAACGTTCATTTATTTACTTTTATTAAACCTCATTACATTTATATATGAATATCATTATTATTGTGGTATAATACTATAATATAACTACCAGTATAATAGTTGATATACCTGGGGGTTTAAAATTTCCATGTGTTTCCATTTATTAAAATATAACTACAACTGTTGGGGTAGTTATCTAATGGTGTCTAAAACAATAACGAGAGTCTATTTAAGATAATAAAATTATTACTATAGGTTTAGTAATCCCATAGTTTCCAAAACAGGAATTTTATTCTATAAAATATATATGGGCATGTCTAATGGGATTTAAATTTACTGTTAATGTATTATAGGATTCAATATGACCTTGGAACCATTCTCTAGAAATAAATATAATGAATACTGATTTTTTTAAACCAACCACATTTTATCCATTTAATCACTTCAATAAATACACAATTTCAAATAATTTTACAGAAGGGTGAATAGACTTGATCATTATAAAATAAACATATTCTAATTATTTTTAAAATCATCTACAAAAATATATCTAGAATAATTTTCAAGAGCCATATTGAAATAAAAATTTCCAAAATTAAGTATTTTTCATTTATAACTAATTTAAAGATCAATTCATTTAAAAACCATATTTACTGAGTTAAATCAAAATCTCGTGAAAATGTCATTCTCTAATATAGTTATTATTTATAAGAGGAAATTATAAAATACTGTCAAAGTCCCATTATTAAATAAAATTAATTCATACATTCAATTTTGAAGGAAGTTGAATTGGATACCTACATCAAATAGTTGTAATTTACAATAAAATATTATATCCACTAGCCAAAAAAATATATCTTAAAAATAATGAAAAATACATAATCCATGAAATTGAGAACCGGAAACATAAATTCAATTAACCCTATATCAATAGAGTGAATGTCAATTCAATTACCATTAAAAACTCATCGATCCTCACAATGGTAAGTACAGATTCAAGATCTTCTTCCTCAAACATCAACATATTCATAAAAAATGTCATTATATTATACTATAACACATAGAACTATCCATAATAGTTTGAATATAAATTTCCTTCCATTAATAAGAGATGTGATATATGAGAATAGTGAATAATAATGAATAATTTGTTCAGAACATTTATTTACAAATTACATCACATCAAGATCTATTATAATCCAACTTTATATCAATTTCAATCACTATAATCTCTATGATGAGTCATTGGGATTCAGTGCCTAAGTGGTAATAGAATGAATTGTGCTGACCAAATAATTTTAAATTTTGTAAATAAAACATTATTTTAAATAATTTCTATCTCATGGTGTAGTAAAAAATGAACCAATCACGAGCCTAGTTTTGAACACTAGATAACTCTCATGGATTTTCCCATAGATTGACTAACTATGTGAAAAGGTTGTGAAACATCACTATCTGGAACCCCCAAAAGATACAGGGTTTCATGGAAATGTTTTTTGATTTCTACAATCTATGTTCATATTATGAACATTAATGGGAAAATCCAAAATTAAAAAAATCTCTTATAATGGATTAAAAAACTCACACAAATATTGGAAAAAATAAATTTACATTTGAACTATAAAGTGACATTGGGGTGTGAAATAATATTACATCATTCTATTTTATTCTGATGAGGAAGGTGAAATTGATATAATGGGTAATTAACTTATTGATAATATTATCTTGGAAATATATTATTCATTATATTATGGATCATTATGAGTTTGTTACTAATTTGGAGTTGTTTGGGAGTTATATTTTAGTTGAACAATTATATGCTGTAAAAAAATTTGTGTGGTGGAAGTACCCAATAAAACTTTGGTTTGAAATATCTTATTTAATAAATTTTAGAGTTATGTTCATGAACCTACATGTTATTATTTTCATCTTATTAAAGATGATACGGTGTTGGAACATCATATTTTAGATACAATTCAATATTGAGATTAAGTTTCAACATAGTCCCACTATGATTCCATCTTACATTACAGTTGTGATGAAATATTAGGAAATTAAAATGGTGTTGGAATATACATATTTGTGATTTTATGGAGATATATCATAAATTTATTGGCAAGGATCTAGTGATAGATGATATCACCTTTGACAGAATTATTTGTTTTGGTATGGCAGGATTCAATAACATCTTTATTTTTAACATTTCTCTAGGGTTTTTTTCCCAAATTATTATCAAGATATCAAGGAAGGTTTTATTTTTTAATGAAGGTCTGATTTGTTGATATTTTCTATATATTTATTTTTTTATTAGTTAATTAGGATCTAATAAACAATTTAAGATGTATCCTTCACATTAATTACCACCTATGCCTTATATGTATTTTTAGGTCCTCCAAATTTTAGAATATAGAGGGGTTTTATAGATATTGTAGGTTATCTTCTTGATTCTCCAAATCATAAGGGACCTTGTTTAGATCACATAAGTGGTTTTGGGTGTTATATATGACAATATTCTAGAATAAAGGGTAATGATCTATTACATTCATGTTATTTCTCAAACCATGAGGGCCTAAGATCATTTGAGATATCATTTTTACCTACTTCACACAAGTTTTTACATTCGTTGGTAAAGTAAATATACACTCTATCATTATAACAATAGTATTCTAATCATTGGGACCCAATATGGATTTTATTTTTATGTATTTTATGTTATATTTAATTTTTAAACATAAATATTGTTAGTCTATTTTGTGCAGTAGATGTGGGATGGTGAAATGGAAACATTAGTTTGTATAAGAGTAATTAATGGTTTATAAATGTATGGATAATTTGAATATATTTCCCAATATACATTTGTATGAGGTACGATGTCACTAAATCCTTATCTTCCTTCTCCATGGGTTCCTTGGTATATTTATTGATGTTATCCTTGTCCATTCAGCTACTCCACCTAATTCCCATGACAAAGAGGCCTAAAGGGTCACAAACTATGTATATCCAAAATCTAGGTTAAATAATAATATTATTTAACAAGTTTAATATATATTATTCCATCACATTTTTAAATAATTAATCATGTTATATTTATTGTATATATTCATTATATGGTTTATAGAGAAACTATTATGTGAGTATAATATTTAAAAAATATTTATTTTCTATTTAGTGAATATAATATTTAATTGTTATAGAATAATGAGGGATATTAATTTGTTATACAAATAGTCAATATTCAAATACTGATAAAAAAATCGGAGAAATGTATAATGAGTTTAATTTTCCATTGAGATAAAAAACATATATAATATTATCTGAATAAATAATATTTAATTTAATTTTTGATTTTAGCGTTTGTTAATAAATAATAATAATAATAATATACTTATTATTATTATAGACATGGTGTTACATATGTATTATAGAGATAAAAATGGGTTCATTTGTAATTATTAATTTCTAACCATAGACGTATATACACCAATTAATATTATTTTATTAATAATTCGATCTCATTTTGTGTTGTTCATGATGAGATCCAGATAGAATCCTCTAAACGACCTCGTAATCTACATCTCCAAGAACTCTATCTTGAATGGAGTGAGATCCTCCTCATCCAACACTCTCAAGTCAATAAAGATCTAATAGAACCCTTCGTTAACGTATTTATCATAGTGTTCAATGTTGAAAAATGAAATCATTAGGATCTACCATTCTAGAACATAAAAATTCTACCGACTATTTATGTGATTAATGGAACATGTGTTGAACTCTACTGGAGGGAATCAATTCTTCATTCCTATAATAGATCTACCTTATGATGCAGAGACATTGTCATATCCATCAACAATTAAGTAAGTTCACACAATTTAATTCTTTTATTAATTAGATTAACTGCAATTAAAATTTAAGTATTCTTCGCTTTTGTTACGGTGTTTTTCAATTAGATGTATTCCTTTATTTACATCACTTTAACAAGACATTTATCATCAAGTAAATCTAAAATTAATTATTGTTGATGACAAAAAAAATAATTCTGGAATTCCTCGACTGATGCTTCCATTAAACATGGAACATAAATTTTGTATCAGAGGGGTTTCATAATTATTAATAAATATTTAGAGAGAATTGATAGATTTACTCAATTTTATTAGTTTTTAATTCATTTATAATCATCCCATAATCAGAATTGTTATAAATTATTTCTTCCTCTTCATTTCTCAAAAAAAAATTCAAATCAATTATTTATATGTAGGAAATAAATTCAAATATTTAATCCCGGGGATCCAAGAAGTTTGGACTGGTTAAAAATGAGAACGAAACCTCTAACCAATATGTACATTACATGTACTAATTTTTAATGCATAATGAATTATTTTTAAATAAATTCAAGATGTATGAATTTATTAAAAATGGTGCATTTAATTTCACACGACGTATTGAAATATCCAACATAGAACATTTTCATCTAATGTATATTCGTTTAGCTTACATTCAAAACATGTTTCCCATTAGTCATAAATATAACATGTATCATCTTACATGGAATGCATGAATGGTGTCCTTGTAAATTGGAAACCACATGTCGTGTAAACCATTTACATGTCATGTACTCTAATATTATTCATGGAATAGTTACATTTTATTTAATCAGGCATGTACTGAAAATTGAGAATGAAAAAAATAAATATAGTATAGCATCGATGTACATGTCTTGAACTTTAAAAAATTATATATAATTGAAAATTAAATTATTAAACAATATAATCCTAATGAAGATGTCTTCTGTGTGATCATTATGTTGATAGTACATTCCATGTAAAGGAATATATATATATATATAATTTTTTAATTAATTTTTATTTAATGGTCCGATCTTCTTATAATGTGTATATCATATTATATTTATTACCCTATCCACATTGAATCAAAAAACCCTATGTATCTACCATGTGTGGTGTGGGGTCATTAATTAGCTAGTATATCCATAAAATTATGTGATAAGTCATGTATGCAAGATGTCGCCAATATAAATAGAATACAAGTATAATCTGTTGGTTAGTATGGATTGGAACCCACTATTTTCTCACAATGTTATATTTTTGTACATTTTTAATATTGTATATATGTATTTTATTTTATTAAAATTATGATGTATGAGAATATCTTGAATATCCTGATGAAAATTAAAATAACATAATTAATTTGTTAAATTATATAATAAATTTTTTCAATCAGGATTTATTTATAATAGTATAAAATATAATTGAATACTTATTTTACTAAATATGTAATTTTTTATGCATGAAGATGATCATTATTCTATATTATTCCATTATATGTGTTCATTTACTTTTAATTTGTTGCTCAATTATTTTTTGGCTACTATGTCATCTCTCTTCTCATTATAACGAGGTATGTAAGACAATAGTTTCATTTATTTAAACACCATTAAAAATTCCTTTTGTTCCCATACCTTTGTGTGAGTAAAATCATTTGTAATCGATAGACTCCCAATCTAGATGAGTAGATTCAATTTTAGATCTTAGGTTCAACCAATTAAAAAGAAATACATATGCGGACATATGGAATGATAAAAAATTAACCATAAATGTTTCAGGGAATTATTTCCCTCAAGGATAATGGTTATTTAAAAATATTCTCGAAAACTTATCCCTTTGAAAATCTCATGGATAGACAGCTTTATTATTTTGTTTAAATTATATTTCGTTTTTATTTAATTATATATGTTTTTTCGTGATCTCAATATTTAATTAATTAATATGAATGAAAAATATAACTAAAATAACATTCTTTGTGAGTAAATACTATCATATAAATGGTTAATCTCTTTTAAAAGTCATATTAATATTAAAAAGAAATTAGTATAGAAAATTATTGGAGTAAAACTTTAAATCCCTCAATTATAAATATTTTATTATTATTATCATCCACTATATCAATTAAAATTGAACCATAATTTATATTTCTTGACTAGCCAATGTTGTGGTGATCAATAGGGGAATATTTACCTTTCCACTATGATTTTTCAAGAAACATGATATTTTTAAACCAATTTTGATGACTATTAGGTTTTGATTAAATATTAGACCATTTATGAATATAATATTTTGTTATTTTTCTAAATTTTATTATATAATGTACTAAAACTATTCTCATATTTTATGTAGAAACAATACTAAAACCAAGTTGATACATATCATAATGTTCCATACATGATAAGGATAACCATCTCATTATAAATAATATCCAAGAGTGGAAAAGTGTCATAGATGTTATCATACAGCATAAAAGGAAAATTATATACAATGGGAGAACCAATTCGTAATGTGGTTGGTAAAAAATATAGGGTTTAATGTTTATCTATCTAGATAAATCATTTGAATGATTCTACATATGTTTAGTGTTTCATTCTATCATATATTTACAATAATCTTTTAATGAAACATGAGTACATGGATGCTAATAACATCATTTCTTGCCTTTGGGAACTCAATCAAGAGATGGTGGAAGAAGTTAGTTTTTAGATATACAATGATCTATTCACAACAGTGTTTGGAGATTCAATTTTTACTAGGACTCAAATAGCCAAGATTGTTGTCTACATGGACACTTGTATATCTTTGGTGTTAAATTGTTTGTATGAATTTCACACAAATCTCATATATTCATGACTACACTAGTCGTTCTCAAGTTTTTTTATTAATTATAACATGATAAATAATGAAAAGGGACTTATATAACATATTAATATGATTTTTTTTCTAGATAAGGAAATGGAGTGTGACAATCCCATAGTCCTTATAGTGAATAATGAATAACAAGGGAAATAATCACAACGGTCATAATAAGTCTAAATATCTCAATCCCAATCCTTATAAGAAGTGGAATATCCATAATTAGGGAAATGAAAAGGAGGAAGTATGTTTTTTATGTTTTTGGAAAGGCCCTAGATGAAGAGTTTCAACCATATGAAATGGGAAGCTAAATGCGCATTCATAATCGATAGTAGTTTTCCAATATCAATATAATTGGTGTTAGATATAGATTCTTGTGATTTCATAACTATGGAACCGATGGAAACAAATAGAATCTATATTATTTCTAGAATATAGAGTGACTTTTGAGATCCCAATGGTGTGTGGGTTGCTGCTCTATCTATTGGTCAGAAAAAACATTGAATTCCAAAATTAAGTATGTTGGTTTTAATGGATTGTAATTATGTAAAAAATTCTTCAATGAAAATAATTATTATATCATGCCTATATACAAAAGGAGTAATATTATTTTTTGGATATAAAATATATTTATTTTATAAATAAAACATATTTTATTGTATGTAACACTTTAATAATTGTTTTTATATAATAAATCTTGAAAACCATGTATTAGAAATAGATATCATGTTAAAATTAATCATATAACGACTAGATATAGAATCACTATATTATTTATGTAAAAAAGAATAATTTGTAAAACCTCTATCCATATTGTTATTTTGATTCATTTATGTTTAAACCATTTGAAATATGTCAGACTTTATTATAAGAAAATTGAACAAAACACCATTCAGTGGACATGGTTAAATGGACACATATCTTTTATTATAGGGACACACTGATGTTTGTGGACTATTTAGAAGTGGTTGATATTTTAATATATTAATATTTACTTGTGATTTGATTGTATTTAGATATGACTACATGATGACTTATAAGTTTGTTCCAAAAGATAATTTTAGAGAATCCAGGAATGAAGTAGAGAATAAAATTTGTACGAAGACAATAAAGAATTTATTAGATATAGCTAGTAAATATCTTATCCCTGAGTATATTTAATTTCAAGGGAATATTTTAATTCTATCTCAACTCACTCCATCATACACACCTTTGTGGAGTTGAGTTAGTGAAATGAGCAATTGTACCTTGTTAGACATAGTACGGTCGACGACGAGTCAGTCAAGTCATCTATAATCCTTTTTGGGGATATCTTTTACAAACTAGAGAATAAACATTAAACCAAGTTCCAATTAAACTGATAAAATGGAATTCCTTTCGATTTTTGGAGTGAGTAGAAACATTTTTGATTCTCAACACATGTATGGGGTTATAGGGATTTTGTTATGGAATTCTCAGGAAACAAACAAGAATACTAGGGAACAAAGTGTATCTTTATCAAGAATCCTAATGGTAAAAAGGGATACTATCAATAAAACCTCTTAGAATATAATTTTTATGTCCCCAAACATGCTATATTTCTTAAGGATAACATCCTAAAATGGGATTTTTTGGGAACAGTTGAATTTTATGAAGTTGATGTTCAATATACTGATGTGTTGGAATTGGAATACATTCTATAAGTCCCTATATGATAAGTAGTTCCTCAAACTCAATTAATAAAAATTGGAAAATAGAATGGAAAAAGAACCATAGATATTTATTTTTCTAAAAACTAAATAATTTGACTCATTAATGATTATCAATGATGAAAATTTCTCTTACAAATAGGTAATATATAGGTTAGAAGCATCAAGTTGGAAAGAAGGAATTAATTATAAAATGGATTCCATGTATCAATTTAAATATGGTTCTAGTCGATGTTCTAGTTATTGTATATCCTGTAAGTTTTAAATGGTTATTGAATAAAAATGTAATCATTAATGGTAAAGTAAATACCTATAAATAAGTCTAGTGGAAGAAATGTTTAAATAACACCATATAATTGGATATGGTAAAAACTGTATAACTATTTCATTGATTGAATCCATCATAATTTTAATTTCTATGGAAACAACATATAAATATAAAATTTTTCATGTTGGTGTCAAAATGGATTTCATAAATGGAACACAATAAAAATAAATGTATGTGACACAACTAAGTGGTTTTGTGACTGTAGGTGTTGTGAAAAAAATATTCACAGAGATGAAATGAATTTATAGAATCATGAAAGAATATAGGTTGTGAGTCATTTGATTCAGTGAAACTATAAAAAAGAGTTCCCTGATGAATATTATAGGTCAATAAGCCAATATTATTGGTATCTACATCATTTTTGATTGAATGAAGAGGCTTCTTGAACATTGAAAACATACATAAATTGACCATACACTAAAAAGATTTAATATGGATCATTATCCGAAGGGATTGGTTCCAATTCCATATCATATACATATTTGTAAGGAAAATGTTTCCTCATACATAAAACAACAAGTATATAATGAGTAAGTTCTCTTATGCTTCCATGACTGAATAAATAATATATTCCATTGAATTTACTGTAATTGATGTTGATAATGAATTGATTATGAATGGAAGATATCAAATTTATCTAGTAAAATATCATTAGTCTATTTATAAGGATATACTTAAGAATATTAGAAGAAAAATTTATATATTCCTAGAGTTTGTAGGAGATCAGATGCTAGACATAAAAGTTTATACTCATTCTAGTTTTTAAATAGATCAGAATGATATGATTTCACAGCCCGGATATGTTTTTTGTCACAAAAGAGGATCTATGGGATGGAATAGTTTAATGTACACACTTTTTCCTAATTCTGTAGTTGTGTCTAAGAATATATGCATTTTTGATGTAGAGAAGGAAGTTGTTTTGATATGAAACATTTTCTAGGATCTTGATTTTTTCACCTAGTAGTAATGACTCTTTTCCATTATATTGTGAAAATACTCCAAAAATGGCTCCTGAAAAAGATCCAAGGTTAGGCCGACAAACCTAGATTATACTTCATAACTGTCGACTATTGAGAGACTTTTCACAGAGGGGTGAAGTTGTAATAAGAAGTATTCTTATAGATAAAAACATGGGAGAAAATTGGAATAAAGGCCTATCTGACACAAAGAATGGGTATCATATAAGAGCTAATTCATAGAATTTTGTTAACAGTTGGATCTAGTTTAAGTGGGATGTTATTGGAATTGGTACCCCAAAATAATATCCTATGTAATTTATGAATCAGTGTTTTTTTTTTAATATTAATAAAATACATATAACATAATTTTTATTCTTCTATATAACATAATATTGGATAATTTCTTAAGAGTACCTATCACATTGAAAGGTAGGATTAGTATCCTATTATGATGAGGACACATAAGTTCCATAATAATATCATTAAATATATATTCTATATCCTGATGAAATAATTTGAGGGACACAAATGATATAGTATATCATGGGTGGAGACTCATATGACCATGAATTAGATTCTCCCGGTGGACACCCTTTGTAATATCCCACATAAGATATTTTGTGAATGTGTACAACTAATAGTAATTTCACATTAATATGTGTAATTGGATGTTCCTATCTATAGATATGTGTATATAAAATATTACTAATAATTAGTATTATATCTCATGTTGTATGATGTATTGAGTAAAACAACGAGGACATAAGTTCATTGTGAGGTAGGATACATTGGGTGTGTCACTAGAAATATTCATTAACGAATAATGATATAAGGTATTTGCCCCTTTTATTATTTAGTAGAATTTGATATCTTAGGACTTTTGATGGAAATGAAATTTTTTAAATAAATTCATGGTCTTGATGTTATATTGGAATGATTGAAATCTAGAAATTCAAAGAAAAAAGATACTTTTATCACATAGGTGGATGGAACCAGCATGAATTCTACCTGATTAGATATACCATGATAAAGGGATTATAGTGCCCAATATGTAGATATGTGAGGTACTATTTCATTTTATAATAAACAACTTTTTTTTGGTTCATTTTCATGTTGGTATATGCTAACCTTTATATTTAGGTTTCATTACAAAATGCCATTAAGAAAGAGGACTGGAGGGATACATAATATTTATATAGATAATCATAGTTAAATAATATTATTAATTAACACGTTGAATAAATAAAATTCTCACAAGTGGTTTAATAATTATTCAAGCTTTCTTGACTTTTTGTATTCCTTCGAGTGTAATTCGATAGAATATTATCTGAGAAGTGTATTTAAGAAATATTTATTTTCTATTTAGTGAATTTTTTTATTGGTGATTAATGTAGTAATATTTATTTATTAAATAAGTAGTAATTATTCAAGGCCTGATAAATATTATAGACAAATGGAGAACCATGTTTAATTGTATAGTGAAAAATAATATATATATATATATATATTTTTATTTGGAATAATGAGATTTAATTTAATTTTTGAGTTTTCAAAATGTGGATAAATAATAATATCATTATTATTATTATTTCCAAAGGGCTCAACCGTTGTTATGAAATTACTAAATGGGGCATGAGAAATTATTAATTTCTAACCATAGAGGTATATAAACTAATTTATATTATTTTCCTATGATATCAAATTAATTTATTTCTTATGCACAATGAGATTTGGGGAGAATTCTCCCAAATTTATAGAGTAATACCTCTCTAAGAACAGTTTAAAAAATATAGAAAGATCATCCCCCTCCACCAATCTAAATTACTGATAGATCAATGTATACACTTAGTAGATGTGTTTATCGAAACGAGAAAAGTAAAATGTTGCATGCATTAGAATATTTCGTTCAAGAACCAAAAGATTTATATAGTGATTTTCAATCGTTTATGTAACACATGCAGATCAACACTGGAAGGAAGATATTCCTGATTCCTACAACACAATGACAACATGACATAGATTTGTTTTTAGATCCATTAATGAGAAAATAATATCAAACAAGGGAATTATTTAATATCATAAATAAATTCAAAATAATATGTGATAATTCAATGAATTGGTTCCATAATTTATCTATGTCCATATTATTTGATTCATTTTTGTTGATCATAGAGATTATTTTCATTTAAATCTATTATTAATAATAGTTCATTAAATAAATTTGAGTTTGGAAAGCAACATCTTATTCTTCTATTGTTCCGAAATCCAACAAGAAAGTATTTATAGATTGAGGAGTTTCATATTTTGTTTTTTAGTTATTTGTAGAAAGAATTAATTTTTCCTAATGTGTATCCATGGTTAGATTTAGTGTTACTTCCATTATTGATGATCATATTTTATTCATTTTAATTTATTATATTTGTTTAATCCAAGTGAAAATGAAGAACTAGTATCCCATCTCAATGAATTAGGATATTATCAAGCATTTAAAGATTCCTAGACGGTTTTAAATGATTTTTTGTATAGATATCTTAGATAATGGTATAAAATAAGACATTAGAAATACATTATTCATGTTTATCCTAATTAACATTGAGTTCATATTGAATCTATTTTGTGACAAAAAATACTTACATATTTTAGTCAAACTAATGAACTAATTGATTAATGATTTCCAGAAATAGTTTATCACCATATTAATTGTAACAACCAAAATGTTTAAAGTAAGAACATTTTTTGTATAATGTATAACACAAATCACCAAGAGCATAATGGAATATAATAACCAGATAATATTTAGTTTATTAATTATTTTAAATTGATTCAATATATTATAAAATTTTCAATTCACACAACATTGATATAAATTCTGTTACTCGTAAGAGAGACTTTTTCTAATTGGTTATGTTACATGCAAGAACGAGTTTAATCGAAAAATAGTATATAAGTTAAGTATAACTATTTTATATAATAAGATATAACCTATCCATCAAATTAATTTTTATGAAAATGGTTACAATCATATAAAAATATTTTTTTATACAAATATATGAATTTATTGGTTACAAATTAATTAGAAATCAATTAGAAAAATTAATCATCATATATGAAAATATTATTATTATTATGCTCTAAAAAGCTACCTTATACAAATAAATTAAATTAATTAAAATTTGTTAGTGAAAATATTTTAATTTAAATATTATATATTTAATCAAATATTTTTTTTATATTCATCCAATATTTTTGATTGGCATAAGATAAGAAAAAACCAAATTTTATGCTTAAAAACTAATATTTTTATGAAGGTAATATGGACAAATTTTAATGGTGATACCATTTTATGGATAATATTTGGAAATATAATAGAATATATATGTCAATATGAATTTAATTTTTTAAAAACAAACAAAAAAATTACTCTTGTTTTATTTTTTAAATTTTTCAGTGAACTTACATTTTTAATGAATAGTGAATAATAATGATTTTTAACTCAAAATTTCATTTGTTTCTAATTTATTTATAAGTTTAAATTATATTTTATATGGTTTAGAAGTTCAATTATATTTATTTTTTTCAATTAATCCAATTTAGGTTATTATAGTCTATTGTAAATTGCAAATGGTTATAAAACATAGAAAATATTTTAATGTTTTTACTTTAAAATATGGCATTTTTATCCCACCTATGGGATTAATTTTAAAATAATTTATACCTATTCATTGATTGGAATTTATAAAAATGGATTCCATATGTATAATTATCATAAATTATTTTTTATAATAAGTTCAATTTTTTTTCTCAAATACTATTATTGAATGTAACTAAAATTAATTACATCAATTATTGTGAAATTAATCTTAACAAGAGAATAATACTTAATATTAAAGGCCCAAATATCCTTGTAACTTGTCTAAATTCCATTAGAATGCTATAAATGTACCCTATAATCCAATTTAAATTGTTTTTACTATTTTTGGATGCACATTCAATGATTAAAACATCGATGGAATTAATTTTCCAAAATTTACAAGAGTGTCACTCCTCCTCCACTATAAAAAGACCACATTTCATCCCACTCCCCCACATTTCTATAGTTTTATTTCCATTATCCACCCCATGAGTCTTATTATTTCATGATAATATAACAAAACCATTAAAATTAATATACTAGGATCAGGTTATTCAATTTTTTTTACCTATTATAACTTTCAACTTCATTTAATGGGTAATGAACATATTCATTATATTTACAACGAACTACCACCTCACGAAATGAGGATTGCTTGTTTTTTCATTTACCATAATTTATGGTTAGGAATTATGAGGAAAACTATATTCATATATATTATATATGATATTTATTATTTATTTTTTATTCAATAATTATTTTATAACTCATTCCATATACATTCCTTATTCTGGAAATACGATAATGTTGTTTGTGGATGTGTGGACCACCTCATACTCAAAGGGATGTGATTCATTCACACTATACATGGATTTTAAAAATTATGGTTTTATGTAAACATGTTTAACATAAATGAAATATATATTATTGTAAAAAAATAATCTTATTTTTTGAAATATAATTTATGAAATTTTTATTATTAAACATTCACACACTCAAAAAGTGATAACATTGTTCATGGATGTGTTGAATACCGTATCCTTGACACGATGTGATTCATTTTACTTCACAGGAATTTTATTTTTAATTATATATGATTAAATAATATCTTATTTATTTCATTATTAGATTTCAATAAATAACTAAGCTACTTACCTTCGATCAATTACGATAATTGAATAGTTTGAATCCCACTCATGCGTACATATACCCAACCTTCCCCATTATTGTAATGTTGGATAATTTTTTAAAACTATAAATCATGATTGATTTTAAAAGTTTAATTGATGTAGAAATATGATAATTATTTCATGATTATTATTATATATATGTATTTATGATGACCCTTATTACCATAGTTGATGTACCAAAGTCATTTTTGATACATAAATCGAATATGGTCCAAACACCCAATGTAAACATAGTTGTTTAAGTGGTTGGTTATATAATTGTAATAAGTTAAATAAATTTAATAATACAATTAATACAATTGATAATTAAAATAAATAATTAACATAAGTATATTTTTTATGAATGTAAATACACACATGAATATTTTGGACTCAAGGTAAAAGATTTCATCTCAATTTAAATTCCATTTAGAGTTATTTGTCACTATAGATTAATTTAGTTTTGTATGGCATGTATAATTCATCATCCCTTGTTATATCTTGAATATATTTATGTTATTGATATTATTTGTTTCATTTAATATTATTACTTCGTGTGGATCATGAGTCAATTTATTCAATGTGATATGAGACAATTTGGAATACTTAAAGATTATTTTCTTCAATAATTTTTTAAATACCATTCTGCATTATTTCAATTCATCAGTGTCAAACAAGATTTTTAGTTATATATACTCCACTATAGAAAAAATTGATAAATATTTATCAATTTTTCAATATTTATATTTGGTAACAAGTCACACTCTGTATTTATTAAATTAATTATTTAATATATGAGGAATTATTTAAAATGGTTGATACTAGTGCTGTCCAGTTAAAAATAGCCCCTAAATGCATTGATTGTCTAAAAATATGAATCAATTTTAAATATTAGAATTTATCAAACTATCTTGAGAATATATCTTAACAGTATAGTGTATCATGTTCTAGATACAGGATGAAAAATATAAAAACATTTCATTAATTTATGTTATAATTTTTTCCCTGACATATTGTGTCGGCATATCTATGGGTTCATTTCATTTGGTTTAATAGAAAAAATGAATTTTTATAAATTTTTTACCTTTCAATATTGAATTTATCCTTTTCTAGTTATTTTAATTGAATTTTTTATAATTTATTTACATTTCTATGATGATTATTCCCTTTGTTTCATTATTTATTATGCTTTACAAACCCTAACTAAGCATTTGAGATCACCCATATTATGTTTCTTTTACCCAGGATATGAAGAAAAATTAATTGAATAAGAATTAAAAGATTCTATTCATTTCATCTTCTTATGTCTCAGGTTTAATATTCTATTTCCCAATATAATATGACTATGATGTTTTAAATCTAGTTCTCCAAAACTGCCAAACTATTTGATCCCATAGGATTTAATGCATATATCTATGCCAATGTTATAATGTAATGCATCAGCTTAAAAATTTATGGGGTTAGTTCATCATAGTTTGTATATAATAATGTTTATATGAAACCTTGAAAAATATATTTTGAAAATAGAAATTAGGTAACATAACCCTAAGACAAAATCATCGGATATGATGTGAACATCAACCTAGAATTTTGGTAAGGTATATATTATGGGCATCATCCTTGAAATGCATCCCTATCTGGATACTTAAAATTCATTCTGTTCTCTAATAGATGTACTTAGGATTAATAACTCTGATTCGGTGTATTAGTTTGGTCTCAGCATATCCTGGTACATGGAAAAAATCCTTACTACACACATGGTATGATAATCATTGTGGATATCTTGGGATAATTTTAATTTCCTTTATAAAACAATTTGAATGATTTAAAAAGTAAATATATCCCCAAAAATTTATTATAATGATTTTACCTATGAAAATATAAAATCATTTTATGCTATGTGTTAATAAATATTTATAATACTAATTTTTTTATAATTTTATAGTCTAATTTTGTAAATTAAATTATTTGGAAATGGAACCTAGAAGGAAGAATGGTATTAATACTCCTGGAAAATGTCGAGATTTACATGCTGAGGAATATGATACAACTGGTATTTGAACTACGAATATTATGGAAATATTCTAGATACTTAATAAGGTTCCAAAAAATAACCATTCCAATATGGAGAAACCTGTCCCATAATGACATTATATAATGTTGGACCACTTTATGTGATATATTCCCCCATTATTTAGAATTACTACTAATCTAATGGCGCATGATCAATGGATTAAGTCATTGGAAATGATATTTACCAAATTATGATGGGGTAAAATGTTAAAGGTTTCACATTTGGTGTATTTTCTACAACGTGGTTCTGATCAATGGTGGTTTTTGATCCATAATACTAAGAAGGAATTAGAAATATAACTCATGGAATGGAGTAACATTAAGGACACCATCTTTGATAAATACCTCCCTCATGAAAAAAAACTAAGTTGAATATAGTATTACTTTGTTTAATGTAAAAGTATGAATAATGTGTTTTTGAGTATAAATTTACCTTTAATAAGTAAGTAAGGTATGCTTCAGAGATTATATGCTAGAATAAGAGCATTATTGACCATTAATTTTTTGGTCTTAAGAAAATTCCCTAAGGGGAACTTATCTCCCAATTTTTTTCATTATATAATGAAATTATTTTTGTTTATGAAGATGGCGATTGAATTTCTATATTCAATATATTCAAGGAAAAACTAGACAAGAAGAGTATATATTAGCACTTTGAAAAAGTGAGTGAGATAAAAAATAATGGAAAGAAGTAATTTATAAAATTTTATAATTGTGGAATGAAACAACATGTAACATTCTTAAATTAAATTGAATTTTATATATATATGGAGAAAAATTACACTTTGTTAATTATTGCACGGGTATTTATGGAAATTACAATATGAAATTCTTCCACTACAATGATTTGGGACACTTTACAAATCAATGTCTCATGGATCAATGTAATATACCCCATAAATATGTTAATGGATCACGGTCATGTTTATGATACTAAACAGGATTAAGAGTAATTATTATTGTGCTCAAGATTGTATTCACGATTTATTTCATCTGATTATTTTATCAATGATGTATTGGTTATAATAATTATTGAATATATGAGGATTTTACAACAATACATTTTTATTATCGATTCGAGATCATATTTTTAATAGTACCAAGAAAATAGATTTTGTTTAATATTTATCTTTTTGGAAATAAAATAATTAATGGAAACATTACCCTTAAAATGTTTCTAATACTGAGATAATGATATTACAATAGAGAGATGATTGATTTGTATAATAAAATTTTATTTTACTAACTACCTTGAAACTAATTGATGGTTTTTTAAAAAAAAGTGGTTTATAATATCATTGATTGACATTACATAATTTTTTTGAATTTCAATAACATATCCAATAACATATTTATTTCTTATGTAATATAAAATAATTCATGTTCCCAATAAAGTATTATTTCAATTCATGTTATTACTATATTTCAAGGGAATACATGATAGAGGTTCTCACATGTTTGGAATGTGATAATTAATGATCAATATCATTTTTATTGAAGGATAATGATAAGTTCATTTTTCAAATAAAGTGATCCTCCATAAAAAATGTGGGTTAATAATATTTTGGAAAATCATACCTTTTTGAAATGGTTTTAATTGATCATTGGATATGATCCTAGAGGTGAATGCATTAAATCACTATGTGATGAATCCTATGTTGTGAATTGGAGTTTAAATAGTTCAAGAAATGAGAAATGATTAAGATTTTTCTTATAGAACCCTACCATGTAATTATATTATCTTATATTATTATAGAGTAAAATAATTACTCAACTATATGAAAAATGTTCTTGAAACCATAAATTTTTTCCTAGTTATTTCATTTCAGATGATTCAAATAGAGACATAGATCATCATGTATTTATGGCAATTTTTTGTTAAATTTCTCATAATCATGTTCTCTACCACCCTCTAAGACAACATTGTTGTTATATTTTTCCTTTCATATCTGTGTTTTCATTTCCTACCTATGTTCACCTACAAGGGAACCTTGTTTCATGCGCATTGTAATTTTATTTCTCTGTTATTAAGAAGATGTTTTATTAGCCCAATTAATGATTTATGTTTTTCAGCAATAGTTTATTTTCAAATATATACATCTCAAGTATCGAGATAAATTAAACATTTAATAGACGCTTTTTAATTTATTTGGGTACAATGTGACACTCTAAAAGGTTTAAGTGCATTTTATTTAGTATCATATGTCACACACATCACTAAAAACACAAGGGGATATAATATCCAGGGAAATTATAATTCATTTTTGTATTTTAAATAGATTCAATACATTATTTATATTTAAATTCATGCAACATAACACTATCTTGTCTTGTAAGAAAGTGTTACTTTGTTTGGTAGGTTATGTTACATGCACGACCGAATTTTACCAAACAAAAATTTAGTATTAAAAAATTATTATTTAATATAAAAAGGTTTAACCAAGAAATTAAATTATAATTTGTTAATAGAATTTCATAACACATGATATTAATTAGTTTATATAAATATAAATTGAAATTATTTTTTAAAAAATAATTTAAAATTAATACTAAAACCAATTGAATACAGAGGAAGATATATTATTCATTTTTTCTCTTGTAGATATTTTATCATAAGTAATTAAAATAATTAAAAAATATGATTGAAATTAATTTAATATAATTATATTATATATTTGATCTAAATTTTATTATATATATCCAATTTATTTTATAAACATAATATAATAACTAACCCAATTTTATACATAAAGGATAATATTTTAATAAAGGAAACCATGCTTACTTTTAATGAAGAATCCGTTTTAAATCTAACATTAGTAAATTAAATAGACTATATATGTCATACTATACACCATATTTTAAATACAGACATAAAAATTAGCATAGGGTATATTTGGTGTATTATTCTATGAAGATTCATTTTATAGTGAATAGTGAAAAATAATAAATTTTAATAAAAAATGATGTTCATATAATATATTTATAGGGTTATATTATATTTTTTAGTGTTTTAATGTTTAATTATATTACTGTTTGATCCATTAACCAAATTTAGTTCATTTTAAAAAAAATATCAAACTTTTGATATTTTTATATTAAAAACATGTGGTGTTGTCTCATCTATGGGATTAATTAAAAATTAATTTCTGCCACACATGAAATTGGAAATTGAAAAGATTGATTCTATACTAGGAATTAGGATAATATATAATTTATTATATATACAAATTATATTTTGATGAAAAATATTTGTAAATGTAATTAAAATTTATTATAATGAATTACGTGAAACTAAACATAACATGGGACTAAACTGTACTCTTGACCAAATGGAATATTAACTTGTCCAAAATAATTTTTCGTGATATATTTTTACCCTATTAAACATTTTATAAGTTTTATGATTATTAGATCCACTATCAATGGTAAAAATATTATTGGGATTCCTTTTTCAAAATTTACATGAGTGTCACTCCTCAAATATGAACATGCCTTATATCCTCCAACTACCTGACACCTATAAAGGAATTTTGGATTGAACAAGATCTACCATAAAATCTCCTCAACATACTAAAAATATCATATGATCATACCCTTTGTAATAAATCCCTCCATGGATTCCCTATGGGGATAATGAAAAAGAGTTACCAAGTGAATAGGTTACATCATTCCTTAAGATCGTTAGTTGTATTTCAATTATTTTCCCCCACAACAATTATTATTCAATAAATATATAAATACCATATATTCAATATAATTGGAGTTTTTATGATAATTTTTTAACCAAGACTCACTCACACATGCATCTAATGGGTAACGAACATACAATTTTTGTGTATGGCGAACTACTGCCTCACGAAATAATGATTATTCATTTTTTCCTTTACAACCATTAATTATTAGTAGAAATGATGTATACTATATTTATATATTATATATATAATATTTATTATGTACTTATTCTCATTTAGTTCTTTTTTAACACATTCCCTTATATATTACATTTTATGTAAATAAGATAACTTTGTTTGTTGAAGCATGGACTACTGCCTCCTCAAAGTGATGTTATTCATTTACCATATACATGGAACATATAAGTGATGGTTTAAACTACAAATATGTGACATAAATTATATCTATATGATATTCAAGACATAAAAACATTTCTATAAATATAATATATATCATTTTAAATTATTACCCTTTCACACACTTAATAATTGACAACATCATTTGAGGACGTATGGACTACAGCCTTCTGCGAACGATGTGATTACTTTTTCATCAAAATAATTATATATATAAGTATATATATTATTATATAATCTTTTAGTTTTGATATAATTATCCTTCTTCAAATATCATTGAAACATACATTCTTTCTTTAATGATCATTTAAAATTGGTAATGTTACGCATGTGTACGTAGAGCCTATCCTCTCCATGATTGTAACTTTTCATCAATTTTTATAACCATATTACATTATTGAATTTAAAAGTATAAATGATGTATAAATATTATAATTATTTCATGATTATTATTTGTTGGATAATTTTATATAATATCCCTTTCACCATAGTCTATCTTCCAATGTTGTTAGGGAAACATAAACTGAATTTGGTCCCAAAACTTATATAAACATTATTGTTTAAGTTGTTGTTTAAAACATTATAATATGTGAAGTAAAAGTAATAGTACCATTTATATAGGTTCTCAAAAAAATTAAAAAAACATAAGTTTACTATTCAAGAATATAAAATCACATGTGACATTATTGACTATAGGTATGGGATTTTATCACAATTTACATTCCATGGAGACTTATCTGTTATTATTAAGTAATTAAATAATATAAGGTATATATACTTCCATTTAACATGTTATATCATGATTATACTTACATTAAGGATATTAAATGTTTTATTTAATGTTATTGCTTCATGTGGATTATGATTCAAATGGTTCAAAGTGGTATGAGTTACTTTTGAATGTCTTGAGATTATTTTCATCGTGAATGTTTTAATAACATTTCAATGGTATTTCCATTCATCAACATCAACAAAACTTATTGTTAAATATCCATCACTAGATAAATTATTGATATGTTTGTATCCCATATTCAATAAAAATATTTTTTAATAAGGAGCACTATTTATTAATTAAATTTAATATTTGATATATTTGAAATTTTTTGGACTAGAAGATATAGGAGAGGGTTTTTTATAGATATCACATTGATGCATTGATAGTCATTAGTGATGAGTCAGTTTTCCGATCCAAAATATTTTAAATAGTCTTTAGAATATATCTTGATTGAATGTTAGTTCATGTTCTAGATACATGACATCCAATATTAAAGCATACTCTTCATTTCAGTTATCAATTTTTTCTATAATATTTTGCATCAACAAACCTATGGAAGAATTTTATTATTTGTTCATAAATTAAATTACATATGTTACAAATCTGTAACATTAAATATTGATTTTGGATTGTCTAGTTATTTGAATTGCATGTGTTATCAGTTGTTGAACATTATATGATGATTATTCTAATCAGATCATTATTATTTCCCCTTAACATACCCTATATAAGAATTTGTGCTAAACCTTATTATATTTATTTTCCCAAGGTTATGATGAAGAAATATTTGAATAATATTTCAAGGATGCAGTTAATTTATTCTTTATATATATCAGGTTTTATTTTCAATTTTCCAATGTAATATCAGTATCATGTATGTAATTTAGTTTTCAAAAACTAAAAAAATGTTCAATCCCTTAGTATTTTATTATTGAATCAATTCCAATGTAATGAATTAATTCATTAGCTACAATATTTCTATATTTTGAGTGTTAAATTCATTGATATAATCATGATGTATTTGAGACCACAGGATAACCACTATATGATTTTTATGAAAATATTAGATGATATTATGTTAAATCCAGTACATAAGAGTCTATCAAAGTTCATGAAATCTATGATGTTTTTTATAGTCATTTCATGTCTTATAGGGGTGAGATGAATAATTATTGGATGATTGAAAATGTTATTTAGTATGTAAAACTGGGAAATTCTATAGTGGGATTTAATTTCATTGTTATTTAAATATTTAAATATATGTTCATATCTAATTTCTCTCAAATTAGAGTGTTATATATTTATTTTAATAGATATAACTTATCCATTATAAATCCATATTAATATCATGAAGTAGTTGAGATAATAAAAGAATAAAGTGTTTATTTTTATTATCATATTGTTTTTAGAGTAAATATTTATGTTTTATTGTATATTCTGATAATTATCATCTTGTTCAGGGTTTTGTTCAGATGTAGGAGGAATAGGTGATCTTGTATGGTTCAGAAAGGTAATATATTAAAAATCTTAATTATCCCACACATGATATTGAGTTTTTATAAGTAGTTATATCCATTGTTCAAGTTAAAATTTGGGATAATTTTTATTATATTTTTGAGTGTATATGTGATACTCATTTTTTTAGTTTTTGAATATTACAATTTCATATAATTTTTTTTAATTATTTTAACCATTGAAAAAATATTTTTTACTTATATTTTCTCCCACTAAAAAAATATATGTTATTATATTTTATTCATTAAGTTTTTTCCTAAGTTATTATTATTAATCATATAAGCACTATTGTGAAATAAATTTTAGTAGTATTACATTTACCCTTACGTAGCACAATTTAATATATCATTTTCTTTTTGAGTGTGATACACTTTACTCTTTTCACTGAACAATCTTATTGTTTACCCTTACACAACCTGATGATAATATAGTTGACCATTACCATATTTTTAATCTACCATTATCCATCACCTATGATTTTATCCTTAAAATATATTTTCCCTAAATATACCATTATAAATCCCATTAAATCGTGTACATACATTTATAAAGGATTTATAAAATAATACTTCACTTAAAAAACTATTTATTTAACCCTTATTCATTTATTGGAGACCTTTATAAAATTTTTATAATATTTATGAAGGTATTATGTTACCCTTATGCATGGTAGCATCTTACAATCACCTAGATTAAAAAAAATTGTGTAACTTTACATAATTTAGGATTTTTTTAAAAAAAATTCAAATATCATTCTAATTACCTTAAAATAGGAATTTATAAAACCATTTTACCAGTTTCTAATTAGTTATATGTTCGATTTACCAATAAATTTGTAGTTGAAATTTATTTACAATTATAGATGAATCTAACATTTTAGTTTACCTTTAATCATAAAAAATTAATATGAAGAGTTTATTTTATCCTTAAAAATCTATATAACTATCTTTTAAATATTATATCTATTCAATAGTGATAGAAGATGTTCTCACTATCTACGTTTATACCATTTTATACTATCAATAAAATCTCAACTGATTTGGTAGTGGCTACCATTTTCATATAACTATATCTCTATTTTTAACTAGAGTAAGTAGTATTATCCTCTAATATGTAGCATTATTATTTTTAATTAGTATAACCTTTTATCTCAATAGTAGATGGAGAAATCACTGTGATAGTATATTCAATTTCCATCATGTACCAAACTAGAAAATAACACATGTAACCAATCATGAAATGTAACCTAATTCCTATGAATCCAAAATAAACTATATATCCAAAGTATAATGTAATCCACATTAATAATCATGAATCATAGACAATATTTAAATATAAAAAATAAATCACATAGCCGAATTCATGAAAACATGGTAATTTATTTTCATTCTATGTCTCTGAGAATATTTTTTGATGCATGTCAATGAGATTAATTGTTAATACAATCCTATGGGAATAATTTTTTGTGTTATATTTATTTTATGGATTAAAATATCTGCTAATGATAATATTTTAAATTATATTAATAATGTCAATGTTTGAATTAAATATCCTGATAATTTTCTAATAATGAGTGTTATAATTCAAATTATAGGTAAATAGTCATATTTTATGGATTATAATTCTCTATATAAAGGTATCATCTGATTAGTGATTTAGATGTTAATTTTTATTCGTGGTCTTCATTGAATTAATTAAATGGTATTAATCATTAGAGATTTTTTATAAAATAATGTTCATGGTAAGCAATATAAGAAAAATTTATAAATGTTAATTTACACACAATTGAATTATTATGTAATTATTATTTTCATTAGATAAAGAACAAATAAACTTCAACATTTGAATTTCCATTACTAAGGTGTCATATATCATTATGATACATATTCTTACACATCCTTTTCATAGTTGTTCTCAAATTTATTATTTCCTTATTTGATAAAACAATTTTCCAAGTATTTTTAATATTATGAATTAGTTTATGATTTTACATATCAAGATAATGTATCATATAGGTTATTCTAGGAAACAAATAAAAGGTTTTAAGGTTGTGAATCTTAAAGAAAATCTTGGTTAAATTAGGATATAACTCGAAAATAAATGTTGTGAATTGGTTGTGAAACCAGGTATTATAAAATGTAGACTCTATAAACAGGTTCTAACACCATTAAAAATGAGACTCATTAGTGTATAATAATCTACTTTGCAAGTAGAGACGATTGATGTGTAGATTATGATCTTGGTGATCTAAAAAACATTTAATATAATTTTATCTTGTATTAATATCCAGTGCACTATATTCTAAATATTACACTTAAATATTTGTTCATACACTGAAAATATCATATGATATTTGTCCTAAAACCATGTGAATTACTATTTACAATTCTTCCCTACTATAGTCCATTTTTTCATTTATCTCAATCCTCAAATTGGTATCAGGTCATTTATTCCTCTAAAATGTTGGGTTTTAAATATATTTATCTTACTAACATGAAAACAATAGACCTAAAAATCTATCATATATATATTGTAGTTCTTTAAGATTGATGGTATTGAGGCCAATTACAGATGGATTCATCGAAATCCCCATTTTTTATGGAAGTGATTATTCATATCAGAAATATGAATAGAGAAACACTTAAAGTAGTTAATTGTGTAACATTGGAAATTTAGGGAGAAATCATATACATTATACTAAGATGATCCAGATACACTGGTAGAAAAAATTAGTCATAAATGTAATTTGAATTATAACGTAAAAAGTATTCAGTAAGGAGGTATAAGTAAAAGTTTGTATTGCACTATTTCAACTGGTAAGAAATACCACAATATGTGAAGAATAATAAAAGAGAATCACTATGGGATAAAAAATCGCTAGAGAACCATGATGGGAATGATATATATAGAGTATTATGATTTCAATGTGGGGGATGATGCATAAAAGAACTGTATTTTCTGTCAGTTTACAAGAATTAAATTTTTGTATAAGTGAACTTGGTGAAGAACTATAATGTAAAAAATCATATTTAAAGGGTACTAATGGCATTACCAACAATACATAATGAAAATAAAGTGGTTTTAGATAAAAGTCTGTATTTTATACACTATACATTAGATTAACTGATTATTTAATTACAATAGTATGAAGTAGAACTAAAAAATATTTTCAATGAGTATATATTAAAGAGGAAAGAGTTGGGTTTTAAATATATTAATAATAAATCCTATAACTCTTTTACATATTAGTTCCATGAAATTGAAAATGATATTGAACATTTTATTGAAATTTTTTTGATTTCTGAAAAATAAATGAGGCATGAGAAAATTCAAAATGAAGTATAAGATATGAAATATTAGTAATAATAATGATGATTCCATAATAACCAATTATAATTATAGGAATAAAGGCCACATTTAGGATAATTTTACCAAATTTATGCATAAAAAGTAAGGAAAATATAAAAGGTATATAACCTGAATTAATTACCATGTTTTCCATTTAGAATAAATGTAAATCCCTCAATAGCTTTTAAAACACACTATATTTGGTATGTTTACAATGCAAGCAAAAACTGATTTAATCAAAACACTATTTAGTTATTTTATGAACATAAATTAAAATTATATAAAATTTAGAGCATTTTTTAGTAAATTTATATGTTATATATCCAATAAAATATTTTTACATTCATCCAATATATTTTAAAGTAAAAAAATAAGAATAAAAACAATTATACACATAAATCCTATATTTTTATTAATGTACTTCTTTCAAATTTTAAGGTCGCACAAATTTTAACTATATTTTTTGGATGTTTTTTAAATTTAACATGACATGTAAAAAAATTTATTTTTGAAATCGAAACATGAAAATTATTTTAGGTAAGATTTTTTCCCTATGATGTTTCATTTTTTGATGAATTATGAATAATACTAAATTTTTATTCAACGCATCCTTTTCATCAAATTTATTTTTAAGGATAGATTTTATTATTTAATAGAACTAAATACTAATTAGATAAATTTTAGATATGTTTTTACAAATAAGGACATTTTAATCAATTTTACAATGATATTTTATATAAAAACATTACAAACATTCAAGCATTCTTACATTAAAACCCCACAATTTTGTCTCATGAAGGGGATTTATTTAAAATAAATTTCTACAACTTATGAAATTAGACTATTGAAAAATGGGTTAAAGTTTTAGAAGAATAGTAATATAAAATATCTAAAATGGTTGACTTTTTATTAAACAAAAATATAATTTAAAATAATTAAAATTAATTTCATCGATTAAGATGAAAATTTACATAACATGGGAATAACTGTAATCATAATCGACAAAATGGAATTTCCAACTGTAAAAAAGTCATTTGTTATTAAAATTTTGACCCTATTAAACTTTTTATCAATTATTTACCATAATTTGATCAAATTTACATGGGAATAGTGTGGGTGAAATTTCCTTTTCACTAATTTACAAGAATGTCACTCCTCCTTCACTATAAAAAGGTACTCACACATCCCACGTATTCACTCATATAAAGAACCTTTTCCTGACCAAACACTACTCAAATAATCTCTCATAATTTCTCCACTCATCTTAGAATACAAAATGTGGGAATACAGTGACCCGAGGTTGTATTTTTTTTATTAAGGAGAAGTATTTACCCGATTAAGTGGTATAATTTTCCAATAATCAATTTAATTTCATTTACATCACAATGCCTAAAATTATTTTCATATCATTATTATAATGTAACATATAAAATATAAAATATAATTATATATTTAATTTCATAGGGTTTTACGTACATATGTTAAAACTACCATCTATTGGGAAATGAATAAACCATTCGTGTGTATGACAGACTTCTACCTTGAAAAATAATGATTATTTTTTCTTCCATAACCACCACTCATTGATGGAATTATGATGTAAATACTATTTTATATGTTATATTTGTTATTATTAATTTATTTATACATAGTTTATTCTTATATAACACTAAATATTATGTGTTTTAATTTGTGGGGATATGATAACATCGTTTGTGAGCATGTGGATTACCGCTTCCTCAAAAGAATGTGATACATCTACTCCACACATAGAATGTATTATGGGATGGTTTTAATAATATAATGTGACATATATGATATAAATATTATATTGGAGTGATAATATATATATATATATATATATATCTTACTTTTAAAATATGATAATGAAATGGGAGTATCAACTATGTGAACGTATGGTCTTTCATCTCCATGAACAGTTCATTTCATTTATTATCTCTAAATACAATGGATTATTTTAAATACATATATCCTTGATATATAAGATATTTACACCATGTTACATATTATTTATATGATTAAATCATGATTTAATTAATAGGATCAATAAATAAAAATTCAAAACATACACGAAAAATATAACAATTAATGCTTCAAATTGGGAAAATAATGAATGATTGTAAACAAATAGGTAATAAGACACTATAATAAGATAATATAAGATATTTTTATTTTTATTATGGTTATGGTATAATTTAAAAACATTATTAAAATATTTATATTGGTTGTTAATGGATATTCACACAAATGGAAATGCAGGGTAATGGGTTTCATCTCAATTTACATTGCATTGAGACTTATTTGTTTTTATTCACCAATTCAAATTAATATGGTGTATATACATATATTTTGTATTTAAATATCATTATTCTATCATGATTCATTTAATTTGAGGTTTCACTTTTAAATTTTTCAAACATGGGGTTTAGATTGAAAATTACCAAATGGTAAATGTTATCTTGGAAATCTCCCTTTTTTTATTTTTAACATTCTCATGAAATAGTCACATTTATTTTTGCCTTTTAAATATTAAAATTTTAGGGTTATGGATAGAACTATTTCCTTAACCATATAAAATTTTTTCATACAGTTTTTACTTTGATAGATATTTTACTTTTTTAGGAAATATTGATAAATGTGTATTCATTATTTAATACATATATTTTATCAGGAATAATGTTGATTAATTTAAAAATTTATTTGATATGAGGAATGATTTGGATAGGTAGTTACATGTGGATACCTGAATTAATATATCCCCTAGATCTGTTGATAGGTTCATTTGAGATATTTATGTTGGGAATATTAAATAGGTTTCGACCCATAGATTTAAATAGTCTTGTGAAAGGTCTTAATAGTATACATTTTCATGTACGACAAACATGAAGCCCAATAAAAAATAATTTGCTTCATTTATTTTTTTCACTTATTGTTGTTATTATCGATGATATATTATATGATAAAATCTATGGATTCATTTGATTATTAGTTTATTGACTAAATAGCATGTGATTCAGTTATTTACCTTTCCATATTGATTATTCCATATCTAATTTTTTGATTGGAATGAGTTCTCAGTTATTTACCTTTCAATTTTAATTTATTCTCATTTATGCATTATTTTTTACACTTTTCATACACTAACATAGAATTTTATCTCTCCCTTAATATGTTTTTCCCCATGTTATAATGATAAATCCTTTAAATGAGATTCAAGGATACTGATAATATATTTTTATTATGAATTACTTCATTTCCAAATGTAATATGGCTATCATGTATATAATATTGTTTTAAAAAACTAATAAAATTTATGTCCCATGGTATTTAAATAATGTATCTATTCCAATGTAAAAATTAATTCACAGAAATTGGGCTTTGAGGGTTAGGGCATTATAGTTGATATGAGATCAGGTTTAGGAGCAACTTTGGAAACTAGATTTAGAAAAAATATATTATGAAAAATAACCCTATTATAGAATTTGAGGAAAATTATTGAAAAAATACTAGACTTTTAGGATGGTATAGATTATATTGGTCTTCTAATTAATACATCCATGCCTGGATACTACTAGTGGATGTGGTTCAGGTAAATATGTACCAAGGGATAATAATGTCGACCAGGTGTATCTGGCCTTACTTAAGTATAACTTGGTACATGACAATGATTCTTATTGTGCAATCTGTATTACACTACTAATGTATTCTCTTAAGATAATTCACATTTTCTGTACAAAGAATTAACATGGATTTAAAATTCATGATGTCTTATTAAAAACTATATATTATGATTCTAATATTTATATTAAAAATATTTATGTCATATTCAATAGCATATTTATTATTAAAAATTATATTCTTATGAGATAATATGGTATATTCCCTTGTTATGGAATGACGCCTGGAAGGAATAATTCTATCAATACTCATGAAAAATGTAGAGATAGAAATGTTGATGAAGCCAATATAGATGGTAATAAAAAAGTGAAAATTATTGAAATATTAAGTAAACATAATCATGTTACGAAACATATCTCTACCCAAATAGATAATAGTATTCTATAGAGGGAATCTCATATTATATATGGATTTATGTGATAGTGGCCCCCAAAATGTTTTGGGACTACTGATCCAATTGTATTTACGAAATTGATTGAGTCTCTAGAAAATATTTTTATTACATTGGGATGAATTGAAATAAAATATGTTACAATTTTGGTCTGTTGTGTTAATGAATATTTTGATAAATGGTGGTCCTTGGACTAGAATATTGGGGAAGAGGAATAAATAAAACTCATGGAATAGAGAACATTTAATGCTAAATTATTTGATAATTTCTTCCCTCATGATAAACAAATTGAGATTTATTAAATGTTCATTATCTTAAATAAAAAGGAAGAAGAGTGATCTATAGATTATGAAGCTACAATTATAAGAGTATTTAGGTCTTCTACAGAGTACATATGAAACATGAAGTGCAATATTGATCCCATTGTGATGGGATTAAGAAAAATCTTTGAAAGGGATAGGTCACAAAAAAATATATCATATGATGAAATGGTTTTATGTTTCATGAAGACTGAGAAGGAATATTCAGGAATCAATATATCATAGGGAAACCAAGAAAACAATAGGCCATATTAACACCATTAAAAAGGGAATCCATCAACTAAGAAGATGAAGTTTGATAATTTTCCATCTTGTGAAAAATGTGAAAAACCCCACTATGTGAAATGTTTGAAGGGAATAGGAGTATGATATATGTGAATATATTGGGGTCACAATATTTTTGAATGTATTGGAAAGATAGAAATAAATTATCTTCAATTATAATTTTGTAAAGATACATGACACTATACATGAAAAAACCCAAATCATTATGGGTATTTACCCTAGAAAAGGCTGAGGGGAGATGGCCCAGCGTATGGAATCACTTTAGCGAAGGAAAAAGTATGAAATAAAAAGTGTAAGGTACAATAATCCTATCTTAAAACTTATCCAATTAATTAGTTAAATTTCTATCATTGTACCATTTTACATTTACCGAATTACCCAAGAAAATTAGACATTAAACTTTTGATTTAATAACAGAGTTTTCAGTGGAAAATTCTAAGGGATGTCTCATTGAAATAAAGATGTATCGGGATTTCCCAAAGATGAGTAATCAAGGTGACATGGTCACACCTAAAGTGCTAGAATAAACTTCAAGAGAATCATATAATCCAAAAAAGATAAACTATATATTTCCACTATCTATAGACATTAATCAAAACCAAAACGGTTAGTACAAGATCAGATAACCCCTAGAAGGATAATTCATTATAAAAATAAATACTAATCTTAATCCAAAAAACTCAAAAACAAATACCACAAAGTTCAAAAAATACATTTAAAAAATTAATATTCCATATATTTTATCAAAAATAATAATCAAAACTAAAAATTTAAAACAAAAAATCAGAATAATTTGATCATTTAGTCTTCCATGATAAATCATCACATGTATCTCCAAATTACATAGACTGCTATAAAAGTATCATACTTATGTGTAATTAGCCTAATCATATGTTCTTTATGATAGGTTAATCATTTCCATAAATAACCCAAGTCTCCAATGACAAAAAAAATCGATTCTTCCAAAATTAAAATTTGACCATACTCTTCAAATAAATCCCATAGTATTATATTTTCCATAGGCATATAGTGTTCCCAATAGGGAAAACATCTTCCAAAATAACATTTATCACTTAATAAACAAATCATTTTCCTATACTAAGGATATCCATTTGGTAAAACATAAATTCCCAAATAAAATTATTCTTGATCCATAAAATCATTTAACTAAAATGAATAATTCATACTAATTTGGGACTTCAAGAAGTCTAGTGGTAGGTGATAAATCCTAGTATCACTTTTTTTGTGGGTTCTATTCTCGCATCTTTGTCATACATGATAGTTTGACACCCTTCCTATGGGGTGTCCTTTTTCAAAAACTATATAATTCTTATAACTTTCCCATCATAATTTAACAGCATCTTTATCTCATGGCTTTCAAAATGTAATAACCTAAAATTTCCCCCAAATTTAAGGATCATATAAACCATAATGGTTCTTTATAAAAATATACATTAAAAAAATATATTTCTTTCTAAATTAACATTTTGTACATAAATAAAATAACGGTTACACATACTATAATTCATCCTATGTAATACAATCCATAATACATTTTATCATATCATCATCAGTAGATTTAAAATAACTCGTAAATTCATAAAATTTCAAAATCTTAATCTTCAATAATTCTCCATGATCTTATATCCTTGATTTTTGTCTTATTATTTAATACTTCCTTCCTAAAAAAATCATGAATAATTTCCTGAGATTCAATAATGTAAAAACATGAGCTAAGAAATAATCCATACATTTGATATGTTATTTTCAGTTTCGTAATCGTCAATTTGGATGATATTAGGTATTGGTAAACATTTATATATATTTTTCTACTGATCCCATTCCCAAACCTTCTTCATATGACATTTATTTTCATAATGACCATAGAAACGACATTTAAAACATTCAATTTTTCCCTCTAAAATAAGTTATTTCCTTTCATGGAGTCAAATGAACACTTCCTTTTTTCATGACAAGTTATTAAATAATAAACTTCATTTTCAAATCTATAACATATTATGATCCATTTGATGCATTTTCCTTCGTGTTTCTTTCCAAATCCTTGACACATAATTTTTTTAATATACGTACCATTATTTTTATTAACTGAACATCAATATGGATTTGTTTCTCGCATATACGATGCACTACAAAAATCACCAAGGATCAAGTGGTCAATCATGACAACAGATAATTGTTTTATAAAAACCACAAGGGTTCTCATTGCTTCTCTAATTTAATTATGTTTCTTTTTCAGAAAACCCCCATATATTTCTTCACATCCATTGTTTCATTGGTGCATGATTGATCCATTAATTTACTAAACCAAATTGGTTAGTGTATGAATATCAGATAAATCCTCATTTACTATATTATAGTGAGGGTACAAACTATTATATACAAATTAATGATATATTAAACTCATTATATTTATCTAAAATAACAATGAATCTTTTTAATATGCTAACCATTATGGTTATGTCACATATTCTTAAATAATACCCTAACCTCTAATGTTATCCAAAACAACCTTTAATACCAACTGTATGGCCCAATACTTAAACATTACATAATCTTTATTTAATTTAATAATTAACTTTGTGGGTGTTTTCAGTTTTATTATTTTAGAGAATTAGGCCATTACTATTACGTTACATTTCAAAAATTAAAAATTAGACACTTTTAAATTAACCAATTTCTCAAAAACAATTATACTCATTAAAAAAATCCTGTCGTTCTTGATAAAATATTTTTGAATTCATCCTTTATTTTACCCTTCCTTGTACCTAATGAAAAACATTTTAAAAACATGGGTTGAGCTTAAAAACCTCCATAAGAGATATAAAAAAAGGAATGAATCATTATACATTCAATTTATACAAATAAATGAATACATAATTTTCACTCATAATACATAATACCATTAACATACCTCATAAAATCATAAGATTTATGAATAAAACATAGAAATCATAAATCAGAATGGTAACTTGTGGAATCCAAAACATACATACACTGTAGCTTTCACAACTACATAGGGAGTTACAGTTGGAATATCCATAATTGCAGATTCCATAAATATCTTAGGAGAAACATTAATGTTTACCAATTTCATGTTAACCAATGCATTAGTGAGCTATCTATAGCTCACCATCCCTAGGATTATTACATAACCACCAAAATTTTGTTTATCACGCAACCACCTGTAAAATGGTCATGTACAATTACATAATAATTATAAATAAAAGATTCAAATAATCATCATTTCAATGATCAATCAAAATAAATCAATTCAATATATTTAAATATTTAATCCATTTCCAAAGCTCTTTTAAACATTTAATAATGTGATTTTTGAATCAAAGTCAACCCATACAAAAATGAATACTTTTAAATAAATTTGAGAGTTATAAATTTAAAACATATATGTACATATAAATAAATCCTTAATTTTTTTTGAAAACATGGATATTAATGATAAAGATCTATAAGAATAAATATTTAAAGCATTTAAAATGATATTTTAATTAATGAGTCTTGTAACACTTGAGAAACACTTGGATAAAACAAATTGAAGAATAACATCAAAAAAACCATTAAAATCATGAGAATATATAAATTCATGATATAAATTGTCTAAATTGTTGTATATACACCTTATAGTTTATTAAAGGTGCACATTATCAAGAAATTACTCAATAAAAAGATATTAAGATGTAGTCCCTTACGAAGATTGTATCAATAGATTAAAGATAGATAATTGAAATAATTATGTGTGACAAATATAAATACACCCAATATAAGTTGATGTTAATTTTAAAACAATCAGAGTACATTCACAAATATTCTTTGAAAAATAAAACCAAGGACGTGGATATTTAACTCAATGAATGGTGAATGATTCTGATTTTTATTACAAGGTTCATATAAATGACGTAAGAATTTTCAATGGATTGATTATGTGTAAGAAAATTATATCCACACAAAGGGAAGAGTAAATTACAACATAAATAAATAATTAGTTATTACATAGATAATATTTGAATAATATAATCATTAAAGTTTGTGTAAAACCCGAAGAGTGGAAATTGAGTTTAGAAATTCCTTTATAAAAATTTTGTGGCCAAACAGCATCACATAAAAATTCAGAAAATGAGATGATTGGAGAGAAAATGGTCCCCAATCACATGGACATAAAATATATATAAAAAATATATAGAAGAACATATCCCAAAATTATAATATTTAAATAAAAGGAATATCATAAAATAAGTCTATGACTGAAAGAGGAGGGAGAAAGGTTCCCTTACCTTGATTCTGACTTATCTCATTATTTATTTATATTAAAGAATAATAAACATAGGTTAATTTATAATTGATTCAGATCCCATTTAAAATTTTATTATTAATTTCATATTTCTTATCATATTGGTATAAAAATTAAATATTTATTTAAGTTCATATCCGACATTTTGTTGATATTCGGTACTTGAGTCAAAAATGCACTTTATATAATTAAAAATTGTCCATATGGTCGAAAGCAAATTATATACATAATAATATTCATAATTTAAATATTATATAAATCTAGTATACATATGTAATTATAATATTTCTGATCATTTGGATATAATAAATGAAATTCAACATTAATGGAGATGGTAGTTCGTGCGTACTTATTAACACTACTTCCATTTATTTGTCATAACAATGAAATAAAAACTAAATTATAAATAGTGGTGTTATAATTCCAGTATAATATATATCTTTATATATATTACATATGATCATTAATTCAATCCTTTATATGTTCAATGTATGGCATGAACGAGTCATATCACTTTTGGGAAGGTACTCAACCCTTCCTCAAATAAAATTATAGTATTTACACATTATGAAAAGCATAAATGTATAGTGTAAATAAAAAATAAAGAACCATAAATAAAATATAAATATATTATATATCATATATAAATATAGTTCCACCATAATGGTCACCATGACAGGAGTTAGGGTAAAATTTGAACAATCATTATTTCATGAGGCATTAGTTCAAAGTCCCCAAAAACAATATATTCATATCCATTAAATGGAGGTGTGTATAAGTGTAGTTATAATAATTCCCTTAAAAAAATCCTAGTATATTTAGGATACTGGAGTTTTTTTAATCAAATAATAATTATATAAAAAAAAGTGAATAAGTAAAATAATGGAATGGAACATTAGAGAAGACGTTTCCTCTAAAAACATGTAACGCCATTGATTTGAGACAAAAGGCATTATTTAATTGCCTTTTGACCAAATTAAGTCCTGTATGAAATTGTTTTGAATGTTGGGATCTTATTTGGTAAGAATTTGGATGATCTAAGGGTCTCGAGAGGTGTTACTTATGTGGGTATAGGTGGTGGATTTTTTTAAGAGGGAGGATGGGCACTTTAGGACGACATTGAAATAATATTTTATTATAAATTTTGTTTCAATTTCAAATGTCACAAACTCATTTATTTCAAATATATTAGGATTTTGGATTTATAGCCACTAAACCAGTTTGTTTTACACAAATTTAGGTCAGAAAATTAGCCTTATCTTTTTTCTTTATCCATTATTTAAAAACATTAACTCTTACCATCTCTTATTTCATTTTCATAATATATGGAATCTATATTTACAATAAAATGTAAATAGAACCATAAGTGGATAATTGATGACATTTTTAATATTATATAAGTTAGTTGGACTGATATTATATTTTAAGGACTATTATATCATCTATAAAAATAGTATTTGTTTTAAAAAATCCGTTATGTAAATTTTTGACTCTATTAAGTAAATGGTGTTTGTTAAAGTCATAAAATCATGGTTATATATATCCAAATACATTAAAACAAATATAATATGCTGATATCCATCATAAAATTCATCGATGGAATTAAAATAAACAAATTACATTTATTTATCATTTATAATATTATTTATTTTAATTCTTTCTTAATGAAGTAATCACTACATCATCATTATGTCATAATTAAATTTATATATATAATGTCTAAATATTATAAATAAATATAATAATTCTTGAAATATTAATAGATTTATAATGATTATTTATAGTAAAATATATTAGTTATATAACCCCATATAAAAAAGTGATTTACTAAATGGTACATGTTTATGTTATATTTCTCTTTACAATAAATTAATTATTATAAAATATCATTTTCACAACCATGTTGATCCATGGGCTCCCAAAGTAGACCCAAAGTTTCTCACGGTCATACATATCTCAAACAATAGGATTAGAACATGTGTTAGGGTTGTTTAATATTAAAATATTATTATTTTTACCCTTATTTACCCGATTTACCCTTTAACCATGGTAAAAAAAATCACTAATGTTACTATTCATATATCCAAAAATATATGGTAAATATTTACACATTTTGGGAATTTTGATTCCAAATATGGAATCCATTTTTTGAAATTCAAAATATCGGGGTCATAGTAATTAATTTAAAACTAATTCCCATTGTCAAAGCCAATAAGTGGGTTTTAAAGAAGTAATAACTATCAAAAGTTTTACTTGTGTTTATGTCCAAATTAAAGTGAAATTAAATCTAATGGAATTTTTTTTATTAAATGATAAAAATATTAACCTATTACACCTTACACGCAATTAAATATATAATCTAACTATATAAATAAATTAGATAAAATTGCAGTTTTGACTTAAAATGTGGTATTTTTCAATATTCATTAAAAATTAACTTAATAAGAAAATTATAACACATTTATCCAAAGTAAATTTTTATTATCCTCTTTTAAAGAAGAATTTTTTTTTGTAATATAAACATATAAATTTGAAAAGAAACAAGATTTAAAGAATATTGTCCATCAAAAAGTTATAAAATAACCTTTTAAAAAAATATTAGACTATTTCATGCATAAAATCAGATTCACACTTTTTTTAAACCACTATAATTTTTTAGATAAATGCAAATATGTTTTAATAAACATTTATAAAAAAACTATAGTAATTTCTATTGATTTTCTCATATACAATGACTATGGGTTAACAACAAATTAAAAGATTATTATTATATTATTATTTTTCAGTATAACTCAAATTTATGTGCTATGTAAGAAATCAAGGAATCATGTTGTTGTGTGCTGAGTACTCCATTAGAAAAAACATATCTCTTACTGTAAAATAAAAATATCTTATTCATAAATATGAATTGAAATTATAAAAAATTCTTCTATAAATACCACGTTCTTTACAAGTATCTTACCTTATATTTGCCATTTTGGTTTTGGTTAATGTATATAGATATATGGAATATATTTTTATCACTTTTGGGATTCTTTGATCCACTATAAGTTTATTTTAGTGATTTGTGTAAGAAAAATTCATCTTGATTACTCATAGTTTTTAGAAAAAAATGAGTTTGATGTTTAAATTGATTAAATAATTTAATTATTCTTATCCATAAAGTATATTTATTCATGGTACTTGTTCAAATAGTTATGTAAATCAAAAAATATAACAAAATTAATCATGAAATAATAAATTTAATCCTATTACCTTCATTTATATTGAATCAATGGTCCTTCTCACATTCTTTTGTTTTATGCCTTTGTGGTCATTAACATTCTCAGTATCATTCACTTTCTTTTGATCAATAATATCTTTCACTATCCAATATTTTTTTAACAATTTTTTCCTACATGTACATGTTTACAACCCCCATTAATGTTCTGTAATTTTGAAACCTATTTATTCTTTATTCAGTATGAAATTCATAATTCTCTTTCCCTCTTTTCATGAGGATGTTTTATTAACCAATTTTATGATGTGAGATTTGAACAACAGTATTTTAAAATTTAAGACCCTAAATTATTAAGATATATATTTTATGAGGAAGAAATTAATAATGGTTTTGGGGGTAATGTAATTTACTATGATTTAAAAGAATTCCATGAACAATAGTATATGCAACATGCACCATCAACCTTAAATGTACAATGAAATATTATTATTTAAATGATATAGTTATAAGAAACAAGTTAAATTTTTGGTAATGAATATGATTAACATCATCATGAAAAATCTATATAATAGTAATATTTAATAAAAATATATTGATTAATTATATGTAAATAAAAACTGAAAATTTTTGTAGATTCATTTTAAGCTTCAAATTTTTTTTCATCATTAATGGGTTTTATTTCTATATAGGGATGAATGTTATAATTAATTTTTTGTAATTTTATAAAATATATTTGAAAAAAATTATATAATTATATAATTTATCTATTTATAAATATCGTAGGCTCATGTGTTCAAAATTTTCTGAAATTGTTTACTTTTCAATGAATAGTGATAAATACAATTTATTATTGAAAATGTTATGTTATTTTAAAGTACATACAAAGTCTCATTATATTTTGTAATAGTTATTAAATTTAATTAGTTATTTTATATAAAAAATAATTATATAAAATTTTATTATAATCAAAATTATACTTGAATTTTTTAAATAATATATTTCATACATAGAAAGGCATTTTTCTAGAAAACCACTTTTTCATCACATTTTTTCAGATTTAATTTCATAGAAATTATAAAAATTATGGGATTTAAAGTTGATAAAATATATTTTTATTTGTAATTATAATAATTAATATTATGTAATAAGGTAAATATAAATTTATTTCATATGAATAGAAACCAAAATAAATTTTATTTGCCACTATAATGGACAATTGAGTTAATTTGGTTTAAAACTAATATGATAAGTTTCTAAATTCATTAAAAAATACTTAATTTAATAATATGATTTTCCATTTCTATATTTTTCTAATTTAAAAGATCTAACCATTTTCCTTTTATATTTGATTTTGAACATTAAAATATCTTAAATAAAGGATAATGTCCAAAGAGTCACTCTATTGCCTTTAAATTTATATATTTTCTTTTGCTAAAATGGATACAAAAATTATGACTGATATTAAATTTCTATTTAAAATATAAATTATTTTTTATCATGGTAATTTTTCATGAATTTTTATTAATGAAATGATTACCTTAAATTCCTATATAATGTTGACACAGTGTTCATGAAAGTGGTTGAAAATTACCGTAAATGATTTTAAAAACTCTAATAGAGATGTTGTATGGGTGATTTATAGTTATCCACGAATTTTATATAGAAATATAACTTATTAAGAGAAATTTAAATGGGTTATATTCCAAATTCATCAATATATTCTTGTCATCAAAGTAAAACTAAATGAATAGTTTATAAAAAATACATTACTAATATTTTTTGTTAAATAATATATTATTAAATTATTTTATAATAATAAAAATATATAAAGTGTAAAATAACGAGGTTAAATTATATATTATTTCATTCATTTTCCATTTATGACCCAATTTTCATTTTATAATAAAAATTATAATCCTTTAATATTTAAAAAAACATTACAATGGTTGAGGTTAAAATTAGTTAACTAAGAGGTGAGGCTAAAAGATAATGTTTTTATAATATCTAAACCAATATAAATTTTATTTGATATTTATATTATAATTATATATCCTTTATCGTTGAATAAATGTCATTTTGAAGGATTTTTTGTTGAGTTTGATAAATATTATATTATAATATTTCATTAATTTTCAAAAGTTCCCCTTTCCAAAATTATAAAAAAATATCCATGATATAATTTATTTACAAAAAATAGAGCCATTTTACTTATAAAAATCCTGAAAAATTATATTATTAACTTTTATATACATGAATTAGATCTTCTGGTCTTCTTAAAAAAACCAATAAAATGGGTCCATGAAAATGGATCTTAAGGAGGTCAAGCGAAGAAGAAGTGATTGTCCAACCAAACATCTTTCAAATTTTTTCTTTTTCTACATTATTAATATATTACCAAAACATGGTTATATAATAATATAATTATATCTTTTATACATAAATGATATTATTACTATTGTAAAACCATTTATATATTCTTTTCCATTCTGTGGGGAATGAAAACATCATTCGTGCATACATGTGGACTGCCACCACTACAGATCAACGTGTATTGTTTTCCATCATCGTTACTCATAGATGTTTGTAATAAAGGATATAATGAATTTATATATTAAATTAATGGAATAATTTTATTTTTTTAATGATAATATATCTTCTATTTTCTACCATTCCATCCATTGAAAAACAATAATGTCATTCCTGCTTACGTGTTGATTACAACATCTATGAAGAGATGTGATTAATTTTTCAAAACCACATAACATTTATTTTATAATTAAGTTCATATAAATTAATAATATTATATTTATGATTTAATAATCATTATTTAATGATAAAATATTATTTCACATCTTTTAATAATTTTTGTTGAAAATTAGAAATGTTACTCATGTGTAAATACGACTTCCCATCTCAAGTATTGTAATGTAGTCCATTATTCATAATCATGATTCATGGTTGGTTTTAAAATCATAATTAATTTATAAAAATTATAATTTTTTTTATTTTAGTTATTCTTTATATGATTAAAAATTATTTCGTTTACTATAGTCAAATTACCAAAGACATTTTGGACATATGATCAGAATATTATCAAAACAACTGACATGAAATCAATTGATTATGTTATTGTATATGACGTGGTAATAAATGAAAATTCATCAATAAAATTGGGAAAATATTTTTAATAATGTAAATATTTAACAGAAGTTTCATATTCAGTAATATAAAAACCTACGTGGTGAGTTGGATTAGGGGTGAGGGGCACTTTACATTAAAAAATTATTTTTAGATTTTATAAATGAATATTTTCTAAATACATTTCTCCAATTTCTTTATTATTATGATTATTTTATGGATTTATTTTTGTTGATAAAAAAAAATAAAAATAAAAATATATTTATCAATTTAATTTATTTCAATGGTTTTTTAATGGACTCTTTTAACAAGATGTTTTGACTTTCTTTTCAAAAGGTAGATGGAATTTTTTGTCTTAGAATATATGGTATCAAAGGATTATCCCACTACTAAAACCATTATTTTATGTTTTTATTCTTTTATAATCATCCATTTTTATCCAAATAAATAAACTCCTCCCAATTTTTATTAGTTTTTATTTATGTGAAATAAAATTTTAATGGAATGTGATATATAAATCTCCTAAGATGTTTTTCTTATGAGTTAAAATGTATATTTTTATGATTTTTATGGTGGAAAGGCAGGATTTTATGTGATTAATTTATGTTATGGTCCTTTTTCATTATTTATAATTATATTTTTTCCTAATATATCTCATGATGTTGGGTAATCAATATATAGCTCCGGATGACAGGTAAGCCTGATATAACACATGATGATTGCTGAGCATGATATATCTCTCCAATTAATTGGGTGATGATTACATTCTCTAAAGAAATATATTCAATGTTTAAAATATTGATTATTGCGATTTTAAAGGATACATTAAGGGTTATATAAAGATGGTTTCCCAGGGAACCAACCTAAATTTTTTGGATTTCTAAAAAAAATTCTTGTAAATAATTTGATTTCAAAAGGTAAACTAATGATATTTTGTCCTAAATGAATGATTATTCTCTTTTAGAGTAAAAAGAAAATTTTTGTAGGAAAAATATTTTCATAATTATAATCATATTTTATTAATAAACCCTCAGGAATATGAATTCCCCATTATGTTTTCTAATAAATTGTTTTATGAAAAATATTGAACATTAAATATGTTTTCCCATGTATGTAAATGATTATTTTAGCTCAATGTTTAGTATGTTATAGAAAAAATCTCTTATATGAACTCATGGATTTAAAATGGAATAACCAGTTTGTATCTTTATTTTTATATTTCTTTTACTGATATTTTCCTAATCATCAGATATTTTTAATTGTTTTTCAAAAGGTCTAAGGATAAATAAGAAAAAACTAGAAGTCATGGTCAAAATCATAGTAATGTTTCATGAAAGAAAAACGTGTTTCATTTTAAAATTCTTTTATTTTGGGAAATATAGATTCTAGAGTAATGAAACCAAATTTTAATATATGGTTTTGTTATGTTATATTTATAACTTCATTATCTAAAACTATAAACCTAAAAATATCTATTTGATTGAAAAAAATGAACTCTTACATAAAAATAATAATATGTATGGAATATGGACCAAGTCATTATTTTTTAGAAGTACTAGGAAATTAGATACATATATGAACATTAAATATTATTTAAAACATAAAAAATAGAAATTTAATTCATGATAAATTTATTATTTCGATATAATATTCCATACATCATAGTTATTAATCTTCATGGTTACCCAAGGAAATGAGAAACAATATAAATGGGTGAGATCAGATTCTCTCTGATCGATAGAATAAAATAGAAGCAATCATATCACAAGTATTGAATAGATTCTAAATTTTTCATGAATACATTTGACATATATTGAGTTTTTAATGTAATGTAATTGATGCACTTGATTTTTTTATAAATTTTCATATATATAATTGAAAATAAAAACTTTTTTTCAGAAAATATCTGTTGTTCCATGAACATATTCATTGATTTTGGTGAATCTGTTTACTTTCAAGATCTTTCAGGATAAAATACAGAAATCAAGGGAAGTTTGTGAAAATTTTGAAACTACACACCGTGTACATTTATACACGTCATGTACATCCAGACAGGGACACTGAACGAAGGAGGGAGTTCACACCCTTGTCATCAGATAGAAGCTACATGCCGTGTGAGGTGGTGTTACACGCCGTGTACTACATTCTAGAAGCGGTTGTTTTCGAGAAGGGTCTACACGCCCATGTGGTCGTTGAAGGAGACACATCGTGTTCCATTTCTACACATCGTGTCCGATAATCTATAAATAGTTGGATGCCAAATATTGACACTACACGCTGTGTATGGCGGTGCTACACGCAGTGTACACTCAACCAATAGGTGCTGCCGTGTTCAAAATTCAAAGATGGCATGTTTGGATGCCTACTAGTGGAGAAATTGGTTCCAAAGAGCGTTGAATAAACTACATGGTGTGTACTTTCTATACACGCTGTGTACATTATGTTTCTATACAAAAAGGCCATGGCCTTCAGATTTGGGTGCTCAAAACCATTGGAAGGGATAAAAGCTCTAATACTACCATTCCCAAAGCCTCTGAGGTGTCGTTATTCCTCCATTCCGGCTTCCGACACCTTACCTCAACACCTAGATGATGAATATGTCAGGAATCACGTGTTTCATTTCTCTCATGCGTTCTATGTGTAACTAAACCCCTCGTGTTGGGGCTGTGGAAGAAAGGATCGCAATTTGTGTGTTGTTTTATATAGTTGTGTTTTCCCGTTGTAATTCTTCTTACTCTTCTTAATTCACTATCAAATATAACTGAGAATTTTGAGCCGGACCAAGTGAAAAATCCCTAGTGATACAAAAGATAAGTAACAGTGAAAACATCCATGACCCTTGGAAAGATATCACCGATTCAAATAATGGACTGAACTTAATAAATAATTAAGAACACTGACTACCAGACCAAGGAGTAAAATTATCTAATTCCAAACAAGAGTAAGAAGACCAAGGAAATCTTGTAAAAAACGAAATCCAGAATGATTGAATTATTATGATCAACACAACCATTTAAACAATCTGTATAAGAACTCTTTAATCACCACAGCCCTGACATGTCTTTTCTTCCCATTTTAAACTCATTAAATTCACTCGCTGTTTTCTTTAAAAATGTTAATCATTTCTTCAAAGTAATACAATATAGTTTTAATCTAAAACCAAAATCAAACCACTAAACCATATATTCCGCATACCTCACCTAATTATGTATTGACTCATTTGAATTAATGCATGCCATAGTTCCTTATGGATCTACCCTGAACTTATTCTATACTAATGTTTTATGAACGTGTAATTAATTTTGGACGCATATAACTTCATCTATAATGACAAGCGAGACCAAATTTTGGTACTGTTTCCAGGGAACTCTTTGGTTTTAGATATAATCTTTAAATTGTGTTAATAATTGATTTAAGTGAAAATAAAAATCAAATATTTTCAAAAATATCTGTTCTAATCCCATTTCAAGTTTTCTCTTTTACTTTTCCCTTGTTACGCCTGGTATTTGTGTTGTGATTGTGAAAAAGTTTAAAGTGCATGAATAGACACCCAACAGGGCCTATGAGTGTCGATTCATCGGAACTACTTCAGCTTGACACGAAGATCGAACATACCCTTCTTCGTCGTTGGCGTGCACTAAAAAAACTCATAACCAATAATCCTCTACCATGGCGAACATGGAAGAGGGAGCACCAGCCGTGGATGCTACGGCTGAGTAGTAGTATGAGGATCAACAGCCTCCCGCTGCTGGTCCAACGGCCGCTGCAGCAACCTCCTCCGGCGTACGACCAACTACAACAACTGCAAAAACTCTTCCAACGACCCTATTTCTCCCCTAAAGAGCACAATTATCTACAACCTCCACCCCCACAATAACCACCTCCATGACATACTCTTATAGAGTACGGACTTCCTTCAATCCACGGAGCTGATGCTGGCATCATTCATCCTCCGTTCCAGGCCCAACACTTTGAGATCGATCCTGCAATCTTGTAGCTGATCCAGAACACCGTCTAATTCAGAGGCCTACCTAGTGAAGACCCGAACGCCCATCTCTCCAACTTTCTAGAGATCTGCGACACATTTCATTGCCATGGCGTGTCTGAGGATGCAATCCGTCTTCACCTATTTCCATTTTCTCTACGGTACAAGCTGAAAGACTGGATCAAGTGGCTTCCACAACGTTTTATCCTCACCTGGGAGGAGCATTCCCAGGAATTCCTGTCCAAATACTTCCCACCATCGAAGACGGTGACGCTACGGAATGAGATCCATAACTTCCAGTAGCATGACTCTAAGACATTGTATGAATCCTGAGAACGGTTCAAAGAAATGTTTCGAAAATTCCTCCACCACATACTTCTACTCTGGATGTAAGTCCAAACCTTATATGGAGGACTTACAACAAATATCATGTCTGTGGTGCATGCTGCTGCTGGAGGTACAGTGATGCGGAAATCCCCCAAAGAGCTATTTGAACTACTGGATGACATGTTAGCCAATAGCTTCCAGTGGAACTCCGAGCGGGGGACTCAAAATAAAGGTATGCAGAATATTGATGCTACCACTATGTTTGCTGCTCAGTTGGACATTGTATCCGAGAAAATAGATGCATTGAATTTCAAAGAAGCTTCTCAAGTTCATGCGGGGAACCATCCAGCATGCGGCGACTGTGGTGATAACCACATCATGGGAGAATGCCCGGGTTCGACTGGAGTCCCTTCGATGAGCGAGGTGAGTTATGTTGCCAAAAATCGTGGGCCCAACCAGTACTAGAAGTACCAGGATCCGTCATGGGGAGATAATCAGAACCAAGGCTGGGAAAAAATGCAGCAAAACCCTCCACCCCAGCGACCGCCCGACTATAACATGCCTCAGAACCAAAATCTGTTTCCAAGACAGTAGTTCCAGAAAAGATCCTATCAGTATCAAGGGTATGAAAACACCCTCCCATAGCTTCCATGGCAGCAACCTCCTCCACCGGCTCAACAACCACCTCAGCAGGAGAAAACCTCAAAGATAGGGGATCTGATGACTATTTTCATATCTACTGGTGAGACTCGGCTCCAAAATTAGGAAGCATCGATTTGAGGCTTGGAGAATCAGATTGGCCAGCTGGAAAATCAACACTCAGGAAGGAAGCACGGTACACTACCAGGAAACACAGAGATGAACCCGAGAGAGGAGGCCCATACTGTCATGCTCTGTAGTGGAAAAGAGCTGTAATGGAACCAACCATCACAGCTAGGTGCACCCAAACCCCCTAATGATGAATAACGTACCAGCACCGACCCCTTCTCATACAATGGCAGACAGAAAGAGGATTTGATAAATAAAGAAAAGGAGGTTGTCCAACCATTCAAGCATGCATTACATTTTTTAAAAAGATTGAAGCAGAGAAAGCTGGACCACTAGTTCAGAAAATTAATGGACGTATTCAAGAAGCTAAATATCAAAATTCCATTTATAGAGGCCCTAACTCAGATGCCCACCTATGAAAAATTCATGAAGGAAATCTTATCGAATAAGAGGAACATGTAATATTTGGGTGTTATTGAAAAAACAAAGGAATGCTCCACGGTGGTTCAACATTCAATTCCTCCCAAACTCCATGATCCATGTACTTTCTCCATTCCTTGTACTATTGAATCATGTGAGTTTGGGAAGTCTTTCTGTGACATAGGGGACAACGTGAACCTCATGCCATTCAGATTTTCAATAAGCTGGTACTCAATGAGCTCAAGCCTACCCGTGTGGCCCTTCAACTTGCTGACTGATCCATCAAACATCTAAAGGGACTACTGGAGGACGTACTTTTCAAGGTGGGTAGGTTGATCCTCCCAGCATATTTCAACATCCTTGACATGGGAGATGATCCAGAGGCACCAGTTATATCGGGAAGACCTTTCCTAGCCACTGGGAAGGCACTCATTGATGTGCACCAGGGAGAGATGATTTTCCAGGTAGGAGACAAGAGAGTATCCTACATTGTTTTCAAATCAATCAAGCAGGCATCTTCGTCCGATCATGAGGATTGTTCTACAATAACTACCGTGGGCGATCGCTTGGTGGATGATTTGGTATGTTCTTATATTTCTGATAAATTTAACATTCCAGACATTCCTTTTGAAGAAGAGACAGTGAACATGAAACTCCTAGATGGAAAGGGTGGCCACTATTGGGACCATTATCAACGGTAAATATTTGGTAATCTAGGTAAGAAGGTCTATCCAATGAACTGAAACAAAGGCGGTTCCTGGCAGACAACCCAGAGGTTACACGCCGTGTCCCACTTATATACACGGCGTGTACTTATCTTGATAATTTATAATCATACTATTATAAATCTATATAATGACAGAAAAATGACTAGGGATGATGCCGATGTCGATGGAAATGTCACTGGAGTTTATTCAACCCATCCTCGATTCGAATCATCCTTACCTACCTTCAGCACGGGGTTTCTCCTCTTATTTACATGGCATGTGTGGAATTTTTATATATATATATATATGTATATATAAATGTGTTTAAATATAATAAAACACTTGATTGGGATGGACCTGTTGGCTAGAATCGTACCCCGATTCTAAAAGGCTCGTGTTCGAATCCTGAAAATTGTCCCATTTCCATCATTTGTTATTTTAATAAAACCAAACGACGTGAACTTCGATATACGCCATGTGTGCCATAATTTTCAATATAAAGTAAAAACGTTTATAAAATAAGAAATAACTTGCGGGTGAATTTGGTGGATTGACAATGTCTCCGCACCAGGATCAAAAGGACTGGGTTCGAATCGCGCTAATATCCCCACTTCATTCCCATCCTTTCTGAAATACAAACCACACGTCATGCATTTCCTTCTTACCGTGTGTACAGGCCATATAGAATAAATATATATATATATATATAATAAAGATAAACAGTAGAACAACCTTTTCTCCAGTGGTTGAGGGCTTCCATTCGGAACAGCCGATCTCTGGTTCGAATCCCGCCCCAAGCACCGGACCCAGGGTTGTACTACTCTTTTTTTAATTTTAAATTACACAGTGTTAATTTCCTGATATACGTCGTCTATAGGTTTATTTGAAATAGAATATATCGATATATATTTTTAATTTTAATTATTATTAATAATTATAATACAGTTTACTATAATAATTATTTATTTATATATATAGGTATTCAAATTTTTTTTTGGAATACACGGCCTATAGTCCAAACATACATGCCATTTACATCGCCTATATAGGCCGCGGGCCACCCAGCTTGAGCTCGTGTCGTGTGGCCTCCCCATTTCCTCCTCTCTTCCAATTTTCTTCTCCCGAACTCCACCCGCATCTCCTTTTTCTCAGATCTGTCGATTCATGGCGTTTCGGGTTCTGATTCTTCTTGCATTGTGATCCTCGGTCAAGGAACGATTTTCTACACCCACTCTTTTAAATGTTCAGACTCGTTTAGGGTGTTTTTCAGATCGGCCAACCATTCGGCTTCAGCCTGTACATGTCCACAAAATGAAGAATGCACGCCGTGTACTACTTTAGACGGCCACACACCAAATATTTTCGAAATTTGAATATACACGGTGTGTATGTTCGGTACACACCGTGTTATTTTTCTTCGTCGTGCCCGAGTACTCCTTTTGTACACGACCTCACACACCATTTTTACATACACAAAATGTGTGTTTGGTACATGCCATGTATAGAATTTCTTTTGGCCCCTCCATGTGTGGCACATAACATGGCCTGTCACCCCATGTTCCAGAACACAGCGTGTCTATTCGGAACATGCCGTATCTTTTATATCATTCATCAGCCCATATCTCACCCTCTACATGACCATGTTATTCGTATGCAGTACACACCGTGTCCTGCACCTCCACAGCATGTATTGTTTTTTTAACTGATAAAAACATGGTTGTGTCATTTGTAACACATGACCTCCAAAACATTGAGTGAACACGGTGTGTATGTTTGGTACACGCCATGTACTGTTACATGGTCTATTTTTTACCCTCGACATGTCTATCCAGAGAACACGAGATACTATACATTTTTCACTATACGTTGTGTACTCTAGAGTAAACACCATGTACTTTTATTTTCCAGTTTTCTCACATTTTCTTTCTTTTGTTTTCTTTCCTTTTTCTTTTTCTTTTCTTTTGTTTTGTTTTTCTTTCTTTTTCAGATTATGGAAGATCTCGAGGCTTCACAAGGGAAGCAGACAGCCTCCGCCACTGAGGGTGAGGGGTCCATATTTCTTCAGATCCGGCTTCGACCACCGACGCAGCCGGACCCAGATGCTATGGTGTTCGAACTCCCTCAATTGGCCATTCTGCCGCTACTCACTCCCACAGCAGAGGTCGGGCCTACTTCTACTGCACCAGATACCACTCTCCTTGCGCTATCGTCATCAGTAGCCGGTCCCTCTTCGATCACACCATCCACCGAGCCACCCTCTACTTCAGCAGGTCCACACACAGAGCCATCCCCTTTTGCTGCACCAGGACCTGGGCCGGGACCTGTAGGTGCTCCCTATCCGTGAACAGTATTCCCTATCACCGATCTCGCATATGATAGGGTCTGACTCTTATCTCGTTACCCGATACCATTGAGTGGCCGCTACATCGACAGTAGCATTCCGTAGTAGCTCGGTATTTGGGGGGAGTTGGAGGCGCTTCTCAGACACACCCCACTCCTCGATATTTTTCAAGTCAGCACTCATGTGTTCTATGATTTATTTTTGGAGATTGTGGCCACGTTTGAGTTTGATGGAGTGTGGTACCGGGAGACACCTGGCGATCCGGTACCCGTAGTTTGATTCTGTCTAGGCGGCCGATGATTTTATCTTACCATGAAAGTTTTTGGCCGAGGGTGTGACTTTTACCCCCATCCTATCACACCACCCCCCCTGTTTCTACCATGACCCGGACCGAGCGCTCTGACCTCGTTTCCATGTTGAGGGAGATCGCAGGGCCAGACCAGCGGTACTCCCCCACTTCCCAGAAGAGCACTCTTATTGCTGAACCAGTCCTTCGCTTCTCCCACTGGTGCTTTAGTGCCATCCTTTTCCCCCGCCATGAAAATATAGGGGTCATGACTTGTCATGACATGGATCTCCTCACCTGTGTCATTCGGCATGACTACCCAAACCTCCCATATCTATCCACCTCATATTTCCACTCCATGTTTACTGGCCGTCAGGGAACCTGAACTGTGAGTTTTACACCACCCGTCTTTCCCACCTCCTAGGGGAATTAGAGCAATCTTTACATAATTACCTGTTAGTTTCACCCTAGTGGATGGACTTTCTCATGCTCACTTTCCTGGGATTGGTCCGGGTGTAGGGGGTGCATACATACTTGCCCATGCTCGAGCTCAGCCACCTGCTGACCCCCTGCCCCCACTAATGTCCCTGCTCATCCTTCCCCACCCCCTCCAGATTCTCCACATCACCCACCTCCTACTGACCCCAATTCTTCTGACCTTACTTCTTCTGTCCCATCCCCCATCCCACCTACCCCCGCACCCTAGGTCGATCATGCCCATTCCCACCGCCTAGCTGCGTTGGAGCAGGTCTTGGGTCGTTTGGACAGCCGACAGGTTCAGATGGAGCAGCAGTCCGTTCATATCATCGGCCGCCGGGACACCATTGCACACCATTTGATTTATCTGGGCGGCTTCTAGGACCGCATGGAGTAGATATTGGCACATATTTCTCAGCATCATGGTGTTCCACTGCCTCCTCCACCGGCCTCTATCTCCGCTCCTGGCCCTTCTACTACTTCTCCTGCCGCCACCACTGCTGCCAATCTAGGACCTGCTGATGTGCTTCCTTTTCCGGATCCCGGGACTACGGTTACTACTTATCCAGCTTCTCTTCCCACTACTGAGTCTACGCCTTCAGATTCTACACCCCCTACGCCATCTCTACGGGCTGGTTTTGTACAGGATGCTGCCTCCCCGGAGGTGACCCCATGATAGTGACATTTTTCGTTCTCTTATATATCTATTTTTTCATGTTATGTGCTCTGATGTTATACTTGTTTGCAGTCTTCTTTTTTCTCGACAGTCGAAGGTATCATGGAGCGCCTTGGGAATCCCTTTTTACGAGGGAGTATTTTTCCATTTCTATTTTCTTTCTTTTTTGTTTTACTTCTTCCTCTTATTTCCCTCATTTTCCCCCCACATCTCACCCTTGCCCACCCTTTAGCTTAGTATTGCACTTGGTAGACCATGTTCAGTATTAAGTGTGGGTGAGAATCTATCTCTTTTCCCTTAGTCTTGGCCCTTAAACTAATCTAGGAGACATCATTATTAGATTATATATTTGAAAATGTAAAGAAATTTTGGTTAATCATTCTCATAAATGATTTTGTTATTAGTAGAAACATATTGAGGGTTTCATACTTATTCTGATTCTTATGTATTTTAAAATTATTGCTGATATAGTTTCAAATTGCAACTTTTCATCCTTGATTGATTACATTGATTAGGCAAATAATTTATATGCATTTCATGACCTGATTGTCCCTTTATTATTTTTCCCCTCCTGAAATGTATTCTAAACCCTTTTTTGTATTTCTTTTATAAATACCCTCTTTCTTGAGAGATTATTAGGATATGGATCACTACCAGAAATTGAAAGTTTTTCTTTTCAAAACATGAAGAAATTTTTGAATTACTTAAACATGATTGAGGAATTAGTTTGTTTAAACCCCTTTATCTTGAGACCTACCCTACACTTAATCTTTGTTATCCCCATAGAATCCATGAAAAACCTTTATAGGAAGCCACGTTACAATAATATTTCCCTTCCTACCCTATTTTTTTGAACATTGCATGATTATTCATTTTAGAGATTTATAAAGGGAGTTGGCAATATATGGAATATTTTTGTCCACATTCATGAAATAAAGTGTGGGGGAGTGCCTCTTGAAAATTTGGGGTGGAAAGGGTTCGAAACAATTATTTGTTGTATTCATAAGTGTTTCCCTTGTGTTCTTATTAAAAAAAGAAAAACAAATAAAAACAAAAAGAATAAGAAAAAAATATGAAGAGAAGGGAACCTTGTTCTCATTTTATTTCGGAACCCTACTTGACTAAAGAAAGATTGTGATGCTTACTAAAGCATTTGACTACGCTTGTGAAGGAAGAAATTTTCAGTGAGATTTACTTTTAATATCATGCACTATTGTTTAAAAGAATTAGCCATCCATTTTCAAGCTTCAAAATTTATTTTTCACATCTTAAACTACCAACCCTTAGCCACAGATACATCTGAGCCTCATTGATAAAGCCCTCATGATTTTTGAAATTCACTTTTTTCTGAAGTAGAGAATAAGATATCTTAAAAACCTATGGATAGAGTGTATATACCGTAGATTGAGCATAACTCTGAATAAAATCATCTTAAGAATGGAGTGTGATATTGACTGGTAAGGTAAATCATCACGTGGCATGCTTATTTTTGAAAGGTTGAAAAATGTGTTAAAAGTGGATGATAGTAGTTAATTGAATTATATATGAGGCATGGTTTTAATATCATATGAATCGAATTTGTTTGTGGCTTTTAGAATTTTCCTCAGTCACTTTATCATTTATAATTTTGATTAATTGAATACCTTCTATTTAAAAGTATAGGCTCTTTTAATTTGATGTTGATATTTTTCTTGAGGGAAAGAAAACGACTACGTGTGGGAGAATTTGGTGCACCTGATTTTTGAATACATTTTCATATATATAATTGAAAATAAAAACATTTTTTCAGAAAATTATTGTTTTTCTATGAACATATTCATTGATTTTGGTGATTATGTTTACATTCATGATGTTTCTGGGTAAAATACATAAATCAAGGGATGTTTGTGAAAATTTAGAAACTACACGGTGTGTACTTTTATACACACCGTGTACATCCAAACAGGGACAATGAGTGAAGGAGGGTGTAAACGCCCATGCCACCGAACACAAGATACACGTCGTGTGAGGCGGCGATACACGCAGTGTACTAAATTCTAGAATTGGTTGTTGCCAAGAAGGTTCTACACGCCCATGAGGCCGTTGAAGCAAACATTGCGTGTTCCATTTCTACACTCCGTGTTTGATATTCTAGAAGTAGTTGGTTGCCAAATTTTGACACTACACGCCATGTATGGCAGCGATACATGCTGTGTACACTCAACCACCAGGTTGCACCATGTTCAATAGTCAAAGATGTCATGTTAGGCCGCCTACCAGTAGAGAAATTGGCGCCAAAGAGCGTTGACAAAAGTACACGATGTGTACTTTCTATACACGCTTTGTACATTATTTTTCTTTAAAAAGAATCATTGGAATTAGGATTTGGTAGTTTGAAACCATTGTAAGGGAAATAAGCTCTGCTAATACCATTCCCAAAGCCACCGAGGTGTCGTCATTTAGCCATTCCACCTTCCGACACCTTACCTCAACACCTACACGATGAATCTATCAGGTATCACATGTGTCGTTTCTCTCCATCTTTCTATGTGTTACTAAACCCCTCGTGTTGGGGTTGTGGATGAAAGGATCGTAATTTGTGTGTTGTTTTAAATATTAGTGTTTTATCGTGTAATTCTTCTTACTCTTCTTAATTCACTGTCAAATATAACATATAATTCTGAGCCGGACCAAGGGAAGAATGCTCAGCGATACAAAAGAGAAGTAACGTGAAAACATCCATTTCCATTGGATTGATTTCACCTATTAAAATAATTGAATGAACTTAATAAAGAATTAAGAAAACTGACTACTAGAACAAGGAGTCAACTTCTCTAATTCCAAACAAGTGGAACCAGACCAAGGAAATCTTGTAACAAAATGAAATCCATAATGATTGAATTTTTATGAACAACACAACCATTTAAACAATCTGAATAATAACTCCTTAATCACCACAGCCCCAACACGTCTTTTATTCCCGTTTTAAACTCTTTAAATTCACTCGTTTTTTCTTTAAAACTGTTAATCATTTCATCAAAGTAAAACAATATAGTGTTAATCCAAAACCAAAATCAAACCAATCAACTCTATATTCTTCATACTTCATCTAATTAAGTATTTACTCAATTGAATTCACGCATGCCATAGTTCCCTCTAGATCAACCCCGAACGTATGCTATACTGAAGTTTTAAGAACAAGTAATTAATTTGAGACGCATATAACTTCAGCCATAATGATAAGAGAGGCCAGTAATATTAATATATGAATTTATTTTCCTCAGACTACTATACTGTTGGATTTAGTGTATTAAAATACATGTATTTTAAAACATTATAATATAATAAAATAGATCTAGATTCTGTATTTGGGGTTTTATAGATTGTAAATATGCTGGTATATAAATAATAATTTTAACATCTCTGAATCTAGGATAGCGGGTCTGAGGCGTAATAGTTGGTATCAAAGCCTTTGTGAAACAATCAAATTAATAATATCTAAGGGTAAAAATAAACAATAACTAAAAACATTTAATGAGTTATTATAATTAAATAGTCTAAAAATATATTTGAATAACATTTTGAAATAATAAATTAAGAAACATATGTTTATGACACAAGATTGTGGAGGATATATGGACAATCAAGAAGCCAAGGTTAGGGTTTCGTCTCAATTTCCATTAATAAAAGCATGTTTTTATATTATGAAAAAAATACTTATTTTATAGGTTTTTTTACAAACCCATTTGGGTTATATTATTATTATTATAAAATTATCATTAAATGGATCTATAACTCTTTCTATGTGCCTCTACTTCCAATTATTTTGATTAAATTGTTATCAAATTTATATGGCTTTTTTTCACAAATTCCATTCACTGAGATATGTTTCACATTATGCTACTATTTTCAATTATATGGTGTATATACAACCACTTTTACATAAAATACCATAAATATGTAATTTTTTTCAATGTAATTAATGTTACATTTCATGTTTTATTTTTTTGAGGGTTTAAATATAATGGTTACCAAAGATGTGATGTTTTATTGACACAACCAACATTTCACTGAGTAATAGTTTTTCCCTTGAATGTGTTCTTATATGTTTCTTATATCATTCCATTTTATTAAATAAAATGGTATTTTATATCCCTTTTTAGGTAATTTAAATTTTCTTAATAAAATATTATTCTTTGATGTTTTTTCATTAAAAAAATTTGATGTTAATAGTAGTTATAATCCTATCTAATAAAATCATTCTTTTCCATATCTATGATATTAAATTACATAGATGTTTTATGTTTTAATTTAAAACTGAAATATGTATTATCTCATTTATTCTTTTTTATGTATACTTACCTCTTCTCAAAATGATGTTTTATTATACTTTTTACAACGCGAGTTTCAATAAAGTTATTTTTAATAAATAAATATGTATTCCAGTCACATTAATAACGATTATATTCCACTACACATTTTTTTACATAACCTTTTTCTCATCTCAAGGTTCCATTATTTTTTTTCATCTAAATAATTATTAAAAATTTATTTATATTATCTTCATAAAATAATGTTTGAAATTTACTAATAACTTCATTGTTTTATAATAATGTTAATAAGTATTATGATCAATATATTTTTGATTCTACTATTAATTTTCTCTATAACAATAATATATATGTCTTTTTTGTTTTTATGATTATTGTATTAACCTATAAATACACTTAAGAATTTATAGTTTAAATTCTAACATTTTAATATGGGTTGTGTTCTCTATAACTTTTTATCCCTCCCTCTAGTTTAATTATCCCTATCATATATATATTTTCTATGTTCAAGGGTGTATGATATTTAATTTACATTATTGACTTCACCATTTATACCTTACCTTATAGGTTGTGAATACCATACAATTTGAGTGGTGTTTATCAATAATGATTTTCCACTTATTGACTAAGGAATTATTGAAAATCGGTATTTTAGTTATTTAAATATATATAATTATTGATTACTAAGTAATATTGATGAATTATCATTTATTCATTCCTTTCATGTAATGCTTTTATTGGATTTAATTTTTCAGATATGGGATTGAAATTATATATCCCCTTTAGGTATTGTTATGTCTCCTGAAAAAATTAGTTTGGTAGTTTGTTTAATCCTTACCCACATATGTATGATGTTGTGGTATGAGGGAATACTGGTATGTTTATGATTCCATAAATTATGCATTCCATGACTATAATATCAATTCATTCTTTCCATATGATTATTTATATATAAAAGTTCTTAGTAAATATATTAAATGTTCATGTTGTAATTTATATGACATTTTTTGGATTATTAATTATTAATTCATTATTATTCATTCCCTATTAATCCATGATAGATCATGTTATATGTTACCCCTTACTGAGCATTTTACCTCACCCATCTTATGTTTTTCTTTCCCTGGGTTATGAATAATTGTATAAATTATGGTATATTAAAAAGGGAATAATTTGTATATTTTTCGTTAGGATATGATTAAGACTTACTAGGTAATAAGGAATCCCTTTTTAATGGGAAAATTCTCATCATATAGGAAAAAATTCGTTTTGTTACTTACTTTTTTTCATAACATGTAATTAATCTAAACATAAAAGGTCATGTGTATATATGTGAATCAATATTGATTTTTAATTTTATAATTATGGATGCAAATGTTTTGTAATCATTTTTTGGTTTCAAATCTATTATATAAATAATATGTTTATTAACATAAGATATGTGAGTTATGGTTTGAGGTGTTACAATATTTCACCCGATATAGTATAGAGTTAATTTATGGAATTACTAGCAGATCACCTTGTTTAGTTTTTTAGAAGTTTTAATAAATTATACGGGTTATTTAAATCAGGGAAAATGATCATTAAAAATGTTAAAATAATTATCCTAAAATTTATTAATGTATATGATGTGGACCATTACCCTCAATAAATGAAGAAAACCAGGCATAAAACTTCCTATAAATGTTATATTTTCCCATAATCAATATTTGTGGATTAATATCATCAGTTCCCTATAAATATTTCTATAAGAAATATTCTCCTTGAAAATATATTTTTCGCATTGTGAATATGCTAGAACCCCTACAGAATTTTTGTAATCCCCATGATATGATCTGGGACCCAATGTTGGTGGATTTCCATGAAGGGAATAATAATTTTTTTGTTGGATATCTGGACAACATCACGAGAACTCCATGGAGATGGATTATTATTCTTTAATAATATATGTACAATGTTCATAATTTTTCGTTCACATTGTTCCTATTGAGGATAAATCATATATGTTTTTCTTTTATTCCTCACTCTATGATCATAGGATGGTCCCATCAAATCCATAAAATATCATATAAAAATGACCATCTTGTATTGTAGTTTAAGGTCAAATGGTAATGACCTTTTCACATAATGATAACTTTCCATATATTGAATCTCGACTCATAGTATTTCATTTATTATAGAAAATGAATACATAGATATTTAATGGTTCATGAATATGATGTCATACAATTTATTTAAAAATGGAATTATTTAAAAACATGTAACATAGTGGGTATTTGAGTTCACTTGAATTTATAGTATATATAATATCTAAACCGTGGAATATTAATTCATAATCTAATGCGGAAAAAATAAATGTGGGAATAAGTCACCCATTTTTAATGGAGAGACTACCACCACAATGTCAATAAAAATACTGTATGGGGTTAAAGGATCATTTAAATAGGATGAAAATATGACTCTATTTGGTAGGATGAACAAGTGACATAATTATCATTACCAGGAAGAGGGTTCTTTTTTGGAACATACAAGACTCATTAACAATTCATATGAAAGGGGGAAACAAGATGGTATGCTGAATATCTATAATTCCTTGAGGAGAATATCGACTAAATTCTATGGGTTTCTAATGGATCAATCATAAAATCTTCAAATAATATTCATAGATTAAAAAAATTTATGAATTTCTCAAGCACTAAAAATATCCCACCATTTTGAATTTAACAATTTCTTGGGTGATGGGATAAAACATTAAATGTTCTACATACACAATTATATAGATGATAGGGAATTATCAATTTTAAAGGTGGACATATTGTAAATATAAATATACCCATGAAATATTTTAAGTCTATTTATAGCAGTCAAATAAGTTTTTATCTAATGTTTTCCCCAACCAATTGGTCCAAAAAACGCTTCTTGAATTTTTAGGGACAATAATTGGTCATTGAAAGTTTCATGATTTGTTTATCTTGCATCGTAAGTATTTCCTAAACTGTAAAAGGATATGGATTAGTAATTCAAGACATTAATTTTTATCAATGTTCCCATTATATTTTTTCAACATTATAATACTTCATGTCCTATTTGGTTTTAGCTAAAGCCTTGAAATTTGAACTGAAATCATTTGAATAAATTTTAATGTGGTAAAACATGGGTCAAATTTTGATGAATATTAATGTTGTATACAATTAAAGAAGTGTTTATTAGGATAAATATTATATATTTATAAAAATGATAATGATTATAAATAAAAACAAGGTTTGGGTGAACATAACATCAATGGATAGACTGATACTTGTATTGAAAGCATCAGGATCTAGGTTTAATGACATATATATTTCAAAAAGTTTTTCTCAGTTTTAAGATATGAAAACTGTTTTTAGTTTTAGTTCCATGATAAATGGATGAAATTTGTATATGGTATTATTATAGAAGATATATGCATTATAACATATCCTAATATTATAGGAATCAAGAAACCCAATGTTCTAGATGTTGCGTATTTTTATCCTACTATAGTTAAATTGGTGGAAACCCGATATGAATTCAAAAACCCATACAAAACGATTTAATAGTGGAATTTATTGGAACATTTCTCCCTAGGTGATCCCAATACAATAGATCTAGTCATCACTAATTATCCATTGAGAATTTTATTCAATATATATATTTTAGGAGAATATCTATATAGATTTTTCTTATACACAGAATAAAATGGGGTGGTTTTTTATGTTAGGTTTTATTGGTAAACCGACCAAGAATTGGAAATAACATAGTTTATATAATTTAATATAGAGAGATTTACATTTTTACCAAAAAAGGATTTATGTGTGACACTACATATATAGACACAGAAGTAATAAGGCCACAAAAATTTATTTTCTTAGTGTGGATCTGGATACTGTATGAGAGAAATTATATGAAAATGGGTGATTATCATAATGAGAGAAGGGGGAAGCCTGAAATGAATGAGTTCTCATTTACAAGGAAAATAAAATGCTCTCAAAATAATTCCCAACCATGGGAATGAAAAATAATGAAAAAGGAATTTTTGGATGGGAATGGGATAAGATATCTTGGAATCATTATGTATCCCTTGGTAATGAGATTAAAACAACATGTAGTCCTAGTGAGGTGTAGTTTTGTTCATAGTCTAGGTGAATCATGAAATTAGTCAATTATATAGTTTTATATACATCATAATCCACCTATAAAGAAAACCCTTACATAGATCATGGTCTTACAAAGGGTGATATTTTGGGATTTTACATCACATGGTATCGACCACTCTGAGTTATATAATGTGATATGGGGTGGTGCACTGTAAATAGTTTACTGGCATGTAATATTGTCTACTTTTCTAATTATTAATGATCATATGACCAAGAACATTTATATGTATATTAGAGTTATATAGAATGATATTTATGTCTGTTATTTTATGTTATTATGATTATGAACTCCGATCATGCATTTTGGTGTCTTGAAACAAGGTCATCATGTCATATAATTTATTGTTTTAATAAAAAGACCAATTACAATAAAATTAAAATCATGTGAAATGGACTATATTCTATGTGGGTTAAATTAACAATGTTATTAATACTAAAGTATCAAATATGAAACTACAAAAAATATTTTTTGAGAATGATTACATTAATGGTACGTGTGATGCACTATCTATCATTTGTTATCAAAGAGTAATTACCATTAGAGAAGAACTTATTTATGGAAATAGGTCTATCTAATTTCAACTCATGATTCATAGGATTCCTTCAATGTATCATAGGAATTATTATATACAATACTAACTCAATATGAACCAAAGATTGATGGTGAACCTTCTTATGGAATTTTTTTCATGACTCAATTTTAAATTATATCCATGTAATATAATATAAAAAATATTTTCACATTGAATAAAAAATATTCATCAAACGAGTACAAATACTTCCCATATTTGGAAATTTTATATTTTAAGGTGATGTAATGTGAGGGAAAAATCAATGGGAAAGTCATCCTTTATCATATACAAAAGTGATTGTGGGGTCTTCTATGTGGTGGTACTTGTTGTGTTATGATAATCCCACAGAGATTGAAATATTTTATTAGAAAATATTTCTTATCTATTTCCATCATCTTGTGATGTATATTTGATAGAGGTTTGTTGATGTCTATATATTTCCATTCACCAATTCATGATAGTGAGATAAATTATTAAACAAGATATTGTACTGAAGATACAACCATTCCAATTTATAATAATATAAATTTATTCCATTTTATGTTATTATTATGTAAGAAAATTCAATTCTATTAATGATATTAGGCATCATAAAATTTATTACAACCTTTATTCTAACATCCTTGAGGGATATAGCCTCATCACACAAAAATAAGAAGTCATTGGAAACAAGAATAGAATTGAACAACCTCGATATAATACAATCCCCCTCATGCGGTGAGAGATCATAGTTCCCTATTAATGAGAACCACATATTATATTATAGAAATAGATCATAATATACATTATCTCTCGTCATTGAATTAAACTATGAAAGATTTAAATCAAAGCCTCACTTATAAAGGATCATTTGGGTATTTAGGTCATCAAAAGGATGATGTTTTATACACACCACTAGATCAGACTGTTCTTGAATCTATCTAATTATAGGATCCTAATTTTTATAATATAAAATATAGGATAAATAAAATTTATTATGTCACAGATTAATGAGGATATAATATAACCTTGGTATATGGTGGTGTTTCTTTCCATGATTTCTTCCATATCATTACTAAATAATTGATAAATCAAACATTGATGTGAAATGTAGATAATTATATTATCATAGTCTAAATATTCCATTACAATGGTTGAATTAGTTAGGGAATCCAATCAGAAATTTTGTAAATATAGAATGTCAGATAGTGTTGTTTTTGAGAGGAATTATTCCATCTACCATTTAATATAATCAGCTAATTGAATAAACCACTCATTTGTGGTGGTATTGTCTCCATTGAAATGATTTTTCACAAAAACTAAGTCAACATTTATATCTAACTTGGAAACTTATATTTATAGGGCTTTATCAAAGCATATAATTATGTATTAGTTTTACACATCATTATTGGTACATAATTTTGATAACATGGAGGGATATAGAAGAAATACTTTCAATTGATAGAAAAATAAAATACCAAAATTACCATTTTTAGATAAATATTTTCTATACTTATTCCCATGGGACATTAGGAGGTTCCATAAAAATATATTTCCAAAGTTTTTGAATAATCACATATAGAGGTAACCACATTATATGGAAGATATATTTTTAAGAACGAATTATTTGGGATGGGATGTTCAAAAAATAAATCTATATGTTTTTTCCATTTGATCATCATTTTTGGGATGAACCATATGTAATATTACTACATAATGAATTCCAGATCCCACTAGGAACCCATTTAACATTTTATGGATGATGATTTATTTGACAGGGTCAATCTGATAGATGAGGTTGACCATGAGGAATGACACATATTGTGTTAGGTTCTTTAAAGAGAATATCAATCTGAGACAGTTTTAATCAATATCAGAGTATCACGTCCCAACATCCAACTATATCCAGTCAAAAGAATATAGAATTTTCTCCTTTACAACATCATTATTCAATTCAAGAAATATTTTTGTGATCAATCCAAGGTATCCACCTTTAGGGTCATACATTTTCCTCTTCTCGAAAAAATCAAATATAATGGACTATGAGTTATTAATTAAGATCATTAATGGATTTTTAAAAATATTCATCTTATTGATAAGTGATTACCTTATTTTTTTGAGGGATGACGTTAATTCTATTACATCATACCATGAATTTAAATATTTTCCCTGATATTACATCGATATAACATTTTAGTGGGATTATCTTCACGTTTTGTTTCCTCTGTTTATAGAATTCCACCTTAAGATCAGAAATATAGTCGTATTCATTTTTAGTCTTGACCCCTGGATTTTTCAGATTAAACATCATGGTCTTCCCCAAAAAGTAATTGAAAATATATTTTAGTGAATGTTTATATATAGGGTAACCATTCTTCGATACATTGGGTATACATGATAAAAATATTCCCCTTCTAGTTCCCAAAATGTGTTGGAATACTTATCTTAAAGGGTCATTCAAATCTGTTTATAGCCATAATATAAATCCCTAATGAACAGGCCTTGTAATAGATCTATTTCATTGATTAATATTTCAATAATGAATAATATAAAATTATATTTTATAAAGTTGTAATTTCGATCACTAACATAAATAAAAACACAAATATTCTTGTTATTTTCATTATATGAATATTGTTTATGTACAATTACATGTGTTGAAGTTGATAAAAGAATTTTTATTTGATAATATTATCATCTTCAGCTTTCATATTTACACCATGGATCAAATTCATTTTTCTTACTACTTATTTATATCCAAGATGATTGTCTCAAAAACCAAAATGATGGGAAACCACCTATTAATTCAACTGAAAAAATTTCATTATAATTATACACAAAAACATATTAGTGGAATTGAATGAAAGATGTGAATTTATACAATTATATAGACATCATAGTGGAAAAAATAAGCATGGGATATAGATCTTCCTTAGTACCCATATTTACCTATTTGATCTCATCAATAGTTGTTATGAAATATTTTGTAAATATTAGAGGAGCATACATGAGATCTTATAATACTTCTTCATATTCATTACTATTGTTTTTCAGTTGAATATAGATTTGAACACCAAGACTAAGGAGATGATATAAAGGAATTGTTACATCTTTTATGGTCACATATTTATCCCAAATAGACTTGTTCATTTAGTTTATTCGATACTATGATAACATAGGAAATGTTTATACCCCCATGATATACTCAAAGGATTAATATCCAGGCGATCGAATATCCTTTCCCATATATTCTAAATACTGGTAAAACTCATGTTCATGTAGTGTTTCTCAATAGCATGGTTGATTCACAAGGGGTGGATAGTGGTATGTACCACTATTGGTGGAGTATTTTTAATAGAAGTAGACACTTGAACAATATATTATGTAAAATTTATTAGATTTTTCAATTGTCAATCAAACATGATCTAATGAATCCCAAGATCTAGTGTGGTTTCATTAATTTAGATAATTGGAAAAATGTAATAGCCATTTAGTTATACATATTGAATAATAGGGGTGATATACATGTTATTTTGGGAAGCAATTAATATGTCTTTATTTTCCATTATCTTTTTCCGCTCCCTTTTATAGTAGATTGTTTTTCTGTACTATGATTGAAAAGTCTGAAAAGGAAAGTCATCACTATATATTACCCCAATTTTCCGATTAATATATAATTTCAAGAACTAATGATATGATTAGGTTATTACTATATGAATGTAGATCCATGACCTTCCTAGTGTGATTTTGAAAGTAATATATTTGATAACAAAAAATAATTATAGTCAGAAATGGGATCTCTAAACTATTTTATAATAATGATCCACCCGAATTGCTTCTAATCACTTTTTTATATCCCTATATTATCAAGTTGGTGGGAGATATGTCCTCCTCACTATAAAAATTATTTCTAAGGTTTCAAATTAAGATGAGGTTGATCCTAAATCTGTTATTAGCCTATCCATGAGAAATTTCGATACTTTTATGGATATATATCAGGGCATATTTTTAACTTAAATAGAAGTTTCCAAGTCTTATTTCATAAAGTAAATGAATATATTCCAGTCAATAGAGATGATATTTAAATTATATTTCATAGATATCATAACATTAATTTCAAAATTTTAAGGAATTAATATTTCATCAATAAGGGATTTACTTATCGCTCCATTCCTTAGTGTTCCTTGATAAAATATCCTAAATTTAAACCAATTAATCAATTTTATCACATTGAAAACCCACTTCTGGATCCTTGATGCTCTTAATGATATTCTTGAATCACCTAACATTGTTTATGAATTATATATTGATATTTAATAGAAATAATTCCTAATTATCAATGTTTATTTTGAACTCTACCTAATTGTCCTATGCAACCACTTATCTTATTATAGTTCGAGAATTAAAGTTCCCAGAATCCTTACTCATTTGTGAATGTGATTGTTAATTTAATGCCATTTATATATACTAATTGTGACTCCAAATTTAATGTATGCTCTATGTAGTGGGGTATTCCCCATCCAACCAGTGAAGGGGTTAATAAATTCTGAAGATTGTACAATTTGTTATGTATCAACTAGTGATATTTTCTTATTCCTCTTTCTTAAAATGATGATTACACTCATTCATGTAAGTTTTTGATTATTAATACTGCATGCCAGAAATCATAGGGGGGTATTTTGTCACAAATAGAATATTCATTTAAGCCTTAACTACAACAAGTTACCAGTTTACCAATTTCCTACTCATCTTTTCATCAAACATCTATGACATTCTTATTATCACATCCAACTACTCTAATTTTTCTGGTAGAGTAGGATAATCAAAATTTCAACTTACTAGAGGGTTTACACAACCTTATGTTCCCATTGTAAATTTTAGAGAATATACATGAAGATAAAAAATTCCAGGATATTATTCCCTGACAACTACTAGAATGGGAAGTAGTCATATTTGTCATTTAGAATAAATTAATAGGGTCTCTTGATATCTAACAACATGATAATATTTTCCACTAGGTTGGTGAAAACAAATCTCAGAACCCATTCCTTTCTGAGTGAATTGACCATATTCTTCCAATCCTCATTGTTATAGAAAGATTACTTATTCATTGCATCCCACTAAGGATGTTTCTGTTGTCGCCTCCATTCCAGATGAAGCTCAACAAGATATTGAATAGGAATAGAGGATGTGGTTGATGTTTGTAGTAGTTGGATCATGAGGATCATAATCTATAAATAATTTTATATATTCCCTTATAATTATTATTTTTGGAAAATATTTGGATTTAAAGCCCCGAAAATAATCCTCCGATCATTGTGTGAAAAGAAACTTATCATGTGGCCACCATCAATTGAAATTTGATCCCAGATTAATGTAATAGTAGTGAAATAAGGTTATCTATATAGAGTATATTGTTGTGGGTGTGTTATGTTTTTTTGGTTTTATTGGTTCTATTTGTGAAAATATATATTAAATTATATTTGAATTAATTGACTTATTTTTGAAATAGTTTAAATATTAGTGGTTTTATCTTGGATTTCACCACCCTTACTCATAAATAATTACATAGTTTCATTCATAGTTCTATCTCTAATAAAATAAAACCTTAATGAAAATTATTCAATTAGTTATATTAGCTAAATTAGAGGGATGAAATAGTCACTATAATATATAAAATAACCAACCTTATTGATCAGATAACTCCAATCATTCTCGGTTTTTCACCCTTGTTACTATTGTAGTGGGGAAGGATCTTTATGCTTCCTATGTGTGAAAATACATGAGAATATAATAATAATTCAAGCATATAAAACAAAATAATATATCGTAATAATAAATGTAGTCTAAATAGTTATACTGAGATAAATAAAAAAATTTAACCTTTAATTATTTAATTCATTAAAATGGGTAGGGGTCTCATCATCTTATCCACTAAGGGTTTGGTGTGCCATCACAAGATTTATTACACCAGGACTAAAATATATCATTTAATGAAATATTAAATTCCCATATTTCAGTCGAGTAATCATTTAATTACCCCTACCAAAAGTGAATAGTTCCCCATTTAGAGTAGAATAATTAGATGTTATTTGTACACTCCAAAAATTTCATCTATATGAGTATAACATAACTCTTCTTCTTCAATAATGATTCCTATGCTTTAAAACATGCCCCTAACATGATCAAGTTTTATAGGCCCTCTAGAATAATCATCGTTGAAATGATCTAATGATCTGTAGTTATAGTGAAAATAATTTCTTCTAGGAGAGAACCCATGGTGAGTAAGATGATACTAATGCTATGTAAAATGGGACCGGAGTTAATAATATTTATTGAAATAGGATTGTGCCTTAAATTTGGATTCTATATTTTTCATCCAATATATTTTTAGTGATATGGTATATATCTATTGGACTTAGGCCTAGAATGTGTGTAGTTCTAAGTAAGATTCTATATTCATAGGGCAGCTAACTGAATTTAGCATCAGTGCAACAATATCAAATGAGGCTCTCATCAAAAAACCCATCATTTTATGCTAGTTCATTTTCTATCAACCCAAAATCATAAATCTTTCATCATTGATCTTGTCTCAATTCCAAAGTGAAAATAAAACATTGGAAAAACAATTTGGTCATTTTCTATTTCATCATAGTTTATTATCCTTTCATTATAATTCCTAATATATAATTTATCAAATCCTTAGTGTTAATATCTACTCAACTATATACCCATAGAACTCAAGGACACATGGTTCCCCATTGTGTTCATAAATTGCTAATACGTAATGAATAAATCAGTGTTATTTGGACCCAGATTATCTTTTTCTACAAATGATACCAAGATATTCCATCCCCCCCATTTTTCAGTTAAAATCTGGTCGATTATTTGTGTTGGGTCCTAATACGATTTACTGAGAAACAGAAATTTATTGAAATTCATCAGTTACTCTTCACCTCATTTGATAATTCTCAATAATTACAATCTTAACCTATCTTGGTATACTATGAGCTCATATGTATAAATATTATCAACCTATTAACACATAAAAATTCCTCAGCATTGTTTTTGATTTAGCACGTAGTCGATAGTGTTTAAGAGGGTGTAGTTTCATGGATTTTAACCCTGTGGTTAGATTAATAATCATGAGGTTACATTGAATTATCACAATATGTGAATGGTTTGTGAATATTGTCGGAGGAAACTAAAAATTCAAAGTGGAGGTACAATCATTCCATATGTAATAATATCTTGGAATGAGGGATTTTGGTAACTAAATTGACATGTATTGTTGCACTGTAGGTTGAAATTTTAAATTTCTGTTGGTTCACTAACCAAGAGAAGTGCATATTTTTTCACATTGATTTGAAATTTTTCCATATTCAATCATCATAATTAAATAAAACTAAATAAAGGATTTTTACATATTTAAATCACAAATTAATATAACTAATTTAAAGTGGAATATTTTTCTATTAACAATTACACCAAAAAAATCATTGAATCAATAAATAGAGTTCTATAAATTCAATGAAAATAAAATTCTATAATTAAATCATTTAGGTCTAGATATGATTTAAACCAATTTAATTCAAAATGTAAAATCCTTTAATGAATGAAATTCTATTTTTCCAAATATCAATTCATGCAATTTTATTAATTTTTAAAATTTTAATAAATAACTATATATCAATATTTTACCAATTTCAAAATTAAATTATAGAGCTAAAAAATTAAAAACATTATTAAATGAAGTTGGATTTAGATTAATTGAGTGGTTAATCGCTTTGAAATTATACAATTCTCTGGATAATTTGGTTCATATGAATCAACCACACTTATTTTTTGAACTCTTGAAAAATAAAATGAACTACATTTATAAAAAATATTTTTACCACCATGTACAATGTTAACTATCTAGAGAATTAGAAATTTATATTTTCATCAATTATTTGAATTTTCATGCCTCATATATGAATTTAATTCAATAAATCAATTCCATATGAGTGTAATTTCCAATTTCAGTTTGTAAGAAGAATAAATCCTACTGGAATAAATATTTTAACAAGTATAACATTCATAAATATATGTCCAAAAATATTCCTTTAAAATGATAAATTTTCCAATTCTTTAATTCATTTTAAATTAATCTCAGATATAACATATGCCCCTTTATCATAGAAGTTTATAATTCCCCAAATATATCAATCACATTTTTCAATTATCACTTATTTAATTTCGCCTTACCATATTATTTTCCAAAACACATATAAATGATTGAATCTAAACCTAGAACAAAACCATCCCAAGATGTAGGTATCCCTCGAGAGTAATTTCAATAGTCAGGGTATAGAATCTATTCATGGGTAGTTGGATCATAGTCGAGTCTAATTTTTATTTTATAGAATAAATATTCATATAATTTATTTATATTTATGAATACTTATAGACTAGTATCCATATATTTTTAATTCCACTTCAAGGGATCTCCCTGATTTTATTTTAGGGAGGCTCATGAGATGCTACTCAATAACATAGGTGTTGTTACTTCAATTAATTTCTTTTTTCAGTTCCCCTAATCTCTTATTTTATCTCCTCTATGTTCTTCTAAATTTTCAACTCTCATACCTATTCAATAGAATAAAATTCCTTCAAATTAGTGTAAATTTCACTCACAAATCATCGAATTCAAACAAATTCAGAACTAATGAACTCCTCCACATTACCATGGTATTTTTTTGGTATGATAATATTAAACTCTTTTTTACTATAGATATCATATTTTAAAAACAGATAAAGATAAAATTATTTAACGACTCTGAATAATGGTTTATACACTATATTGTTTTAAATATTTATTGAAAAAACATAAAAATAGATTAAAAACTAAAAAATGTTATTAAAATCCAATCTTACTTTCCCTTATCCCCCATAAATATCATAAATATAATTATAATAAATTCCATCATTAATATCATTCATGTAAAATTAGTTTCAATGAGTTTTAGTCAATAACAATATAAGTTAAATGAAAAAACTATTAGTGATTTGGTCACTTGTAGTAGAGAGGGGTTTAGAATTATTTATTGGTTCTTTCTAAAATTCCTCATACAATTGGTCCACATTGTGGTCATTCTCATTGAAGTGGTGTTCTAATTTACCACCTTAAATCTGAACTACACCTATTAAAAATGTTTTTATTTCTAAATAAGATTCATCCCACTTGGAACCATGTTTACTAATAATGATTTTTATTCTTAAATATAATAGTTACACCTTAACACCATTATCAAATATTATTTTTTGGATGATATTTCCTTGTATTTATTTAGACTTATCCTTATATAGTAATGAATTATCATATGATTCCCTTCTTAGTTTCATCATATGAAATTTCCTCTATTATCTAGATTTCTCATGTTGCGGATAAAAAATCATCATAACCTAGTAATTCATTTGCTACAACTCAATAAGAGTGTGACAATTATTTCCACAAAAAACTATATAAGGGTGCATTGTAACAGTTATTTAGGTAGTCATGTTGTTCCATAATTCATCCAATAGTTTAATTCTCTTTTCTATTCTCGCTTGAGCCCGAATAGCCTGAAGGTCTTCAATTTTATTGATTTTTGAGCCTTTCCATTTTAGTATATTGTACTATAATATCCAAAATTATCTTAAACTCTCATATGAAACATTTTTTTTTCAATTTTTATATTTGTTGTAGGATACATGTGTTGTTAATTCAATCAATATTTTTCCCACCATATCATTCATTTTATTGTTACCAAATTGTATTAATTTTCCACAAATGATTTCTCTAGGCTCTCTCAATATACAATAACTTTTTTATTATATAAATTAAATGAAAACCATAGAACCTTCAATTATAATCAGTTTTTCTTCAATCCACTTACACACATAGTCCGCTAATAAAATGATGTAGGTGAAACTAAGTAATATATGAAATGAACCAATGAAATTTAATTACTATAAATAAAATATTTAACAAAATATTAACGTATTTGGGGTATTTTATCTTTTTTGGAAACCACACAACTGTGTTGAATGTTTTGAAAGGCCTTACGAAAATCTTGCAATACATTAAAAACATTGATGCAAAATAAACTAGCTTCTAAAATTTTTCTAGTAGTATTTTGTGTAAAAATGAAATATCTATTCCATTTTATGAAAATTAATATGAACAATATTAATCTATTAATTAGGGGTGTATATTTTAACAACTTGGTTAATACAAATTTTCTGAAAATAAGGATCCTTCCTGATATAATATTTTCCATCAGTTTATGTGTTAAATTTTTTATGATTATAAAACAAGGGGTACCTTTTATGTGACTATAAAATAAGACACATCAACATTATATGGATATTGAGTGATTTTTTATGGTTTCTCAGTAGATAATTATAAAAATATCTTTGTTTCAATTTGAGTTTCTACCTTAGTGGTGTGAAAACATCTACTCATGAGGTTTGCAACCATATTTTCACATACCTTGTTACCCTTTATCCACAAGTTCAATTCTTTATATAGAAAAATTCATCTCACTAGAATTCGATTTACACCATATTTCCTGATCAAATACATCACTGTAGTAAAATTAGGATAAATATTTACATTACTTTCAAAAAATTCACAATGAAAATTTTATAAACAAAAAAAATTGAATAAAAAACATTTCCCTATTTATTGATAATTTATTTGGTCAGTATTCAATGTTTGATAAGTGTAGTATATCACTTTTGGGTGTTCATCAACATTATGGAATCACATTGAACCTATAACTTTGTTTATGGAATGACACTATATATTAAAGGGAGATTTATATTTTTTGGTAATATTAAAAGGGATATTGTGAAGATTTATTTTATCTTACTAAAATTTATCATTTCATAAATCTAAAAAACATTTGGTCTCTTTATTGAGTATGATCAATAGGGGAAATGTTATCTTGATAAATTCACTAATAAGAATTCTATAAAAACAAACATGTTCAAAAAATGACTAAATATTCCTCATATTGGTTGGGTAAGAAAGTGTATAAATCAAATTAATTTTCAATGTACCAAATTTGATCCCTTATTTAAATATTATGTGGGCGAACACATTTCCATTTTCTACCATAAAATGTAATTTTTTAAATTACATTCCAAAATTTTCCATATGAATTTTCATAATCAATTTTAAATACACTCAAGTAAAGTTTCAAAAAATGTTCTATAAAAATTAGTATCATCGAATAATACCTCCATGAATATATTTTAAAAATACAAAATGATTCTTATGATGTACTATTTCAATTTTTCATGGTATTTTCAAAGCATAGATAGAATCCTATTGTTAGACAACATACCAAATAGATAATTAAATGTTGTTTTTTGGCCTTCTAGGGATATTAAAAATGAAAATATTAAAAATAGATTAATAGATGACCTTTTTTTCTAGAATCTAGAATATTTTTTCTCAAAATGGAATAGGTATGTGGTCATTTTGGGTCACATGTATCAAATTATAATAGTCAATGACAAATCTATAGCTATTCTGAATTCATATGAGTTCAAATTCATTATTCAAATTTTTTACAACTATATATCTTGTTTTATTTGGAAAAAGTTGAATTACACTAATCCATCAAGAGGTTAATATTTGTTATATAATTCAATCTCATATGATTCATTATAAATACATTTTTATAACTTTTAGGAGTGTTTGGTTGATCCTCTATTAAGGTTGTCTCGGTATATTAGATTAATTTTATATCAAATTCTTTTATATGTGGTTGGGATAATCCCTATAATGTCTCATAATTTTTATATTATTTCCCTAATGTTCTATTTTAAAATTTCTATTAGGTGGTTCTCTTGATTTTATTTTTTATTGTTTTAGTTTATCACTAATATTTTAGTATTTTAATTTAAATAATACTTTTTAATTTTAAATGATGTAACATATATTATTTTCTATGAGGTTTTTAATGATTTTTTCAACTCAGTGTTATCCATAACATCATACCGCATATGAAATGCATATGTTCTAGTGATGTTTTTCATTAAATCATCAATATTAATTTGATAAAAATATCATTCATCATCACACATATAATATTCTAGATTTAACTAATTTTCCAAAATTAATTCATCAATATGATTAGGTGTTTCTAGGGATTCTTATAATCCAATAACGTAGTCCAACATTAAGTTTTTTCTTTTAAAATATTAGGATATTAAAAATGGTTCAATATAAAAACATAATGATTCTCATGGGGGGGACATCATTGAATCAAAAATATAATAAACATTGCCTTCTCTCTAAAAATTATTGAATGAATCCCTTCATTAATATTTGTTATTTTTTGGTAATCTTGAGAAATTACCTAACTATAATGATAGAGGGATGATGTTTTCCTCCTTCTTCATCAATATTTTGAATATAGAAGTTATTAGGTACCACTAATCCTTGTAAACATAAAAAAACAACCTTTAGAACTCCAACCAGATAGGTGGTGGTTCAGATAGAAAATTATACAACCACTCAGGTTGTTTTGAACTCAATTTTCTATATGGAAAGAAAAATAAATAAAGAATTATATTTATTTATGATACTAAATATCATGGTTCATTGGAAAAGTGAATTATATTATTTTGGAAGGGATAGTTAATATTATCAGGTCTTGAAAATTTATTAGTGTTTTTTGGGTAACATGGTTTGATACATTTCAACTTAAATTTATCTTTTTAGGCCCTTGAAATCTACTCCTATCATGTTTAATTTATTTTTTAAAATATAAATACTATGTTATTTTTTATTGAATTATAGAAAGGTAATATTTATTTCATTCCCTATTAATATCTCAACATTTTATTTATATAGTGACTATTAACTGATTTTATTATGTGGATTAACTATATAAGGCATTTGGGTTTGGAGTTGATTCAAGTATTCCATTATGGGCATTCCCTTATTATTATTTAATATGGGTGCATCCCCTAGTACTAAAATTCTTAGACCCTGGTTTCCAATAATTTTTGCATTATTACAATGGCATGATATAATGAATCATGTACCGAATGACCGATCAGTTTATTATACTGGGAAATAATAGATACATATAAAAGTTTTACATTACATCATGAAATAAAAAAACATTGCGTCCCCTTTGAACAATCTTGTATCCCTTAGCCTATTTTATCAGGTCAATCATAATATACATCATCGCATCCTTGGAAAAACATATCACAAGAATGGGGTGAGCTCAAATTCTCAGTAAGGATATCAATATAGTGGAAACTGTCATTAATAAGAATAAAAATTTTAGGCAATGTATAAGACTGGAACAAAATAATTTTAAACTTAAACATCACCATTATTTGGAAAATATAAATCAAATAATGCCATTTACATATTCATAGGGATATTCTACTAGTCGAATAATCAATGTTATATAAATAGAAAATTGCACAATGATGGAAGGCATAATACGAGACTTCATAACCACATAGTCAAGGCCCTGTGCGAAGACAACAAAAACGATTTTCTCAAAGCCATGTGCCAAGACACTAGTTTGTGTCATGGGACCAACCGATGCATCGAGGACCTAGAGCGGGCTCCACCCATCACTTAGTAAGTCTCATTCATTACTCATATGAAAAGGTTTAAACAAAACATGAACAGTCGTATTGAATCTATCATATAAAATGTCAACAATTTATCAATAAACAATGAATGGTATAAAAATAACACATCCACATTCTGACATATCACAATAGATTCAATAAAAAATAAAATATTTGTATCATAATAAATCAACCTAAATCAAGAATAATATCACATAATGGATTTTTACATACTTGAAAATGATTTTTACAAATCTTTGAGAGAAATACCCTTTTTCGTGAAAATCATTTAAAAGACACATAATTTATAAAGGAAGACATTTAAAAGAGAGTTTTGAATAAAAGTTTCCTATAACACATTGATACATTTGAAAGGAATAACCATTTTGAAAAAATCATTACTATATAAATAAATCATTAATTTTTTTTTGAAAAAATGAACATTGATGAGAATGGTTTAGAAGAATACAATTTTAAAACATTTAAAATGATATTTTAGTTAGACTTTCTAACCAAAAGAGAGATGCTTGAATAGAAATCATTTAGGAAATACATACACTATAATATCATTATAATAAATGTATTCATGATATACTAGGTCAACGTATAGTATATACATCAAATAAAAGTGAATTAGAGCATAACAACAAAGAAGTCACAATGGATTGTGAGTTGAGATGAATTCCTTTATAAAGATTGTATCCTTATGTTAATGATAAATCAATGACATAATTATGTTTGAAAAAAATTAATGTTGTCAATATTATTAGATATTTTGTGTAAATCAATCACAAGACATTCACATATATTCTTGTAAAAAATACACCAATGACTTGGAAGTCTATCTCTACAAATAGAAATTTAGTTAAAATTACTCTTATCATGTTTATATCGATGACTTGAGAACATATCAATGGAGAGATTATGTGTATAAAAAATTATATCTATACAAACGGGATTGTATATTCCTATATAAGTAATTAAATAGCGATTTCACACATAATCATGGAGTATAGTAAATAAAGTTTTCTTAAAACTGAATGAGTGGAAATTGATATTTGAAATTCCCTTATCTATTCTGTAATTAATGAAACACACAATCCATTGAAGAATGGTCATCCAATGATGATGTAAATACACATAAATTATTGCATATTACTCAAAAAATACAATCATGGGCAGTACATAACCCACACAGAAAAGGTAATAGTGGAAAATATAGCTTGAATCTCATGGGAATACAAGTGTGATGAACCCCCCTTACCTTTTACTTTTACTTGGTCAAGGGAACATGAAACTCATTTATAATAGTTAAATAATTGTTATTAAATTATAAATGAAATATATACCTTAATATTATATCATATATGATCCTTTAATATTGCTTTGTTAATAATATTTTAGTACTGTCATCGTTTCAGGTGTTAACTGATCAGTTTTCCATTATATGCTCAGATATGTAATCCATGTTTGCTATGGATAAGATGTATTTTATTAATATACTGAATTATATTAAGTTCTTTAAAATTATTATTTATCATAATATGAAAATTATTTTTGAATGTTTACGATGGGGAATGAATCTCATCATGTCTGTGATGATGGTAATCCGTACGTAAGCACGAGTGACAATATCATTATATTGATGGTGAAATCGTATGTAATTGGATGTTACATGATATATAAAGAATAATTAACTTGTTATATTTATTATTTAAATCAGTTAAACTATTTATTATACACATCCAAATAATTAAGAGTTTGAATAAAAAACTACACCACGACTTGGAGATGGTAAGTCATACATACGCTCTTATGGTGACTTTGTCATTTATATGATGGATAGAATAATAATTATGGTTTTACCATGTTTATAAAAACATAAAAATATATAGAAGATACTGGAGTTAATATTTTAGAGTGGAAACAACAAATAAAGTGGAAGTGGAAGAAGAAAAGAACATGAAAAAGATGATTAAATATTTACCTCTTCTTCGGGCTCTTCCTTTTTATTTGATCAAAAGGACTCCTTAGGTTGGAATTATGAAACAATTATTAGGATTAAGGTAGGAATTTTGGAAGTGAATTTGGGTAGGGGTTGGACAAGACAAATGGATTTTGATGTTTGATATTAAGATATGTGGAAGTACCGTTTTTAAAAAGAGGACTCAGTCACATTAAGAAAAGCTTGAAATGTAATTTTATAATAAAATCATTTTCGGTTTCTAATGGAACCATAATGATTTATTTATATGATAAGGTGTGTATGGGTTGAAAAATTTTGATCCAATTCTTTTTATAGAGATTTAGGTCACCATATTATCCTTATCTTTAAGATTTTACTCTTAGTTAAATAGTTTTTCATTTACCATGTTTCTTTGTATTTTTATGATATATGTTTAATAAACATACTATAACAAGCCAAGTGAACCCCAAGTTGTTCAATATTAATATACATAACTTTATCTATGACTATTAGAAGAACCTTATATTTGTATTAATATTATATAAATTAATAATATAGTATGTGTTTTTAAAACTAAATTATGTCAAATTTGACACTATATAGTATTTGGTTTTTGTGAAAATCATAACATAATTATTAATTCGAACAAAAATTAAATAATCAATACAAAAATGTCATATTAACCTATAAAATCAGAGAAATTTATCAAAAGTATCAATTTACATTTATTTGGATATTTATAATATCAATTATTTTAATCATTCATTAAAAAGGTAATTATTGCATCATCATTGTGTCATAAATAAATTTAATTATTTAATGTCTAAAAATTATAAATAAGTTACCATTTTGTAGGAAAATATTAAATCATTCTAATGAACATTTATAGTCGAATTTATCTTATGAATAACCCTATATTAAAAATGGTTTACTTATTAAACATTGAATATAACACTTTAAAATCACCTTTCAATACAATAATAATAAAGGTCCTAACCATATCTATGTGGACTAATGTGGGTCATATTTTATTCCTATGATTGTTTTCAGTTGAATTACACTAATCCAGTAGAATTAGAAAATGTGTTAGAATAATTATAATATCTTTTTTCCAATAATTACCCTATTTACTTTTAATCATGGTGAATAAAAGTTTAATGTTACTAATTACCAAAAAAATATTTTCATTTACTGAACCAAATATTACATAATAATATCAACTGTGTCTCTCATATTTTTTAAATTCAACTCATAGAAGCATTAAAAATATGTTTAATGCAAATTTGTAAATTCTCATAGAATGTGGGTAAAAACATTAAAATTTTCAACAATATTTTATACATATAATTTTATTATTAAATAACTCCAATGAATTACAATGAACTTATATAGGTAATATATGTCTTTATTAACATAAAATAATTTTAATTAAATAAATAATTATTTAAATAAAAGGTCAGTATTAAATAATAACTCAGTGTTTTGACTATTCATCCAATATTGAAATTTTTCCGATAAATACCCAAAATTCACTCAAATATTATTTTGATGTTCCAAATTAAAAAATGAAGTTTATATTACCAAATTCAAAACACTAAAGTTTCATTTATTAATTTAAAATTAACTCCCCTTGTCAAAACCAAAAAAGAGGTTTTTAAAAAAAGTAAAAACTATCAAAAGATTGACAAGTGTTTATGTCAAATTTAAATGGGAAATTACATATAATGATCTAAATTTTTTAAAATGATAAAAATATAACCTAATTATATATAGAAACCAATAAAATTTATAATTTAACACTATAAATTATTTTTATTAAAAAATTTATAATCAATTAAAATTTAGTATTTTTCTGTATTCCTCAAAATATGAAAGTTATCGAAAAACTACAAAAATTTATCCGAACTAAATTTTTAAATCCCGATTCTAGAAAACATTTTAATTTCATTAAATTTAATATATAAATGTGTCAAATATTGGTTTTAAAAACGTTTTTCTATTAAAAGGTGGTAATTTTTTTTAAAAAAAAATACTTATTTATTCTGAAAAAAATGAATTTGTTCTTATATTATGTTTAAGAAACACATAATATGGATTCTAAAATTATATGGAATATATAAAATTCAAAATTTAGTTAATACTATTTATACCCACTTCAGAACTGCTAGTTTGGTAAGTCATGGTGTGCACGAACTCCGTGTTGTGTGTAGTGAAAGCTATTGAATTACATTAAAGAAAATAACTTACTATGAAATATTGGGGGATTAATTCTTCCACCATTTTGTAAATTTCATTCTCACGATTTTGAAATTGGTCTTGGGAACAACATTAAAAGTCCCAGATCATAAAAAGATTCAATAAAACTATCTCTTTAAAATAAAAAAAGAGAACTACAAAGGTCAGCCGAAATAACCCATACATGGATTCCATGTAAGAAAGCATGGATATGGATGATAAAAAATGTGTCATGTTCAGGTGGAGAGTGACAAAAATAATGTTTAAGAGAAATTTAACAACAATAAAACCACAATCAAGTGATGGGATAAATTGTTATTAGTTTCCATGTATGAAAAGTAAACAAGCAACATTTTTTAAGTTTCATTTCAGAATGTTGTGGAATTTATTTATGAGATTGACTATGAACATAAATAGATATACATACTTTTTATGTAGAGTTTTATCCTTTAATAAATTTTTACAACGAACTCAACTTTTTTTTCATATGATGAGTATTCAAGATGACTAGGTCACACCTGAAGTTCAAGAATCAACTTCTAGAGAATCACATAATCCGCAAAGGATAATGTATATATATTTACCTTGTATTTAGAGATTAAGAAAACCAAAATTGTATGTACAATATCAGATGATCCCCAAAAGGATAATATTTTAGAGAAATAAATAATAATCATAATATCTTAAATTAAACCAACAATACCAAAAGTTCAGTAAATACCATTCAATAAACAATTATCACAAAAATACTTCAATATAATCCAATCTAATGTTGAAACCCAAAACATAGAAGAATTTTATTACATAGTCATCTACATTAAATTATATCTTCAAATAACATCGAATACTATTAAATTTAAATAATTAAAATTAATTATCCAAGTTATGTTTTCTATACGATAGGTTAATCATTTACATAAAAAACTCAAATAGATATAAATCCACAATAAAAAAATATAATAATCCACCATTACTCCTCAAAATAAATCACATAGTATTCTATTTTCATTAAGAATATAGTGTTCCCAACATAGTGATCATCTTCCAAAATAACATTTATCACATAATCCCCTATTCATTTTCCTATAATAATGATATAAATTTAATAATACATAAAATCCGAAATCAAATTACTATTGATCAATAAAATCATTTAACTAAAATAATTTGTCACAGTTACCAAGGAATTCACATAGTCCAGTGTTAGTTGATAAATCTTAATCGCACTCTGATTGTCTGTTTGATTACCGAAAATTTTTCTAATGCGATGGGTTGTCACACAGTTTTCATGTTTTCCTTTTTTAAAAACAATATTTTATAACATTCCCAAAATTAGATTAATTCTTCCAAATAATTATAAAATTATTTCATCACTACTGTTAACTCATACCACACATTTTCATCCCAAAATTTAATAACTTGTAATTTCCTCATATTTAAATGACATATGAACCAAAATAATTATTTATAGGAATATCAACAATATAAAAGATAATAACTTTGAAAATAGAATTTTTACCTAACAAAATATATGGTTACACGTAAAATAGAAAAGTATACCAACGTAATCCCATCAATGAAAAGAGCATTAATATTTTTAAACACCTCACCATCCATTTATTTCTAGATAGGTTCTTCCTTGACCAAGTGGTTATCTTATAGAATAAGGAATTCCCTCGGATAATGCCCAGGTCCCCTATATTTTCAAAAAATGACTATAAATGGATTCTTGGAATAATTTTTTTTCTTCCATAGTTGTCTTCATTTTTCCATTGAAATTCATTAATTTATGTCATACTTTCACAAACATAATTCATTTCATTGTTACATTGGAAAACATTTGTTTCTGTCTTCTTCCCCATTTCCTATGTGATGGAAATTGAGCTTTCTTTTCTAAATGGTCTCCACTACTAGAGATCTTATCAACAACTGCCTTTATCTTCTTTGTTGAGACCTATATTTGGTTAATATATATGTTGTGTATCATATTTTTGGAAAACTGATTTGGAATGAACATGGTATCTTTTACACCTATCAATAATCAGTTTTTTTCTCATTTCCACCACTGTGCCCTCCATGTACATCATGTTAAATGTTTCCATGACTCCCTTGGAATTTATCCATTGAATAACACAAGAATTCATAGTGTGGGTCATAAAATAATTTATAATATATCATAACAACTTAATATCAATTTAAAACACCATAGGATTAACTAAGGTTATTTATTCTCATCTTATATTAAAATATTTCAAATCGGTTGGTAATGAAAATGTGAATTATTCTAAGAATATCCCCTGGGAGTGTCATAACCAAGAGTGCAGCCAGTCCCACTATTGTGTACCAGGATACCCCAGGTCATGCTTGAAACTCCATGTTGGACTTTTCACTCGTAGGTACATCTGGGCTAGACACTCCTATACCTATTCGTATCCAGATAATGATGTATTACATGGAAATCCAACATAATATTTACATTACAAAAAATTTGGATTGACTTATATACTAATCATCAATGTCTATCTTATGTTTGTGTTTCCTAATCAGATTTTTTTAATATATCATCCAAGGTGTGTAATAAACTTCTTCTGATAACAATTATAACACCATGACCCCAGTTTACCACAATCGGTGCATTATTACATAACATTGGCATGATACAATAAATCATAACCTGGAATAATGATCTGTTTAGTAGCCTTGGAAAAACTAGATACATTCATAAATTTTACATTGCATCATGATATAAAAAAACAACATTGTGTCCCCTTTGAACACTCTTATATCCCTTAGCCTATTCATGCAGGTTAATCGAAATATACTTCTTTGCATCCTGGTAAAAATAAGACATAAGAAATGGTTGAGGTCAGAATCTTAGTAAGGATATCAATATAGAAGAAACTGTCATAAATAAGAATAAACATTTAATGAAATATATAAGACTAGAACACAATCCTTTTAAACATAAAGTTCAACAGAATATGGAAAAGATAAATCAAGTAATTAAATTTACTTATTCAAATGGATATTTTAAAATTCCAATAGTGACAAGTAATATGAATATCCAATTTAATAATGATGGAATACATAATGCCACACTTCATAACCACATAGTCCAGGATTTGTGCCAAGACTATAAATAATTTTTTTCCAAGGCCTTGTGCCAAGAGATTAGATGGTTTCACTAGACCCATTGATGCATCGAGAAGTTATAGCGGGCTCCACTCGTCACATACTATGTCCCATTAATTCCTCATTTTAAAATTTTTAAACATAACATAAACATTCGTATTAATACTAGCATACGAAATATCAATACTTTATCCAAAAACCATGAATTGTATAAAAATTACACAACCACAATCGCACATATCAAAATTTCATGAATACAATATGAAAGATTTATATCATAATAAATCAACCTTGATCATGAATAATAACACGTAAAGGATGTTTACATTGCGGAAAATGATTCGTAATATTTTTTAGAGAATATCCCTTTTTCGTGAAATCATTCAAAAGTCCCATAATTTATAATGGAAGCCATTTAAAAAATATTTTTGAATCAAAGTGTACCATACCACGTTAAATGTTTTTAATGTAATTAACATTTTAAAACATTCATGTTCATATAAATAAATCCTTATAACCATTTTGAAAACAAGGAATTTAATTAGAATGGTTTCAATGAATTAATTTTTAAAACATTTATAATGATATTTTAGTTAGTGTTAGTAACCAAATGAGAGATGCTTGAATACAAATAATTGAAGAAATAAAAACATTATAATATCATGAGAATAAAATGATTCCTGATATACTAAGTCAAAGTACAGTATATACCCCAAATAAAAGTGTTTTTGCGTATAACGTCAAAGAAGTCTCAATGGATTGATAGTTGAGATGAATTCCTTTATAAAGAAAATATCCATAGGTTAAGGATAAATAAATTAAATAATTATGTGTGATGAATATCAATACACTCAATATGATTGGATATTCAGTGTAAGTCAATTAGAGTAAATTCACACAAATTCTTGTAAAAACAACACCAATGACTTCGATGTTTAACCTGGTGAATAGAAATTGAGTTAAAATTACTCCTATCAAGTTTATATCAATGACATGAGAATTAATCAATGGGGTGATTATGTTTAGAAAAAGTATATCCATTCAAAGGGGTGTGTAAATTTCAGTATATGTAAATAATAATTAATTTCACACATAATCTTGTAGTCTAGTAATCAATGATGTTTTCTTAAAACCCAATGAGTGGAAATTGAAATTTGAAATTCCCATGCCGATATGGTTATTTACGAAACATTCAACCCATGGAAGTTGGATTGTCCAATGATGATGTAAATACCCATAACATTAATTATATTATGCAACCAATATAATCATGGGAAGTATGTACACCACACATGAGGTAATAGTGACAAATATAACATGAATCTCACTATAATAAAATTGAGATGAAAACCCCTTACCTTGGACTTTTACATGGTCTAGGGTAATTTAACATCATATATTATAGTTAAATAATTGTTATTAAATTATACAGGAACTATATACATAAATATGATATCATATATGATCCTCTAATACTACATTGTTAATAATATTTTAGTATTATCATCGTTTTAGGTGTTAACAGATATGTTTTCCTTTATATGCTTAGTTACGTAATACATATTTGTTATGGATAGGAAGTATTTAATTAATATACTTAAATATATTAAGTTCCTAAACATTATTTTTAATCATAAAATGAAAAAAAACTTGAATGATTATGATGTTGAATGAATCTCATAGCGTTTGGGGAGACGGTAATCCATACGTAGGAATGAGCAACAATATCATTATACTGTGGGTGAAATCATATGTAATTGGATGGTATATCATATATACAGAATCATTAACTTGTTATATTTATTATTTAAATCAACTATACACATTATTATAAAAATCCAAATAATGATGTGTTTGAATAAAAAACTACACCACAACGTGGAGACGGTAAGGTGTACATATGCCTGTATGGTGACTTTGTCATTAATATGATGGATAGATTAATAAATATGGTTGAAAAACATTTATAATAACATCATAATATATATTATATATTTCAGTTATTATTTTTGAATGGAAACGACAAAGAAAGAGGAAGTGGAAGAAGAAAATAACTTGAAATAGGTGATTAAATATTTACCCTTTCTTCAAGTTATTATTTTTGATTTGATAAAAAGTGATCCTTAGGTTTGATTTTTGACAAGTGGAAGGAATATAGGCTGAAGGGAGGAATTTTAGGAGGATATTTGGGTAGTGGTTGGCCAAGCCAAATGTCTTTGGATATGTAAAATTAAGTGAATGGGAAGTACCCTTTTATATGAGAGGTGAGAGTCACATTAGGAAAAGCATGAAATGTTATATTAAATTAAAATTATTATCTGCTTCTAATAGGTAAATAATTATTTATTTAGAGGATAATTTTGGGATGGGTCAAAAAACTCTCAACCAATGTGTTTTAGACAGGTTTTTGTCTCCATATTAATCTTATCTTTTAGATTTAACTCTTAGTCAAATAGTTTGTCATTTACCTTGTCTATTTTTATTTTTATATTATATGGTTAATAAACATACTATAACAAGACAAGAGAACTCAAAGTGGTTCACTGTTAATATATATAACCTTATCTATTTTCATTGGTGGAACCATGGATTTTTAGAAATTTTATATCTATTAACAAAATATTATGTGTTTTAAAAACTCAATTAGGTCAATTTTTACACTATTTAGTATTTGGTTTTTGAGAAAATCATAACAACATGATTACATCGAAAAAAATATTTTATCATTCCTAAAATGTCATATTAAAATAAAAAGTTATTGTAATTCATCAAAAGGATCAAATTACATTTAATTGTCTATTTATAATATCATTTATTTTAATCATTCATTAATAAGTTAATTACAGCCTCTTCATTGAGTCCTAAATAAATTTAATTATTTAATTTTTAAAATTAATAATAAAATGTCATTTGTATGAAAGATTTTTATCTTTCTAATTAATATTGATTGTCGATTTTATCTTATGTATATCACTATATTAATAATGGTTTAGTTATTGAACTTTTAATTTAACACATTTAGCACTTCTTTAAATAAAATAATAATAAATGTACTAATCTAATCCAAGTGGACCAAATAGGGTCATATATTATTTTTAATGTATTTTCTGGTCTAATTACACTTTTCCAATATAAATAGGTCATGTGTAATTGTAATTAAAATATCATTTTTACCCTTAATTACGCTATTTAATTTTAACCGTAGTAAATAAAAGTTAAAAGTTATTATTCACCAAAACAATCATCCTCTTGAACCAAATATTACACACTGATATCAACCATATCTATTGGATTTTTGAAATTCCACTCTTTTAAGCGGTAAAATTGTGTTTTATACAAATTTTTAAAGGCTCCTAGAAGGTGTGTAAAAATGTTAAAACATCCACAAATTTTTCTATATATAATTTTATTGTAAAATTAATCAAATGAATTATAATGAACTTATATTGGTATAATATATTTATTTTGACCTAAAAATAAATTTTAATAAAATAAATAATTATTAAATAAAACTTCATTTTAAAATAATAACGAAGTGTTATCCACTATTCATCAAAAATTGAATGTTTTTAAAAAATTCTCAAAAATCACCAAATGCTAATTTTTAAATTATGAATTCAAAAATTTGGTATATTTTACAAAATTGAAAACAATTAAGTTCCATTTATAAATGTATAATTAATTACCGTTGTCAAAATCAAAAAGCATGTTTTAAAAAAAGTAAAAACTATCAAAAGATTGACATGTGTTTATGTAAATATACATGTGAAATGACTTATAATGACCTAGATTGTATTAAATGATAAAATTAGAATCTAATTATACATCAAACCCATTAAAATTAGTAATTTAATACTATAAATTATTTCAATTAAAAAATTCTTTTTCAATTGAAATTTAGTATTTTTCAGTATTAATCAAAGTATTAAAGTTATGTGAAAAGTACCAAAAATATATCCAAACAAAATTTTATTTCCACATTATAAATAAATGTTTAATTTCATTAAATTGAATATATAAAAGTGTCATATATTGGTTTAAAAAAGGTTATCCATTAAAAGGTGGTAAAATTTCATTTTTTTAAAAATATTTCTTTTATCTAAAAAAATGAACTTGTTCTTATAATATGTCTAAGAAACACATAATATGGATTCTATAATTATATGGAGTATATAAAATTCAAAATTCAGTTAATACTATTCATAACAACTTTTTAACAGCTACTTTGGTAAGTCGTGGTGCACTCAAACTTGGAGTTAAATATAGTGCAAGCTATAAAATTAATTTAAAGAAAATAACTTACTATGAATTCTTGGGGGTGTTACAAGTACTTGTTTATAAGGCTATTTTTTGGGATATATTCTTCATGTTTTTTTTATTTTCCACTTATAGAATCAACTTGAGATAGGAGTTAGTTATTTCTATTTAGTTCATTAGATCTTATAAATAAAATTTTAATAATGAGTTTGAAGTTTACCCGAAACATTATTATTAAATTCATTATTGACAGGCATGATCTAGATATACTATCCTTGTAGCTTCTTTAGTGTCGATCTGTGAGGGATAAGAGTAGTTTACTTAGATGTGTGAGCCTCCAAAAGTTGTTTAAAAAATTACATACTGGAATCTTCTTGATATTTCCCATGATATTAACTTTTATAAGTCTATGTATTTCTCTTTTAGATGGCTTCTTTCTAGAAATGTGGTTGAAAATTATGAGGGGATGTTGGTCTCTACATTAATTTCTATTAAAATCCAAATTGAGTTTAGAATTTTTCATAAAAAATGGATTGATTTCTAGGTTCTTCTAGTTTGGAATTTGGTACATGGAATCATAGATTAAAATTTATCTAACCTAATGTTATCCATTAGTATAATGGAATTAAGAATATAAATGTTTTTATACCCATCTTGGTGTTGTTGGTGATGTTTTCTGTACCTTGTTCACAACTATCTACCTCACAAGGTAGGTTAGTTATTTAATTTTAATTTCCTATGAATGTGAGTTGTAAATATAAACCTCATTAAATCCTCTTATGTTAGTTAATGTGTGGAATGTATTAGAATTTTTGGTAGATTATCTTAATCAATTATCTAAGATCATCCTGTGACATTTCTATTATTTCTCACTTAGGTGAATCATCTATATGGTTTTGTTCATATTCCATTAATCATTGAAAAAATAATTTAAAGAAGTTATAGTCTTTTCAATATAGGTGTGGGCATGAGGTAGTCAACCACTTGAATCTATCCCATATCATGAAGGAGGTTTTCCTATTATCGTTTTTGATTCTATAAATCAATTTATTACCAGGGATCTATTCAAAAAAGTAAAATATTTCTGGTGGAACAACTTTTCAGCTCATCCAAGGTGTTGAATTCTCCTAGTTTGAGGTAGTAAAGACACTCCTTCAAAGATAATTAATGAAAAATGAGGATGGCCTTCCAACTAATTTTATCCCCAATGACTCGGGTAGGTATAAATATATTTTAAACATTAATAAAATTTTCCAAATTCTGGTTGATGTATTATCTCAAAAAACCATAAAATTTAAGAATTATACTAATCAATCTAGTTCTAAACTCACATTCGTGATGATTGTTTTTTTGCTGAAGTCAGTATTCAATATTGAAATTGGGTGATTAAAATTATATATAGGATTTATTTATATGTGTTAAATATTTACCCATGTTTGTAATTACCACTATGGCACTATTCTAATATGAATATGTGGAGGTAGATTTATTCAATTCGATAGGGAAAAATTATATTTCCTCTTTTCCAGTGATTTATAGGGTATTTAGTCTTACTGGAATAGTTATTTTCACCAATGGATCAAAACCTATGAGTTTAGATTTTCAAGACCTAGTTATATATTGAATTCACTTTTCAAAAAAAGATAAAACTCAAAACTAGCATCCCTGATAGTGGTTATAAGTTGATGAGTGGACTTTCATTAGGATTCCAAAAACAAATCAAATTTCATGCCTGCCTTCCTTTCCATTGATTTTTATAACATGTAAATCTTGAGTATATGTATCCTTATAGATGGTAACCTTCTTGATTTGTATTATTAAAACATAACCCTCCCACAATCGGGTTTCATTGGACTTCCATAATTATCAGAGATAAAATTAATTAATTCTCTACAATTCCATTTGAAATCAGTTTTACTCAGGGTTCTCATGTGAGGAGGAAGATGATGATTGTTCTTGGTGGAAAGGGTTTCAAGTTATTAATATTTAGTAAACAATTATTGAGACTCAAAATGGTATCTGATATTGGGATTCCAAAATATTTTTTGTGGGATGGTACTATTCTTGGGACATTGGTCTTTGAACATGGTAGGTCCTGAGCAAGAATCATAATTCCTAGAATGCCTTATTGACTTCATCTTTTCTATATTAACATTGTATGAGGCTCTCATATAGATAATATATTTGTATGGATTCTTATTTTCACACTACCTTGAGTACTAATTATTACGTTTTTTATCCAGACTTATCTTTAGAGTTTTGAAGATAGCAGTGGAAACACAATATGGTCTGGTTCAATGTCAACACATTTTATCAACCTTGGATTAGAATTCCTATAAGAAAATTCATTAAAAAGTAAACATGGAAATCAACTCAACTCTGTATCTGTATATGTTAGAGGAACAAAGTTTTTATTGTCTTAATAAATTGATCTTTTACAAGTAATGAACAATAGAACCCACAAAATAATTCAAAATATACTTATGTCCATATTGAATTCATATTAAAATCATCTTCTTCATATAGACTTATCTAACTTTAGGAATATTCTTTATTAAATTATCTTCAATATCAAGTGATTTAATTTGACATCACTGGTTATCTGTTTATTATCATTGATCCAAATTGAGATTACTAGAAGATTCTATGAATTTAGAAGGATTCTCTTCTTCTATATGTATTTCACCCTTCTCCAATGATCCTGAAGGGTGTTAGTTGTTCCATAATCATCTTGCTCAACAAGTGATATTAGTATCTTCTATATTCTATGAATTTTATTCTAGCTTGCATTGATTATTATTTTAATATCACTGTCTGATTTGTTATGAAGAATCAATTTATGGAAATTCATATGTATCTTATAATATCTTTAGATATTCATATTAAAATCCATGGTCAACATGCCTCAATCTTCCATTATCCCACACATATATATATTCTCAACCATAGATCCTCAAAAACACATCAACAACATTTTTACTCTGTCACATGGCCAATTTGATTAGGGAGGGTGTATTTTCTTGGATTATAGCCTTGTGTTCTATTTAAAATTGATTTTTTAACTTATCATTCTCATAGTAGGTTGATGTTTATGCTAGATTTGGGTAGGGAATGAAAATTTGAGTTTATAGTAGAAGTCAGATAGTGTAGAATAAAAGGTTGGGATGAGGGTTTACGATAGATAGATCGACCAACCAATAGTATGGATGGTCAAGATGCATTTTTGTGGTAGATTACAGTTCATCATGTAACAAGATGAGGGATGATTGTAGTGAATTGAGTGACCATGATGTTAGATATTTTTTTTTCTTGTGGTCACTTGGATGTTACAAATGCCTCATCTTCACTGGACATGATAGAATGAAAATTGAACATGGGTCTAATACATTGACCATGAGAAGTGGTGCCAGGGTCACCTTCTACTTTAACATTACGAACTTCAATCAATCTAATGAAAAACTGAACATAGTGACTGATTTATCCAAATTTAAATATGTAATGAATAACAACAATTGAACGCATGATATTTTTTTATTAATAATATAACTAATAACAATTTAATCAATAAACTAATTCCCATTAATCCTAAAAAAATAAAATTCAATACGTAAATTATTCAGTTTTGGATATTATTAAATCCATTAATTCAATGTCAATTACCATTTAAAAAATTAAATTCCATATTTTCAAATATTAATTAATGGAATTGAATGAATTTCGAAATTTTTAATTAATCAAAAAAAATAAATATTTAATCATTTTCAAAATTTCATTAAATATTCGAAAAATTATCAAAAATCAATAAATTAATTATTATATAGATTAATTAAGGGGTTAATTTCTTTGAGAAATAAAGATTTTTTATGAAAATGTGGTTCACATATCTGTATGACCATTGTAAAATCTTGGAATATCAAAGCACATGCTACTGTAACATGAAATGTATTATAACACATTGGAAATATTTTATATGCATATATTTAATAGTTTCTATATTGGAATATATATTTGGTAAATTGGCTAGGCCCAGCCACTTTGAGATGAGGACAAAAACTCATTCTGTTTCATGTTGTTTTCAATTTCCAAGGTCAAAGACTATTATAATCATTGTCATATAGATGAATGGGTGGATGATATGCCATCAAATAGATTTTCAATTTGAGACAAACATGGTTGGAAAAGTATTATACGAGAAAAATGTGAGTCCTTATAGGGTTTTCATGAAACACTAATGTTTTTCTCCAACATATTTTCTTGTAGTACCCATCATTGAGTAGCATCAAGATGAAAAGTGTGTAAGCTACTACTCTTGATCTCCCATTACTTTGAATATTATAAATTTGAGACTTCTAAATGTTGGTGGAGGAGGTTAAAAGCCGAACCACACAGAACATGGATTTCGCAATGACTACCCTAATCTGTACCACCCATCCAGAAATTTTATTCAATTGACATGACACAATATGAAGATAAAGAGTTATGGTAGGATTATCTCCTGGGTCGACTCTTGATTGAAGATATTAGGAAGAACTAAATTTTTATGGGTCACATATTTGTATTTTTGATATCCAACATGACTTATACTAGTGTAACATGTATTATATGGTAGTGTTTGCACCCCCAAAGGAGAAATTTTTTAACCGTTCACATCTAGTAGGGTAAGATTAAAGAGATTTACAATATCTATTTTAGTTATTTTATTGTAATTCAATAATTTTTGTCTAGAGATTTCCTCTTATTTAATGTTTCTATAACCTTAGGTTCCACTATCCACCCAAAGATAATGTTGTGAATTTATGGGTCTTGAAATTTTTTCTTTTCTTATGATGAAGCGGTGCGACTCCTGGTGGCGATGACGAGAGTTATTGTGAGGCTGGCCCTCATTTTTTCACCCTGGTGATGTTGCAGCGATTCGCTCAAGATGTTGCAGGATGGTGAATCTGGCATGTTTGCAGGTGATGATAATGGGAGATGTAGGATTCATTTTCGGTTCATGTGGCAGTTGAACGTGGAAACCAGGGGTTGGCCAATGGGTTTCAGGAGATCTCGGTCGGGCGTGTGGTGGAGCGAAAACCCTGGTGATAGAGATATCTGTGAGTATGATATGGTCGTCGATGGGAAGAGGAGTTGGTCTGGTGCGGGTCGGCGACATCCTGGGGATGTGGGGTTTAAGTCATCATCATCTATGGGAGTTGTTGGATGTTTTCTATCCTCACATGGGGATGTTGATATCGTGACAGATATGTGATGAAAATGGTTGTGCAAGTATCATGTTTTGTGGTTTACAATCAGTTTCCCTGGTGTCATGGTCGTGGAGTGGTTGGGAGGAGGTATTTGGATTTTGTCTAATGTGTGTTTTTTTTTGTGATTTATTTTTCAAGGGTGACAATTGTTTTGTAACATTGATGGTTGGGTGGTACTTTTTGTACAACATGTTGTTGCTTTGTGTGTATTTTATTTTTAAATAAAATTTTTTAGGACCGAGTTTGCTTGTTTCGGCTCTTTCCTAGTATATATGGATAAAATAATGTTTATTCCCTTCAGTATATTTATTTAATGTGTATTTGGTAGAAGATATTAGATAAAATTTATGAAATAATTTAATTAATTAATTTATAGAACAATTTACTACGTAAACATAATCCGCTTATATATTATATCGGTTATAGTAAAATATTAGGTTTAGTTGCACAACCCACTACTGGAAAATGGACCTATCCCCACGGTTTTCCTCAAAACCATGGGGATAGGTACCCCCTATACCCACGGTTTAGGAAAACCGTGGGTAGAGGTCAATTTTCAAGACCTGTACCCACGGTTTTCAAAAACCGTGGGCATAGGGGGTCTATCCCCACGGTTTTCCAAAACCGTGGGGATAGGTCTTGAAAATTGACCTATACCCACGGTTTTCAAGAACCGTGGGTATAGGGGTACCTATCCCCACGGTTTTGAGGAGAACCGTGGGGATAGGTATAGGATAAAAAACCTATACCCACGGTTTTTCAAAACCGTGGGTATAGGTTTCCCATGTGTGCGCGGGAATTTTTTTTTTCCGCGGGAAAGATTTTTTTTTTGGCGGGAGTCCTATACCTACGGTTCTTCCCTCTATACCCACGGTTTATATAACTATATTTAACTAAATATATATATATATACACATAATTGATAGTAGGGTAGTGGTCGACGCGGTACTTTGCAGCGAAGAGGTCGTGGGATCGAAACCCGCCTGCCGCTTTATTTTAGGATCTATACCCACGGTTTTGAAACCGTGGGTAAAAGCCATTGACACCATGGCAATTGGGAATGTTTTGTTGACACGGTGGCAGAACACCTATACCCACGGTTTTGGAAAACCGTGGGTATAGGCTGGGGACCTATACCGACGGCGTTCCAGCCCACGGTTCCCAAAACCGTGGGTATAGCCTATACCCACGGTTTTGGGGGATATACCCACGGTTTTGAACCGTGGGTATAGGCCTTTTTTCCAGTAGTGACCACAGATATTGGAGGATATTACTATGGATGGAAGCATTGGTTGAGACGATGATGAATGTAACAAATGCATCAATGGTCTCACAAGTGATAACATCTTCATCAATGGATTTATTGGACGTCAATAATTCCAATGACATAAAATTGTTCTTAATCAGTGGTTGATCTATTATTCATATAGGTTGTTTATTTATTTCTGATAAATCCATATTTTTTATTCCCCCATGGTGAATGTGAGTTAGTTCCTTTAGAAAAATAAATTCTTGGATCATTATTTATTTTTGGGATAAATATTCTTAATTATTGAACATTTATATTCTTTCCAATCATTAATTTCTCATCAAAAAAACGAATTCCAACTTGAACATTGGACAACATTAATTCCTCACCATTGTGTTTTTCACATTATCCTCTCATTCTTCGGACGTTATTTATCGATATATCATTTGATAGATAGTTTGACTATATTCAGTAATTAATGATTGCAGAATCAATCACTGGTGTAATGGATAATTATCATGGGTTTAGATTTTAAATTGAATGAATGAGGGGAATTTTTAATGATGAAGGAATATTTTTTTGATAAAATTTTTTTTTTTATGGTTTTGGAATTTGGGAAGAGATGTGCGATAAGATTTGATTTCTGACCCGATGGGTGACCAGAATCTGACAACATGCAACTATATAATCTTGGTCTACATTAGATATAGATTTTGTGGTGTTGTATGAGAGGATCTATCATAGATGTATTTGTATGAAGTCATATGTTTTCTGTAAAATCTTATTATATATGTTTTATAGTTTTTGATAACACATGTGGTGTAGTATCCGTCTGTAATGGCACATTCATGTTACCAGACTGCATGTCATGTGAACTAAAGAAAGTTAAATGGCACATACCTCTGGGAAATCAAACATGAACATAACTTGTGTTCATGTTCTTAACGAGAGTGAACAAGCATGATCATAAGTACAAGGACTTAGACACTGTAGGTCAAGATATAGTGGGAAACACTGTGTAACTTCTACACACACCTTGTACCCCTTTAAGGGTAGAGTGTACCAATGTTTTCCCTCAGTGTGGTAATGTTATCATTGTGGCCGAATTACCTTGGTCCAACCCGAAGTGGGTAACGTGTGACATACTATATAGAGTATAAGAGAAGTGATCCACTCTACTGGTAACTTTTAGATAGAGTCAATTATACCTCCATGTTTCAGGGTGCGTGATCCTCTATCATTATTCCTTATGTTTGGCAATGTATCTAATTTTTGAGATCTATGGTCTGTAGATACCTTCCAAGATGGTTATTATTGATTGCATTAAGAATTGATCATAGTAATTCAGTGTGATATCCTATCATTATACTAATACCTTATGAGTAACATAATTTTTATAGTGATTCAAGAGGGTTTACCTCAGATAAATGTAATCCTTGACATTAAACTATAATCCTAGTCTATTTGTGAGGAAGTGACCATATTTGAGACAAGGTGTCTATGAGAATATATGGGTTCTTTATATCTTTCTAGTTCTCTCACTATTTTTTGATATTGATCTGACTATCTTTATTACTTTTTTTTTGATTTTAGGGTGTACAAAAGGGTATGTTTATACTCACCCCTGTATAGGATCTTCCAATGAAAATCATACCATATGAAAATTATTGGACATTAAACATAGTTTTACGAAGACATGGAATGGGTGGATTTTAGTTTCACTAGATGGAACACTAATGATTGATGATGTTTCATCCTAATAACAGACCCCTTTTGTTAGTAGTTTAGAATCTTTTATAGTTATGGGTAGGATTTTATTTTATTCCTTTAATTTGACACTCTTTTTTTCATTCTCTAATGTAGGTTTATATATAATCATGAATATTTTTCATCAGTTTTTTTCCTTTTCCAAATTACTCTAGAGTTTGGAGTTGTGAGGATTTGAACTGGTACTTTAGGCTGATGCATAACATGTGTGTCATATGACTACTTAGTTATATTCACCAACCCATATCATATTAATGATAGACATGTGGTTTCATATGAATCTTCCTTCCACCCATCGAGGACACTATGGTCTATGTCATGATAGATTAGTATCATAGTTTAGGCTATCAAATAATCAATGTTTTCAGATAGTCTAGTGTTGAGGATTGGTTGTGGAACTACGAAAACTATGTTAAAGTGTCTCTAGTTTGGATTTCCAGATATGAAACCTAGTCTTGGTGGGTTATCTTATATATCAATTCACATTACAAAGATAATATTCTTGTTGACTTAGTACAAATTGGAAGTAGTTTTTGGGGAAACATTGGTGCATACATTATATATGAATGAGTTCTGGATTTTGGGTTCTTATTGAGATTTCACACCATATATTCCATTTGAACATGGTATATATGGAATATTATGGGTGCCTAAATTATTCCTTATATATTGGATTCTATAGTAGAAGCATGATAATGATCTTATTAGGGATGAGGCTTCAGTCCAGGGACCAGTGTAGGTAGTAATTCATCTTGGTGATTTTATAATATTACATACACCAATTGAAAATATAGTTTTTATAATGGTACCCATTGATGAAATTTATAGGAAGAGGACACATCACATAATATATTGGTATAGGCAGATCATGATTTGGGGTGACACAGAACACCAAGGTGTACAGGACTGGCTCGAGGTTGTTGGATGATTTTTGCACACTTTCAGAACCACTCTTGATCAGATTTTGGTACTCGTTGTATGATTTATCCATATACCACTATGAAAATGGTGGATCATAGTATTATTGATGCAAGACAAGGAATATCTCTCTGATACATAGTGATAGTTCCTCTTCAAATATGATGCTTATCTAGTGCCCTTGTGGGCAGTTTGTATCATTGAGCTTCTGGATCTTCATCTTAGACGTGTTTGGTTGTAGTGTATTCATCAAGGCTCACTACCCAACCCTATAATTACATGTATATGGACCATGATGGTTACATATGAAAATTGTACTTTGATCATGAACTTCGCTCATATATTTATAACAGAGTGGTATCTCTATATAACCCTTATTAAATTGGATTATTGTAGAGATTTGTGTGCATAGATAGGTTTTTATATGTGTAGTTACACAGAGGTGGTTTTTTAGATGGAAAACTATAGATAAGACCACAATAATTTGTAGTTAACAACAGACTTCGGGGTCTAGGAACATGATTCAATTTTCGAGGAACTCTTGGTACATCGGGATAGCCACCCAAGGCTCTGGGGGAGGTTTTGGTTAGTTGAGGGTGATGAAGTGTTTCTCCTATGATATCTATGGTCATATGATGTATATTTTACCTATAATCCATTCATTATGTAGAGATATAATCAATGGACCTCCATGAAAAAGGATGCAGCTTCAGTACGGAGGACCATAAGGTGTTATATGACATATAGGAGTTGGGAGAGAAGTGGGTTGTGGTCAATGTTATGATATGTTACCACTACTACCACCTCCAGGAGGACTACTCCGTGTTCAGGTAGATTTCTATTTTGATCATTGATAGCTATAGATAATGACACTTTTTACCTTGAGGATCGAGGGATGACTTGAGTTAAAAACTGTGTCTTCTCTAATTTAGTTGTAGTTTTGGTTATCATAGATATAGAAAACTCTATACTTAGACCTTATCATGATTGAGATATAGAGATTCCATTTGATCTGTTGGCATGGACGTTGTGACCGGAGACCCCACCTAGAGAGATTCACTGATCACATGCTTCTTCTAATAGTGTGACATGACTCTTGGAAGTTGGAGGATCACATTGGTTCTTTTTTTAGTTTCTAGGAGGCCTCACAACTTTATTCTAGTTATGAGATAGATCAATGCAATTAATGAAAAAACTTAATGATTCATGTGGAAGATGGTATGATTCTTAGATAATGGTATGGTATTTTTTTGAGAGAATGAATCCCAAGAATTTTGGGATGGGCTCAAATGTAAAAAGATATAGTTGATTAATCATCAGTTGGCTTGAATGACCCTTGGAGAAGTATATTCTATGATGTTATAGTTTCTTATGATAGTGGAACCGTATGAGGATGTATTTACTAAGTATGTTCTAGACTTATCTCCCCATTGAGAGTTCATTTTTTCATATACCTACACCCACACACTACCCCTCTATTTACAGAAGTATATTGTATGTTCTCATTCAGGTCATCGAGAGTTGATGTTAATGTTGGAGGATTTTCCTAGGAAGAAATTTATTAGACCTAGTGTGCCCCTAGTAATCCCCAATGTTGTTATATAAAAAGAAATATGTGATATGTATGTTATGTGTTGACTAACATCACCTGAACTATGGGACCATCAAGAATAAGTATCCACATCTGAGAATAATTTTCCTCTTAGACTAGTTTAAATGGGTGGGTTGGTTCTTGATGTTTGAAGTCAATTCAGGTATCACCCCCTTTATTTTTGAGAGAAAGATACACCAATGATGGAATTCTAGCTACACTATATTAATAATGATTATTTTGTGATGCCCTTAGATATGAAGAATTTCCTAAAAGTTTTCATGGGAAATACTAATTGGATCATTCATTCCTGAAACAGGTTATTGAATTATTCATTAATGTAATCCTTATATACTCATTGTAATAAGTGGATAAAAAGATACATTTGATTATGTTTTTGGATATACTCAATAGATCCATCTTTATAGGAAGATATTAAAGTGTCAATTAACGATTCAAGAGTCCAACATCCTAATAAATTTCATATCGAAGTATCAGTAGTAGTGGAAACCACCATGTTTGATGTAGTGCTAGTTTTGGATCCTCTCAATAGAGTGATTTATGAATAGATATTCCATATGATGGATGGAAATTATAAGATATTATTGCCCAATTTATCAAAGATCATAGTACATTTGACTACATTGACCTATAAGGGGATGAATTTCATGGGGTTATAGAAGCTTCAACATTATTTTCAAGAGTTGAATCAAAGGTTAGAAAAACCCCCATATTGAGACATCCATATAAGAGTGTTGAGTTTGTTGTACTCTCTAATGCCTCTAGAGTTGTTCTTGGATGAATTTTGATATAGAGGTAGGAAGTGATTTCATAGGGGTCATGATAGCTGGGACTACATGATCAGTGTTATGTGACTCATGACTTAATGTTGTAAGTATTGATCTGTTCCCTATCTTAAGGTATACATATAGATAGTATATAATAACATTAAGAGACATAGGTATATTATTTCATAGAAATATATGAACTTGAGGAAATGGTGGTGGATAGATTTCTTACAGAATTATGACTTTGAGATAGTATATAGTCCTGGGAAGGGTAATGTTGTGGAAAAGGCTCTCAGTATGAGAAATATTTTTCAATTTTTGAGTGAGAAACCAGATCAGTTGATGTGATTGTAGTTTTACCTTTTAAAATAAGATAGTGAAACATACCTCCAGTCGATGGTTGTTACCCCTTCACTTATTCATCTTTTTATGGAGGTACTACTAGGGGATATCGATAGTGAGGTCTTGTATGGATATATTTGTATTGATTTGTAGAATTCCATGCTACGACATAGGTGGATTATGCTGTTATAATACATGGAAAATTGTAGGACGTATTCTTTAGACTAGTCACACTACGAACTGATGGGTCTTCATAGTGATGTGGTTTGGCTGTGGAATGCCCCTCTACCAAGTAATGGTTACGTCGTGACCCATATATGCCACACCACGACCTAGTCAGGTGAGATCATTTCATGGTGTGACCATAATAATTTCATCATGACCTATTGGTATATATTTCTTAACCTGGAAATTTTGATAATTTAAGAGGTAGTTTTATTTCAAATCTCTTAGTGATCCCTTAGTATGAATTACATAAATAGAAGATGAAGTCATCATTGGCTCTTCACATAACTCCATTGAACTCCCTCTGATCCATATCATTTAAGGTAGTTTCATTACACATATTAAATATACATATTTAACTTATTCTTTTTGTCCTTCCGCTTCATTTCATTTTATTTAATACATAATTTGTTATGGTTTTGTGGTGAAAATTCAACCACAACATCCTATAATTATCCAACGTGATGGTTATTTGTTGTGTAGATTGTAGAAGAAGTCACTGAAAGGAATGTAAAAATAATCATCCATTGTTCTTAATAATGTATGTATCTCCAAGGATTTATTTATGGTTTTTGGGTGGATATTAGTTATTAAATAATTATTTCAAGTGAAATAATTGGGTCATTCATGTGTCTAAGGTAATGGTGTGTGTTGGGAGTGGACTACACCCCCCTTTTTCCCATCGTTTGGAACTGTTATATCATCCTATAAATTTTTCCTTGGTTATATAATTGTTTTTTTAGGTTTATTTTATTAATTTACATTTTTTATGGTTGATTTATGTTCTCATGTACTCAAAAGAGTTTATTATGAGATTGGGATAAATTTATTGATTATTATTTGAGATATTTTATCCCATGCAAAACTATTTAACTTAATGCCTTGATTACATTCTTGTTATTAATCCATGGCACAAAATTTTTAATGAAGAAAAAATAATGTGCACTTATTATAATTTTTCATAATTCCCTAAAGGATTAATAATAATTATATTTGTAATGAAAATATTTTTTCTTGTTCTTAACAATTTTAATGAAAAGGAAAATTATATTTTTATAAAAAGTAATTATGAATTAAATATGTGATTATTCTTCCTAGTGTTTTATTGTGATTTAGATATTGTCTTTATTTTTTTCATTATATATTTTAAGTATTTATAAATGAATGATATTGGGTTGAATTTATAAAAGTATATTCAATGTTCAATAGATTTTAAAGTGTTGTTTCATGTTTTGGGTTTCAAAGATGTGAAATCAAAATTTCAATTTCCTAAATATATTTTCCGATGATCAATTATAATTTTTTAGAAAGGGATTTCTTACTGTAATTTTCATATTGATGTGATCCCCCATTGAGTTATTTACATAAAATTTAATGTGATATTAATATTTTGCGACTTGATGGAATCGTCTCGAATAGAGGATGTGCTTCCATTATTATATTCATGAGGGGAAATGGAATGATGTTGTTAATGGTTGTGATTTATCATGAGAGACATTGAGTGTATGATGTTAACCATAATAGGTTCTATCTTAATATGTATTTCACATTAGAAAGGTATTGCGGTTCAGCTAGACTAAGTGATCTATGAAAATTGATATTTACCCCATTGAGACCTAGACAACTCCCAATTTTTTATTTTCATGTATACTAGCTATAGTTACTCAAGTTATCCCTAGTAAACTTTTATACATAAGTTAGATCCATATGTTTGGTATCTTATATTTTATTGATATGTGTTATTACATATTTACCAATTCATTATTTTTATATTTTGATATGGATTGGGCAACATTGAACTCAATTATGATTTATAGTTGTCTTGTTCATGTTATTTAAGGAATGTGGGTTATTTTTTATATAAAAATAATAAGATTCATGAGCTGTTTTTAAGATAAGAAATTTCAAAATAATACTATTCATTTTATTCTTCCATTATCTAAGTGATGATATTTATATATTATTTTATATTATTTTGTGTAAGAGGATGTTACTATTTCCTATGCCTATTTACATGTACTGACATACTACTACTACTATATATTTTGATGTGAGTTGATTTATGATTATTTTGTTCATGTTCATATCCTTTATGGATTTTCTATTTTATTAAATGTGTATTTTTTTCATTCTGATTTTCTCGTTAGGTTATTTTAAGATGGTAAGTTAAAATGTGGATTGTTATATTTTACGTTTTTAATGATAGAATCAAAATAACACTTATAAAACTATTTATTTTATTGTAATTTCATACTCTTCTTAAAAGGTTTAAATATTAATTTTTTATAAATTGTTGAATTTTGTAATTTTTATAAAATAAAGAATTTATTTATTGCATTAACTAAGTTAAAAAGAATATTTGAAAAAAACTATTTTCAAACTGGAATTAATTTGGTTTATTTTTATGGAATTATGCATGGGGTGTGGAGAGGATACCAACTAGGTTTATTATTCACATTTATATATTTTATGTTCTTCTAAGATTATACACGGATATACTGGGTTTTGATTGTTTATTGGTTCTAGTGTTGGTGCTTCCTTTTTAAAGAGTATATTTATTAAAATATAGAGAGAGTGACCTGGTCTTTTTAGATTATTGTTATTTATTCTACATATGTATCATGTAATGTAAATATTATTATTCTTTTATGTTGTGGTTAATATTAGTCTTTATATTAGTTTTTTTAGTGTGATTCATTGGGATATTTTTGCTGATTTAAGTTGTATATTTATAACTTATTTGGTTTTGATCCTTTATCAAAACCTCTTATTTTGTGTGTGTGATCAGCCAATGAAAAAATTGGTTTTGGTATACTTCTATGTGAAATTTCTATGTTATTATTAGTTCATTGTGTGAAATCATTCAAACTTGAGTAAATTTTATGGACATGTACTTTTTTATAGAGTGTGGGGATTAGGAATTCCATTTGAACATTTCCATGGGAAAGCTCGACTGCTCGGTATAGGCATATACTGGGTTTGATTGTTGGAAAATAGGGTCAAAGCCCAATTTTATTCAATTATTTGGGGATTCAAGGTAAACATGAGATTATATATAAAAAATTAATAGGTAGTAACGAAGGATTTTCTGATAAATAAATTTAATACCAATCCATATGTTTATGTTTGATATTGTGAATGCCTTGTTATAGTCTATGGTTTTATTTTTATTTATTTATGTGTGAAATTCTATCTATGAAGGAATCTGTAAGAGGAACCAATGTATTTAGTGAGTAGGTTCCACATTCTATAGATTGTAGTCACATGACATGTTACATGGTAGGGTGTCGCTAGTTGTATAAATATGTTGGGTCTTAATTTTTTGTTATAAAATATGGTGTTTTATTTATAAATATGATCCTTTAAGAAATTTTAGGATATATATTAATGGTTCAAACATGTAGTTTTTTTGTTATGGATGGGTTGGAAAATTTATTTGTTCCCTTTCCATAAAATATGTATAATTTAATAATGGTTATATTGGTAGATTTCAATGGGATGATTCAAATTTGGGATATATTACAATTTAAATTTTTGTGGCTGTAGTGTTTTGAAAATTGAACTATTATAAATAGGTGTAAATCATTTTTTAAAATATATAGTAATAATTATTTAAAAGTTATTCCCTTATTAAAAAGTATTTACTTACAAAATTTATCACATAATTGGAATTATCTTCATTTTTGGTATTGAGAATTATAACTCTTGTTCTTTGGTAAGATTTCATAAAAAGGACGGAGACATATGTCAATATAATCATTAATAAATAAGTTCCATAATTATAGATAAAACATAAATTTTAGAGGAATCAAAATTGGAATGGAGTTACTAGTTAATTTTTTGGTATTTAATCCCTTAAATCATAGTGGTCTAATGATATTTTTATATTCATGTATTTAAATATATACTTTTACATTTATGATGTTTTGTTTTTTAGAAACTAATTTTGGATATGTTAGTAATAAATATCAATGAATACTTTGTTTTGAAAAGGTAGTTTGGATTCATTTCAATGGAAATATTGATTTTGGTTCTCTATGGTATATATTGAACATTGTGGTTTTGAAGTGGTATTTTTTTGGTTTTCCATGATTGATTTTAAAATGAGTAAACACAATTTTTTTCAAAAGATGTGATTTATGTTCAATGGTATTTTTGTTCTCATTTGGGTTGGTATTATGTTATATCTTAAGGAAAATTTATGCTTTGATTAGTAGAAATCATTTATGATGTATCTGATTTGGTTAACACATTGATAATTTTCGGTTTTTTTGTTAGGTAATGTATTTTTTATGGTCGGGAGAAACCATAATACCCTGAGTATAGGAGAAGTGATCCCCTCAACTAGTATCTTTCATATAGAGTCAATTATCTCTCCATGGTTCATTGTGTGTGATGCTCTATCATTATTCCATATGTTAGTCAAGGCATCAAAATTTTAAGATCTATGGTCTATAGTTACCTTCCATGTTGGTTTTTATATATTGGGTTAATAATCGTTCAGAGGAATTCATTGTGATCTCCTATTAGTGTACTAATACCTTATATATAAAATAATTTTTTCTGTGACTCATGAGGGTTTAACTCAGATAATTGTAACCCTTTATCATTAAACAATAATCCTAGTATTGTAGTGTGGAAGTAACGATAATTGATACAGGGTGTCTATGAGAATATATGGTTTATTTATATCTTTCTAGGTGACTCACCATTTTTTGATACTGAGATGACTATATTTGATGATTTTTTGTTATTTTAGGGTGTCATACAGGGTATGTTTATACTCACCCTTGTATATGATCTTCCTATGAAAATCATGTTTTATGAAAATGATTGGACTTTATACATAGTCCTACGAAGACCTGGAGTAGATGGAGTTTAGTTTCACTAAATGGACCACAAACTTTTGTTGATGTTTCTTCCTAATAGCAGCCCACATTTTTTAGTTGGTTATACTCTTTCACAGATATGAGTAGGATTTTATTTTATCCCTTTAATTTTACACACCTTTTTTATACTCTAATGTAGGTTTATTTGTAATCATGAATATTTTTCATCAGGTTTTTATCTTTTCCAATTTATTCTAGAGTTTGGTGTTGTGAGGGTTTGTACTGGTACTTTAGGCTGATGCATAGAATGTATGTGACATGACTACATGGTTATATTCACTAAACCGTATCCTATTAAAGATAGAAGTGTGGTTTCAAATGAATATTACTTCCACCCATGGATGACACTACGGTCTGGGTCATGATAGATTGGTATCATAGTTTACATTATCGTAGAATCAATGTTTTCAAATAGTCTAGTGGTGAGGATTGGTTTGGGAACTAAGGAAAATATGTTAATGTGTCTCTAGTATCACTTTCAGGATATGAAACCTATTCTTGGTGGAAAAGCATATATATCCATTCACAATACATTGATAACATTGTTGTTGACTTTTTACAAATTAGAAGTATTTTTTGGGGAAACATTGGTTTATGCATTATATATGAATGAGTTTTGTTTTCAAGGTTTTTTTTAGCCTTATTACCATATATTCAATTTGAACATGGTATATATTGAATATAATGGCTGCCTAAATGATTCCAGATATATTGGATTGTAAAGTAGAATCATGATAATCATCTCATTAGGGATGAGGCTTCAGTCCAAGGACCAGTGTAGGTGGTAATTCATCTAGGTGATTTTATAATATTACATCCACCAATTGAGAAGATAGTTTTTAATGTGGTACCCATTGATTAAATATATAGGATAAGAACACATCACAAGTTATATTGGTAGAGTAAGATCATGATTTGGGATGACCCAGAACAGCTAGGTGTACAGGACATGCTTGAGGTTGTTGGATGAGTTTTGAAACCTTTCAGAACCACTCATGATAAGATTATGGTCTTAGTTGTATGAATTATCCCTAAACCATTATGAAAATGTAGGATCATAGGATTATTGATGAAATACAAGGGAACACTCTCTTATATATAGTTATAGTGCCTCTCAAATATGACTTTTATCTAGTGACTTTGTGGTCTGTTTGTATCATGGAGCTTTTGGATCTCCATATTAGAAGTATTTGGTCATATTTTATTCATTATGTCTTACTAACCACTCATAGTATTCCATGTATATGTACCATGAGTATTACATATGAAAAAAGTACTTTGATCATTAATGTCGCTGATATATTTCGGACATAGTGGTATCTCTATGTAACCCTTCTAATGTTGCAGTATTGTAGAGTGCCTTGTTCATAGAGAGGTTTTTATATGTGTAGTTACATAGAGGTGGTTTTTTAGATGGAAAACTAGAGCTAAGACCACAATAATTGGTATTCAACAACAGACATAGGGGTCTAGGAACATGATTCCGTTTAAGAGGAACTCTCGGTACATTAGGTTAGCCACCCAAGGCTCTCGGGGAGGTTTTGGTTAGTTGATGGAGAGGAAGTGTTTCTCCTATGATGTCTTTGTTAATATCATGTATAAATTACCAATCCACCATGCATTATGTAGAGATATATTCAATGGACCGCCGTGAAAAAGGATGATGCTTGAGTATGGAGGACTATAGGGTTGTAGATGTTGTATTGGAGTTGGGAGAGCAGTGGGTTGTGGTCGATGTTATTATATATTACAACCACTACAAACTTCAGGTGTAATACTCCATTTTTAGGGATATTTCAATTAGTATCATTTATATCTATAGATAATGTACACTTTTGACCATGGGGATCTAGGGATTACCTGAGTTATAATCATTTTCTTCTCTAATTTAGTTGTAGTTTTGATAAGCATAGATGTAGAGAACTCTTTACTTAAAACATCTCATGTTTGAGATATAGATATTTCATTTGATCCTTTGGATTGAATGTCGTGATTAGGGACCTCCCCTAGAGAGATTCACTGATTACATTCATTTTCCAATATTGTGACCTGACCCTTGGAAGATTGAAATTCACATGGGATCTTTTTGTAGTTTCTAGGAGGCCTCACAACGTTATTCTAGTTACAGGATAGATCAATGTGTTTCATGAAAAAATAAATGTTTCATGTGGAAGATTCTATGAGTCAGAGTTAATGGTATGATATTTTCTTTTTTTGAAAAAATCCCAAGAATTTCAGGAAGGGAACAAATTTAAGAAGATATAGTTGATTACTCATCAATTGGCTTGAATGGCCCTTGGATAAGTATATTCTATGAGCTTGTAGTTTTTTACAATGGTGTAACTATTTGAGGATGTATATACTAAGTATGTTATAGACTTATCTCCTTATTGAGAGTTCATTTTTTTGTAGACCTACACCATAAACAACCCCTCTATATACACAAGTATATTATATGTTTTCATGAAGATCATTGAGAGTTTATGTTAATGTTGAATTATTTTCCTAGGATGGAATTGATTAGACCTAGTGCGCCCCTGGTAATCCCCAATGTTGTGTGCTAATAAGAAATATGGGGAATGTAAGTTATGTGTTGATTAGCATCACTTGAATTAGTTGACCATCAAGAATATGTATCCACTTCTGTGAATAAATGACCTTTTGGACTAGTTAAAATGGGTAGGTTGGTTCTTGGTGTTTGGACTAAATTTAGGTATTACACCTTCTATGTTTGAGATAATGAAACACCAATGACATAATTCTAGATACGTTATAGTTACAATGAGTATTTTTTTATTCCATTAGATTCGATTAATTCCTTGAAAGTGTTCATGGGAAATATTAATTGGATCATTCCTTCCTGAAACTGGTTATTGAATTCTTCATCAATGTAATACTTGTATAATTAGTGTAATAAGTGGATAAAAAGATACATATGATAATGGTTTTGGATATAATGAAAGGACCATCTTATAGGAATATATAAACGTTTCAATTCTCGATTCAATAATCCAACTTCCTAAGATATTTCATATCTGATGTTTTAGTAGTAGTGGATACCACCATGTTTGAGGTAGTGCTCATTTTGGATCCTCCCAAGAGAGTGATTCAAGAATAGATATTCCATAGGATGGATGGATATTATCCTAAATTCATTTCCAATTTCTCCACGATCATAGAACCATTGGCTACTTTGACCTATAATGCGAGATATTTCATGTGGATAGATAAGTGTTAATTTTATTTTCTAGAGTAGAAGAAAAGGTTGGAGACAACCCCTATATTGAGACATCCATATAGGGGTGTTGAGTATGTGGTACTCTCTGATGCCTCTAGAGTTGTGCTTGGATGAATTCTGATACAGAGGTCGGAAGTGATTTCTTATGATTCATGATAGCGGGGACTACATGAGTAACACTATGTGACCCATGACTAATGTTGTAAGTATTATTCTATTCCATAAATTAATTGTGGTAATATATCATGGTATAACAATAGATAATATATAGTGTCCATAAGAGAATTAAGGTTGCTATATTTCTTACAGAATTATGATATTGAGATTGTATATAGTCCTAGGAATGGTAATGTGGTGGAAAAGGCTCTCAATAGGAGAACTATTTTTAAATTTTTGAGTGAGGAACAAGAGAAGTTAATGTGATTGTATTTTAACCATTTAGAATTAGATAGTGAAACATACCTCCAGTCGATGGTTTTTACCCCTTCACTTATTCATCATTTTATGGGGGCACAACTTGGGGATATTGATAGTGAGGGCTTGTATGGATAGATTTGTATGAATTTGTAGAATTACAAGCCACAGCATAGGTGGATTATGATGTTATAGTACATATACAATTGTAGGACATATTGTTTGGACTAGTCACACTATGAACTAATGGGTCTTTATGGTGATGTAGTTTGGCTAAGGCATTCCCCTCTACCAAGTAATGGTTAGGTCGTGACCCATATATGCGACATCATGACCTAGTCGAGCGAGATCATTTCATGGTGTGACCAGAATAATTTCAACATTACCTATTGGAATATATTTTTTAACAATGAGATTTTGATAATATCAGAGGTTGTTTTATTTCAAATCCACAATGATCCCATAGTCTAAATTATTTAAATAAGAGAGTAATCCATCTTTGGCTCTTCACTTCCCTCTTTTGACCTCCCTCTGATCTAGATCATTTAAGGTAGTTTCATTACATATATTAAATATACTTAGTTACCTCATTATCTTTTTTACTTCCCCTTCATTTCATATTATTTTTTTCTTAATTGGTTGTGGTTTTGTGGTGAGAATTCAACCACATCATTCTGTAATTATCCTACATGATGGGACTTTTTTGTGTAGCTTGTAGAAGAAGTCTAGGATGGGGATGTTAACATCATCATACAATTTTATATAATCTATCTATTTTCATTGATTTATTTGGGGTTTTTGGGTCTCTATTAGTATTTTATTAGTTTATTCATGTGAAATATTTGGTTTATTCATGTGTCTAAGGAAGGGGTGTGTGTTGGGAGTGGAATACACCCCCCTTTTCTCATTATTTGGAACTACTATTTCATTCTATGAATTTTTCCCTGGACATATAATTGTTTTTTAGAGGTTTTATTATTAATTTACGTGTTTTTATTGTTGATTTATGTTCTCATGTACTCAATGGTGTTTTTTATGAGATTGGGATCAATTTTTGGATTATCGGTTAAGATAGTTTTTCCCATTAAAAACTCTTTAACTTGAAGCATTGATTTCTCTCTTGTTATTAATCCATTGCACAAAATGTTTAATGAAAAATTAAATAATGTTAACATTTTATAATTTCTCAAAATTCCATATGGGATCTATAATTATTAAAATGGTTATGAATATAATTTTTCTAGTCTTAAAATTTTCAATTAAAATAAAAAATATATTTTTATAAAAAGGAATTATGAATTAACAATGTTATTGGTCTTCCTAGTGTATTGTTGAGATTCAGATATTGTTTTTATTTTTTTCATAATATATTTTACGTATTTATAATTTAATGTTATTGAGTTGAATTTATAAAAGAATATTCAAATTTCAATGGATATTAAGGTGTTGTTTAATGGTTTGGAATTCAAAGGTGTGAAATCAAAATTTCATTTTCCAAAATATATTTCCCAATGATCAATTGTAATTTATTATAAAGGGATTTCTTATTGGACTATATTTATTGATGTGATGCCCCATTGAGTTATTTACATATAATTTAATGTGATATTAATATTGGGTGACTTGATATAATCATCTCGGATAGGGGATGTGATTTCATTATTATATTCATGATGATAAATGAGATGATTTTTTTAGTGGTTGTGATTTATCAAGAGAGGCATTGAGTGTGTGATGTTAACCCTAATAGGCTATTTCATAGAATATATTGTACATTGGCTAGGTATTCTAGTTCAAATATACTATGTGATCTATCAAAATGGATTTTGACCCCATTGAGACCTAGAGAGCTCCCAATTCTTTATGTTCATGTATGCTAGCTATAGTTACTCAAGTGAGTCCTCATAACCTTCGACCCATAGGTTAAGGACATATGTTTGGTATCTTATAATTTAATTATATGTGTTATTACATATTTACTAGTTCATTATTTTTATATTTAGATATGGATTAGGACACATTGAACTCAGTTATGACCTATAGTTGTCTTGTTTATGTTATTTAAGGAATGTGGATTATTTTTTATATAAAAATAATAAGATTCATGAGTAGTTTTCAACAAAATGAATTTTAAAATAAAATTATAAATTTTATTCTTCTTTTATCTAAGTGATGATATTTCTATATTCATTTATATTTTTTTAATGATGATGTCACTATTTCCTATGCCTATTTACATGTACTGACATACTCCTTCTATTATATATTTTGATTTGAGTTGATTTATGATTATTTTTTCTTTATCATATAATTTATGGATTTTCTATTTTACTAAAAGGGTATTTTTCCCTTCTGATTTTCTCATTACGTAATTTTAAGAAGGTAAGTTAAAAATTGGATTGTTTCATTTTACATTTTTAATGATATCATCAAAAATATCACTTATAAAACTATTTATTTTATTGAAATTTTTTACTCTTATTAAATTTTTTAAATATTGATTTTTATAAATGGGTAAATTTTTAATTTTTATAAAATAATTAATTAATTTATACCATTAACTATGTTGAAAGATATATTTTCATAACTCTATTATCAAAATTGAATTAAATGGATTTATTTTTAAGGAACTATGATTGGTTTGTGGGGAGGTTACCAACTAGGTATATTAATCACACATATATATTTTATGTTCTTTTTAGCTAATACATGGATATAATAGTTTGTCATTTCTTTTCATTTGTAGTGAGGGTGATTACTTGTTAGAGAGTATATTTATTAAAATATAGAGATGTGTGACTTGTTTTTTTTTTGTTTTTTTATTTATTCTATATATGTATCATGTCATGGAAATATTAGTATTCTTTTATGTTGTGGTTTATATTTTTAATACTGATATTTTTTTAGTTTGATGCATTGGGATATTCTTGGTGATTTATATTGTATATTCTGGCCTTATTTGGTTTTGATGCTTTAACAAAACCTTTTATTTTGTGTGTCTACTCATTCAAAGTAAAAATTGGTTTTGGTTTACATATAGGTAAAATTTCTATGTTATTATTAGTTCTTTATGTGAAATCATTCAAATTTGTGTACATTTTATATACATACACTAGTTTATAGACCGTGGGGATTAGGAATTCCATTTTAACATTTCCATGTGCAAGCTTGACTGCTCGGAATAAGCATAGCCTAGTTTTGTTTGTTGGAAGATAGGATCAAAGTCCAATTTTATTTAATTATTTGCGGAGTCAAGGTAATCATGAGATTGTATTTCCAAAATTGAATAGGTAGTAATGAAGGATTTTATGATAAGTAATTTTAATACCAATCCATAAATTTACAATGGATATTGGGAATGCATAATAATAGTCTATGATTTTTATTTTATTTATTTATGGGTAAAATTCTATCTATGAAGAAATCTATAAGAGTAACCAATGAGTTTAATGAGTAGGTTCCACATGTTATAGACTACAGACAAATGAAATGTTACATGGTAGGGTGTCAATAATTGTTTAATTATGTGGTGTCATATTTTTATGTTTTATAATATGGTGTTTTATTTTTAAATATGAACCTTGAAGAAATTTTATGATTTTTTTAATGATTAAAAATGTGTAATTTCTTGTTAATGATGTGTTTGAAAATTTATGTGTTCCCTTTCCATATGATATTTATATTGTAAAAAAGGTTTTAATGGGAGATTTCAATGGGATGATTAAAATTTGGTATATATTTAAATTTATATTATTGTGGATTTAGTGTTTTGAAAATTGAACTATTATAAAGGGGTGTAAAACATTTTTTCAAATATATAAAAATAAAAATGTACCTATGTTTCATTTATTTAATAGTTTTTACTTTAAACCATTATCATTTAAGTGGAATTATCTTATATGTTGGTATTGGGAATTGTAATTGTTGTTCTTTTTTAGGATATCATAAAAAGGACCAAGACTTATGTCAATATAATATTTATTAAATAAATTCCATAGTTAGAGATAAATAATAAATTTTAGAGGAAAAAAAATTGGAATAGAGTTACTTGTTAGTTTTTTTATAGGATCCCTTAAATCATAGTGTTCTAATGTTCTTTTTATATTCATGTAATTAAATATATACTTTTACATTTTAGATTTTTTTTAGAAACTAATTTTTGATAAGTTATTAATTAATAATCATGAATATTGTGTTTTTAAAAGGTGGTTTAGATTCATTTCAGTGGACATATTGATTTTGGTTCTCTAAGGTATATATTGAACATTGTTGTTTTTAAGAGGTATTTTATTGGTTATTCCATGCTTGATTTGAAAATGAATAAACACACTTATTTCAAATAGATTTGATTTAAATTTTATGGTATTTTAGTTCTCATTTGTGTTGGTAGTATTTTATATCTTAATGGAAGTTAATGCTTTCATGAGTATAAAAATTTTATGATGAATATGATTTGTTTATCACATTGATAATATTATGTTATGGTGTTAGGGAATGTAATTTTTATGGTTGAGAGAAACCAACCCATATATGATTTTTGGATGATCAGTTCTACGATGTTTTTATTAGATCTTTTGGTGAGTGGATTTTCTCGCATAGTGCGATTGATATCCTTTAAAGGATTCTTGTAGGGATATATAGGGTTGAAAACATTTTATGGAGCGATTGATATGAAACAATATCATTAAATATTGATGAAATTTTGGGGAAATGTATATATTTTCCATTATTTGTGGATCATGAATATTAGAGTTGTTTTTGGTGGTCATATGGATGTTTTAGCTGAGTAAGTCAAGTGGAAGAACACGTGGAGTGGGTTCTGTGGTGTTGGTGGGAGAATTATGTTATCTACAGAGGGTCGCGTCATATCCAAGGTATGTTACAGTGAAAACCCAAGAAATGTTGATAGTGAACCAATTTTATAACTTATTATTATTTATTGTATATTAAATATTTATATTCATTATAATAATATTAAGTGATTTTTTAATAAAAAATGATGTAATTTCATTTATACTAATTGTTTTCATGTGTTATATGGTTTTCTGTAAAAGAAATTTTTTTGAATTTTTGAATTTTTATTTGTAAAAATGATCTATATTTTTTACATCATCAAGTCAAAATTATCTGAGTGAATTTTTGGAATTTTTTGAAAAAGTTTATTTCAGGGTGAAGAGTATGATATACCAATTTTAAAGAAAATTATCTTTTTAATATATTTAAAATTTCACATATAATTTCATATTGGTTTTAATATTTAATTAGTTCTTTTTTACTTAACATATTCAATCAGTGTAATTTCAATAGACATTAAATTTTATTTTTCTATAAAAAATTGGTATATTTCAAAAATGCATTTTCTAGAATTTTTTTTAACCTTTTAGTGGTTTATTTTAATTGTAATTTATCACACATATCGGAGTTGAATTTTTTAAAATATATTATATATTTTTAATCATATGAGGTATTTTTTTAATCAAATATATCTTTTTTTACATCCAGTGTTTTAAACCGGAATAAAATTCGAAGGATTTTGAACTTTTTCATTTACTTAATATGATGAATTTAAAAAAATCTTCATAACTCAATTCTATGAGTTGTACAACTTTAATGAATTTATTTTCTACTTGGGTGATGGATCAGAATGTTTTCACAGTGTCTTGATGACTTCCAAGAGTACTGGACTGAGAAAATCTAGTTTTAAAGGAAATGTAAAGGGCGCACCGTTTTTTTGAAACCATGTTTCCCATAGATAGAAACGATGTGGCGTATTACAAGTGAAAAAAGGATGTTTTATGGGAATCACATGGTTTTCTAAACCATTCACCTATCCCACAAAGTTAGTGTTAGAGGTAGAACCTTTACACTACTGAACACACAGTTTGGAAACTGTGTTGGTCAAACGGTGTGGGGCACCTTAGGTTGCAATTAATGGGAACACGGTTCGCACACCTTTCCCTAACCATGCGCAAATAACTCTATTAAAAAAAATTATTTTTTTAAATTAAATTAAAATAATATTAAAATTAAACACTCATCCTCACCCCTCTCCCCTCTTAATCATGACGCACCCCTTGGAACCCTAGTAGTGTCTGACTGAACCCCCTCTTTCCCCCCTCCCATCATCGGTTTCTCTCTGAATCATATCCTATTTGTTGTCTGATCCTTCAAGGTATGGTTATCTACTTCATCTTCTATCCATTTATAGTTGAATCTTTATCTCCTTGTCACCACTCATGCTTGGCAAAAAACACTAGGTTTTGTGTTGATCTTTTTTTTATTTTTATAATAAATTAGGGTGTGTGGTGTGTCCCTAGAGTAATGATCGTGGGATGTCTAGAAATCATTGTCGAAGGAAAAGTGGTTCACCTCCATTTGGTTTACCACTTCCAACCGAGGTGATTTATATTTCTTTCTCTAACTTTATTCTCACATTCTAGATTAGTGTATTAAGGTAATTAGAGTCTCTAGAATTGTTTGTATTATGTTTTTATCAACATTGAAGATTTGTGCACACATAAATAGGTTTGTATGTATATATATATATACATTCTAGGTAGTTATTCCCTCATGGCATGAGGAAAACATGAATTCGGTTAAGAATATATATATATATATGTTTGTGTGAATGTATGTGTGTGGGTTTGTGGGTCAGTTTCGAGTGGATGCCACCAATTTAGAAATGTTTTGAGTTTCTTTATGGTTCTTCATTGAGGTAGGGTCCCTTTTTCAAACCAGTTAATTTTAATAAATCATTAATTAATTTATTATCACCACATAATTAGTTTTTAATTAATTCAGTATATTTAGATTAAATGATTCCTTTGGTGATGTTAATGAATGTTTAAATATATTGTGTGATTTATTGATAAGAATTCTTGATTTTATAATAAAAACTCACCAATGGTGGTGTGCTGTCTTCAAGATAAAAATGAATGGAGTATAATTTTATTCTTTATTAAATTATTGTCTTGTTGTTCACTTTATTATTGAGGTTATAATTGATTAATGGAATTTGAGGTGCTCGACCCCTTTTAGTTGAAATTTCCCATGTGGGTGTCTGATTTGTTACCACAACATGACTCTTTACACATAATCCATTGAAATGTAGATTCCATATCTTGTTTGGTGATATGAACTAGTTAAGGTAAATGGTTTGTTATAGTATGGATTAAATAATATAGTTTCATCCTTTCAACGGAATGTCCACGAAACATGCATCTTTAATCGATTTTCTATAGTTAGGAAAATGGACTGAAATGACCATGAGTAGGATGGATCACACCAAATGTAATGCATAAAATAAATGGATTAGATAAAATAAAATGTTTTCCTTATATTAAATGGAATTTAATATGCCTAATGAGATGCATGGGAGGCCCTTTACTCGTGTATTTGAATTTAATTTTATCAAGCCTATGTTAATGTTGTGATTGAAATGCTTAAGATGGGTTGTCGTAAGTAAAAATGTGAACATGATTTAATATATGTGAATAAGGATGGGATAATGGGATAAATATGTGGTAAATTCCTTATTAATTATATTATTTGAATGATTACTCCATAATATATTATGAATTACATGAGATGGTAAGGGCTCTTGGTATTGGGTTAGAGGTAGAACATGAGATCCTCCCTTCGAATTGAATAGAGGTGGTAAGTACCGATTCTCCCCAAGATACATATAATGTGTGAATTCCAAGAGATGATGATGGATCACGGTACTGGGTTATGGGTAGACTATGATATCACCCTTGGAATTTGATGGCGGTGCTACATCCTGATGTAACACTACAAATATCTACTGTGAGAATGCGAAGAGGTAGTGAGGAATATTTGTATTGGGGTAGTGGTAGACCATGAGAGCTCCCCTAGAATTGGATGGTGGTAGTATATCTAGATCCACCCCATTATATATCCAATGGGAAAATTTCAAGAGTCAGTGACAGCTCTGGGTATTGAGTTAGTCGTAGACCATGAGAGATACTAGAGAATTCGATGGCAGTTGTTAGTCATGATCCACCACACCATATATCTAATGTGAGAATGCCAAGAGATGGTGAGGGATTCTTGTATTGGGTTAGGGGTAGGCTGTTTGAGATACCCTATAATTTGATGAATGTGGTGTGTCCTGATCCTCCCCAAATTTTATCAAATGAGACAATTTTTAATCAAAGTGAGGGATCATGGTATTGGGTTAGTGGTTGACCATGGAATCTCCCCTGGAATTTGATGGCAGTTTTATGTCCCGATGCAGTAAAGATTTAATCTAATGTTTGAATGCATAGAGACTATATTTTCCCTTATATTTGGGCTAGGGGTAAACTGTGAGTGATCCCGTAGAATTGGATAGTAGTGGTGCATCCCGATCTGCACCAACTTATATATATATTGCTACTATACATATATATAATGTCGACATGATCATACATTCCAGCCATGGGCTAAAGCAGGTGTCACAGTCCGGTGTCCCCTAGGAAGCTACATAGGTGACTATTTATTTATACAATTTTGATTATCAGTTTATATATACATGCACACACATTAAATTTAGATTGTAGAGTCTATATTTGGATATAAATTGTTGGACCCGACCTACTAATATTTGTATCTCACGCCTTGAATGGGATTCCATTGCACTAGGGAACCTAATCAGAACTTCTTTTTCATAGGGACTTGGACCCTATTTGTTGTTGTTTTCTAATACCAGGAGTTAGGAGAAAAGGACAGAGTAGGAGCTCCAAATGCTCTTGGAGATCACATTTGGGGGTTTAGTTCTTTTCTTTATTTGAGCCATGTATTTTTTCTTTTTTGAAAATAAATATGTATTGTTTATTACATTATGTTATGTATAAACACCAGAGTCGTAATTCATCTGTTTAATAAATTTGCATAGACCACTTTTATAAAATTGTCATAATATGCCTTATGTTGATGTCATTCATTTATTATTCATTGCTTCCATTATTTTCTACTATTTATATTTTTTTGATACCATTGTACATGTCAAATAAAATAGTATAGTCTCCCCAATATCACATAATGATACCCTTTCTACTATTCGGTAGCCTCTGGCATATATGGAGACACATTGGAGGCCATGTCACCCGCCAGTCAAACCACCGGTTTGATGGTAATCCAAGTCCAAACATACAAAGTGGTATCAGAGATAACTTATTCATTTTTATTACTATTTTGGATTGGTAGAAAATAGAGTATGAATGTGTTCATACATGGTTAATAGTCGTGCTTTGGATTGATCACCCCATGTATGGGAAATGACCATGTGGTTTCATGATGGGATTGATATTAATGTTGTTTTTGAGGATGATTGAATTTGATTTCACATAGAGTGATTGGTGTATATTTACACTAATAATAATTTTTTAAAGTTAATGATATTTTCACCCTTATCCTAGTTATACCAGGATGAATCACAACAAGCATCATTTTAGTAACACAAGGATTTTCATTTCATGCATGTTTCATGCCATGTAGCTGTATTTTTAGAATTCCAATCCATATAACATTCATTACTATTTTCATACCATGATTCTATGTTATAGAATGATTATATTTTACTACTTCTGATAACAGAATAGTTTTGGTTTGATATACATAAAAGGTTTCATGGTATTGAACAATTTGAATAGTGAACGAATGAGAACCGGTTTTTTCTTATAGGTGTATGGGCGCCTTATAATTGGGAAATGATAACCTATATATTCAAAAAATCTTTAGCATATATATGTATATATTCTTGTTACCATTATTAAAAAATGAAATATTTATAAATTAAATTGATAATGTGAATTATTTTTTATCATTGGGAGCCAAATTCCAAATTTTAAAGTCTATGAAATCTTTATAAGTCGGTTGGTGGCCAACCATAAGTTTGGACTGTTTATTTCCAGCATGTTATATTCTAAATTGGGATTGGATTCGATTAAATGGATCCAATTATCAATCCAATAATTTTATGGTCCCTTCATGAATTTTTAAATTGACACCCATGTAAGATGTAAAGGCATGATTTCTCTTGATATGGTATATATGTAAGGGTTATTTAATTTTAAATCTAATGTAAATTGAGAAACTGTTGGTGGATTGTATTCTAGGGAAACCATGTTGGCTTAGTGGAACATTAATAGCATGACTTTTTTGATAAAAAAAATATTATTTTGATAATTTTCTTAATTAAGACAGTATTTCAATGAATGTTAAAGTTTCAAAAGGTTGTTTTTTGAATATTTCTAGTTTTTTCCTTGGGGAGTTAGTTTAAAATCACGTCCTTGTATTTTTTTGGAAAAAATAGTACACGATGTTAAGATTAAATATTTTCGGGATTAAAATTTTAATGTTCTTAAATATAAAGTACTTTAAAATTGAACCTGTAGTGGTTTATTTGATTTAAAAACCTCATGTAAGGGTATGTTGATATTCTCTTTGAGTTTCCTTTGAATAGATCCGTATTTTTTTTTGGAAGGTTCTCTCTATTTTTAGCAATGGTATGGTGATCGGATTTTGTGAATAGTGACTTCTGTTGGTGTTTCCTCATTATGGGTCGATGCTTTTGGCTTCATAAGGGGATATCCTATTATAGGATCCAACATATTGTTTTAGTGACTTGCTAAATGTTGTGAGATTTCTGATGTTTGGTGTCCTTTGGGAATAATTTTCCCTTAGTTTGACTCTTGACTTCTAAATGAAACCCTTGTTCAGATGCGTCTCCAGGGTGTCATTAAGTAGTTTTTCTAGATTGATCTTCATAAAATACGTAGTTTCAATGGGTTAGACATGCGTTGTGCTTGGTCTGCCACTTCATTGGTCATTTTACCTATTACTTTTCCACAGCGTTGGATGACATGGTATGTTGTTGTCCAAGTGAATGGTCATATGTGGAAATAAAACTATAGAATAAATATCCTGTATAGATTATGTGTAGTCATAGGTCATCTCTAAGTATAGTGACTAGATAATTGAATAACTAGGTTTGTCTCAATGATCAGGTGGATATTTTTGAGACTCGAGTGTTTTGACACGCTATTCGATTCAAATTTGCTTTCCTTGTGTAATGTTTTGATGATATGATCATGGATCAGAGGATTTTCATGACGATTTATGTGAATTTTTCCTTCTAAGTAGACGAAACTCAACAAAATATAACCATTTGAAAAATGGTTGGGTTTTACTGAATTCCATTCAAGGTGACGTGTTTAAATCATGTTGGTGCTTTCTTAAAAGCACAACGTAGTTCTTATTTACAGTGTATGAAAACATTAAAAAACACCATTGTAATTGGATGATTTCGGTGGTTAAATATTGAATTATAATAGGATTCTTTGGGTGGTGAAGGATTTTGTTTTGTTTCTTTAAGTGTCTCTATAGGTTAAGCTAATATTTATTTCAAGGAAATTTGACTAGTTGTGGTTTGACTGTTCTTTTCTCTAGAAGTAGGGTATATTTGGCTACAAATCATTTCAATACTCATTGTTTTTCTTATTATTTAAGATAATATAAACTATCATTACATCATCCAAGATTCCCTAAAAGAGCATCTGTATTACACTATGATAAATTATGAAATTATGTTGAGCTTGTTAGGTGGTTCTCTTTTGGTGTTTCACACTCGAATCATGGTTACCTTCATGGTCTTGTCAAGAAAGTCCCAAAAATTCAGTAATGAGATTCAGTGGATTTCCTCATAGTGAATACGAGATGACTTGGTAGAGGTCATCGTAACTATAGTTATAAAATAATAGAAATATAATCTATGAATCTTAATTAATATCAAGCTATAGTATCTAAACTTTTTATTCTTTGTCACGACAATAAAGTCATTAAAGGACGTCCGTGAGCACAGCATAAGGTGTAGATGAGTGTTTTTAGTTAAGACATGGTATTTTCATAATTATATGGACCGAGTTGGGCTATGAGTTCAATGGGGAATCAATTTTGATCATTTCAGAATCATGCTAGGAGCGTCACTTGAAAACTTAATGGAGTTCTTATAAGGTAATTCTTATGGGGGTGGACTAGGGTTTATAATTTTGCGCATAACATTAAGGCCTAAGGATGGAATTTCATTGGATATTTTTTTTGAAAACACAAAAATTTAATAATTTCTCTTGTTAAAAAATATTGGGTAAGAGGAGTCTTGGTGTTTCAGTAGGAAAATGACCATTGGATCGTGTTTTAGTAGCTTAAGTGTCGTATGTTTAAATGGATTCTTGTAGGTTTGTAGAACGATCAAAAACAGAACACAACTATTGGAACAATGATTCTAATTCCTTATCGATTGGGTGATATTTACATTTTTTTTGATGGATTCTTGGGGATTATGAGATCTGAGGAGGCAAGGTTGTAACATCCATTGTTTTGAACTAGATGAAAATTACAAGGTTTTTTTACTTTTTCATTTACTAGAGTAGAAGAATTTAAAACCATGCTTCAGAACTCAATTCTGCATGGTAGATCACTTTAGTGTAATTTGTTTGGACTTGGCGGACGGTCTTAAACACTTTTCGGGTGTCTCAAGGAGTTTTAAGAGTGTCGGACTGGGAAAATTCTGTTTTAAAGGACCTGAAGAAGGTGCACAGTTTATCTAAAATCATGTAACCCATTTTTGAAAACTATGTGGCATATTATAGGTTGGAAGAGGCTATTTTACCTGTCTATGAATAGTTTTCCCAACCATGTTCCTATCCTATATGGTTAGTGGAAGAGGAAGTACCTCGAAACTATTCACCACATGTTTTGTGCATGATTAGAAAACCATATTTTTCAAACTGTGTGGGGTGACCAAGGATCCTAGTAATGGGAATGTAGCCTCCTAAAACACGAAACCAAAACCATGCATGATAACCTATATTAAAAGTTGATTTATTTAAATTCAATTTAAATTATGATTAAAATACAAAACTCACACTAAACCATCTCCCCTATTACAAATGATGGACTATGTGGTGCCCTAGATGTTCATAACGAACCCCCTCAGGCTCCCCTCCTATCACTAGATACTATCCAGATCTTCTCACATTTCTTTTCTGATACTTTAAGGTATGGTTCTCTACTCTACCTCTCCATTTACATCTAAATCTTGATCTCCCTGCCGTTCCTCATGTTTGGTTGAAAACCTTAAGGTTAGAGTTGATCATGTTTTTGGTTTTTTTTTCTTATATTAGTTTGTGTGGTGCCTCCCTCGGGCCATGATCATGGGCATTTTGTAACCCACTGCCTATTTCGAAGTGGGTCATCTAGATTTGTTTCACCGACATCATCTAAGGTGAGTTTCTTTTCTACCACTAGCTTTTTCCACAGTATCTATTTTAGAGTATTATGGTGTTTATAGTCTCTATAATCGATTGTAGGGTGTTTTGATCATCTTTGAAGGTTTTTTCACACATTCATATATATATATATATATCTTCGATGTATGTATTCCTTCACATTATGAGGAATAAATGTAGTGGGTTAAGGATATATATATATATATATATATATATATGATGGTATGTGCGTATGAATGCATGGAGTTTTTGAGTGGTCACCAAAACTTTTGACAGCTAAAATGTTTTAGCTGGTTTCCCCTTTGAGGTAGGGTCCCTATCCATTCCATTTAATTTTATTAATTCATTAATTAATTTATTATCACAATGTATTCAGTTTTTATTATATTTAGAATGTTTAGAATAAATTATTCCTTTGGTTAAAATAATGAAATGTTAAACAAGGTGTTTTATTTTCTGATAAGAAGTCGTGATTTTATAATAAAACCCCGACAACAGAGGTGCACTGTCTTCAAAATAAAAAATTAGTGACTATAATTTCATACATTCATTCCTTATTCCCTTTTTTTATCTTTATTAATGAGGTTATAATTGATAAATTAAAATTTAGCTTCTTGGCACCTTTTATATGAAATTTCGCATGTGGGCATATTGCTTTGATGCCACGACGCTACTCCTTTCCAAGTGATCCATGAAATTTAGTTTACATATCTTATTGAGGACCTTGTCTCATGTATTTTAATTGAATGTTATCAATATTATGTTAATTTTTTTATTTAAATAATTAATATGGGTTTCAATAAGTTAAAATTTGAATATTATTGCTTATATGTCAATGAGATGGGTTAATGGGATTTTTGACTGGTAAATGACTCGGGCATTATATTCTTTGAATGATTACACCATATAGGAATGATAATTATAACAGACTGTAATGGATTTTGGTATTGGGTTAGGGATAGATCATGGGAGCTCCAATTGAATTGGTTGTGGTGGTACATACAGATACACACTAAGATGTATATTATGTGATAATTCCAAGAGATGAAGAGGGTCTTGGTATTGGTTTAGTGGTATACCGATAGACCTACCCAAGAATTTCATGGCCGTTTTATGTCTCGATCTACCCCAACATATATCTAATGCGAGAATCCAAGAGATGGTGTGGGTTCATGGTATTGGGTGTGGGGTAGACCATGAGAGATCCCATGGAATTGAATGGCAGTGGTATGTCTAGATCCACCACAACATATATCTACTAAGATAATGTCACGACCCGTCCTCGGGGCCCGTGCCGTGACTACCCCAAGCCCGCCTTCCATAAGCCAGGGGCTGGAGACTAGCACCAAGGCGTAAATCCCAACAAAAAGGGAAGGCATTGCCTTTGAAAAGTAAACAAGCACCACAGAGTAAGCAAACGCAAAAGTAAATACTAAGTAAAAACGGTACAAGCTGTGCTGAAAGTAAAAGGGGCCGGAAATACAAGCCCAACTGTAAAGTACAACTGAAAGGAAAAATAGCAACTGAAAGGAAAAGCCACTATTGATCATTCGTGGGTCCGACGACTTAGATGGATCAGAGATCATCTTTATCGTCTTTCGATGAAGTATACCTATGTGAGCTGAATCCTGTTGCTTTCCTGTGTGGATTGTGCTGTGCTATCCTGTGTGGATTTCGTTTTGCTTTCCTGTGTGGAATACGCATACTTTCCTGTGTGGACTGAGTTGTAATTGGGATCGGAGGTTGGAGTGTATTGGAATTGATGACTTAGGTATATGTATGGGCATATACCTAAGCAGTGTCGGTTGTTACTTCGTGTTTGTATCTCACCTTTTTGGTTTATCCTTTGTGGATTTTGGGAGACCTTCAGGGGTCTCGGGGTCCCTACTGAGTAGCTTATACTCACCCCTACACAGGCTATGCCCGCACTACGTTGTGTTGGTTGCAGACGACGGACAATGCTGATCGTGGTGGAGGCGTGCGGAGCAGGACGATACCTGGAGGTGGACCACTGGGCGGGACGTACTCGGAGCGGTCAGGTGGAGCCGAGGAGCAGTGGAGGCTATCTATACCCACCCTTCAGGTGGGACTTCCAGAGGATGGCTTGACGCTGTGGATTTTCCTTTCAGTTGATGTTTTTCCTTTCAGTTGTACTTTACAGTTGGGCTTGTATTTCCGGCCCCTTTTACTTTCAGCAGAGCTTGTACCGTTTTTACGTAGTATTTACTTTTCCGCTTGCTTACTCTATGGTTCTTGTTTACTTTTCAAAAGGCAATGCCTTCCCTTTTGTGTTGGGATTTACGCCTTGGTGCTAGTCGCCAGCCCCTGGCCTATGGAAGGTGGGCTTGGGGTAGTCACGGCACGGGCCCCGAGGACGGGTCGTGACAGATAATTCCAAGAGATGGTGAGGGATCATAGTATTAGTTTAGGGGTAGACCGAGTGAGATCCAATTTCATTGGATGGTGGTGGAATGTTGTCATCCACCAAAACATATATCTAATGCTATAATTCCAAGTGATTGTGAGGGATCTTGGTATTGGGTTTGGTGTAGAGCGTGAGAGCTCCCATAAAATTGGATGGTAGTGGTATGTCTCAATCCAGCCCAAGTTTTATCAAATTAAAGAATTCCAAGAGATGGTGATGGATCTTGGATGGTGGTGGTACTTCCCAATCAAGCCCAACATATATATATATATATATATATAAATTATGACACTATACATATATACAGAGATGGCATGATTAGACATATGATCCAAGAGTGGAAGTAGGTATCATCATTGGGTATCCCCTAGGAACCTAGATTGTTGTCTATTTATTTATATTTTTTTATCACATTATATATACCTAAAGACTGTTTAAATTAAGATACCACAATCTAAATTATCATAGACATTGTGGGTGGAATCCTATTAATATTTATATGTCACATCCTACTCGGCCTGCCATTGCATAGAGGTACCTGATCTGACCTTCATGTTCACAGTTCCTTACATCATGCAGGTTTTTGTTTATGTGTACCCAGATTTAGGATAAATGGACTAATATGGAGCTCAGGAAGCTCATGGAGACTTACTTTATGCTATTTAGTTCTTTTCCTTATTTGAGTCATGTATTATTCTATATTAAAAATAAAATTTTATATTTTACTGCTTTCAAATATGTATCAACCCCCTAAAATTTAGTCAGATATTGTATAAACTATAATTGACAAATTTTGTAAAATTTTAATGATTTGTCTTTAACTACTATATTTCCTTTATTATTTACTACTTCATATATCGTCAGTTATTTATATTTTTTAAAACAACTATTAATCATTAATACGAATGTATAGTCTCCCTTGTATCGCCTCTAGAGACCCTCATTAAAATTTAGAAGCCTATAGTGTATGGGGAGACACATTAGATTCAATGTGACCCACTAGTCCAACTACATGTTTGATGGTATGTCGGGCTAAGATGTTACACATATTTTTTTTAGTCATTATGAATAGTAACCCCAATAAAACCGAGTCCACAATGGTAATGGTAAAATGGGTAAAATAATATTAGAACTATGTTATAAGAATTTAAAATCAATAAGAAACATGAAATAATTTACTTTGATGATTTTTTTCAATTGTAATCATCCAAAATCTGAAAGTGTGAAAATTTATTACCACTTTTATTTGTTAATTAACTTAAAATTATTTTAAATAACATAAAAATACCAAATGTTACAATTTTTAAACATATCTATTTTTTAATAGGTATAATAAGAGATTATGTTCATTTATAAATTTTTATTTTAAATATTAATTAAAATATATTTCTTATTGATTATTTTAAATTTTTATTCACGGAATTATTTTCAAAAAATAATAATTTACCTTTTAAATACTGTCTTTTAGAGTAATAGAAAAATTTAGTAAATGATATTAAAAACATTGAATGTGTTAACATTTGGATGGAATATTTAGTTCCGAAAAATTTATAGATACCTAAAACAAATTAGTAATGCGTTAAAAGTTTATATTCTAATTTCATTACTATATTGATATCATTAAGTAAAAAATATATGAGTAGTTCTGAAAAAGAATTTAATGGCATCTTATATAAAATAACATATCATTGAATGATTTAAAATTCAAAAAAACATAATATTTAGAAACATTAATTAGATATTCTAAATAAAATCAACCATTTTTCTCTTATCGGCTAATTTTACCATTATATTATTATAATTTACTACAAAAAATTAATATTCTTTGATATAATGGTAATCGTGAAAACAATCAATGGGGGTTAAAACTTATAGATAAGGGTTACAACATCACCTATACTCATATAGTCTTTATTTTATGAAATTATTTTAAATCATCCCCATTCTATATTATAAATATATAATTTATTCCATGTGAATATGCAAATTAATTTATATTAATTTAATACATTATATAATTCCAAGGGCACACCTCCTTTCTGTTATAAAATAAAACCACCCCTCATCTCTTCTTCACACTTAAAGAATATTTTACATCATATAATACCTACTTATATAACATTAAAAGATAATTTCACATATCATACATGTATAGTTTTTATACATAATCATAAGAAGGCTTTTAGTATAAACCTAAAGAAGTTTTCTGAATAGGATGTGTAGTTCTTAACCATGAGTTTTTGTTTTTTATTTACTATTTTATATCCTTCAAACTGATCTTAAATATTTTAATATAATAAGAATATTATATTTGATATACTTCAATGTTATTATTTTTATGTTATAAACCTTTATTTATCTCCTTCTCCATCAAATGAGAAATGAAACCATCATTCGTTCATACATGCGGAGTACCATTTCGCAAACCGATGTAATTTGATTCCAACACCCCCTCTCATGGATATTTATAACGATGGTTGTAAAGTATATATATGAAATTCGTGACATAATTGTAATTTTTATGATAATATATCATATATTATATTACCTTTTCATCCATTTAAAAATAATAATACTATTTTTTTTGCATATATGGATTACCAATTCCATGAATCGATGTAATACCTTTTAGATTACTATATTCCATGCATTGTTATAAGGATGAAAATAATGAATATATTTTAAATTTATTACATGATTAATATTTTGGAGATTAAAGAACCAAGAATCATTTTACCATGATCAACACATATACGAAATTTAGAGGTTATAAACCAAAAACCCTTGAAGTATTTTTAGTAAAATTAATCAATTAAATAATTAAATATTAGAAGGTAATAAATATTAGGAACAGTAATATTTATACATGTTGTTAATAAAGTAATTAATTAAGATAAATGTATTATTCATGAGGATAAATAATATATTTTATTATTCAGACTCGAGGTATGTGACCATTTAGCTAAAAACCTCATTTTAAATGTTTTAAAGATTTATATTATAAATATTTTTCAAGATTTTATATATTCTTAACAATATTTTAGGGATGTATATATTTTCAAAATAAAAAATTATAATGGATTTTTTTAAACACTCATAAAATGATTTTAAAATAAATATTTTCATTTAATTTTTATGGAACATTTTTTGTAATTATAAAAGGGAAAAATGTTATATTTTAATGTATATTGGTTACCTACCCTTTCCCACCATTATTTTTTTAATTTTTTTTTATCTAAATTCATCCATGTTTTTTAAAATGAAATCATTGTCCCTTTATTTTGGGAATACTTAAATTTTATAAAAATGGGTTTCAAAAGGAAAGGGTATTTTGATATCCGGAAGTGTTTTGCATATGGTTTCAAAAGAGTTATTAAATGTATTTTTTTATGAAAAGGTAAAATATTATTTAATGTTATTGATTTGATACATGAACATTATTGATTATGGTGGGTGAGGCCAAAACAATTTATATGGTTGTTGATCAGGATATTGTGTATACCATGTGTGATCTCGATATAGATCTCCAATGAATTGGATAATGTTTCGTGAATTAAAAGCAATGAAATAGGGACTTAATCGGGGTGTCTTATCAGATAGATTTAAGTGGATATAGTAATTTAGGACCTGTGGAAACATGGCATATGAATATTATGATGTAAATTTACTATAATAATTTGAATTTTATTTTTTATGGGTTTTAAATTAGTTATTTATGAAAAAATTATTTTCCCAATGTGGATATTCTTTATTTTATATTCTAAACTAAAAATGTGGAAATTTTAAAAATGTTATTGGTTTTTATAATTTTCATTAGACTAATCTATGTCATTCATTTATATACCTTACTAGTATTTTTTTCCTTTTCCTAGGTTTTTAATTTTTTCCATAGTGGTTGAGGATGAGTATGTATAATGAAAATGTTAGGTTAAAATTAATTAATTTTTGATGGAAATAAATCATGTTTCATTTTAAATGTTTTATATTGTTAGAAAAATAGACATTGTGTTGATGTTTTATCCTAGTAATACGTGGGATTGTAATATAATATTAATGATTTTATTCTAAAAAACTCTAAACCTAAAAGTTCTTCAGGAAATTAATTTAGAGAATTATTGTATAAAAACTGACAATTTGGTAATGTCTTAATGATGGGACCTTGTAGTTAGTATGAAAGGAATAGTTTAGAAAAATTTAGTTGTAAGGATAATATTAATAGAATAACCCAAAGAGATTACAATTTATGTTTATATATAAATTCAATATTTTTATATTTCAATATCAAGTCTATGCATGTTCATAATGTTTTTCGATAGTGGAAACAAGGAAGTTGGTCTATGAAGTTATTAAGAGGGAAACATCCTTCCAAATCAATAACCAAAATTGTTGACATTATAATTTATAAGTTTTTTCCATCGATGGATAAATAATAATAATCTATAAATTCCATTGGATTCCTTGTTAGAGGGAAACTAGGTATTCCAAAGACGAATATATCGATATTTTAGTATTTAATTAAACTACACTCTTTGACTTTCAATGGAATCGTAGATCCAGCGATAGAAAAAGGATGGATCAATACACTATAAATGAAATTCAAATCCATTGGATGTTTAGAAAATAAAAAATATATCTCTTTGCATTTATTATTTTAAATATGAAGGTGATCAAAGATGTACATTGGTTAAGAATATCAATGAGAGAGAGAGATAGAAGGTCCTCATTGCATGGAATGGTATTATTTTAATATTATTTTCCTATATAAATATTTCCCTAAGGTAGTTCAACTTAGAATAAAAAACCAATTCATGGAATTTTTGTAACACCACAATAATTTTTAACAGTTTCATTTTTGAATAAATTTAATTGATCTGTTATCTTCCCTTGTACGCAATGACATGTTATGTTTCAATACACACAAATATGAGTTGGTTTGTGTTACATGCTAGACCAAGTTTTACATAACAATAATAGATTATTAAAAAAGTTTTATTTAATATAATATAACCTACCCTTTAAGATCGAGGTTATGAAAATTATTTACTAAATTATGAAATTATGTTTTTTAATTTATTGGTTTCAAAGTAAATTTTACTGAATATACAAACCAACCGAATATATAGGAAATGTTTTTGTAAATAACTATTTTAATTCTCCCAAAGAATATTTTTTCTAATAAATTTCATTAATTACTATAATAATATTTTATTAAAGGAATGCATGTTTTATATATTTAATAAAATATATTTTACATTAATCTAATATATTTGACAATCATAAGATAATATTAGGTCATGTTTTATGCATAACAATAGTATTTTCCTAAAACAGAAATTTTGCCACATTTTAATGTGGAACATATTTTAAAGGCAATTTTAAAAACATTTATGTAATATATTTGAAAAAATAAGCACACTATTTTATATAAGAATACAAAAAATTACTTTGTATTAATTATCGGTTTTATCTGATAAGTCTCTTATTTTGTTGAATACTGATAAAATATAACATTTTAATTGTGAAATGTTTTTTATTCAAAAAAATTATAGTGATACATTAAATTATTATTTTTCTTTAAAGAATAATAAGATTAATTTTATATCATTTAATACAATTTAAGTATTTTTAATTCATTTAATATTGGATATGAATCTAAAAACATCATAATCTTCTCTACATTTTCACTTTAAAAACTCATTTACTCTTTCTATCAGTGGGTGTAATTATAAATTAATTACTAAAAATTATGGGTTCTGAAATTTTATAATTATATTCAATATTTTCAATCTATATATATACATTATTTAAATAAGATTATTTTTTCGGTATATAAATAGTAAATTTAGTAATATTTTAATTTCCACGATTAAGGGTAAATTAGGTCATTAATGGAAAATATAGAATTATTAATATTATAAAATTGCACTGAAACATTGCCTATTTTTATTGGATGATTTTTTTTCAATTAAAATCATCATTGGGATGAGATTCTAACCAATATATTCCAATTGAATGAGAGTATGTCATTTATTAAGTAATATTCAAATAAAAGAAACATTTTTGGCAATAAAATGCATATTTTCGACTATATATGTTATTTAGAAAGGCAAAATATTTACCTGAATCTTGGTAGTTTATTTATATTTTTTGGTGAGAAATAATTAAATTAAATGGTGAGATAAGGATAACTAAGTAATTTTTAAATAATGGATGAATAAAATAATTGATATTAAAAATATTAAAATAAATAAGCATTAAAAGATTTAATATTCTATAATAATTTTATTGATGAAATTAACATGTTATTAATGTTTTATATGTCTGGTTTGAACTTATTTTTTTTACTTTTGAGTAAAACAAAATACTGAATTGTATAAAAATTAACATTATTGATATTTTAAAATAAATATTATTTTATTAAATGATATGAAATATATAGAAATCTGAAATTTAACCAAATAATAGGGATAAGTATCAAATTCTCATAAATGATTAATTTAGTGGTCTTTTGGTATTTAATAGTAATTATACTAATGCATAATATATAAAATACATGATATCACGGTAAGTGTTAAAGTGGTTGAATAAGGGTTAAAACAATAAATAAGTATTAACAAATAATAAAAAGATATAAAATAATTATTGGATGGATATTATTATAAAATTTTCACCTTAATGAATAATTAAAGTTATTTAATAGATACATTTCACTAAAAAGAACCTATATATTATTCAAATCAAAGATAGTTACAAAAATGTCACTCTCTTTGTATTAAATGTATTTTATGTGTTCACATAGAGAAAAAGCCATGATATGCTAAAAAATCATATTTTGATACTAATTATGTTATTTTCATTATAAAAATTTATTTTATATTTTTCAAAAATATACAATTAAATTATAATCATCTTTAATACTAAAACATTATTTATCTAATCCATTGATAAATAAAATAATTATTTTTAATAATATTAATTGTAATATCTTTAGAATTATTTAATGTCTATAAAATGTTTATTTATGTATAAGATATATTAGATATGTTTGAAATAATTATATTATAAATCTCAATTTTTTCGGATATATTTAATGACAAATTAAATGAATAGTACTAAATTTGACAATAAGTGTAGTTTATTTTATTAAATTATTTAAAAATCATAAAAATATGAATTAATTTAAAATTTGATAATATATGGCAGAAATAGTGCTCCCTGGTTTATTTATAGGTCATTTGGAAGTCTTTGGCTCCAAAATAGACATATTATATTTTAATATTTTAAGAGTTTCCAAAATTTCCCCTCACCTCAATTATAAAAGGGAACCTCCTCCCCCACGTCTTCACTCCACTTTGTGCATTCTAGCATGAGTATGCCTTAAATATTTCTCCTCCGAAAATCATTATCCAACTTATGGATGTTTTTTTCTTCCCAAAGTATAAACCCTAGATCCCTTCAAGAATATATATGAAGGATGTCCACAGAAGAAGAGGTAATCATTTTTACTTACTCTTACATGTTCATTTCCCCTTATACATCCAATTTGTGTGTTTTTACCATTATAAAGTAATAATTACAGTATAATATATGTAATTAGATGTTATTATGATTATTCAAAGACCATATCTTACCTTTTATCAATACAAAAAAAAATTAAATCATTGTGCATGCGTCCGTACTGATTACAGTATCCACGCAGTGGTGTAATTTTTTTGATCACCACTATTTTTTTATATGTATAATTATAAATATAATTGATATAAATAAAAAATAAGACATGAAATTCACTATTTATAGTTAATATATCATCCAATTCCTTTCCCTATCAACATTAATGGAATTATATCATCACTCGTGCATGTGTACGACCAACTGTCTCCATAGCGCAATGAGAATCATTTTCCATGATAACCATTCAAGAATTATTATAATATATATATATATATATATAATATATAATTATAATATTTTTGTCTATGAAAAATATATATATTAATTCATAAGATACATGACTTAGGTGAAAAAACATGAATATGAAAATGAAACATTTAACACCCCAAACTAGGGTAATAATGGAATATTATAAACAAAATTATATAAGAAGATAATATATGAAATCAAGAACATGGATATGGTAATGTTATAAATTATTAACATGTTTTCAACCATTATATGGGAGGATAAATCAAATTCAACTAAATTAATGTATAGGGTAATGGTTAATTTGACAATCTAATTATTACCTAGAATTGTTTATATGTAACTATCTTTAGGGGAATATTTATCATCCATATCAATAATTCATAATAATGTTTTCTAACTTATTTCTACTATTTACCTATAAATTTTAAAAGTATTATCACCAATTTTTGACTTTCCATGACCCCCTCCATCCAAAGATGCCCCTCTAGGCATGGTAATGAAGAAAAAGAGAAAATGCCCCCCGAGACCCACTTATAGTAAGCTCTGGGGTGGAAGCCAAAACCAATGGTATACAAATCTCGAAAAATGGGAGGCATTTCCCTTTTTATAGTAAACATTATCCGGATATAAGAAGTTTCTCCCCAAACCAAATTAATGATATTTATATATATATAACTGAGATCTCAAACCATCCCGTATGCATGTTTACAATACAACCAATACAAATACATAATTATAGAAAGTAAGTGCTATAAGTAAAGATATGTTGTGACACTAAAACTGTCAGGATTCCTGTTAGTATGGTATATCATAGTCTAAGAAATCCTCATAGAAACCTGAAAAAAAATTATATACATTGGGTGAGAATAAAAGTGTACTCAGTAAGAAACCCCGCAAGAATCTCACGCACAAGTGAGAGAAGCATACTAACGCTCCCACTAGAAAATAGAATAAAAAAATACCTTATAGGGTATACTATCCATCCACACCTCAACAAGGAATGTTCACCAAATAACTCATGTAATTTAATGTGGTATTTACATTGATGATAGGGTTCCCCACCCCACTTTCCCGCTGATTAGCCACTGACACGGCCTAAGGGAAAATTCCTTGGTGCTCCCACCTCATCTGAACATACCACACCAAAACCCACACACACACCTGGGCCTCACAGCTAGTCCTATCTTCTGGGAAAATGAAACTCATCACATCCCTCCCACACACCTAGGCCTCAAAACCACATCACATCCCCCCCGTAGACACATCAGTCACAAACCACACATCATCCTGGAAACACCTAGGAAAGAAAAACACATCTCATCTCGAAGATACCTTGGAAAACACTTCTCTCTCAAAGAAAACTACTCCCCAAAAACCACAATATTCCCAAATAATCATAGGCTTTCACCACCTAGAAGAGGGAGCAGGGAAGGGCAGGTGATTATCTATCCATGCTCTCACCGGGATAATTGTGAATGACTCCCTCCCCTGTGATGATGGGGGTGTTCGGCACATGGTTCTCAACATTGGTGAGGTGCATATAGAAATTATAAGAACATACAGTTTATGTATATCTATATATATTGTATCATGTACTCTGGCCTAACCAATGGAATTCACATCAATTACTACCCCAATTAGTATTAGTAACGGTCACATCATCAGTTTATAAATTAAAGAGGACCCACAAAGATCTTTTTCTCAACACCCATTAATTTAATTATTTATATTTAACCATATTTAATAAAGAAACATATCTTTTATTATTTAAATGAAAAAATCATTTCCATTTACCAAACTAACTCATTCTATATCAACATTTTTTTGTATTTATTGGTTTCTTCACTTCCCAAGAAACTAATTAACACACACCCAAACAAGAATAACAATGAGAATCACTCAAAGGAAGGAGAACCATGTTATATTGACCCACATAACATTCCTCACAATGTAACATCCATTCATAACATAATATATGTTAATGAAAGGACTTGGGGTGAAAATTTCTTCATGATACTTTTAGAGAAACTCTGAACTATTTACCAATAGAAACCACTTCCATCGTCATTATTCAAATTCATTCCACCCAATCCATCCTTTCAATATTGAAAATCCCTAACTCCCTGTTGTACCGAACAACACATATCACCGCAACCATTTCTGGAAGTGATGATACATTACACTTCTCATAAGTTCCACAATAGAGTTGTCTCTCAACCTGAGATTCCAACACACCTTATGAACCACACAAACACATATATGCTCCAAACCAAATCACCACACAAATAAAACAAGGTACAATTTCTAAATTTAATAAGGCTTCCCTTATATAATTTTGAAAATAAATTTCTGGGTTATCATATATGGTTTGATCCTGGGGAATCCGATTACAAGTAGGTTATACGTTGTTATCAATTTTCATATATAATTGTGTTCAAGGAAAGCAACAACATACATTGCATAACAATCTAATTCGTATCCATGGAATAAAACATCCATGATTTTCAGTGGCGAATCCGTCCTGTATAATTCAAAAATATTATAGGGATAGAATTGATACCTACATGAAAGAAGGAAAAATAAACACTTTTTAATTGTGAAAAAGTAGGGGGCACACATGCACCAGAAAAAATCTTATAGGGATAGAATTATCCAAAACATATAGTACAAATGCATGATTCCATTGGGGAGAAAGATTCTAGGGATATACGGTATCATAATTAAAGTTATGTGCATAAGGAAAAGAAGATCCTAGATTTTGAAAGTCCAGATCCAAAATCTACAGGATGATGGTATTTATAACACATGAAATTCCAATCTTGACCAAGACCAAGTGGGTTGGAAGTCAAATAATGATTCAGGTTATTAGGACATAGATATGGATTGAAATTATATAAAAAACCATTAAATATTGTACTAAATTCATTTTATGACAATGAAAATGTAAAAGGGTGAAACAAAATGAAACTAGAAAATGGAAAACACTTGGAAATGACTAACTGTTAGGTGAGACAGTAGTGTGAGTCACCAGTGTGAGGCACCGATGTGACGCACCAGTGTGATTCGCGGGTGGCAGCCACTGGTGTTTGACACCAGTGTGAGTCGCAATTTGGTGGGATACTAGTGTGAGATACCAGGATGAGTTACCATCATGAGTCATTGTTCTGACTGAATGTTGTGAATCACTGTTTTGAGCTACCACTGCAACTCACTTTTGTGACTGACACTACAACTCACAACTGAAAATCACCATCGTGACTTCCCATATTGACTCGCCATCATGACTCACTTTGTGACTCACTATTTTGATTCACCTCTGTGACCTAACATTAATGACCTATCAATGGAGAACATGAAAAACTATAAAAACAACAAAGTGTTGTTATAAGTCACCATGATCTCTAGAACACCCCAACACTATATTTTTACAAATTAATAGACCATTGTGGCTCGGTTCACTACATCAGATACCTCTCAAAATATTCTTTCCCCCAAGAATCCAAAACTAATCCAACATGGAAGAGGGGTCCGAAAAACCACCCCATAAGATACCGTTGAATAATTATACTACACATGAAACACTTCTATAAACCAGAGACATCAACATTGATGATAAACCACTTTGTTTTTGTTCTATAGTTGTAGTGAATCCTCATCATCCAAGAACTCCTCCTCCAAAATCTGCTAATCCAAACAACAACAATACAGACCGTATAAACACAATAACCACACCGTCTGAACATGCGTACTAGGTTATTACATCGTCCATGTCAAGATGAAATTTACTCTTGGAGGCATTGACTCACCCACTTGAGTATAATTTCATAACAATTAATGTTCCTTGATTAGGAATCTATTCCCCCATCTTCACATGTTAGGACTTTATCACACATTACAGAACAAGGAAACAACTCCTCACAAAACAAACAACATCAAACACTACATTTCAAATCAATACAGAAAAATGAAAAACTCAAAACTACTCTTGGTAATAGGAAGCATCGTCATTACATAGTATTATGTAATCTCCTCTAAGACTGTATGCCACCGTAGCACACAAACCAATGGAATTTTCCTTCCATAAATCACTTTGTCCCAATGATCCTATATCTCTATCTGTTTCTCCACATACAATGTGTTGTATTATATATCCAACTCTCCACAATCAATGGCATGGGATTCATAGTGATGATTCCAACAAATTTGAGAGATATGGAATCTAACTTGAATCATATCCATCTAGAGTGGAAATTCCATCTATAATTCCACTCCAACTCATCCTAACACCACGAAGGGTCCATAGAACCTGGGAGAAAGATTTATCGCTCTACTAAACCACTACAACCCATATTGTGGGGAAACCTTCAAGATTATGTGGTCCCAAAACTATAACTCCTTGGGAATCCTCGTGTGATTGGCATATGATTTCTATCAATCATGTGTTTCCTTCATCCTCTCATGAATTATACAAACCTTCTCGGTCAGGCCATACACCACATGCGGTCCATGAATAGATATCACCCCAACCTCTATCCAACAAAAAGGTGAACAACATGGTATCTCATAGAACACTTCAAATTAAGTCATGCTAATTAAAGAGTGAAATATATTATTATAATATTACTATACCAAGGGAATTTATTGTACCCATGACTAACCAATGTCTATGACGCATGCTCGCAACATATCCTCTAACATCTATATAATCCTCTATATCTTCCCCTTGATCTATGAGTGGAAAGTTGTTATGAGGCGTAAATGGGTGACAAAAGAATATTTCAATCCACTATTGACTCGTGACGTATATCTTGTATTTGGTTATAAGACAATGGATCTCATAACTCTATGAAACTGTACCACCTCATCCACATACCTCTTGACTAGGAATCAACTACTCCCGACTCTATAATTTTTAATAACTAATCATATTTAGTGATCTGATCCACTAGTACCCATTTATAATCATTAACTCCATGATCCCTTAGTAACCCTCTGATGAAATCCATTGATATCTCATCCCACTTTCACTCAGGGACATCTATGTGCTACAACTAACAACTAGGAACACAATGATCATTCTTTACCAGCAAGAATACTTAGAACTTCACCATAAACTTTTCCACTTACTACTTCATCCCGAGCCACCAAAAATGAATCCTCAAATCATGGAACATCTTATAAAGACGTGGATGTACTGATGTAAAGACATGGCCTTATAAATTACATAATATTGAATTAAATGAATAATTCACATTGAGCATATTTTCAGGTTTAGAGTTTTAGAGAATTAGGACATAACTATTACATATCAAAAGATTACAAAGGAGACACTTCTACCCAGTATCCTTTTTTTACAAAACATGAACTCCTGAAAAAAAGAGTCACTTCTAGTTCCCTGTTTATGACAGCATGATTTTTCCATGATTCCATCCTTGACCCTATTCCTCAATATGTCCTGTGAAAAACATTTCAAAAACATGGGATGAGCATATAAATCTCAGTAAGGGATACACAAAGAAGGAAAACTAGTATTTTTTACAAAACAACAAATAAACCATTAATACTTTAACATAAGTAATACTTTTCACCTTTATGAAGTAGTAAATACCCTTCACTGAAAAAAAGATCATTACTTGCCCTTTTGTAACCAAAATATTACCATAAAACCCATATAAATAACACATAACATATAAAGGTAACTTGGGACATAAACATACTAAAATTGAATAACCATACGGTCGACTTCCACACATATCACTAAATGGAATATCCATATGGCTGACTTCCATACCCAATGCATTGGAGGTTATAACGTAACCACCCGTCCTGGTATTCATGACACCACCTATCATATGGTTTATCACGTAACCACCCGTCAAATGCCTAAGTACCATAATAACACATAAAATATTTCAAATATAATCATTTCACTAATAATATTTCATTTTCAATCACAAGATGTAATTTCAAGATATTGAAATAATCAATCCGTTTTGAAAATCCATTTAAAAAGAGATTTTTGAATCAAAGTGTCCCATACCACTTTGAAGATTTTAATAGAATTATAGTTTTAAAACATTAATTTCCATATAAATAAAAACTCAAAACATTTTTTAAACATGGACATTAAAGATAATGATTTAGAAAAAAAACATTAAAACATGTAAAATGATATTTATGTAAAAGTGTTTTTAACAAAATCAGAGACTCTTGAATAAAAATAATTAGAGAATAACATTTAATTAGAACTTTATAATATCATGAGAATAAAGGGGTTCATGATATAATATGAAAAGGACATTATATACACCATATAAGAGTGAATTTGTGCATAACAACAATGAATTCTCACTGAAAATGTAAATTGAGATGAAATTCCTTATAAAGACTTTATCCTTTGATTAAGGATAAATCATTTACATAATTCTGTGTGAAAAAAGGGTAAACCCAATATAAGTAGATATTATGTTTAAAACAATCATATTTCATTGACACATATTTATAAGATGACATATTCACGAAGTACAAGTTTATCCCAAAGAATCGAAATAGGGTTAAGAAGTTCCCTTGCAAAAATTCGACAACCTAACGACATCACATTAAAATTCATAAACTGAGATGATGAGAGAGAAAATGGTAAATCTTCACTTGGACATAAAAAGGACTTCAATAAGGATATAGAAGAACATATCCCAACATAATAATATGTGATTTAAAATACATAAGAAAAAGAATTCTTTTAAAAGAGAGGGGGTGAAATGTTCCCTTACCGATTTGGTTACTTACGACACATATAACACATGAAATAAAGATCATACAATGAAGATGTCAATAGACAAAAATTAAATTATCTTACACAAAGAATAATATCATTGGTAGAACATACACTACACAAAATGAAGTAGTGGCAAATATTGTATGAATCTCATGGGGATAAATAGTGAGATGAAAACCCCTTACCACGTTGTAATCAATCGAGTCGTTTGACCCAAAGTAAATAACAACCAAATGAATCACAGAATACCGTGAATATAATTCTAATCATGATAATATATATCAAAATTAATTACACAATACACCACATGCAATAAATAAGTGGCGAACAATGGAAATCTCACGGAATTAAAAGTGAGATAAGAAATCCCTTACAATAATTCAGCAGCCTAACGACGCCGCATTAAAATTCATAAAATGAATTGATGATAGTAAAAGGGGGTCTCTGATAATATTAAAATACAAATTAAAGTATGTTGAAAATAAAATATCATCCTCCAACATATGAACATGGAGCATAAAATAAATGATATAAAAGAGATTACTAGAAAATAAAGAGAGAGGTCGGATCACTTACATCGTGTCTGACTTGACTCAATTGTTCTTTAATCTCTTGAATAATAAACTAATGTTAATTTCTAATTTATTAAGAACCTTATTCATGTTAATTATTCCTTTAATATCACTTATTACCATGTTATAAACATTATGTAATCATTTAAGTTAATAATGTTTGTTTTGTCGATTATTGGTACTTGAGTCAAAAATAGACTTCTTATAATTACATGTTGTTCATGTGGTCAAGAGTTAATTATATCTAGAAGGATATTCATGATTTAGATATCATATATATCATATTTATCCAGTATATACATGTATTTATAACATTACATAACATTTAAGGGTAAGAAATGAAATGCACCGTTCATGTAGACGGTAAGCCGTACGTACGCATGAATGCTACTTTCATTTATATTTTTTATTTTAATGGAATTAAAACATAAGATACATAGGTATATTATAATTCCAATATAAGATAATATATAATATCATTAACTCTATCCATTATACATCCCACATAAGGCATTAACAAATCACATCACTTTGAGGGGACGGTAGTCCGCACTTCCTCTAATGAGATTATCGTATTTACCAACTATGGAAAAAATAATGGATTGATATAATTGGAATGTACATAAGCATAAGTAAATCATAAAAATAATATATATCTTATATAAATATAGTTCCATCATAATGGCCCCCATGATAGGCGGTAGTAGATAATTGAACATTCACCATTTCGTGAAGCGTTAGTTTGCCATCCACAGAAACATTATGTTCATCATCCATTAGATGGAGGTGTGTGAAAGTGTAGCACGAATAATTCTCATAACAAAATCCTATAAGATTGAGGATACTGGTGTTGTTACAAAAGTATAGAAATTAAAAGGGATTATGGGTTAGAGATGTAAAATAAATTAAAACAATTTAAGAGAAATCGTTACCTTTAGTTTGGGTAACTGCCTTTGGATTGAACCAAAAGGACTTTTTGAAGTGCCTTCTGCCTAAGGTAAGGATTCTAGGAGGAGAAGAGGGATGTAGGGAGTGTAATTGGGAAGATTTTGGAGGATCCAAATTTCATGAGGGGTATGAGTAATTGGTTAGAAGTGGTCTAATTTTATAAGGGATAATAGGGGATCTTTAGGAAAGTGTGAAAATATTATTTTACAATATAATGATATTCGGTTTCTAATTGTCCAAAAATCATTAAGGTCGAAGATAAGATGACTCATATTCTAAATAAAACAATTCAATCATAATTGGACATGTTTTTTCATAATAATTTAATCATTATAATCTTATTTATTTAAATTATTTATTAATGAGGTAAATACTGCATCATTATTGTGTCGTATATAATTTAAGTTAATTGATTTCTAAAAATTATAAAGAAAATACAATTATGTAGGAAATCTTATTATCATTAAAATTAATATTTATAGACAAAAATATTCTTTATGTATCACCATATATATATTAATTTACTAAAGATTTTTTGTTTATGTCATTTTTGCCTTTACTTTAAATTAATTAATCTAATGTATCATTATCATTTATAAGTTGATTAATGGGGTCCCAAAATAAACCCAAAGATGCTCATGGTCGGCCATGACTCAACCAATAAGGACAGGGCATGTGTTTAGGTAATTTTGAAATATTATACTATTCTTTTTACCTTGATTTACCCTATTTACGTTTAACCGCGGGAAAAAAAGTCAAAAGTTTCTATTCACCCAAATTTATTTCCATCTTAATGAACCACATTTTAATTTTTGATAACAACCATTAATGTAGGATTTTTAAAATTCAATTCAATGAAGTGGTAAAATTTCATTTATATGAAAAGGTCTATTTTTTAACTACTACTAAATGGTTTCACTATTCATCAAAAATTGTAGTTTTTCAGAAAAATGAAAAAAATTCATCCTATGATTTATTTGATATTACATATTCAAAAATGATGTATATTTCGAAAAATTCAAAACATAGAAGTGGAATCGATTTATTTAAAATTAGTTTCCATTTTTAAAACAAATAGCGTGTTTTTAAGAAACAATAACTATCAAAAGATTGACACTTGTTTATGTCCAATTTCAAAGTGAAATTAATTCCAATGACCAACATTGGATTAAATGGTAAAATATATATTTTAATTTAACTTAAAAACCAATTAAAAATATAACCTAATCATATTAATAAATTATATTAAAAGGCACTTTTGAATTAAAATACAATATTTCTCACTATTCATTACAAAATGAACTATATCGGAAAAATTACAAAAATTTAGAAAAAGTAAATTTTGATGTCTCCATTCTATAAAAGGATTTTATGTGGTCATATAGAACTTATTAAAGTGACCAAAACTAGATTAAAAATGGTTATCCAATAAAAGGAGATAAATCATCATTTTAATGTAAATTATTCATAAAATTTGATTCATTCACATTTTAAGCCTCTAACTTTTATTGGATAAATGTAAATTCATTTAAAAAACATGTATAATCATATTGCGGTTAGATTCGTTCATTCCTGCCAATACAATGGCTATGAGTTAACTACCGTTTAAAATAACAATATATTATTAGTGTGCAATGTAAGATTTCAAAGAAACCTATTGTTGCGTATCAGGTACGCAATCGAACATATCAACCCTTTTAAAGTAAAATTAATATATAATTCAAAAATTAATACATATGAAAAATTCATATTATTTATTTACTGGGATGTTACATCCTTCCCCCCTTTTGGTAATTGCGTCCTCGCAATTTTAAAATTTGGGCTCGGAAACTTTATTGAAAGTACCATATCAGGAAAAAGAGTCAGTAAAACTATCACATTAATAGAAAGAAAGAGAAGTAAAATGGTTATCATAGTTAACCCATTCTATATTGAACCCCTCCCTTTTAATATTCCCCTCCTGGGATGGCATTGATGAACCGAAGATAATGACCCCTGAGTCCCACCTCTAGTGGGCCCTGAGATGGGGAACCACACCATGGGTTTACAAATCTCACAAAATGGGAGGCAATAACATTATTATAGTATATATGATTGAGTGATACAACATTTCACCCCAAACCAACTCTATGATATAAATATATTAAAGAATGGTAAAACCATCCCACATGCATGTTTAAAATAAAATTGATACATATAAAAAAGATTACAAAGTAATTATCAAAATTAAAGATATGTAGCAACAAAACTACTATCATGATTTGAGCTAGTAAGGTCCATCATGGTCCACATAATCATCCTGGAAAACAAAAAATATTTGTATATACATATCGTGAGAATACACGTATACTCAAAAGGAAAACCCCAAGTCTCTTGTACACAAGAGAGAGAAACATAATAATGTTCTTATGAGAATACAATATAAAAAATAGCCCCGGAAAAGGCATACTAACCAACCCCACATCACCAAGGAAAGCTTAATAAATAACGAAAGTCGTGTAAAGTTATATAGTAATAACAAAGATTATAGTGTACCCCGTACCACATTATAATTGATTAGTAACTCCCATAACCTAACAGAAAATGTCCTCCCACTCCCACCTCTTTTGAATAGACCTCACCAAAACCCTCCTACACAAACTTGGGCCTCACATCCATTCTTTTCACCTAGTGAAAATAAGCTCATCACATCCCACCAGAATACACCTGGGACATACATACACATCCCATCTAACCTGCAGACACCTCAGACACAAACCACACCTCATACTGACGACACTTTAGAATGCACAACACATCTCATCTAGAATACAATTGATAAAAACACATCGTGCCTCTACCCACATTGTCCCCACAAACCACAACCTTCCTGAAGAATCATAGTCTATCACCACTTTTAATATGGAGTAGGGAAGAGCAGGTGTCCATCAATCCATCCTCCCACTATGATGTTTGGGAAAGACTGTCACGAACCAGGATGGGTCGCCATCCGACATGGCACCCGACCTGGTCAACGACATGTCTTGAAGGGCATTCCTGATCCACACGGGCTGGCACAAGTGCCCGGGTATCAAAAAAAATACAAGGGAACGATTTACTCGAAAGAAGATATATAAAAACCACTAACAACTTTAATAGAAAGAAACTGATTTTATACAACCAAATAGTCCCTTAACATAATTCAAATCTAAATCTCTATAACTGGAACTAGAAACCTAAGAGAGATGAAAACAAAGGAAAACTAAAACTCTAAGAAGATTGCAAGAAATAGAACTAACACATCTAACAGCACCTTCACTCAACTTGAAGAGCCACCTCCTCAATCCACCATCGTCAGACCTTCATGGGGAGACCATCGACAACTCGGGCCCCGACACTAAGCACGATTCCTCAACCTATGAACTAGAAAGAAAAAGGGCTACATACACCCAAAAGAGTATGTATAGTGTGAGCCAAGTGCCTAGTAGGATGCCACTCGGAGAAGATTCCACGCATAACCATTTAAATGACGAATACATTCTGTAGTAAAATAGAAAAAAATGGAATCAAATGTTTAAAGAGTATTTAATGTGAACAATGTTTTTAGACAGGTGCTTAAAATTAAAATGAATTCAAAGGAAACAACTAAATTAAAGAGAAGGATTAAATACTCGCACACTAATAAAGAAAAAAGGATTTAAGAAAAACTGTTTGAAATAAGAATTATTAAATTAAAACACACACACACACTTACTTCTTAAAATAACCAAAGTTTCGCATTGATGAATGTAAAGTAACCAAGGAGCACCAAATATGGGAGATGCCGCATGGGTGTTACCTAGCTTGGGTCCGTAGATCTTTGTGTCTCAGTGAAATGTGGATTAGAAACCATGACCCTCAGAAAACGTGGCTTAGAATCCACGACCCTCAGAAATTGTGGCTTAGAATTCCACGACCCTCATATAAAAATGTGTTTAGTTAGTGTTGAAATCGGCATTCCTGTCAGTGAAACCGGGTCGAGTCACCTCCGGAACACTAGCCCACTAGTCATAGTCCACCTTCCCAGATACCCCGGCTTCCCGCATTGTGCTCAAATAATATTAAGATCATAATAAGTAAACATCACACAAGAAACCCAATAAAAACACCACGCATGACAAGATACAATTTACACCATCAATTATTCTTTTAAAATTTAGGATCATGTCAAATGTCAGATTTGTGCATAAAATCCAAACAGAGTACTTACCCACACCGAAATAACATTTTCACAACAAAATACCATTTTGAAATATTACGCACACCCAAAGAGCATTTTGAAATATTACGCACACCCAAATACTGTTTTGAAATATTACGCACCCCAAATACCGTTTTGAAATATTACGCACACCCAAATACCTTTTTGTACATAATCTGCATTGCTTACACCATCAATTAAACCATTCTCAATATATAATTTTTTTACACTTAGACAACCCCCTAGAAAACGTATTAAACAAATTCAATGGTGTTCCACATGACTCAAAAATACTGAAAATGCAGTCAAAAGATCCTTTGTGACTCAATGCAAACAGACGCTAAACCAGATCACAATTTGAATAATTTATAAACTAGGAATATGCAGTTCACCGTCATTTTTTTTCACATAAAACACTCTTATATCGCATACACATATCAACTGCAATTACTATCATTATTCGCATAAAAAAACTTATTAAATGATATGCTAAATTAATTTAAGAAGAAAATTAATTCGTCAAACAATGGTTAAATGCGAAATCACCTCCCTCAGGTGAAGGAATTCCATAAAAAACTTGTGCGAATCTCCAATCGCACCTAATGCGCACCATAAACGAACCAAAGGTGAACCCTAAAACATGAAATCGAACCAACAAGATTTAATATCAAACACTAGTTTGAGACCCTTAACCACTAGATAACAAAAATGAAAGGATAAAACAAATTTAATAAGGGCTCCATCGGGATGACTTCTCATGTAGGATGGAAAGGTGTAGGCTGACATGGGAGGTGGCGCACCAGGGGATTTCTAGGGAAGACGTGGTGCGCAGTGGGATGCAAGGCAGTCCGAGCGGGAGAAGCAGGGTGCGGCGTACCAGGGTTCCAGGGGGGTGCAACTCGAAGTGGAGGCTGGCTGGAGGTGAGAAAGTGATGGAGGCACCAAAATGGAGAGTCTCCGGGAAGGAGAACAATGGTGTGAGATAATGGTCGACACTGAGGGGGTTCCATGGGGGCCGACGACGCAGTAGCAAGAGGTGGGAAGGTGCTAGGTCACGATGGCTGGAGGTGCAACAGTTATATTCTGGAGATATGGGTGTGCATCGAGATGGGTTGGAGGGGGTGAGGTGGGGTGCGACGATATTTCAAGGGGAGGGGCGGCGCGAGTTGGTTAGCAGGGGAGGTGTGCCCTAACCAGAAAAAAGGGGGTAGAAAGGTGACGGGTTAAGAGAACCCTACCCAAAATAGATAGAAAAGAAAAAGAAAAAGAAAATATTAAATAAAATAAAATAAATAAACAAATTACAATAAACTATAACTAATAATAAAAATAATATTAATAAATTTATTGTAGTAAAATAGTAGTTAAGGAAATTATAACAATGGTGATAAAAATAATTTTAATAATAACATCCTCAATTATTATTATTATTATTATCATTAAAATAATTTATTAAAAAAATTGACATTTAATTTTATTTATTTATCATCATGTCATTTCATTTAATTAATTAGACACAAGAATATCACCCGGTGGACCAGGCGAGGCTCTGTGATTTCAAAATCATGTCTCACCCGAGTCGGGCCTCGCCCAAGGCCGCACGGTCTAAAATTTCATTATGTTCTCATTTTATTATTCGTCGCATATATTTTTCATCTCTTTTAGACATCGAGCAGGACGTGTGGCGAGCTATGCAAGGTCGTGCGACGATCTAGGTGAGGTTGCGTGGCTTCGACCGTGGTGCACTGGACACAATCAAGAGAGAAACATTTGTTTCTATGTAAGAGCTCAGAAATTTTAAGTCGGGCCTCGACCAGAACTATCCGATGCCCAATAAAAAATAATAATAAAATAAATAATATAAAATATACGCGTGTGACAATTCTCCCCACCATAAAGCATTCTGTCCCCCAAAAGCTACAATGAGAACCAAACCCCAAAGCAGAAAACCAAACTCCCTTAAGGTTCAAATGGGATCCTCACGAATACTAATAAAATAGAGGAAAAATTATCGTTCTTCGAGAAGGTGACTCAAAGAAAACTTCAAGAAACTCATATAAAGACATTCTAATATGTGTCGCCCTCCAAGAAGAGCTAGAATGCCTCTAGTTGACTGACCAAGGAAGGGAAATCTCGCACCCACAGAAACCAACTTCACAAGAAAAAACATATCTAGAACTATAAATCAGAAACCACACCAATTGGCTAAAATGAAAAAACAAGTTCAAACCACATCCAAGGAACACTCTTTTCACTTATCACAAATCCATATTTAAAAATATAAGCAGAAGATCAACATGGGGAGGCCCGAGGGTCTCCCCACCATTAAAAACTCACTGACGCTCGAGACGAGACTGGAAAACTGACACGAGGAGGTTCGAGAAGACTCCCCTCTATTAATGAAAAGTCCATCATCGATTCATTCTAAAGCCATTCATGTGAGACACAATGTGGGATCCCCACCATTAAGAACCTACAAACCCCCAAGGCGAGACTATAAAACCAACATGGGGAGGTCCGGGCAGACCCCCCACCATTAAGTAAAGGCCAACACCGACTTATTCCAGAGACCTTTGTGAGAGACCCATCTTGGATCTTGCCGCAATTAGAACTAACAGAGGATACATAACTTTGAAAAACAAATTACTGATGGTGACCAAACACCCCACCACAAGGGGCGGGGAGGGAGGGGCTTGAATACCGGGGCGTCAATAGCATCACACAAGATAGACCAGCATTTCCACATCCCTAGATGTGCATTATTCAAATTTGAGATAGATTTACCCAGGAGACACCCATAAGGACCACTAAAACGATTTCTCCGGATGGGATTTAACTGCTAGGACATTATGGTACTAGACGACCATGCTTCCTCATAGCTACAAGAATCCTCACGCACCCAAATGGGTCATTCAGAACTGAACAACTATAGGAAACGATTTAAACACACTTCGCCTTCAATATCGAGGACATAGATAAAGTTGTGGTCCCATACACTCATGGGGTTCCTGACCACGCGTCAGCTTCACTCCGAGGCCTATGGCTGGAGCCCTGATGTTTTATCCATCTCTTACCTTGCATTCAAGCATGAAAGACACCTGAACAGAGCTTCTCTTTTTGGTGTCACACGCAACCACACCTCAACCGAGACAACCCCAACAAACACAACATACCATGACATTCAACTACTCCCTTGTGAAATGTCCACCAGAACAAGGTCATAGATGATGCACATGTATCTCCTTCTCACCTTAACCATGCAATATAAGAAAGAAGGACCCAAAAAAAACACTCCCCTTCGAACAAAAAAATTAAAACTCCTCGAGAGGACACACTCCTATGAAAACAGGGATTCCTGAAGGATCCTTTGAAATCCACCCTTTCTCTTCAAGATAACTCACCCTGTAAGATGTCACCAATCATTACCCTTGCGACTGATGAAATCACTACAAGACTTTCAAGCATTGGTCAACACCAATAACTCTGAACCGCATTCACCCTCCCTCTCTAGAATTTTCTTTCACCACTTCCAGAGGAAACCTTCAGACACAATAATGTCAAACATCATACTTGATGACTTCGAAAACTCCAACAGACCAAACTCCATTCAACTCTTCTTGTTTCTGTCATCCCGTCGTGAGAGGATCCGCTCAACTGAAAAAGGATAAGGGTCAAACATATCACTATCACTAAAAAGTGAGATTCCTCACTTTAATCAACTAAAGGGTTGGCCAATGGAAAATTACATGTGGTTTCACTTCAATCTCACGTTAACGCTTTATGGGGGCATACACTAGTTGAGAAAGAAAACAATGAACCCTACAAAAATAGTCCCGTGGTCAAGACATACCACAAGAGCACACTAAACATGAGGGGGTAGGGGAAACTACTGCAAGGGATTCCCGAAAAACATTCAAAATAATTCACTAACTGCACAAAAACATACCAACATACAAATAAAAATTCAAACTCAAGACACAAATCAGTCAGAAAGGGACCTCAACTCAAAACACCTCTCACCAGACATTTCCAAAACACAAGGACACACCACACTATCACCAGTTATTTAAAAAAACCAAATTTTCCTTGAACAAAACATTTAAAAAAATCAAAGCTATTTGGTTGCACAAACACCAATGGTGTCCCATGGGCCTCGCACATGCATGTTCCTATGCCACACCGGCACCCACCTCATGTCCATCTAGGAATTCATCTGCTTGTGCTACTGAACATTCCTTTTTCCATATACACTAATGTAGGTGGCTTCCCATGAGAACACCAAGAATCAAAATCGGACCATTTACATTTTTCAAAACCAAACATTCTACCCACAATTATCAAACCTTTAACATCATTATATATAAAAATATATTCATTTAAAAACATTTTTCAAGACCAAATCAGTTTTACATAAAAAAACCATGTTTCAACGAATCCAAAATAAAGAGAAAGGGGAAAATGAAAGAAGAAACTAGTGTTAGTAGGTGATTGGAACATATGGTTGGCAGCCACACACCAATCACACCACTAGCCACAAAGAGCATTTTAGAATAGTGTCCCAGGCTCCACAATGCTTTCCAGACCCTATGAGCTCACTAGGACCACTGACGCTACTCCCTTTTCATTTCCCCTAACAAGATTAACCTCACAGACCAAAAGTTTAGACAAACCTCAACTTGCTTTGGTAAATCGAGTCCTGCCACGAGGTGTGCTTTCCAGGCACCTTACTCGTAGCCATGACGTCGAGTCCCAGCAACCTTAACTTTAGTCCACCATGACTCTATCCCAAAAGAACACAACCCAAGAGAGAAAACCTGACCCTCTGATACCATTTTGTCATGAACCAGGACTTGTCTCCATCCGAACTGGAACCCGACCCAGTCCACGACATGGCCCCAAGGGCGTTCCCAATCCCCACGTGCTGGCACAAGTTCCCGAGTATTAAAAAAGTACAAGGGGCCGATTTACCTGAAAGAAGATATATAAAAACTACTAAAATCTTTAATAGAAAGAAACTGATTTTATACAACCAAAAAGACCCTTAACACAATTCATATCTAATTCTCTACAACTAGAACCAGTAACCTGAGAGAGGCGACAATAAAGTAAAACTAAAACTCAATGAATATTGCACGAAATAGAACTAACATATCTAACCGCACCTTCACACAACTTAAGGATCCACCTCCTCAAACCACCATTGTCATACCTACATGGGGAGACCATCGAAAACTCGGGCCCCGACACTATGCATGATGCCTCAACCTGTGACATACAAAGAAAAAGGGCTAAAAACACCCAAATGAGTATGTATAGTGTGAGCCAAGAGCCCAGTAGGATGCCACCGGGAGATGATTCCACACATAACCATTTAAATGACGAATAAATTTTCCAGTAAAATATAAAAAATGGAAATAAATGTTTAAATAGAATTTAATGAGAACAATATTTTTGAATGGTGCTTAAAATTAAAACGAATTTTAAGGAAACAACTAAATTAAAGAGGAGGATTAAATACTTGAACACTTATAAAGAAAACAGGATTTAAGAAAAACTATTTAAAATAAGACTTATTAAATTAAAACACACACACACACACACTTACTTCTTAATATAACCAATGTGTCGCACCAATAAATGTAAAGTAACCAAGGAGCACCAAATATGGGAGATGCCGCATGGGTGTTAGATAGCTTGGGTTCCTAGATCTTCGTGTCTTAGTGAAACGTGGATTAGAAACCACGACCCTCAAAAAAAGTGTCTTAGAAGGACACGACCCTCAGAAAACATGGCTTAGAGGACCACGACCCTCAGATAAGCATATGTTTAGTTACTGTTGCAATCGTCAGCCCTGTCAGTGAAACCGGGTCGAGTCACCTGTGGAACACTAGCCCACTAGCCCTAGTTCACCTTCCTAGCTACCTAGGCTTCCCTCTTTGTGATAAAAAAATTTCAAGATCATAATACGTAAACATCACATAAGAAACCCAAGAAAAAAACCATGCATGAAAAAATACAATTTACACCATCAATTCTACTTTTAAAATTCAAGATCATGTCAAATGTCAGATTTGTGCATAAAATCCAAACAGAGTACTTACACACACCAAACCATCATTTTCACACCCAAATACCATTTTGAAATATTACGCAAACCCAATGAGCATTTGGAAATATTACACAGACCCAAATACTGTTTTGAAATATTACGCACACCCAAATATCGTTTTGAAATATTACGCACACCCAAATATCTTTCTTTACATAATCTGGATCGCTTACACCATCAATTAAACCATTATCAAATTAAAAAAATAATTACACATAGAAAACCCCCAAGAAAACTTATTAAACAAAATCTAAGGTGTTCTGCATGAATCAAAAATACTAAAAATGCAGCCAAAACTTCCTTTGTGACTCAACGCAAACAGACGCTAAACTAGAGAACAATTTGTATAATTTATAAACTACGAATAAACAGTTCAAAATTAATTTTTTTCATAAAAAACACACTTATATCACATACACATATGGATTGCAATTACCATCATTATTCGCATCAAATAAACTTATTAAAATATATGATAAATTAATTTATGAAGAAAATTAATTCATCAAACAATTATTAAATGCAAAATCACCTACCTTGGGTGATGTAATTCCATAAAACTTGTTCAATTCTTGAATCTCACCTAATTTAAAACATAAACGAACCAAAGGTGAACCATAAAACATGAAATTGAACCAACAAGATTTAATATCAAACACTAGTTTGAGACCCTTAACCACTAGTTATTAAAAATGAAAGGTTAAAAAATTAAAGAAGGACTCCATCGGGATGGTTGCTCATGCAGGAGGGAAAGGAGTAGGCCGACATGGTAGGTGAGGCCCTGGAGGATTTATGGTGTAGATGGGGGTGCGCAGTGGGAGGCAAGGCAGTCCGAGCGGGAGAATCAGGGTGTAGCATACCAGGGTTCCAGGGGGTGCGACTCGAAGTGGAGGTTGGATGGAGGCGAGCAGGTGAGGGAGGCACCGAAATGGAGAGTCTCTGTGAAAGAGAATGACGGTGTGAGAAACTGGTCGATGCCGAGGTGGTTCTAGGGGGTGCGACGATGCAGCAGTAAGAGGTGTGGAAGGGGCTAGGTCGCGATGACTAGAGGTGCACCAGTGGTATCATGGAGATGTGGGTGTGCTTTGATATGGGTATGAGGGGGTGAGGGGGGTGTGACCAGATTTCAAGTGGAGGGGCGGCATGAGTTGGGTAGCAGGGGAGGTGTGCCGCAACCAGAAAAAAGGGGGGAGAAAGGTGACGGGTTAAGGGAAACATACCCAAAAGAGATAGAAAAGAAAAATAAAAATAAATTAATAAATAACATAAAATAAATAAACAAATAACAATAAAATAAAACTAATAATAAAAATAATATTAATAATTTTATGGTAGTAAAATAAGAGGTAAGACAATTATAACAATGGTGATAAAAATAATTTTAATAATAACATCCTCAAATATTATAATTATTATAATCATTAAAATAATTTATTAAATTTTTTATCAAATTTAATTTCATTTATTTATCATTAAGTCATTTCATCTAATTAATTGGACACAAGCATATCACCCGATGGACTAGGCGAGGCTGCATGATTTCAAAAATATGTCACGCTCGAGTCGTGCCTCGCCCAAGGCCGCAGGGTCTAAAATTTCATTATGTTATCGTTTTATTATTCGTCGCATATATTTTTAGTCTCCCTTATACATCAGGAAGGCCGTGCGGCATGCTAAGAAAGGTAGTGCGACAACCCAGGCGAGGTCGCGCGACTTCGGCCGCGGTGCGCTGGATGCAACCAAGAGTGAAACATTTGTTTCTAAGTAAGAGCACAGAAATTTTAAGTCATGCCTTGAACCGAACTATCCAATGCACAATAAAAAATAATAATAAAATAAACAATATAAAAAGGAAGCATGTGACAAAGACACCCTCCCTCATGATGATGGTGGTTCTCAGTACATGGTGTTCAAATAGGGGGGAGGTGCATATAGAAATAACAAGAAAATAAATTTTATATATATACATAGTATCAAGAAATTAATCCCAACCTATAAGATTCAAAAAAATTGATACCTCAATCAGTATCAGCAATGATGAATTCGAATGTTGACAAATTAAAGAGGCTCCAATTATATATTTTTCCCAACAAAAAATAATTTCATTATTTTTCATTTATCATTGTTAGCCATGAAACCCATCATTAATCATCTCATTGAAAAAATCAGTCATATTTATAAAAGTAACTCATGTCATCTAATCATTATTAAGTATTTATTTGTCAAATCACTACTTGGGATACTATGTTACACATAATACAACAAGCATCGTAAAAAAATTCACACAACGGAAGGAGAACTATGGAAAAGTAATGTACATCATAGTCCTTTCAATTTAAAACCAATTCATAACATATCATACATAGATCCCAAGTCATGGGGTGAAGCTTCCTACATTAATGACATGGAGAAACTACAAATGATTTACCCATACCAACCACTAACATCATCATTCTTCAAAGTATTTCTACCCAATACATCCACATAAAAGGGAAAATCCTCATGAAAAAAAAACAAATCTCATAACAACAATTTTTGAAAGCCTTATTATAAATCACTTCTCAACCGTTATACAATCAATCAATCTCTCAACCTATGATTCAAACACACCATATGAACCGCCCATACACACCCATGATCGTAACAAAAACACTACACAAACCAAAAAAAAGAACTATTTTCATATTTAATATTTAATCTCTTATTTGATTGTGATAGATAATTTCAGGGTTATGATATATTTTTTGATCCTGGGGATTGTAATTATAAGTTGGATATATGTTGTTAACAGTATTCATATTTAATTGTGTTTTATGGAAATAATAAAAACACATTCATTAACAATTATGTGAAAAACAAAGGACCAATAACAACCCAGATCTTCAGTGGGGAATTTATCATGTATAATTCACCATAATAAAAAATTACTAGCAGATCATTCATCAATTTTACCCATCCTCAGATATTGAACTTAAGATGATTCAATTATATTTATTAATATAGTATTCTTCTATCCTCACAATGTAGATATTCATATACCCACCCAATATGATACAAAAAAAATATAGAAACAAAAATATATCAACTTGGAAGAAGAAACGATAAACACTTCTTTACTGCACCAAAGCTGGGGGTGAAAATACACTATAGAAATGCCTTGAGGGAAAATGATATCCAAATGCTATAGCACAAATTCATGATTCCTCAGGGTTGAAAAATTTTGGTGACCTCTGATATCAAGAGTAATGGGAAGCGCATGAAGAAAATAATATTTTATCTTTAGAAATTCTAGATCCATAATCCATGAGAAAAATTGTTTTTACAATACACTAAAGGGTGATCATGACCAAGACCTTGGGGTTCAGATATCAATGGAAGATTCATGTTTTCATAATATAGATATGATTATAAACAGATTTAAACCCCACTATATATTGTATTAAATTCAATTTTACCACAATAAAAACATAAAAGGGGAGACACTGATGGAAACTAGAAAAACTAGAAATTTAGACAACTGTGGGAAATGACTCATCGTTAAGTGAGTCACCTGTGTGAGTCATTGATGTGAGGATCTAGTGTGAGGTTTTAGTGTTAGCAACGAGTGTGAGTCACCATTCGGTTGGATAATGGTTTGATTTACAATCATGAGTCACTATTTTGAATCACCGGTATAAACCACCATTATGAGCTACCACTTGAACTCATCGATGCAACTCACCGCTACGACTCACCCTGGTAAAAGTTAAATTATCTAACCTAAAGTTAAATCTAAATGATGAGGTTAAAATTGATAACTAAACTTCCCTAAATTCTATTTTATGGGAGGTTTGCGACCCCTACCTACCTTATCTTCGAAATATATCAATTTTGAGCTATTAAAAACCGAATTTGACTTTATAATAAAATAATATTTTTATTTATTCCAAAGGTGCCCCTCTCCTATCTTATAAAAGGTCACATCCTCCCCCTCTTCCTCACACCACATTGAGCCTGCATGCTCAGCAAACCCCTAACAATTTATCCTCTCCACTTCCCTAGAAACATCATAGAGGTTCTGGTCTTCTTCAAAGACCTATTTTAGTGCCCTAAAAGGAGGTCTCAAAGAAGCACTTCAAAGAAGAGGTAATGTCCATTACCGATTCTTTCATCTTTATTTCTTCTTCCACTTTTTCTTCTTTAGTTGTTTCATTATGAAGTAATAACATCAGTATCACTCATATATAGATATGTTATTATATGTTTGAAACAACCCTATTTCACCGTCTATCCATCCTACGGAAAAGGAAATCACCGCGCGTGCGTACGTACGGAATACCGTCTCCACGCCGTGATGTAATCTATTTTCCACCACCACCTTACATGGATGGGTATAATGGTGTAAATAATGACTATATATTACTATTATAAAGTGATATTGATTCTGAAATAGTATACATACACTCCAATACAATTCCACGATCATAGGAATGATATCATCACTCGTGCGTACGTATGGAATACCGTCTCCACGATGTGATGTGACTCATTCTACATGATATTTATTTCATAATGATTATATAAATGAATTGAATGAATGAATATGATATATATTAAACTAATACCATTAAGGAAATTAGGTATCTATAACCTAAAGAGAAGAATAAGAATTTATTTGACAAAACACGCATAAGAACAAAAAGTAATAAACACTCGAATAACAATTAGTAATGAAATATTACTAATAAGAAGCTATGAATATGACCACATATGATATCATAACAATAAGTATGATTCTGGATTAAGTAAATAACATTATTTAAATCATTATACAGGAGATTCGGACACTTACGAAGCAAATCAGACCTAAGGTAAGGGAAATATCACAATCTCATTTTTATCCGAGATTGTTTATAATTTGGAATTTACTGGGGTGTATTTTATCATCCACATCAATGTTTCCTCAATATGTAATATTTATATCCTTCTACAATAGTTTATATTCAATTATACCCTTCGGTGAGTTTTTAGTAAAAGTTCTGAAAGGAATCTTTTTTCGTTTTTCATACGAGTTACTTTTTGACTTTTCCGACAAAAGTACGAGAAGAATGTTTTTTTTAACTTATACGGCATGAATGGATTATTAAAACATTATTTCCAAGAAGATTCCTTTACAAGTTTTCATGTTTATTTTTAATCAACTTCTTTTAGTTTAGAATTGTATGACATGTTAAGAAAGGGAAAGTGTTTTTGAATTAGAAAGGATATTTCCTCAAAAATGGAGTTCAAGTGTTTTATCAGAATTATTTTCCATCTAAGATAATATAAGTTTCTGTTTCTATCCTTATTATTACATGGATTTGATTATTTTGTGATGGAAATATTTTTATGAATTCCTTTATCTTATATGAATTGTTTTATGATGTCATGTTGTTTAAGAATCCCATTTTTACTACATGGGTTATGCAATGATGTATGATTTATGATTTTGTGGCACACATAAAAATGGTATCATTATGAGATGGGTGGGACATATATCTCCCTCCAATGCATTAGGTAATGATTTTATATCTCATGAGATAGACATGGCTGGAACGGTAGGTTATACCGGTTCAGTGAAACAGGACTGAAACGAGGTGTGAACTCGGTTCAGAAATGGACTTTGTCCACTAAGATAGTATTGGAAATGAGTCTTGACTAATAAAAAATGATTTTCTATTATTATGTGTGTATGCCACAAAGTTTCATGTTTTATGTTATGATTATTGGAATTCCATTTCACTACTATGATTTATCCCATGTTATGAAATTATGCTCTCTTTTCCATGTTAAGATTTCCAAAAGTTATGTTCTTATGAATATGATGTGATTGATATTTCTTTTGTTTACCCTTACTGAGCATTTGAGCTCACCCTTTTGTATGTTTTCTTTCCCCAGGTAAGGATGAAAGTTATTAAGTAAGATATGCCAAAAGGGACTATAGATATGATGAAATAAATGGGAGACAGTGTAGACGCTTTATGAACCAGTTGTTTATGTTTCCCAGTTTCTAAAGACATTATACATATAAGGTCCTTTCGTGGTTTTGTTATATGTTGTAATAAGAATGCTTCAATTTTGATGTATTAAAAATGTATGTATAGTATGGGTCGTTATAATGGTCATCAATAATATCCACCTTATGTTATCCATATGAGTTATATTATTGTCCTGACTAAACACCATTATCTAAATATGAGAAACATGTTAAGGGATATCTTAACATCAATAATGTTGTTTCCATAAAATATCACATTTCGGTTAATTAACATTTCTTGTTCATCAATAACATTCATACTATTATTGAAAATACATAAATAAATATTTATACAGAACAATACTTATATATTTCATGATTAAAATAATATAATTATTTTCATCAAATATATAAACACTTCAATCATCCCACTTCATTTTAAAACCATTATCTAGGAATCAACATAACATACTTTAATACACTGTTCCATTCATATTTAATTTATGGTCCCCTCATCATGAACAACAAAAATGTTACTCGTACAACTTTATTGATCCTTTTCATGAGATTTCCACATAAGAAATCTATTTGTATAATACTCACACATTACAAATTTATTACATTAAAAAATTGATGGTTCCTTAGGAAAAACATTAATCCCATCCATTTAATAAAATAAAAGTATCATTTCTTCATTATTAATCTCATACTATGTTCCCTTCTTTTCCACACATATAATGTATTCTCATACCTTTGATATATTTCATATAATAATTTTTCTAATACTCATGACTTATAAGAAACATAATTTTTTTTCCTTTATGGCCTCCTCCATATGATCTCTTATAAAAATATATCATTAACCTTTATGGTGAGTCTAAAAGTTGATTAATTTTCACATTGTTAATCATATATCATTATAAAAAATTAATCATAACAATAATATTGTTTGGTCCATTAATAATCCATTTTTTACTCTTTATAAAATTTTCTATCACATTTATAATTATTACAGTTCCATCTAGTTCACACCATTGAGTGAAACTAAGAAGAATAGTGTGAGAAAGAATATTCATAGTGGGAAACAACATAATCATGAAATAATTTTTAATATGTATAAATCATGAGAGCATATTTTCAATCAAATACACCTTGGATTCATCAAATATCATTCATGAACATCATCTATTCAAATCCATCAAGTGCTTTCATAAAGGGATTGTGAATTTCTAAAGTATATCCCTTGAGAATGTCCAACTAGGTTTGCAGTAAGTCCCATTTCCATGCACTAGTTGATGCCCACGTCCATATCAATACACCATATTCAATGTTTTTAACCATAGTAACAACTTTTATATAACCCCTTCTACTTGTAGTATCAATATAGAGATGTATTTTTTGGGAAACAACTCAATCTATCCTTCTATAAAATTCTATGACATTTTCTTATACATTGGAAAATCCTTATACTTATCCTGATATATATCTTTAGGAATCTAACTAAATATTTCTCATCCTAGATTCCAAAGGTAACGTAAAACTTCATCTGATACATACTATATAAACCCACTATTTTAATACATTAATATTACATATATATATATATGAATATTCATTACAAAACATAATGATCCATCCCATAATCATTTAAGTATATTTTCATTGGAAACCCAAATACAAAAAAAACCTAGTTTCAAGTGAACTATATGATCTCCCATTAAGTTATTCATAACTGTCACCCTTCATATTCATCTCATGCATATTACGATTCTTTATACCATGGTGAAAATAAATATAAGAAAGGGTGATATGAAATTCTCAGTAATGGTAAACAAGAGAGATATCAACATTAAACGAGATTAAGTTTATGATAATATGAGAATAACATTTTAAAACCATACAAAACATATCATAGATCACAAACGTGAGTCATGGCATAGATTTTAGATTTTCATAAGACATGAATCCAAAAAGAATTAATGAAAATGACTCATGATAAATTAACATTGTCCAAAGACATATATTTTTGCCATATATATTAGAATTGAAAATAATTTACTTAGTATTCAAGAAAACAATAGTGTATTGGGTTGACTCTCATAAACATCATAGTAGTACAGGTTAAATACCAATACTATTATAATGGATTGGAATCACTCCCAAAACAATCATAGTAGTCATGGTTCACTCCCATTACTAATGGTATGGAAAAATTCATTTACTCAACATGGTTCACTCCACATTACAGTCCGGTTTCTCTCAATACAACTCAATATTTACCTAGTTAATTATAAGGAGATATAGGTACCACCCATAATTAATTATAATAAAAAATATGCGTGAAAAAAGATCATAAATCATTCATAATATTGTAATCCACGAAAATAAATAGGTTTCATAATCATTTCATCATATCATAACCCATAGAAAAGATTTATTTCATCGTAGAATAACCAAAGGAAAGGGAACTAGTTTCATAAACAACTATTTATCGTAACTGTAAACCATCTAGAGAAGTAATAAGGATTGTACAATTAGATCATTTTCGTAGAAGAATATAATGAAATCAAATGGTTGTTATTGATGATGAATTTAAATACCATAAAAAGATCATTAAAATATTATTGAGTAATATATCATATCCCTTTTAAGATCAATTATTTAAAAAAATTAAATTTATAGAATATTAAATAAAAAAATTTCTTTTATAATAACCTATAAATCATTTAAAAAAATATTTTAAATCATTTACTGGTTAGGATGGTGGAAAATACAGCTCACATCATAAATGATTTAATGAATATTCCTTTATAATTTTCTGTAAAATTATATTAGTCCTAATTTGATATAATACATGAGAATTACTTTTAAAAAATTAAAAAATAATAAAAATAATAAAATGATATCAAACAATCCTACAATAACATTAATATATTGTTGAAACACTTTTAGAAATCATGTATATAGAATAAAAAATTTATATGATCGAACACTGAAATAAAGTCAGTTTTGGTTAAAAAGGATTATTCTAGAATCTTGGGAACATAAATAGAGGGAAAATGGGAAAACATATATTATCAAGAAATAAATAAACGATAGTAAAATTCATTAATTTAGTTATAAATATATGCTAATATTTCATAATATAAATCATTATAAAAAATCATGATAAACAATAAGATTGTAACATCAAACCCTTACCACATTGGAAAATTTTGAATCGTAAGCTCCATGATAGAGTGAACCTTTTAGGAGTATTAATATCCCATTATTTTCATGATAATAATCATAAAATAAATTCATGATTTTGTTTTACACCACAAATGATAAAAAATTGGTGAATATGGCATATGTCTCCATGAAATAAAAGAGAGACAAAAAATCCATTAACATATGTCTCAGCATCTATCATATATGTTTGTACCTCCTGTATAATATATTTATATATATGATAAATCAATTTTTGATCCATAATTATATATATCCTAAAAAAATGTTTTACTTATGACCTTTTATTACCAGTTTAATAATAATTCATTGTGAAAATCATGTTTTAGGTAATATCATCAATATTTTTCATGTATATTTTGATTTGATATTTTGGGAGATTTTAATTTGAGCATGGTTCAATAAACTCCATAATTTTATCAATTTTATAAATATATTATATATTCAGTATGTATTTATTTAGGTTATTCTATAAAAGTTAATGATTGTAAATGAACTACACCATTCATCGATATGGTAAGTCATAGGTATGCATGAATGTTTTTTTTTTCGTTTTCATGATTGATGGAATGAAATAATGATATATAATATTTAAAATTTATATATAAATAATTATTTCATATATTTCACTTCTATTCATTAAATTTATTCTTATTAACTTCCAGGTAAATAATAGGTGAAGAATGTAGTTTTTTTTCAATGGGTTTTTTTAAAAAAAATTATAAAAACCGCATAAGTCAATTTTTATTAAATTATATTCTAAAGGTGGAAAGTCAGTTGCTACCATTATGTTCTGAGTGAAAGGTGGAAACCAAGTTGTCGCCTTTCATCTAAAACAGAAAAAATTACTTTATTTTGTATTTTAAAAAAAATTATTTCATTTTTGTGTGTTGTTTATATATATATAACCATATTTTTCTTCATAATTTATCTGCTATTTAAAATCCAACAATACTACCATTACAAAATTTTGGATTCTGATAGAAGCTCTCAATTAGGGCTCCCTTTTATATGAGATCTTACCCTGGAAATCATTCTGCATTTCCGATGATGGATTTTGGTTCACAGTTTCCTGCGTAGAACATTCTGCATTTATGATTTGGGATTTTGTTTCATGTACGTGACATTGAAAGAATATAAAATATAAATTATAAGACCAATATAAATGATACTTAAAATATGTATTAAAAATATAAGAAATTGTCAAATACAAAAATAATTTCAGAAAAAACGATGATAAAAAATAATTTATACAGTTTCAAACCCAACTACTTGAATCCTAAAAATGATTCACGTAGAAGAATTTGAAAGCCTATAAAATCTAAAAAACAAGGACAACATAAATAAAACATAATACATGTATTATACATATAATAAAATTTTGAAAATAAAAAAAAACATATTAATTATTGATGGAAAATAATTTAAATGATTTCAAAGACACCTATTTGAAACTTAAAAAGGATCCAAACATGAGACTTTGACAACATATAAAATATAAATTATAAGCCCTATATAAATGAAACATAATAAACTGATTAAACATATAACAAATAGTTAATAACTAATTAGTTAATTAGAAAAATAATTATTAATTATATTATTACTAATTATATAATAATTAATATGGTTATGAGTAATATAATTATTAATTATATAATTACTAATTATATAATAATTAATATGGTTATGAGTAATATAATTATTAATTATTTATGGATAATTATTAATTATATAATTATTTAGTAAATACATAATAATATTATTAATTATATTATAATTAATTATTTAATAAGTAATAGAATGATTAATTATTAATTATTAATTATATAATTAATTTGTAAATTTGTGATATCATTATTAATTATATAAAAATTAATTACTAATATATTAATTAATTATATAATAATTAATTAGTTATTCAGTAATATAGCTCTTAATTATAAATTATATAATTAATTTTTAAATTTCCAATATCATTATTAATAATATAATAAATATTTAGTATTATAATTATTAATTATATAATTTTTTTTATATTATAATTATTTAGTGAATTAGTAATATAATTATTAATTATATAATAATTAATAAGTTCTTTAGTAATATAGTCATCTATTATATAATAAATATGTAGTTAATTAGTAATACAATTAGTAATTATAAAATACATATTTAGTTAATAATTAATATAATTATTATTTATAATTATTCATTATTCATTAATAAGAATTAATTATATAATAACTAATAAGTTAATTAGTAATATAATTATTAATAATTTTAATTATTAATTCGTTAATTAGTAATATAATTTTTAAATATAATAATTAAAAAGTTAATTAGTAACATTATTAATAATTATAATTATTAATTATGAATTATATAATAATTAATTAGTAAATTAGTAATAAATTTATTAATTACAATTTTTAACTACTTATTATATAATATTTAATTAGTTAATTATCTATATAATAATTTATTATAATTAATAATTATAATACTAATTAAGTAATTAATAGTTATATATTTAATAATTATATTTCTAATTATATAACTAATAATTTATATAAATTATAATTAATAATTATAAATCAACAAATTTATTATTATATAATTAATAATTAATAATTAATAATTAATAATTACAAATAATAACTTATAATTAATAATGATATTACAAATTAACTAATTAATTATAATATATATTTTATAATAAATACTAATTAATAATTATAACAAATAATTATAATTTATAATTATATTACTAATTAACTAATTATAAAAAGGCACCAGGCTCTATCTTTTTCAAAAAATTAACTAATTAATTATTATATAATTAATAATTATATTACAAATTAATTAATTAATTATTATATAATTAATTATTATTAAATACTAATTAACTAATTTTTGATTATATATTTCATTATTATATTAATAATTGACTAATTAGTTATTATATAATAATTTTTAATAATTGATAATTACTAATTATAATATATAATTATAATTTAAAAATATATTAATAACTAACTAATTAACTATTATATTATTAGTAATTATATTACTAATTCAGTAATTAATTATTATATAATAATTTATAATAATAACTAATTATTAATTATTATGACTAAATATAGTTTATAATTATTTTACTAATTAACTCTTTTATAATTACTAATTATATTACTAATTAACTAATTAATTATTATATAATTACTTATTAATAATTACTAATTAACTAATAAATTTATATATTATTTATTATTAATAATACTATTTATAATTTGTAATGAAAAATTATAATTTATAAATATATAAATAATTAACTATTTGACTAGTATATAATTAATAATTGTATTATTAATAAAATAATTAATTATTATATAAATTTTTAATTAATACAAATTAATAATTATAATGAATAATTATAATTATAATATATATTACTAATTATCTAATTATAAAAAGTTCCTCGGAACATTATTTCTAAAAAATAACTATTTTACTATTATATGATTAATAATTATATTTCTAATTAACTAATTAAATATTATATAATTAATAATTATATAACTATGTAACTAATTATTTATTAACTAAATAATAAATATATTACAAATTAACTATTTTTTTATTTAATAATTAATTATTAATAATTAATAATTAAATAACTACTTATTATACAATTAATAATTATAATAATAATCAATAATCAATAATTAAAAATTAGTAATTATAATGAATAATTATAATGAATAATTATAATGAAAAATTTTTAAGAATAATTTTATTTCTTATTAACTAATTATTTTTTATACAATAATTTTTAAAAAATACTAATTAATAATTATAATGAATAATTATAATTTATAATTATATTCATAATTAAATAAATAACTATTATATTATAAATAATTATATTATTAATTAACTAATTAATTATTATATAATATTTCTTAATATTTACTAATTATTAATTTTAATGAAGAAATATAATTTTTAATTATATTACTAATTAAAAAATTAACTATTATATAGTTTATAATTTAATTACTAATTAACTAATTAATTTTTATATAATTAAATAGTAATAATATTAATTAATTAATTTTTTAATTATTTATATGTTTAATCCCTGTTTTATGTTTCATTTATATTGGTATTATATATTTAATTTATAAGAATTTTAATAAACATAATTAAAAAGTATTTAGTTTCAAGTAAGTGTTTTTGAAAGATTATAAATTATTTTTCATCAACATTTTTTATGAAATTATTTTTATTTTCAAATATTTGTAACATGTTTATTCTATGTTTTATGTATCATTTATATGTGTCTTATAGTTTATATTTTATATGAATTCTAAATCACGTGCTTGAAACATTTTTTTGATTCATGATGGTGTCTTTGAATGCATACAATTTTTTTTCCATCATCATTTTTAAGAAATTATTTTTATTTTCAAATATTTTATATATGTTTAATCAATGTATTTTGTTTCATTCATGATGGTCTTATAGTTTAATTTTTATAGTCCTTCAATGTCACATACTTCAAAAAAATATAGTTTCATCTTAGTGTTTTAGAAAAATTATAAATTATTTTCTGTCAACATTTGTAGGAGTTTTTTTAATATTCAACTATTTATTATATTTTTAATCCATTTATTATGTTTCATTTATGATTGTCTTCTAATTTAAATTTTATAGTCTTTTAATGTCTCGTACTTGAAACATTTTTATGATTCAATTATGTAACGCCCCGACCCCAGCTACCCAGAGCCGGTGCATTACTTCGTAACATTGGCATGATCCCAAAAGATCAAGTCTCGAAAGACCGATTAGTTTAGTAGCCTTGGAAACACTAGATACATTCATAAGTCTTTCATTACATCAAAATTAAACAAACTACAAAAAAACATGGTCTTCATATTCCACACTCATATCTTCACTGATTATTCTTGCAAGTCAGTCATAAAATACTTCTTCACAACCTGGAAAATTTTTAAACATTGAAAGGGGTGAGCTCAAATGCTCAGTAAGGATAACAATAATGCGGAAGCTTTCATAAATAAACATTAACATTTAAGGCAATGTATAACTAAAACAAAAGCCTCTTAAACATGAACTTCAACATAATATGGCAAAAGTAAAATGAGATAATGCCATTTACTTCTTCACATGGATATTCTACTGGTCGAATAATCACATGCAATATCAATAACCACTTTCATAATGATGGAATGCATAATGCCAGACTATCATGACCACGTAGTCAAGGCCTCGTGCCAAGACCACAAATAAGATTTTGTCAAGGCCTTGTGCCAAGACACTAGTTTGTCTCATGAGACCTGCCGATGCATCGAGGAGCTATAGCGGGCTCCACCCGTCACTTATTAAGTCCAATACATTCCTCATATGAATAGGTTTAAACATATCATAAACCATAACATAATTGTATCACATAAAACATGCATAATGTAAACATAACATTTCCACATTTCAATCACAAGATATCAATACAACACATTGATATAATAAAAACACTTTCAAAACCATTTTCAATACCAAAATAAAAGAAAGTTAAAACTTTGTATTTATTTTTCGTTAAAAAAATGATGGCTTGTAGAGGAAGCCAAAACTCAAATAATGGTCACGGCGGCGGAGAAGTCGTTGTCGCCGCATAAGTACGGAAAGAAAAACATTCCCTTTTGTCGTTTAGCAAAACGCTTTGTATAAAAAGATTCCTTTTGTACAAACGTAAAAGTCAAAGGGGTTTATACACCGTATAAAATAAAGTTTTGTATAAAACCAAATATGCCTCAATGAAAGGAGATTGAGACGAAGTCCTTAAAAAGATTATTTTTAAAATAAAATAGATCTATTATGTGTATTCACTATAGGTACACATAAATAACATAAAAATACAAAATAGGACATAATAATATCATGACATAATTTGAAAGTAGGAGATTAACCCAAAGAATGGAAGTTGGGTTAAGAAGATCCCTTACCTTGTGTCCGACTTGACTCAACCATTCTTTAACCTCCTGAATAATAAACTAGAGTTAATATATACCTTATTAAGAACCATTCTCAATTTCATTATCCTTATTATATCACTTATTACAATGATATGATCATTATGTAATTATTTAAGTTAATAACGGTCGTTTTGTCGATCTTTGGTACTTGAGTCAAAAATAAACTTCTTATGATTACAAGTTGTTAATGTGGTGAAATATCCATTATATCCAGAATGGTATTCATGATGTAGATATCATATATGTCATATATATCCAGTACATACATTCATTTATAATATTACATCACATTTAGAGGTAAGAAATGAAATGCACCGTTCATGGAGACGGTAAGCCGTACGTACGCATGAACGCTACTTCCATTTCTATTTCATATTTTCTGGAATGGAATCATAATGATATAAGAGTATATTATAATTCCAGTATAATAACATATATAATATCATTAACTTTATCCTTCACACATCCCGCATATGGTATTAACGAATCAAATCACTTTCAGGGGGCGGTAGTCCGCGCTTCCTAAAATGAAGATATCGTGTTTTACCCATAATGGAAACCATAAAGGTATGCCCAAAATGAAAAAAAACAGAAGCTTAAGGAAAACATAAACATATTATATATCATATATAAAAATAGTGACATCATAATGGCCACCTTTGGAGGTGTTAAATGAGTGTTGAACAATCATCGTTTCGGGAGGCAGAATTTCGCCATCCACGGAAACCTTATGTTCTTTAACCATTTGATGTAGTTGTGTGGAAGTGTAGCTCAAATAAATCTTATAACAACATCCTAGTATATTGAAGATACTGGTGTTGTTACAAAAGAAGTAAATAAAAAGAGTTTAGGGGGTTGGAGAAGCAAAATAAAACAAAAGAACATGAGAGAATGAATTACCTTAAAAAGTGTAACTCCTTTTGAGTTGAGCCTAAAGGCTTCCTTTGAAAGGATTCTGCCCAAAGGGAATCCTCTAGGATGAGGAGAGGGATGTGGAGAGAGCAAATGGGCAGGGGTTGGCCGAGCCAATGGCTTGAAGAGTGTGTGAAATGAGGTAGAGGTGGGGGCCTTTTATAAGAGGAGAGGAGGGGCACTTTTGGAAAGTAAAGGAACATTACATTATTTGAAAATGTGTTTCGGTTTTAAAAGGTCCCACATTGATAGAATTCGTGGATAAGGTGATAAGGCATCGAAATCCACTCATCCAATAGGTTTTGGCCATGTGTAGTTCATAGATTTTATATTAACTTTCCATTTTATTTAAATCGTCAAATAATGATGTCATCGCTGCATCATTATTATGTCATAAATAATTAAATTCATTTAATGTCTAAAAATTATAAAACAAATACTATGATATAGGAAATCTTTTTATCTTTCCAATGACTATTTATAATCAAAATTTGGACTTGTATAACCCTACTTAAAAATTGTTTTCTTAAAACATATTATGTTTGTGTCATTTTCTCTTTAACATTAAATAAAAAGTAATTTATGTCATTTCCCAACAAAAGTGGATCCATGGGGTCCCCAAGTTAGGCCATGGCTTGTCTTGGTCGTCCATGACACAACCAATGAGTTTGGGACATGTGTCTAGGTCATTTAATATTATTAAAGTATTATTTATACCTTAAACCACACTAATTACCACTAATCGCGATTAAAACTTAATAAGTTACTATTCACCAAAAAAATTATTTTTATCCCATTGAACCACATTTTACTTCTTAATGACAACCATGTATGTCGGATTTTTGAAAATCAAATCACAGAAGTGGTAATATTTCATTTAAACGAAAAATCAGTTATTTAACTACCACTTAGTGGTTTCACTATTCATCAAAAATTGAAGTTTTTCAGAATAAGGCCAAAATTTCACCCTAAGCTATAATTGATATTCCGAATTCAAAAATGATGTCTATTTTACAAAATTCCAGACGTATAAGTTGCATTAATTAATTTTACAATTAATTCCCGCTGTTACGACAAATAGCGTGTTTTTAAGAAACAATTTATATCAAAAGATTGGCAATTGTTTATGTCCATTTTCAATGTTAAATTAATTCTAATGACCACCATTGGATAAAATGGTAAAAATATATTCCAATTATACTTTAAAACCACTATATAGTATAACTTATCACTATAAATTATTTTGATTAAAAAAGGTGTTTTAAGTATTTTTCACTATTCATAAAAAATTAGAAGTTCTCAGAAAAATACCAAAAATTCAACATAGGCTAATTTCGATATTAGGAATACAAAAATGAAGTCCATTTTGAAATATAAAATTTCTATAATTTTAAAAGGTGGTTATTACTATTCATAACGGCTACTTTTATTAGTCGCGGTGTTTTAGAACTCGAAGTTGCGTACAATGAAAGCTATTGCATTATTGAATGAGAAGCGTATCGTGGAAGCTCGGGGTGTTACATTCTACCCTCCTTCAATAAATTGCGTCCTCGCAATTTGAAATTTTTCTTTGATAATAAAAGGTTGAAAATAGAAAATACCTTTGTGGAAAACCCACATCGGAAATAAGGTTAATAAATATATAACATTAAAAGAAAGCAGGATAAGTACAAAGGTCACCCGATATAGCCCATTCTAGGATTCTATGAAAATATGGATATGGAAGAAAAACAAACCATCAAGGTCTGATGGAGAGTTATAGAAAACAGGATTAGGAGAAAGTTTAACCATAAGAAAATCACAAACTTGTGATTGGTTAAACGGTCATTGAATCCCCAGTTGGAAAAGTTAACCGACAACATTTTTGTTTTAAGTTACCTTTTATAATGTTGAGGAATTTATTTATGAGATTTACTAAGAACGTAAGGGAATATACATACTTGTTATGTATACTTTCATTCGTTAATAAATTTTTACCACAAACCCAACTTTTACTCCAAATGGTAACGGAACTCAAAAATATTCTATTTATCCTAATTGTATAAGGTTCCAAATGTTAACACATACCATTTAGATTAGTAAAATTATATTGTAATAACCAGGGACTTCCTGTAGGCTAGTGGTAGGAAATAAAGGCCTGTCGCACTTTGACTGTGGGTTTGATTCCTACAGCTTTGTCCGACGCGACGGTTTATGCCCCACCCTACAGGTTGTCCTTTTCCTAAAACTATAGTATTATAATACTCCAAAAATAATCTTCATAATTTTTTTTAACCTTAAACCATACTATCCAAAAATCAACTTAATCCACTCCAACCTTTATAGTTATCCAAAATACCTCTGTCCAGACTTTCTCTAAAAGGTCTCTTAATTCCAAAATCAATTTATCAGATTCCCCATCAAAGTAAAGTTTCTCTTATTGTCACATACTAAAAATATAATTACCTTCATCATATTAAAACCATACTGAAACCAACAAGTACTGCAGTACAATCCTTATATAGATCACATTATTCTAATAACCAGAATATAATCCATGAGTCCGAAAGCATCAATACATTAGTTATTCTGCTTCAACTGTAGTAATAGCATAAGATTGTCCTTGATCCCTTGGCCTTTTCTGAGGTAAGATTCCTTGACGCTTAGGACATTCATTTGCGTAATGACCCATTTCTCTACAATTGTAGCATTCAACTTTGACAGCCTCTTTCTTTCCCTTGCAATCACGTGCCTGGTGACCTTTTTCTCCACATTTATAACAGACTCCCATTCCTTTTAGGCAAGTACCAGGGTGATTCTTCCCACAATTATCACATAATGGAAAATCCTTCTTTCCCTTTTTCCCTTTATCTGTCTCTTGTTCCACCGTTCTCTTCTTCTCTTGCTTTACTTTGTTGTCATAAGACTTAGAGAATTCCTTTTCTGTCTTGATAGCACATGAGACTATATCTTCGTATGATGAGAAGGATTGTGATACTAAAGCTCGACGGAGAAATGGTTTTAACCCATCAAAGAAACGATCAATCTTACTCCTTGGGTTACGTATATAATCGGCAGCATGCCTCGCTAACCTTGTAAAGTTAGCCTCATACTTTGCGACATTCTCATCCTCCTTCTGCCTTAGACTCAGAAATTGCCTTTCCATATCTGCTCGATGGTCACGAGGAAAGTATTTTTCTAAGAAAAGCTCTTTGAACTCCCTCCATTCCATATTCGATACTTCATCATCTTCCTTTGTGTTTTGAATCAGCGACCACCACTGATCGGCATCTCCAGTGAGGCGGTAAACTGCCATGACAACCTTCTCCCTTTCACTACTCCCCAAGGCATGGAATATTTTCTCTAAGGAATTTATCCATTGCTCAGCTACTATAGGATTTGTACTCCCATTGAAGGTTGGCGGTTGTTGCCTCATGAAACGGTCTAGCATTGATCCTCCACGTTGCGGATCAGGGTGCTCCATACGAGTCAGGTTGTTATTCATAACCTGCGTGAGTTGTCCCAGTATGGTAATAAGTTGATCAGCACCAGTTGTATCTCCAGGTCCACAATAATTATCTTGAGCAGGAGGGCAATCCCTACACGGAGTTCGTGCATTGATACAGTTTCCATTCCTTCTACTAGGCGCCATTTCTAAACAATGGCATAAACTAGATTAGTTTATGAATCAAAATACATAATTCCATACTTGTAAAACACTTAACATAAATTGACCTAATTATGGATATAATCCATAATTATAAAAAGGTTTTATTTGAGGAAGTATATACTCATAACCGTTCATAGTGGTTTGTAAAGAAAATGAGAATTATCCTAAGCATATCCCCCGGGAGTGTCGTAACCAAGAGTGCAGCAAGGCCTGTTGTCGTGCACCAGTTCCCGTTCGAGTCTAGCTCAAAGCGGTGTTTTCAGGTTTTACCCCTAGGTACATCTGTGCCAGAGCCGCCTCTACCTGCTCGTATCCAGACAGGGATGTATTACTCGGAAAACTCATAACATCTCTATAATACCAAAATTCTAGGAAGTTCTTCTATACTAATCCTCAAAGTCTATCTTCGGGCTATGTGCTCTAATCAGAGTTTATCTAAATCTAGCTTCCAAGGTTAGTACTAAACTGCCTCTGATACCAACTGTAACGCCCCGACCCTAGCTACCCAGAGCCGGTGCATTACTTCGTAACATTGGCATGATCCCAAAAGATCAAGTCTCGAAAGACCGATTAGTTTAGTAGCCTTGGAAACACTAGATACATTCATAAGTCTTTCATTACATCAAAATTAAACAAACTACAAAAAAACATGGTCTTCATATTCCACACTCATATCTTCACTGATTATTCTTGCAAGTCAGTCATAAAATACTTCTTCACAACCTGGAAAATTTTTAAACATTGAAAGGGGTGAGCTCAAATGCTCAGTAAGGATAACAATAATGCGGAAGCTTTCATAAATAAACATTAACATTTAAGGCAATGTATAACTAAAACAAAAGCCTCTTAAACATGAACTTCAACATAATATGGCAAAAGTAAAATGAGATAATGCCATTTACTTCTTCACATGGATATTCTACTGGTCGAATAATCACATGCAATATCAATAACCACTTTCATAATGATGGAATGCATAATGCCAGACTATCATGACCACGTAGTCAAGGCCTCGTGCCAAGACCACAAATAAGATATTGTCAAGGCCTTGTGCCAAGACACTAGTTTGTCTCATGAGACCTGCCGATGCATCGAGGAGCTATAGCGGGCTCCACCCGTCACTTATTAAGTCCAATACATTCCTCATATGAATAGGTTTAAACATATCATAAACCATAACATAATTGTATCACATAAAACATGCATAATGTAAACATAACATTTCCACATTTCAATCACAAGATATCAATACAACACATTGATATAATAAAAACACTTTCAAAACCATTTTCAATACCAAAATAAAAGAAAGTTAAAACTTTGTATTTATTTTTCGTTAAAAAAAATGATGGCTTGTAGAGGAAGCCGAAACTCAAATAATGGTCACGGCGGCGGAGAAGTCGTTGTCGCCGCATAAGTACGGAAAGAAAAACATTCCCTTTTGTCGTTTAGCAAAACGCTTTGTATAAAAAGATTCCTTTTGTACAAACGTAAAAGTCAAAGGGTTTTATACACCGTATAAAATAAAGTTTTGTATAAAACCAAATATGCCTCAATGAAAGGAGATTGAGACGAAGTCCTTAAAAAGATTATTTTTAAAATAAAATAGATCTATTATGTGTATTCACTATAGGTACACATAAATAACATAAAAATACAAAATAGGACATAATAATATCATGACATAATTTGAAAGTAGGAGATTAACCCAAAGAATGGAAGTTGGGTTAAGAAGATCCCTTACCTTGTGTCCGACTTGACTCAACCGTTCTTTAACCTCCTGAATAATAAACTAGAGTTAATATATACCTTATTAAGAACCATTCTCAATTTCATTATCCTTATTATATCACTTATTACAATGATATGATCATTATGTAATTATTTAAGTTAATAACGGTCGTTTTGTCGATCTTTGGTACTTGAGTCAAAAATAAACTTCTTATGATTACAAGTTGTTAATGTGGTGAAATATCCATTATATCCAGAATGTTATTCATGATGTAGATATCATATATGTCATATATATCCAGTACATACATTCATTTATAATATTACATCACATTTAGAGGTAAGAAATGAAATGCACCGTTCATGGAGACGGTAAGCCGTACGTACGCATGAACGCTACTTCCATTTCTATTTCATATTTTCTGGAATGGAATCATAATGATATAAGAGTATATTATAATTCCAGTATAATAACATATATAATATCATTAACTTTATCCTTCACACATCCCGCATATGGTATTAACGAATCAAATCACTTTCAGGGGGCGGTAGTCCGCGCTTCCTAAAATGAAGATATCGTGTTTTACCCATAATGGAAACCATAAAGGTATGCCCAAAATGAAAAAAAACAGAAGCTTAAGGAAAACATAAACATATTATATATCATATATAAAAATAGTGACATCATAATGGCCACCTTTGAAGGTGTTAAATGAGTGTTGAACAATCATCGTTTCGGGAGGCAGAATTTCGCCATCCACGGAAACCTTATGTTCTTTAACCATTTGATGTAGTTGTGTGGAAGTGTAGCTCAAATAAATCTTATAACAACATCCTAGTATATTGAAGATACTGGTGTTGTTACAAAAGAAGTAAATAAAAAGAGTTTAGGGGGTTGGAGAAGCAAAATAAAACAAAAGAACATGAGAGAATGAATTACCTTAAAAAGTGTAACTCCTTTTGAGTTGAGCCTAAAGGCTTCCTTTGAAAGGATTCTGCCCAAAGGGAATCCTCTAGGATTAGGAGAGGGATGTGTAGAGAGCAAATGGGCAGGGGTTGGCCGAGCCAATGGCTTGAAGAGTGTGTGAAATGAGGTAGAGGTGGGGGCCTTTTATAAGAGGAGAGGAGGGGCACTTTTGGAAAGTAAAGGAACATTACATTATTTGAAAATGTGTTTCGGTTTTAAAAGGTCCCACATTGATAGAATTCGTGGATAAGGTGATAAGGCATCGAAATCCACTCATCCAATAGGTTTTGGCCATGTGTAGTTCATAGATTTTATATTAACTTTCCATTTTATTTAAATCGTCAAATAATGATGTCATCGCTGCATCATTATTATGTCATAAATAATTAAATTCATTTAATGTCTAAAAATTATAAAACAAATACTATGATATAGGAAATCTTTTTATCTTTCCAATGACTATTTATAATCAAAATTTGGACTTGTATAACCCTACTTAAAAATTGTTTTCTTAAAACATATTATGTTTGTGTCATTTTCTCTTTAACATTAAATAAAAAGTAATTTATGTCATTTCCCAACAAAAGTGGATCCATGGGGTCCCCAAGTTAGGCCATGGCTTGTCTTGGTCGGCCATGACACAACCAATGAGTTTGGGACATGTGTCTAGGTCATTTAATATTATTAAAGTATTATTTATACCTTAAACCACACTAATTACCACTAATCGCGATTAAAACTTAATAAGTTACTATTCACCAAAAAAATTATTTTTATCCCATTGAACCACATTTTACTTCTTAATGACAACCATGTATGTAGGATTTTTGAAAATCAAATCACAGAAGTGGTAATATTTCATTTAAACGAAAAATCAGTTATTTAACTACCACTTAGTGGTTTCACTATTCATCAAAAATTGAAGTTTTTCAGAATAAGGCCAAAATTTCACCCTAAGCTATAATTGATATTCCGAATTCAAAAATGATGTCTATTTTACAAAATTCCAGACGTATAAGTTGCATTAATTAATTTTACAATTAATTCCCGCTGTTACGACAAATAGCGTGTTTTTAAGAAACAATTTATATCAAAAGATTGGCAATTGTTTATGTCCATTTTCAATGTTAAATTAATTCTAATGACCACCATTGGATAAAATGGTAAAAATATATTCCAATTATACTTTAAAACCACTATATAGTATAACTTATCACTATAAATTATTTTGATTAAAAAAGGTGTTTTAAGTATTTTTCACTATTCATAAAAAATTAGAAGTTCTCAGAAAAATACCAAAAATTCAACATAGGCTAATTTCGATATTAGGAATACAAAAATGAAGTCCATTTTGAAATATAAAATTTCTATAATTTTAAAAGGTGGTTATTACTATTCATAACGGCTACTTTTATTAGTCGCGGTGTTTTAGAACTCGAAGTTGCGTACAATGAAAGCTATTGCATTATTGAATGAGAAGCGTATCGTGGAAGCTCGGGGTGTTACAAATTAGGTGGTTTTGAAAGCTTATAAATCATTTTTTATCAAAAATTTCCAAGAAATTGTTTTTGTTTTCAACTATTTCTTATATGCTTAATTCATGTATTAGATTTCATTTATATTGGTCTTATATTTTATATTTTATAGTCTTCAAAAGTCACGTACATGAAATAGAATCCCACATCAGAAATGCAGAAAAATTTCCAGTGTATGCTCTCTAATAAATGAGAGCCCTGGGTGAGAGCATCTGCCAGAATGCAGACCGTTGTAATGACAGTACCACATGCTTTTAAATAGCAGATAGATTCTACTTAAAATGTTAATTTTATATTTACAATTTGTATTGATTTGTATATATATATATCTAAACAATACATAATAATGATAATATATATAAAATATTTTTTTCGGGTTTTTGGGGAAAGCCAGCAGCGTAGATGTTGTCTTTCTCCCGGGCCCAAAGGCGGCATCCACCATTCCACCTTTATGGCCTATTTTTAAATTTTTTTTATTAACCCATCATGTTGTAAAATTTTCTTATAAGAAAATTAATTAATAAAATCCTAAAAATGATTCACATCGCTTCGTGAGGCGGTAGTCCATTATACACATGAGCGACGATATCATATTCCCAAATGATTGACTGTAACATGGTATATGTGATATTATAAGTTCATACGTATAATAATTTATTTAATATTATATATAAATATTAAATCCATCTATGATTAGTGGTGATTGAAAATGAATTACATCGGTTCGTGAGATGGTAGTCCTTAGTACCCACGATAGGCAGTTGCGTTTAACATTTGACGGAATATTATATAGATATAGGTTATTACAAAAAATTAATATTATATTAATATATTTTAGATACTTTTGTTATCATATTTTTATTATTTATAATTTAATAAATTTTTTTAGAGAATAAGTAAAATAGAATGCGATTATTGAAGATAATTACCTTCACTTAAACAACCAAATTTGGATCTCTATTTAATGACCCTAAGAATGGAATTTTGGAAATCCCATAATCTTTATAACATTTTTATGGGAGTTGAGGATATTTTTTCCGAGTGTTTTCTAGAAAAATGTATTATTAAATGTGAATAAGTGATAAGAGGATTTCCTTTTCAAATTTAAGGAGGAGTAAAATTTTTGTATATAACCAAAAACATTCAACAATGGTAAGTAACTATCATGCCATGTGCCTCTAAATATGATAAATAAAGCAGTATATTGATGGTATTTTTAATAAACACCTTCACTATAAAAAAATACACATGTTTTATACATGTTTTTATGTATACTCTATGTTTTTTCACTTTTAACATTCTATTTTTTATAATGGTAAAAATACTATTTTTATTTACATAAGAAAATTATAACTTAAGAAAAAACTTAAAATGAAAATTATTATATAATTTGGATCCAATATTTCTAAATACTAACTATAATTTATTAAATAATGATGACATGTGTGTTAAAAATATTTTATCACTTTTATTTGCAACGCGCAGAACATTATTTTAACCTTTCAGTAATAAATAATTATTATGGTTTTTATTTATATTTATGGTAAAAAAATTATTTTTTAAATATTATATAATAAAATATATTAAAAGTAAAAATATTTTTTCTATTTTATTAAATTAAATTCATATAAGTGGCAGAACATAATTTTAAATTAAACTCACTGACGCCACCAAAATGATGTTTTCCAGAGAAAAAATTATAATTAGTATAAAAATTTGTAATATAAACATTCATCATTAAATTGATTTTAATAACCATGATTCGATTAATTATAATATTATTAAAATTACATTTCTTATAATCCTTTCAAAAAAATAATATTCACTTATAATATACTTCAAAAAATGTTTAATTTCAATAAAAATCAGTATTTTTCACTACTCAAGAAAACTCATATTTTCATCAATTCCATATAAAAATTCTATAATAATTTTTATATTATTATTTAAAATTTAAAATTTATTTTATCAATTAAATTTTATAAAAGGTTAAAAAATATTTTTATAATATTTCATTGAACATGATGAAACCACATTTTAGAAAAGAAAATACTTTTTTTACATAAAAATAGATTTATTTTTTCATCATGCTTAGAAAAAATATTAGATGAATAATATATAATTTTAGTCGAATATATAATATATAAATTACAGCAAAATCATTCACCAATAGTGACCAATTTGGTTTTTTTATATAAAAACAATTTATACACAAATAAGTAGTTTTTCAGAAACATTTAATTTTAATATGAGATGATTATTTATTATCATTTATAATCAATTGAAAACAAATGAATATTTTTTATTAATTTGAAAAAATATATATATTTTTAATAATTTTTTTATCTTATTAATACCTACAAATTTAGATACTTTTTTATAACAATCTTGTTTAAAAAGTAATATAAATTGAATATCACAGTTCCATAACACATGATATTACGTGTAACACAAGTTATATAAAGGATTAAAATTATTTGAAATATATATATTTCATAAAATCTTCCAGTTCTACATTTCAAACAATTACATAGTATTTATCAAGTCACCCTTTTAGGATACTTTTCATCAGAAATTTATTAAACTAAATCAATCTTGTAATTTCATTTCTAGATTGATTATTTCTTTGATTATTTAATGCTCTATTTAGTACTAATATTCATGGATAATTTAAAATGGTACATGATATGGACTTTACTATGATAATTGAATAATATTTTATTTGGTATGAAACCCTTAATAACATTAATTAATAACTTCTTGGGAGTTTTTTGTTCAAAAATTAATTTTATTTTTTTACATTCAAATGTGGACATGTCATATTCTTTTCATACCTACATCCCTAGTTGTTTTGGTCTTATCTTTACATCAAATGATGATTTCTGAATGATTAATTTATACCAACCCTCATCTTAAATGAAACCACTTCTGTTTTAAGACTCATACAAATCATTAACAAATCCAAATAAGTTCTTGATAGACTATTTAATTTATATGAATTATGATTCCATTGTTCATGTTTCCTCTTTTAATCTAATCTTATCCCCTAAATATAGGAATTATATGATTTTTATTGTAATGAATATAATGAGAAAAAAATTATTACTTGATTTCGAAAGATCCAACATCACCAACAGTGCCTAATAAATAATGATAGCTTTCTTTGGGACATATTATAACTATCATTGATACCTTAATTTTTTTTCAAAACTATTGTCATTTTATTCAATATTTGAAGAATAAGAATTCATGCACTTATTTATTTCCATCATCCATGATATAGTGGATTTCAAAGAATACTTCTTTATCTATTTTTTTCATATTTTATTGTGTAATGGACAATATTCATTAAAATATCATTAATATGCATAAACATATAAAAAAACTGGTAAATTTTTCAATATGAATGTATTAGGCTTATCCTTACATAGTTACAATCTCTTCATTCAATTAACTTGATTCATTTCATAAATAGTAATCTTATTAGAAGTATTCTTAGTGGTAGTTTTTTTCCATATCATCTTAGAATGTATTATATTATTACTCTTCAATATTTCTCTATTTCAATTCTAATTTAAGACATTTTATTTTGTTATCAATCTTCTCATATTAAAAAAATTTAAGTATTTCTTCCCACCGAGTCTCTGTCACCGAAATCACATATTGATGCACTTGAATGGACTTCGTTTACAAATTTTTGGCTTCTTAATTATTTTTTTCATTAACCCACATCTATGCATCTTTAATATGACTAGATTTATTATGTATCTTGTATAGTTCATTGATAACTTCTTTAAAACGTATATCTTTTACATCATTCCCAGACAATCTCCTTTTCAATTATTCTTCATCCAGGATGTCCCTCTCTATAAATGATATAAAAATGTATCTGTAGATATTATCATCTTTTAGCATAGGGATATTTTTCTAATCAGTCTTAACTAATTGTTCTCCCATGAAATTAACTTCTTATTGTAGTTTTTATTTTTCATCAAGAAGTTCCTCAAAAACCATAACTAAAAATGTATCCATTTAATTGAGAACATTATACAAATTATCTATTATTTTATAATTAAAAGACATATTCAATAATTTGTGAATTTGACTCATTAGGCTTATAATCAATTAATTTCCCTAAATAGTTACCTAAATGAGTTCTTTAAGATTTTATTTTACCTTCTTACATATTTGAGTTTGTTCGTCAGCTACCTTTCCACTATTTTATTGATATTTTTGAGTCTTAACTAAAACGTCGATATTTCTAACATCGGGGTAAAATGATGGAATTTTTATTGGAAATATTATATGAATTATTCAGTATCAAAAATATATATTATATAAGTTTTTTATATAAGTATTTTGTATGGTAATGTTGATCCAGCCAATGGAAGAACCTTTTCTCTGATAGAAATTGATGTTCCTAATGGATCATAAATTCACAATAGGGGTGGTGTATCAGGTGTGAGTTTATTTACTAAATCATTTTCATTCATATTTAACATATTTTAATTCAAAAATCAACCACCTGTTAGGATTAGTGGATTATATATTCAATATGAAAATTAAATGTATCTCTATGGATGATAATTTTGACAAGTTTACGTCAAAAGACACCCTCGTTTATACAATAAGTCATTCCTATTAGAAACATGTCTTTTATTTTATAGTGGTCTTTATATAGAGGGAAATTAGCATTCCAATCTTTACTGTGTCCCATAGTGTTCCAATTCTAGAGTCCCACAAAGGATCAAATTATCTCAGATACATAAGCAATTAAAACATATTCCTATTGTTTCCTTACCTAATCTTGAGTCCCAGAGAAGGATCTTTATACTAAATTCCACAGTGTTACCAACATCCCACTAGTTTCCATATACTATAATGTCACATTAAATTATTTTACCTCCTCAGATGTGATCCATAGATAGAAATATCTTCATCTTATTTTGATTTCTTCTTCACTACCTCGATATGAAATAATTCTCTACAAAAACTAGATCATCTGATTTAATAATGTACATGAATTCAATAACTTAAAAAAATACTATCAAGTGCCTGATGATTCTCACTATCCACATATATTAAAATAATATTGAACATTATTTGTACACTGATTACTGGGGTTTATGCATCTTGAAACACTTCTTTATTTATCTCTAAAACATCACCTCACACTATTTATAAACAGTATATTGCATTTGTTATTATCAATATTAATTCAGGTATGATACAATTCATGGTCTTCTAAATTTTAATATGGTCAATACATATAGATTTTATTTTATCTGTATGTAATCACAAATATATTTCTTTATGATTTCATTCACAGCTTAGTATGATTCTGCATGCATATTATCATATGTATCATGAGAAAATATTTTTCAAAACACTAGAAAAATCATTATATAAATATTTACTCTTGACAATTTCATAAGACTTTACTTCACCCTATTATAATAAATAGCATATAACATTAGTTATTTATAAATATATAATGGTTGTGGATCTATAAATCACATCATTTTTAGGATCCCATGTTTCTCCAGTATTCTTTTATAAATCATGGTGAATTTGTTTCTATACAAGAAAACTATTACACATCAAATCATCATTATTGCATTCATGAAGGATTTCTAAAAATCATCACAATGATGGATTAAAATATCATGTGAATAAATTTCTCAATCATGTAAATATTTTTTCTACCATTAAAATCTCAAATTCAAATTCAACTCCACTATAAAAATGATCAGGATCAAGGTATTTATATTCAATAATCGCTGACTTACATACCCTCCTTAATCATGTATGTGCTCCACCTCACTTATTATTGTGTTCCATATCATATATCACGTTTTTAAATTATATAACTTATTAAATCACTGTATCTAGTTAAAAAATGTATATTTATTCACAATTAATGTTTTTATTTTAACTTCCCTTAACTATGTAGGTTCAATATCATCCAAGAATAACTTTCATGTATAGAAAATTCTTCATGGACAACAAGTATCTTGTTATTTACAAGTTTCTAGATACTAATTATTTTTTAATAAAACACATAAATGACAACATTTTTTTAATATAAAGTATCTCATTATTTAATTTGATTGTTTCTATGATAATCCTGATCTCAATTAAATCATTAGAGCATTTACCAAGTAGAAGCCAATGAACAAAAACCCCTCACTGAAGTTGGAGGTAGAATGTGACCCTTGATTTAATTAGATGGCATCCATAGATCTCATCATATTTAATAGGTTTTTTATAAAACATTTCAATATGGTGGAAAATTATATGGTATTTTCCAATTACCACATTGCTTCTTCAGTTAATAAGGACTTACATAGTAGTATGCTTTGTATTTATAATCTCTTTAGCTATCACTGGGGGAAACACCCACACACACAGTCACAAACCACATTGGGTGTGGACACTTATTTAACCACCCCACCCCCCCAATGAACCACCCATGTGCATCCTGTGATCCTAAGTCTTCTACCATGATCATGTGATCCTATGTGATCTTTCAGTCGGCACTATGCATTCCCACTTACCATTATCGATTGTCAAGTTTAGGTCTCTCTCATATGCTGGACCTAGGTATTATTTTTGTTGTGGTGGGTAAATATTTGGATTATGGATGGTCAATTTTTAGGTAGACTCATATAAAAATATTTTACAAATTTTCATTATAATTCCAAGACAAAAAAACCTCAAAGAATAATTCATTATGAGAAATATTAATTTTCACCATCTTTATAATTCCTAAAAAATATTTTAATTATTTTCATTTATAAAAGTATTAATTATTTTATTATACTGTAAAAAATTCATCACTTAAATAGTTTTATAGTGTATATAAATTGTTTATTATCCTTTTTAACATGTTTATAACTTTAGGAATAATTTTCCAATTTTTATAATTAATACATTTGGATTTTTATTCTGTAAAATTGATTTTAAAAAAATAATATTAAATGAATCGTTAATAAAAATCATTGGTTATTCTAGAAAAATATCACAGACCATTTTAATTTTATAATAATAAAAATTTACATTCTATTACAAAGATACACTATTTTGAAGTATTATATTGAAAATACTGTTAGACTACAACTTGTTGGGATGATGTGGGTCAAAACAATTTGTGGATAATAGATTTGGTAACAAAGATATCTGAGATGTTTATGTAAATTCAGAAACATGTGAGTGAACCAATGTGTGGTCTGAGTTATAGATATAATCAGAAGGAAGATATTATATTTGAGAATGTCGATCATGTTTTCCTTAATTTATCACCATGGAAAACTGATATGCTTTTTAGTATAATTGCGTCGTTATGTTAGTGGTTAAATATACCCTGTGAAATTTTGGAGAACATTGTATAAGTTTCTTTTTCAGTGGACTTGCATCCAAGAGTATCCTGTGTATATGATATGTTTTAGGATTCATTATTATGGAAATATGGTCCATATACATTTCATGTTTTGAGAAGTAATGTACTATAGTTGGAAGGGAATATTTAATATGAGGAATAACTAGTTCAGATTCTTGATTTAAAATACTTTTATGTTGTGGAATAAGGTTATTAATATTGAAATTGTTTTTTCATAAATCCATATGATGTAATATGTAACATGGGAATCCAAAAATTATATACATGATAATTATCTCCACTTGTTTAGGAAGCGAATTGAATTATGAGGATGAAATTTCCAAAATTGGAAAGAATATAAAATCCAGGGTAATTATAATAAAAAATTAATTTCATTCGTTTTTAAAATTTTTTATATTTTATCGATTTATATTCATTATTTTAATAGTCAGTAATTTATCAATCAATAAAATATACTTTAATTATTACTAAATTTTTTTCTTTTATTTTATTTTTTTATTTAAAAAATTAATTTATGAATTTATGAATTTGATATTTTAAATAATAAATAATATTTTTTAAATAAAAAAGAAAAATTATATTAGATTTAATCTTTAAAATTTTCTAAAAAATTTGATTTGTGGGTGAATATTAATAAATAATTATTTTTAAGAAACATGTCATTTCTATTAATGTATTTATAGTGTCATGTTCTATTTTCTATTGGTTTCAAAATATTCTTAGTCAATTTTGATAAAAAATACCATCTATTTCATTATAGTAAACATTAAAAATGATTTTGTATTAAAGCATTTATAAACATAAATATTTATTTTACTTGTAAATTTCACTTCATCACATTCGAAGGATTAATTTTCAAAGAAATTTATGACACTTACAAGATTTTAATTTGGTAAAATAGATTCCATGTTTGGAATCAATATGTCCAAATTTGGAAAATATGTCCATTTTTATTTTACTTAATTATGAATAATAACCTTGGAAAAAATATTTCCACCATAGACATGGTAAAATGGGTGAAGAATGATTATAAATATTATATAAGACGTTAAAATCATCTAGAATTATACCTTATTTTTATTTTATGAAATTTCAACCCTAATCATCCATAATTCAAAAATGTAAAAATTTATTTCCACTTGTCTTTGATAACGTCTTTAAGATTATTTTTTGTAATGAATAAATACAAAATTTCACTATCTTTGTTTTAAAAATCCCCAATATGTTTTAATATTGATATATAGTTTTTTGGGATATAAATGGTTATTTTAAATTTGAATGTTTTTTATTGTGGAAATTTATTTTTAATTAGTAGTGATAAAATAATTACCTTAAATATTTAATGTATTGCTCACTCAGTGCTAGTTCAAGAAAAAAATTCAATTAAATGTTTTTTAAAAAATAAAATTAATTCAATTTGGATGAATTATTGACTTCCATAAATTATTAAGATAAATATTTTATATTATTGTTTTTTTATTTAGATTTTAATTCCATTACTATCTTGAATTTTAAAAAGTCAAAATAGGTGAATAGTCTAAAAATGACTTTAATGGAATCTTATGTCAAATTATATTTTATTAAATGATTTTAAATTAATAAAAATATTACATTTATAGAAATTAAGGATATATTGCTTATAATATCAACCATATTCCACATATTTCTCATTTTCCTTCTACAGTAAATTTTTTCCACTAAAGTGTAAAAATATTTGATATCATTGTAATCATTTAAAGGGTTAACAGAGGGTTAATGCAAAGGGAAAGAATTTATAATTCACATAAAATAATTTAAATTTTATTTTATGCGATTATTATTAATCATCCTCATCCTAAAATAAAACATTATCATTTTTCCACATCAATTTTAAAACCAATTTATATTAATTTATTACATTATGTATTTGTAAGAGTGTCCCTCCCCATAATAATAAAAGGACACCAACACTCCTTTATTCCTCACACAAAAAGATCAAAATATCTCAAATAAGAACTAGAAAAATTACTTATGAACATCACTCTCCATGTCTTAGATATCATGTATTGATCATAATATCATCCTAATAAGGCATTGATTATAAACCTAAGTAGGCTGTTTGAATAGTAGGTTTAGTTCATAATTAAGCGTTTTACTTTTATAACTTCTTTTAACCCCTCAAAAATATATCATTACAATGTGATATAATTACACCATTATCTACCATATACTTATCTTTTGTTATTTTTAATGTATAACCATTCAATATTATCCTTCTCCATAAAATGGGAAGTTAAACCATTATTAATGTGTACATGCAGACTACCACCTCATTACCAATGTAATTCGTTTTCCATTACTGTATCTCATGGACGGTTTTAATTATGGATATATATATATATATAAGATATTTTGAGAAATATTAATCAATTCTAAACCTATAATATATCATATATTTTCATATATTTTCATCCATTAAAAATGATAACATTATAGATGTGTACATGTGGATTACCACCTTCAGAATGTGATGCAAATACTTTTTTGTTACTGCCTCATGTGGATGGTTATAAGGATGTAAATAATGAATAAATTTTTCATTTATAAAGTGATTAATATTCTAAATATTATTAAACCATGACCATTTGACAAAGGACAATGCGCCAATGTTATTTTGAGGTTATAAATTAAACATCATTAAAATGTCTAAAGTAAACATAATCGATTAATTAATTATATATAACTATGTACAAAATAAAATAAAAGGAATAAAAAAAATAGAAAATGTTATTTAATAAATTAAAAAAATTAACATAATTTTAATATTTAGGATGATGAAGAACATATGCGTTGAGTCTTCCATGAGTTATGGTATATATTACCTTTAAAACAAATTCTGAAATATTTAATGATTTATTTTATAAATATTTTTAATCCACATCAATATTATTAAAATAAGATTATTGATAAAATATTTTTATATAAATAATATATAAATAACATTTTTTTAATTTAGATAATTTTTTTTAAAATGAATTTATTATGTATTTTAAATTAAACATTTTGACATTAATTAAAAAAAGAAAAAAGAATGTTTTATTTCAATATAATTATATTGACCACCTTTTCCCATCATATTGACTACTATAACCTTTTTAGACCCATTTACTAGATTCAATGGATATTCAAATAATCCATTTTTCCTGTTATTCTATGAAATTTTAGTTTTTTTAAAGTGTTATAATAGGAAAGGATGATTTAATATCCAAAAGTGTTTTTCATGTAGGTTTAAAATAGTTTTTCAAGGGAGTTATAAAGATAAGGTGAAATATTTAAAACAATGTTCGATATATAGTACATTATAATTATTGATGACGATGGGTGATCATAATTTAGTTTAATAGGATAGGTGAGGCTGCTTAAAATTATATAATGGGTGATCCCGATATAAATCTCCAATTTATTGGGTAATATTCCTTTTATTTAAAGGTAAGATAACAACATTTAACCAAGGAGGTTTTCGATTCGGAATTAATTAGGATCCAATTATTTATGACATTAGTGTGCTTGTGTTTTGAATATAATAAACTAAAAATACACCAAGGGCTCAATTTCCATTTTGGGATTTAGAGGTTTTCTTTATGAAAAAATTATTTTCCTAAAATGGATAAGATTTATTTTATAAACATAAAAGATATTATGGGAAAGGAAAACTTTTTATGAATTTTAAGGTTTTTAGTGGACTAATAGGTTTTATTACTTTATATTTCATTCTAATATTTCTGTTCTAAACATATTTTTTTAAAATATTTTTCACTGGATTTTAGGATGAGTGAGAAAAAATAAGAAATCAAGTTGAATGTCATGAAGAATTATAATGAAAAATTATGTAACAATTTAATATTTGTATATTGTCGTGAAAATGAACACAAAATGAAAATTATCAATTTTTAATATATGTGTTCGTTATGTAACTATGATTATCTAATTATTTGAAAATATAAACCCTAATCGATATTCATGAATATAAGAAATTTTATTCATGTCTAAAGTCTCCAGATTACGTAGTTATTTAATTATGGTTCCTTATGATTGTGTCATAACTATCCTTGACTTAGTGAATTGACTTTTTCTATGATCAACTACTATTTAACCTTGATGGGTTTCACAATGATGGGATCTTGTCAACAATATCCGCTATTCCTGGGGATGGCTATGCCATATCCAAGTAAAGATAAGGTGTTCCATGATGTGACCTTCATAGCTACATCATGAACGATTTGCGAGCCTATTTTTAGGAGGAAGTTTTTGTAATTTTATATGGGTCTGTATTTGGAACACGCCTTGGTCTCCCTTCGTATGGGTCATTCCAATGAGAGGGTAATTACTTATTTGTCTCCCCACTTCCCCCTTTTAGCTCCCTTAGATCTAACTCATTTTTTTGGTGTTTTAATTTCATAAATTCATGGTATTGCTTCTCCCGTAACTCTTTATTCTTCCCACTTCATTCACATATAATTTTTGGTTTATCAGTTAAGGTTATTATGTGAGGATTCTGCAAAGGCATGGTTGAATCGTTAAACATGATGGGGCTTTATTGTGTGAATTTTATTAAAGGTCCCAGAAGGGTTTTTTCATTCTTCCATTCATCATTTTTATTAAGGAGTGTTTTAAAAAAATCGTATTTGGGAAATAATGGTTTTGATTAGGAGTTCTATTTGGAAAAAATATTGGGGATTTCATGTGTCTTAAGTCTGTGTAAATGTTGAGAATTCACCTCACTCACATTTATCATCATTGGATACATTTATATCATCTAATGAGTTTAGTGTTGGTTATACCATTTTGGGTTTTTAGTTTTACATGACTATTTTATTAATTTATTGTTGTTACAGTTTATTTTAGAGCATGTGGACTCAAATGAGGTCTCTATATGCTGGGATAATTTTGGGTATTTTTATTTGATGCATGTTTCTCATTACCCAACACTTTAGATTTGATGTCTTAATTTCCTTTCTATTATCAATTCATACCACATACTTTCTAAATAAATATTGTATAATGTACTCCTATTTATGTTTGCTGAAATAAAAAAGGGATCCTTTCAAATGATAAAGGAAATTAAAGGGATGTTTGTTGTTCATAACAATTTTAAATGGTTAGTAGCTTTTTTTGACAAAGGTATTATATAATAAGGATATGAGTATTTTTCCTGATTTTTTTTATATTTCAGAAATTTTGTAGATGCTTTCTAGATATTTTTGGTATATTTGGATTTAAATGTGGTTTGGTGTAATGTATAAAATAATGGTGAATTTTCAATGGATTTTAATGTGTTGTTTGATGATTTTTTTTTAAATTAGTGAAATCATAATATTGTTTTCCAAACGATATATCTAAATACCCAAATAAAATTTATTAAAAAAATGGTTTTCTTGATGTAAACATATTATTCATGTGACAACATTTATGTTATTAATATAAAATTTATTTTGATAATAATATTATAAAACATTATCGAATAATATCATATTGGTAGTGAATTTTATTTATTTTATTATTCGTAAGGATAGAGAGACTTATATTAATGGTTTTTGGTTGATCATAGTAGGCTATGGTTATGTGTTGGAAACCAATACATGTGATACACAAGCATAGATGATGTCCTCGCTAGTTTCCATGGCCTAGTTAGCCTGTGTGATCAAACATGATGGATTTTAACCATACTTAAAACTCATGATATCATTGAATTTTTATGTTCACATATTCCAAATGGTATTCCTTGAACATGTCCTATTTACATTAGATCCATATGTTAATGCCCTAGGTTTCATATGTTGTATTTTATTGAGATGTCTTATTAATTTATACCCAAATAATTATTGGGACATTTTGATATTTATTTTTCCATGATACACTCCGTTTTTCTTTTTGGTTATCTTATTATTTCAATTTATGTAATGTGGAATATTTTTTATTAAACCAGGGGACTTTTTGATTTGTTTTCCAAAACAGATATTTCAAAATGATGTTCATTTTATATTTCCTTTATCTATATATTTCAATCCCTCTTTATTGTTAGTCATTTATATTCCTTTTTTATTTAGTGGATGTTATTACTACCTATAAATATTTTCATTTAATAATGTACTCCTACACACACACACAGAGAGATATATATAATTATATTATGATTTTATTAATAATTATTTTTTTTATTTTCTTTACCCTTTTGTAATTTAATTTTTATTAAAAATTATTTTTTTCTATTTCTAAAAGGATTTTTATGTGACATTAAAAATAGAAGCTAAAATTTTATTGTTTCATTTACATTTTAAATAATATTTTTTTATAGAACACTTTTGAAAATACTTATTTTCTTATAAGTTCAATATCTTCTAAATGGTTAAAAGATCAATTTTTTCAATGGGTGAATTATTTGCATTGTATAAAATAAATATATTAAATGATATAATTATGCTAATATTTTTAATTAAAATGAAAATATTAATTTCATAGATGTATTTTAGAACTATCATGATAATTTTTTTAAGGATTATGCAGGGGTAAGGAAGGATACTATTTGGAATAGTTTTTCATGCTTCCCATTTTTAGGTTTTATTATGGCCTTAATTAGATATGGTAGATTATCATTGATTTTGATTTCATGAAATGGTAGTTCCAAGAAAAATAAAAAAATTTCTTGATAGATGGGGATGCTTGATAATTGTTTTTTAGTATGCCAATCATCATATTTATCATTCCAAGTTGTAATTATATTTATGGTGTTTTTTGGTTTATATTGGTTATTGTATTGATATATTTTTATATTTTGATGCATTGAGTTATTCTTAGTAGGATATCATTTATATTTATTCCTTGTTTAGGAATTATCATATATCTAAACGACTTTGTTTTTATCAATGATCATTCAACACAAGAAGTGGAAATGCCAAAATTTTGAGAGTATGTTATATGATATTCTTATTTAATTATGTGAAATCATTCCCAATTATGAACATTGGATTATCAGGAACTCATTTCTAGACTGCAGGGATTGGGTATTCCCTTAAATACCTTCTATGGGTTATATCTGGTTCCCAATGTACGGTTTTACCAAGTGGGTTCTTGATTCAAGTCGAATAACACACATCAATTCCATGAACTTATTGTGATTAAATATAAATAAAAATTCATCATAAATGTGATCCCATTATGTACATCCATTATTTATGATTAAAACAATAAACTAATGGTTATCTATTTTAATTTATAACATTATATTAATTACTGTAGCTACCTCCAACAAATTCGTTAAGAAATAACTACTTTATCTGATACAACTCATTATAACTTGAGGTCCCACTATACAACCTAAAAAGGGAGGGGAAATTTTGGGTTTCATAAAGTTTATTCTTTTCCTATGATTAATTAGATCTTATCTTTTCATTTTAACATAAACTATTAATCTATCTCTATTATCACACACAATTTAAAACTGAATAAAAAATAAATACGCATATACACAAAATTATTACATAGTTTACTCACACAAGGATACATTTATGGAGAAAATATCAATGTTTTTCGTTATTCCAATTAATAACTACTCCATTAGATTATTATTACTATATTTTGGAAAATCTCTCTACTCATCCTAGGGTTGAGACCTCTTCCTCTCATATAATAACTTCTATCAATGAAGGTTGACAAATAATATATTAGAACATAGGTAAGACTACCAACGATATAAATCAAAGTTATAACAAAAAAACATTGGTGCTCCATATGATTATTCATTCTTCATATACCTATCTATAATCATATGCATAATAAATCTTTATATTAAAGACTATTTTTCAATATAATTTATCCAAACCTCAAACAACACTTCAATTCTATATATTCAATGAATTCAACACATGATTACACTACTTTTTTATTCATGATATTCAATATCACTCTATTTTATTTTTTGTTTATCATTTTTATCCAAAAATCTCAAATAAAACCTGATAATTTGACATTCAAATTCCAACAAGTTACTACTTATCATTTCTTAACATCCACTTCATCAAATTCATAAATTGGATTACCTTTCAATATATCTAAACCATTGAACATCATTTGTGTTGTCAAAGTTCAAGTCATAATCAAAATACTATTGAAGGATTTCTAAATAAACAAAACCACTCATAACCTCCATATTTTCAAAAACTACAATATTTAATCTATTCATAACACCCATAAAGGGTACTATATTAGACCAATCATGGCATGTAACTCTATATACCATGGTATACAAATTTTGAAGGAAAAATTACCTTAAAAATTACATTCTATATACATTCCATCTTATTTTGATTCAACTCTAGGAAACCCATTATCAGAAATATATTCCTTTAATACATGTGGATTATCCAATTTCCCATTTAAATTTTAACTATATACAATTAATAACATCCTTCAAAATAGACGGGTTGTTGTCATAATTTCAATGAGATTTTTTAATCCTAATATTTTTTGGTTATGAATTGGTCGGTGTGATATCATTTTTTCAATCCAAACATCAACCCCCCCCCCCCCACAATATTCAAAACTAATGATGAATAGGATTTCAGGTTATTGCAACATCTCTAGGTATTTTAGGATACTAATAATATGAAATATCCAACCATTATTCTTTGTACTCTAGACTCCATGTATTTTCCATCAAAACTCATTTGACCATATTATGGGTATCATTCCATTAAAATTTAAGTACTTACATGATTAAATGTATTAAATACACCAACAAATGCACTATAAAATCCTTTTTATTTTCCAATGTGGCATGTACAAACTCACTATGACAATGTGAAAACTTATTTCACCAAATTGGGTTATTCCATTACCAAACTACTAAAAAACTTATATCAATTTCCAATTAATTCTAATTTAATATAAAAATAACATTTTAACCATGGTTTCAAAAAATAATATTATCCAAAGATTGATATTTGCCTCATTTTCGTAGATTCTTTCATCGGGTTTATTTCCTCTATGAAATTTAGAATTGATTATACACAACATATCTAAGTAAAATTCATACTGATCAATCCATTCCTCAATGTAAAGAGACTCGTATTGAGCTTGTTGTGGGTAGGTTGTGGATTTAACCATACCTTTCCATTTATCTTCAACAAAATCTCACTAAGTAGGTAGAAGTTGGATGTTTATTGGAGCTCTCAATTCATGAGCCAGCGTATAATGATGACTGTATACTCTCTATTCATGAAGATCAGTGTGCTCTAATATAGGAATGTAATTACCCTCATTTTGATCTTCTATGATAATGTTATTCTCTACATTTTATATTAGGATGATTTCAGTGACATTCATTGACATGAATCAAGTAGCGGGAATCGTATCTTCATTCATACTAGAGTAGTAAGGGGATTCATCTCAAATTGAATTTTCTGTTAGGGATGGATCATAATCCTATTTTAAGTCTATATTATGGGTGGATGATTTTGAAATACACCCCTTATGTGGTTTTACTCACTCTATTCAATGCTCCCTAAAATGTTATTTATGGAAGGTAATGATATGTTTTTCCGTTAAATCATTCATAAACATGATCCGGATGAATGATAGGAATTGGAAATTTAAAGAATCTATGGGGGGAATTATTATGAAGATAATTCTATTATAGATAATATCAGATTACATAGAGTATGGGGTATGCTAATTCCCCCAAACATAAAAACGAGTATTATTTTTCTCCACCAACATCACAGCCATCCCTCACTATATATTTTTTGAATCTAAGAGAGGTGGTGGTGGTATAAATTATCACATCCCTATGAGATTTGTTAACTCGTATACTGTAATTGAGAGTACTGATGCGGCCCTATTTTCCTCTTATCCCTTTATCTAGGTAAAATATTTATCCATCACCTTTTTTGGATGAGTGGTTCTCACCATTCAAGGATACTCTATGATTATAGGATAAAATTTTCAAATATTGGATACATGTGTGATCTTATTGTTATATTTATGTAGGAGTCTATCCATATATCATACACACATATTATTTCATTTCAAAACATTAGGGAAAAGAAATTTTCATTGGATGGACCAACTAGCATAGGTAGATCCAAGGATTAATACTTAGCGTGAAGTGATGACATTGCGAATCACATTCCCACAACGAGCCCTAATAGCTAGGGCTTATAGTGAAATTTAGGGATTCATATTTTATCCTCTATATAATATGATATTTGGGTGGGGTTTCAATAACTATCTAGCAGAGTTCCTACAGATTAATTATGTTATCATTTTGGATGCACTCATACATTTGTTTACACTTTGGGTTTTGAGCCATTGAAAAATTGACCAAGTTAACATAGGGTAGAAGCTAAGGAAACACCATGAGATAATTAGTATACACCTATTATGGAAATTATCTAGTCATGAGATGCCACAGATTCCCCCAAATTGTCTAAATAATATTAATTATTCACTTCTCATTCATTGTCAGTAGAATGTTGTAATGTGGAGTTATGATGGGATGAACAGTACAAATATTTTATACGAGGTTTATTCTTTTCACTTGATGATGGATTTTTCCCCATCCATGATATGAGGATCTTAAACCTAGTCTAACCATATATGTTTCTTCTCCCTAAGTTTTTTAATAGGATTAGGATCATTTATAATGTCCTCAAACACATTCAAGGTCACCCGGTCTAATTGTCGTACAAAAGATGATCATCGCCTCATATTGTGTTTTAATAAGGATGACACATTGCTACTTGATAATGAGAGTAATAATATAGATTGAAATGGTATATCACGTTTATTTATATATTATGTAAATTTTAGTGTGACTTTTACATGGTGGTTATGTTAAAACCTAGAAGATAAGTCATTGTGGGAGTGAATTTTCAATGAACACCATGTGGTTCCACTATTAATTTGCGATACACCATCCTAGGGAGGAGCTCCATTCTAACTGACTATTTTATCATTGGTAGGACCTCCATAACCCAATACATGGTAAGGACCTACGCTGTTTTTGGACATTATTTTTTGGGGGATACCTCTATAACTGGTGTCACAAGAAGGTCCTTCACGAATAACATTCATATTTATATTGGAAGGACCTTATGGTAGGTGTTCATCGATATCTTATCATGAGTAGAACAATAAAAAATGATATGTTTGGAATTTTTTGAAATATATTTAGGATAAGTACATTAGAGATTATCTATAGAGTTATTGGACAAAGTGTTATATGGAGTAGTAATGCAATAACAGTTTAATTCTTTCTGTTAATGGGGATTTGTTCAATCCATGTGATATTATCTGAATATACAGATATATCATAATAATGTAAATGTTCCTAGATGTAGTGTAATTATACTTGTGGGTGTTTTTATTCTTTATATTACTCTTTATAAATATTATCTACAAGATAACTATTCCAATAACTGGGACCTCTATTGTGGTAAAATTGTGTGGGAAGTGACCATCCTGGGTTAGATCCCTCATGGGTAGCTGTTTATTTTACATCAATATATATATATATATGGAGATAATATGAATTGATGAGAATTTATATATGATCATACTCTTTGGATTCCATCATAATATACTAGATAACCTCTTAGATATCAATTGGATGAGGGATATGAGATTTATCATAGGGTTTCCACCGGAATATACTGAATAATCTATTATATGTCAATTAGATTTGGGATATAAAGATGAATCTTGGATACCATAAGAATATATGGATTAATCTCTTAATTTTTTTGGATTTTTGGTATGAGTCTTCTTTTATATTTTTATTGAAATATGTCAACAAAACTCAAAGATGTTGACAGGAGTAGGGATATGATTATGATCTTAAGTTGTCTAAATATGTTTTTAAAATGGATTAACATTGATAATTAAATGTATATTATATTTATTTTAGGATTCAGTATCATCTATACCCCTTATGGTTCTTCTTTTGGGTTCGTTGGTTTGGAAAACTATTGTCATGACCTCCAGGGTGGTCTCCTCTGCATATATCTAGAGAAACGATTCTACGTGAGACTAAGGTTGATGATGATTAGAGAGAGTACTCCAATGAATCTCTTGGAAAACACCTGGATCATATTTTATGTCCTTCAAAACCTCTATATGTTAATGTAATTATGAATTACTACACTTTAGAGATTTATTCCCCAATAATTCAGATGGGGTGATAAGGGCCACTTTCTTCTTTGTAGCCTATCATTGGTATGATGGAGAATGAGGATTAATCTCTCAGAGGATATCGTAATCTTCTAATAGAGACATGATATAGATTTTTTAATGATATTACCACTTTTAGGTAGTCACCAATTAATATTTTAGGTGATGGTTTAGTTAAAGCATCCTTCATGATTGTGGGACCATGACTTCAGTCATGGGTGAGGTAGATATACATGGTATATGACAGTCGTGTACTCCAAGAATAGTATCCCTATAGTTTTCACCAATTTTCTAGAAATCATGGAATATTAAAAAATATTGGATTATTCTATATGTATTTTTAGGAGATCCTGAAGGAGGTAATCACATATAATGTAATTTTTATTAGAATATCATAAGAAAAACATCATGGGAAATTAATATCTTATACGTGTAAAGTATTTTATATGGGGTTCACCACTTCTGTACCCCATGGGTTCCGATCTAGTGATATTTTATATTGGATTCATGGTCACATTCCTATGTTATGGGTCACTAGGAAATTACAGGTAAAACATTGAATCACATGTTTCCCAATATTATTAATTGTTGGCTAATCATTTAGGAGATATAATTTCCAATTTAAAGGTTCACATATTGATTTATGTCGAATTACAAGAATAAATACTTTTAATGGATACATGATACATTATTTATGAAAGTGATAACATTTAAAAATGATATTATTTTAATATTTGTATGTCTTAGAGGTTATCCAACTCTCTCTTGTTGGTTAGTTACACTATGTTATACTGTGACACAATTGGGAACATATGAATTTATTTATATCTAAGAAGAAGGTAATTATTGTGATGTTTAGATCAGGCTTGTGTGAAGGGATTTTTACAAATAATCATAAATATAATTTGAAGCCATGAATTTTAGTGCTACTTAATTGGAAACATCAAACAATTTATCTTCATGTGAACAGGACCAATGTAGTGACATTTTATTTCATTCATCCATAACTGAGTGATATTATTTTTAAAGGTTCGTGAATCTTGGACCATTGATGTGACTTTTAAGATCATAAATCTCGGAACATGTTTTGTGATTGTGTAAATTCATACTACCATAACGTATTATAGTAATTTTAATTTATTGTTTAATGGACTATACACTTTGCAATTAAAAGTCACAAAACTATGACTAATAGGGAAAAAATTCCAAGAAATGGTAGGTGTGGGATCAATGAATGAGAATATATTTTCTAGCTCATCCTGATAGATATATCAAGTAAATTTTGGTCCAACGATCACATTCAATGAATGTTTCATCATATAATTACTCATTAATAGGTCACATTGATGATACTATCAATAATATAATGGTCAAGGAGTTGACTTGGATGAAGGCCTATATATATATATATCTATTTGTTCATTTATTGGATGTACAAAATATATTAGACTAAAGTATTGAGAACAACGAGAACCCTTTTGGGCCTTCCATGATTATAACCATAAGACAAGGGAGGATTCATTATTTTCCAAATAATATTGAACCTCAATATCAAATGAATATAGTAGTATAAACACCCCATGTGTCTTGTTAATTTATAATGAAAAAATGGGGAGGTTCCCTTAAGAGATACTTAATCCCAATTATCTAAGGAATATATGATAAAATGGTAGAGTTATGGTATATAAGGACTAATCATATAAATTAGGAGGCTGTGTAAGAGGCCTTATTGGAGGTAACTCAGTAGACGGCTACGCTAGGCTACTGAAAGATCAAAATGTATTTTTGTACATATATATAACCTAACTAAAAGGCGTAATTGAATCGAAAACCCGATGAAATTTATGTTACATATGTATTTATATTAAGATAATGGTTCAATTGTTTGATAAATTTGATGAATATGATACCCAGGTATGGTATTTTGGAAAATATAATGTCCATGAAGGGGAACTGGACAAATATGTTATCCAAGTTAGGGACCCCGTTTAATATAGAACCATGTTGTGGGATATGGGGGAATATGACACTCATCTATGGGTTTGGGTAAATATGGACCTCAATAAGTGGAGAATAGTTAATATGGAACCAGGATTCAAGAGTTATGGGTGAATATGGTGCTTAGGTATGGTTGGTCTGGGAGAATATGGTGTCTAAGTATAGGATTCGGGGAAATATAGAACCACTGCATGAGACCTAGAAAATATGGAACCTATTTAATAACACATGAAACTATAGAGTAAATGATTTTTATTTCTTATAAATATTCATTAGTTAGATACGCTATAGTTATATTCATTATAAAAATGTTAATTAACTTTCAAATAAATAAGTAAGTTGTTTTATTAAACTCTAATATTATAAGGTTTTACATTCAAAAAATAATTTTAAAATTTTCGGGTTAAAATTTAAAAAAAAAATCATTTTAGAATTCATCATTTCAGAATTTTCATATTATTTTTTTAAATTTTAAAAAAGATTGATTTATAATGAATAGTGAAAAAATATGACTTTTTTATTAAAAAATTAATTTCAATTCAAGCACAATCAAATTAAAAAAATATTTTTGAGGATTTTTAAGCTTTATCGATTAATTTTTATTTAATATAATCGAATTATATTTAATGGAAAAGTAATTTTTTATATGAATTTATTCCAAAAACATTTTTAAATTAAAAGTGGAACTTTTATAAAAAAATTATTTTTTATCACATATTTCTAGTTTAATTTTAAATAAAACTCTTCCACTTGTGCGTTTTGAATCTTGATGAAATTATTACATATTTTTATTTTATGGGTCCAAATTTAGTAAATATTTCTTTTTTCCAATATGAATATTAACCTTAGTAATTTTTATAACCATTTAGAGGGTAAATTGTGTAATTAAAGTTACAAATAAAATGATTAGGATTTTAATATGACACTAAAACACAACATAATTTTATTGGATTTTTCTATTTCATATGAAATCATCAAATTTTTTATTGTTCCTTTTTAAATTGGGATGTGATGGTAATCATTATAATATTGTATTTAATGAAAAATAAAATATTTTGAACTCTTATTTCAATTGAATGTAATATTTTAAACATATAATTTAATAGATGAGTAAGGTTATAAATAATATTTTGGAATATATATTATTTATCTTCATCATTGTAATTTATTTTTAATTTATAGTGAAGAAATAATTACATTAATATTTTTCACAATTTTGGTGAATTATTTATTAAATTAATTGTAAAATAATTTTTTTTTATTAAAATGTTAAATGTAATATAATTTGAGATAATTAATGTGACAAATAAAATTTACCGATTAACATGAGATGGTAGGGATATTATGAAATATTGTTTTCTAATTTTACATATATTCTTGATGTTATTAAAATCAATGTAATAAAAAGTTCAAAAAATGACAATAAAGAAATATTATATTAAATAATATTTTATTAAATGATATAAAATTAATGAAAACATATATTTATAAAATTAATTAGTATATGGTCGAGAATACAAACCATGTTCCATTTCAGGGACATTATTTAATTTATAGTAACTACATTGTCCCTCAAAAATTAAAAAACATTGTAGTCACAATGTGTCTAAAAGTGGTTAATGTGGTGTTAAAAATGATAAGGGTAAAAATATGATAAATAAGTTCAATGATTTTTATTATAAGAGATTATTTAGATCCAAACCGATCCTATATTATAATTAAATCAGTTTTAACCCATTTAAAATTTATAATTAATTTATATTAATTTAATGTTATTGTGAAATTCCATGACCACCCCTCCCCTCCCTTTTAAAACGAAATTTCTTCTACTATTTACTTTACACTCCAAAATGTATTTCTTTCAGTCAATAAAAATCCATATATATTCAAAAAAATAATCCTCTCATTCTAGAGGTATTATTTAAGGTATAATACCAACCGTAGATAGATTACGGTGTTAATCAAAAGAGATTTTCCAAAGAAGAGGTATAGTTTTTACTAGATTATTTAGTATTATTTCTTCTTACACATCTTTGAAATCTTACATAAACATTATTATTTAAATAAACCAGTAAATTACTTATAAATCGTCCTTTTTATGTTACTTTCACAACATATATCCATCTCATCTTCAATTTAAGGGGGAACAAAACCATCGTTCACATGTACGAAGGACTACCTCTACATGAACCACTGTGATTTATTTCCCATCACCATATACCATGGATGGATTATAATGATAGAGTTAATATTTATATATTATATTAAAGAAATAATTATCAATATTAAATGATAATATATCATTTAACATTTAAATTTCCTTTTATTAAAAAATGATAGTATCGCTCGTGCGAATGTGTAGAGTACCACATCAACATAGTGGTGGGATTGGATTTTTATCACCACATCACATAGATAATAAATATATTTATTTTTAAAAAATTAATTTTAAATTTATAATTTTATGATCATCATGGGATGATAAAATAGTACTTTCCTTCTTCCCGTAATGATCAATTAAAAATGGAAACATTATTTATGCGTTTGTGCGACCTACAATCTCCATTATTATTATGTAGTTCATTTTTCATAACAATATTTAAGGGTTTGATTTAAAAGTTCATATTTAATATAAAAATGATAATTATTCTGTATATGATCTAATAATTACCACTTTGACCATATCCAACAAACCGAAGTCATTTATGAAAAATGATACGAATATCATCAAAAGGCTGATTATGAAATTAAATGATTATGTAATCATATATAGCATGTAATTAAATGAAATAAGGGAATTATAACCTTGAAATGTTCTCATAAGTAAGAATAAAATTAACATTATTTTATCATTTAGGATGATAAATAACATATGTGATGAGTCAGACTCAAGGTAAGGGACTTTATTTTAAAAATCCTTTTTATTGTTTCCTTAAATACTCTATTTTCCTTCCATATCCAAATTTTTAATGTTTTTTTACAATTTATTTATGTGTAAATAAAATATTTATAACATTAAATATTGTTTTCATTTTAATTTCTTTCAAAAAAAATCAAAAGGAATATTATCGGAAAATGTTTTACATTCATTGGAAATATAAAAAAAGTAATGTATTATTTTAACTTATATGGTGACAATGAATTATTCCACCATCGTAACTATTATATCATGTTTGGATTCCACATAAATATTTCACATTTTCTTTAAAAGAAATATTTTTTTTATTTCTAGGTATTTTGGTATTGAAAATGGGTTTTTTAAAAGAAACGTTATTTTGATATCAAAAATGTTTTCCATATTTATTTAAATGATATTTTAACAGTCTTATTCATTTTTCTATCCATGGAAATAATTTATAAATTTTTGATGGACATTATAGCTCAAAGACGAGTCTAATACTACATATACAAAGGAATTACCTCTACTATAGCTCATGGGTGACATCAATAAGCAGTATACAATTGGTATGCCTATATAGAAATACAATTTATTCAGTAATTACTATACCCCTTATAGAATTATATTGTAATTCTATAAAATGGTTATTCCAATTGACAAGGTACATGTAAGGGTGTTATAAAAGTTTTAATATGATGATTTTTAAAAGCCACATACATCACACTTATATTAATACTTATGGTTATTCGTTGAAATCATTAAATTTTAAAAGGTAAGATAATGAACATTTAAAACTAAAAAAATGATTCCACTTCATATAAAAGGGCATGCTTTTAAGAAAATTGTTTTCAATTTTTTCACTATACTTAAATATTTATTATCTTTATGTCCCTTAGTGTTATTTTGGTTGTCATACCACGTTTTAAAATGATTTTCACTATTCTTGAGGACGTGTAAGGGAAATTAAGATGCGAAGATGAAAGTCATGAAGATTTATCATGAAATGAAATAATGTTTCATTTTAAATGATACATATTATAGAAAAAATAGGTAATGAGTAAAATTTTGTTCTTTATATATATATATATATAATGTTTCTATAATATTTATGACCTAACTCTATAAATATCTAAACCTAAGATATGTTTGATAATGACAGAAATTTAATTCTAGTTTAAAGTCACTAAAATATGTGATTTTTATGGTGGGTCTATATAATTGGCATCATAGAGAAGGTTAAGATAACATTATGGTCCTGATAATAATAATATAATAAACATTTAATATTTTACTAAATGGTTTACTTGAAATGATACATCATTTGAATATTAACTTATTTCTTTGAATAAAAAATGTTTGTTCAAAATAGTTTTTCCCAGAGGAAATATGAATTTAGTAGTAGGAAGGAACTTTTAGGAAAATATAATTCAAAATTATCAAGCAATAATGGTTGAAATTAGAATTGTGTATTTTATTTTTTTGATGTCTTAGTCGATATAAGATATAAATTGTATTGTAATCTCTGATAGATAGAAAAATGATATATTATAGAGTAACATGATAGTTGTAGAGAATTTTATGAGATAACATACTATAGAATTAAATGGATATTCTAAATTAGTGTTATTTATAGGAATAATTAATGCCCTGCAGAATAAATTTTAATTCTGGGGGTGTTCATAACGTCATAAGTTAACCCTTTTGATTTATAATTTAAAGGTGAAGTTAATCGATTTTTGTATTTGGTAAATAATACAAAAGTGGGATATAATATTGATTCTATGGAATTTGATACATTTGATAATCCATTACGTGATAAATATTTTCATATGTTTTTCAACTTGAGATAGGAAATATTTTCCTGGAATTGAGGAAAATAATGAATATTTTTTATTTATGTATGAAGAAAATTTCATCAAATTATCCAGGTATCTGCCAAAATGTATCTAAGATCATTATAAAAATATTAATTGGATTTAATCAGTGGTGAAACCAATATATAAAAGGTAATTTTCTTCTTATGAATTCTAAATTTATGACAAACTTATTTTTTGTGCTAAGATCATAGAAATAGAGTTATTTAAAAATCATGTATTTCATTGAAAAAAGAAGAGAAAAATTTCTGGATAGATCAATTTGGGGAATCATTCATAAAATAAATCTGGAGGTAAAAAAATTAAGATATAATCTATTGCTATTTATGTTAAATAATTCCTTTGGAATTCCTCGTTAATTATTTAATCTGTTACTAATATGGTATGTTTGGTTATAGGAATGATGATTATAAAGAAAAATTACCTAAATAATCAAATAATTGGGTAGCTTATATCCATCCATTGGTGTAGTATTTTAGTTTAAATGTGTTTGGTCATTATGCAGACTTGTGTCTGAAGTTTGTTACTCAGGGTAGAAATCATAATGACAAAAAAATGCAATGAAAAATATTTTTCATCTACTACCGTTATTATAGGGCCATCTTATGAAGTGGTGAAAGGTATATTACTTATTTATTAAAATTATTGAAATACAATGTTTGATTATGGGTCATCACATTTATTAATATATGATAAATTTATAATAATAATATGAATTTAATATCAACAACATACAATATAACTTTTCGTGAAAAACATAGGTGGAAATATTAAATAAATCGTGATTTATATGATTGTTCCTATAACAATCATTGGAATCGTATTTCATGTAAATATTTTTGAACGTCCCATGGTAGAGTTTGATATTATTTTCTTTATGTATTGACTTTCAATTTAAAATGATAATATACATTTCATAACTAGTAATGTTTTTTCAATCATTTCATACCATTGATAACCCCCCAAGAATATGAGAAATTAATTTCAAATGGATATTAATGTGACTATGAATACATTGTATAAAAGAAATAAATTTTTAATATTTGTGATTTATTAATAGTAGATAAATATATTTATTCTTTTCTTAATGATATAGCATGTATTATTCCTAATTGAGAGGTCGAGTTTACTATTGACATAGTATGTAATGCATAGCCAATTTTAAAACCCCTTTTTCGAATGGATAATATAGATCTTTAATAATTGGAAATGAAATTAAATTATCGTAATGATAAAATATTACTTTATCCAATTACATTATCTTGTGGTGATATTATTTTTTGTTAAAAATAAAGATGGTTCTATGAGGGTTTACAATGATTATTGACCATTGAATAACATAACTTTAAATAAAAACAATACTGTTCCTCCTATCAATTATTTATTTTTTTATCTCATGGGAGTGAAATATATTATGAATATTTATCATAATACACGGTATCATTAGTTTTTGTTAGAGGAGGAATAAATTCTAACGACTATATTTCAACCTGAATATGGGAACTATGAAATTATAGTCATTTCCGTTGGGTTGTCTAATTCACTAAATATATTAATAAAATGTTATAATGATATTGATTCATGATAAATAATTAAATTTTAGGAAGACCAAGCATGAATTAATTATGATCGATATACATCAATATTTAGTTAGTCCAATTAATGTTGGTTTGAATAATCTATTTCGTAGGTAATAATTAATGTGCATAGTATGCATATAGTAGATATTCACGCCCGAGTGTGACAACAATAACAATAACAATATGTTTCCAAAAATGAATATATTTTGTTGGTTGATCCCCATGGAATTATTGATAAATAACTAGAGTTTTACAAAGAATTTACCCATAGTATATGCATCTACATAAAATAAGTTTGTTTAATGAAAAGTAGTGACCTTAAGGCCCAAGTGAAATTCTGACACTACACTAAAAAACCCAGGAAAATAATTAAAATCAATGTTGTTCCATATATTACAATTGGAAAATAAAATTGAGATGGTTTGGTGATATATTCCATGAGTAGTTATGCAATAAGGTTCATGATCTACCTAGAAGAGTTGAGGAGATGTTGGGGATAATTTCTATATGAATGACAACCACCTCGGGCTGCCAATTTTTATTAAATGATCATTGATATTTTCATGTTGAACTTATAGAAAGATGATGTAAAGAACATGAAATCATTCATATGTATTTTCACTACCTATTATTAAGTATGTCACCAATTGTTTTGTTTCATTTTAAAATAAGTAGGGGAGTTGACTTATGTACTCCCTATACCTTATTTGTGGGACCTAAATCTAAATTCCTTCTTCTCTTTTCATTATAAAATTCTTCTTCCATATTTTGATGTACATGGGGTTTTTTATTGTTTATATGATTTCTATTTTCTGAAATCTTCAAATATGGAGATAGAATATTCAATCCCAATAATAGTGAAAGAATCTCTAATACATTATATAGAACCGAACATAGTGTGGTTCATCATCAACTTCCTCAGTCTTGTTATATAGTGATGGTGAAAGTGGTGATGTGAGAGCACAACCACCCATATAAAGTGTTTATTAACCTCTCCCCATAAAAATTCCCTTTTTATTAATTTTGTTACTATATAAAGTGTTTGCGAGAGGATTTTTGATTAAAAATCTCTTAAGGATCATTATGGATTTGATTATATTCTTGGATCAGGAGCTTCGATTAGGCGATTATATAACATTTAGGAGATCTCTATTGAATCATACGTGGTTTTATGTGCATTTTTTCACTATTTTAGTTAAGAGAAGCCAGTGAATATGGAAATTTAACATGCACTATGTCAGGATGAGTTTTATTGGACTTTCACTCTAGTAGGTTTTTGATAGGTAGTAGAAGAGTGGATCAACATAGATCAAAATTTATTCACTAAACATTTTCTCCCCATACTTATTATTATTAAATATTTCTTACTTATCCCACTCCTAATTTTATTCAATTATTTCTATCATCATAATCTCACTGTATTTTCATTTAATGATTTCAAATATTAAAAAAATGGAATATAATTAGGAAAAGTGAAATTGAATCCTGTAGAGAGAACCCTAGGATATCCATTTAAATATATATAGGGAGAGTATACATGTATCATTGGCCACCCCTTATGAATGGGGAATCATCACCTCTACAATTTCATCTATGGATTAACCTAGTACCACAACGGTGCCAAAATTCACTTGTCATTATGTGGGAACACTATATCCTAGCCTTTTCTATAATGTTATGTGACATCACCACCATCACATGGAAATGACAATGGTGTAACATCATCACTACACATCTAGTGATCAATGTCACCACATGTGACCATGATGATTTGACATAACCCTACACCAGATGAATGAGTCAGAACACATCCATGAAATCACAATCCAGACAACCATGGTAATATCTAGGCCACCCCACTATCACCCAGATATAATACAATAACCACGATTCACCAACTACAGATAACTACTTGAACACCACAAAAATTATTCTCCATATTGAACACATATTTTCCTCTCCACTACATTGTTACCCAATCCACATGTGACATCTGAACTAAATTAACATTTTTCATTATATGATGGCTATCAAATCAAGATCTGCATATCCAAATGATGCATATAAACTGTCTTGAGTGCCCATATCCATCATTTTTACCCATTTAATTTCAAATTTACTCAAATTAAAAAGGTCACAATTTAAAAAACTTGTATTCCATAATTGGAAAATTAATATGATGATCACCATCGACCAATGATACACTCAAGGAAATCTATGCACAACGTCTATGAATTTATTCCATGATTATACAACACCAATTATCAATTAACCACATAATGATCCCAATTTATATTTTTACCGTTGATGTTATAGAACCCCAATATGAGGTCCAAGCTCCACCAATTACTATATACATGAGGATATAGAATCCTTCAAATTGAGTATTGCAAACTGATTCAACTCTAATCGTAGGAAATAAAAAAACAAAAAACCCCATAAAATTACGTTACAACCGGTGAAAAATTAATAAAAAATAATTTAAAAAATTAATAAACACAAGTGTATTTTTATTTATATTCCCATTTTTCCTCATGGATATATGGTTAATTTTTACAATTTTAAGAGATGTAGATTCCCCACTCAGGAGAGGAATAAACAAGACAAAGAGGAGTTCCCAATATATTCTTCTAAGAGTGATGGGGAGAGTTCCTCATTTAACAAATTTTAACAAATAAATATAAAAAATATTCATAGGTACACATTTTGTAACACCTAAATATTTAAAATAAGATTCCTTCGAAATAATCTGTAAGTATTCAACAGCTTTCTTTATATTCAACCTCAAGTCTAAAAGAACTCTGATATAGTATAACTTTATAATATTGTCATTAGGTTTTTGGGTATGGATAGGATTCAACATATTATTAAATATATGTTTCTTTTTCCATCTCAATACACATATATTTCATAATTTATAAGAATTAAACATCAAATTTTTAGTGAAGTCATTTTATCAATCAAAATACTTTTTCACTAAAAAAGGTATTTAATTATTTTTGTGATAATGTATTATAATGTATTTATTGTAATATTATAAATTAAATTTCTAAACATTAATTAATTTGTTAAATTAGTGTATCAAAATTATCTTCGAGTGAAAAATTAGGTTCTTACTAAAAACATTGTTTTTAGTGAATAGTAAAAAACTCAATTTTATAGAAAGTTAACGTTACTTTTAAATTATTTATAAAGTTCCATTTTTTATTTAATTGATAGTAAAATTTATGTGTTTAATTTTTATTAAAAATAATTCAATTAATTTAATATCAATCTATATTATGTATAATTTTTGAATTAATAGAATTATACTTAATCTTTTTATGGAATTCTGTTGTTCATCGCGTTTTGTGGATTTATTTTAAAATGAATTTATTCTAATTATAGAGATTTTTTAATAAATTATTATCTACCATTGAATCAACATAATATATATTTTATAAAAATTTCAAAATATTATTTATCATTATAAATTTAAACCGAGGAAAAAAATTATTATTTAGGTAATGGGTTAATGAGGGGTTAAAATAAAGATAAAATAGTTAAAATAAACTAAAAATTATATTAAATCATACTTTGTGAATATATATTGGTTCGATGTCATAATATATTTTAACTTTATACAATTTTTATTCAATTTTATTGATTATTTCATCGATATATTTTAATATTTTGAATAATTCTATGGGTGTTCTATCCCTCCCTTATAAAAGGATGCCACATATAATCTCTATTTAACACTTAATGGTCATTCATTATGAAACAATAACTACCCAAAATCCATTATAACATCCCTACCCATAATCAATGGTTCATGTTTGATCAAAATACTAACCTTAATAGATTTAATGTGTACGACAATGGAAGTTGTCAAATGAGGAGGTGTATCTCTTAACAAGGTTTTTAAATGTATTTATAAATATAAGACTTTCTGTTCTAGATATAAATGATGAATTAATAATATTAGTATCTCTAATTTTCATAAATATTTTTATATTTATTATTCAACCATTATTCATCTCCTTTTAAAACAAATTAGAAATGAAAATATTGTTTGTGCATACATGTGGACCACCACCTCCATGTAGTGATATGATTAATTTTTCAATTCCATATTTTACGATTTGTTATTATGATTGAAATAAATTTTATATAGTATATTTATGAAATAATAATTATTATTTAATAATAATATATAATCCACCTTCTTACCTAACCATTCATTGTGAAATGATATCATCGCTCATTCATATGTGAGGACTGCCACCTCCATGAAGTAATGTGGTTCATTTTTCATTTTCAATTTAAATTAAAGGTAACTATGATATATTTAATAAATATATATATTATTTATTATATTATAAATATTTTATAAATTTGAACTATTATTTAACTTTCTTTCATTCCATCCATTGAAAACTGGAAACATCACTTGTGTGTATGTATGGAAACCATCACTATGAAGTGATGTAATTCATTTTTCATCACCACCATATATGAATACTAATAGAAATGTATAGAATGATTAAATATGATACTTATGAAACTAATAACATTCAAAATTTAATTTAACCTTGATCTAAGAATAAGTATCAAAACTGTCAAATTGAAACATACATGAAAAATCAAATAGTGATCACTCAAAATAGTTATTTTAAAAAGTCAATAGTTAGTAATTGGGTGAAAAAATGTTATATATAAATAATTTATTCAATGATATTTTTAAATATTTTTATATCATAAATTCATACAAAATATATATGTATTATAATGTAGTTTGGAACACATATGAACCAGGAGGTTACTTGAGGTAAGGGAATTATGATACAATCATGTTTCTTTTCGGGATTGTTTATACTAAATTTTTATTGAGGAAACTTTTTTGGATCGTACTCTTTAAAAGTCATATATTTTCTTAATATATGTTTATTCAAGTAATTTTTAAGTATTTTTACAATATTTTTCTCTTAGGTAGTTAAAATGGATTATAAAATGTTTTTAAATAAATGTTGACATTATTTCCTCTCTCGTCATCAAACATTTTCTTCCATGTGCATTATCCTAAAACAATTATAGATGTTTTTACCTAAATATTTAATATTTTTTAAATTAAATATTAATTACATTACACTTAATCTATAATATTTTTAAAATATATATATTTAGTGAATCGTTTTTGGAACATGACATTTTTTATATTTTACCAATGTGTGAATAAAATGTCCTCTTTAAACATATATGGCCTAGACATATATTTATGCCACCATGAAAATTATTTCATATTAAGATTCCATTATAATTTTAATTTATTATATTAAAATATAAATAAATCTTATATTATGGAAATATTTTGATTTTAAATTACTGATATAAAATGAGATGTGTTTTTTTATCAATGAATTTTCCAGTTATAAATTAAAAGATTTTCTATTTAGGAAAACATCCATTGATGTTATATAGTCTTCAAAGGGGGCATGATCCAATAATATGACCTTTAATCATTTTCTGTATGGTTTACTACCATGATGAAATGATATTGATGAAGCCCATTTTGTTTCTTCTGGTTAGGCTATGAAAAAATGATGACTGTTTTCATGATCTTATGGAAAATATATGAGCAGATTATGTGATGAGTGGACTTATTTGAACCCTTCAATCCATTGGGTAAAGATAGAATACTCATGACATAACTATGTTATGTGTCAAACTAATTTTATTTTCCAAAAATTATATATGGACCTAGATTCATGTCCATGAGTTTATGTGTTGAAATTGTTCATGTTAATAAGTATATTCTAGTGCCTGATTTCAGGAACATAACATAATGAGTGAGCCATTTACTATTTATAAATGATCATAATGCAATAATATTTTGATTCTTTGAGATTCTTATGTTTATTAGATGTAGTAATGTCCCATGATTGATTAAAAATTATTCCAAACACATATGAATTTTGAATATTTCTATGAATAATCCATAAACAATGAATATTGATTAAATATGTTTAACTGATTGGGTGTGAATTACTTATGTTATGATAATTTTTTCATAATCATATTCTCATTTATGATTATTGATTTATATCAAATACTTTTACCATTACTAAGCATATGTGTTCACCCATTTTTATGTTTTCATCCCCTAGGTTTTGATGAGAGGTTATAAGTTTTATATATCTATAAGGGTAATAATATGAATAAATATAGGGGAGATGTTGATGATTATTTAAGAAATATGATATTTATATATATATTATCTAATGAAAGTAAACATTTATAGTTATTTTGAATGTTTATTTTGGAGTTAAATTGATTAGTTATGGAAAATATATAATATCTATGTGCATTATACAAGGGTCACCATAGTTGGTATCAATCATGATTTAGTTATTTTAATAGATTATGATTATATATCTTTGTTAAATCCCTTAGGGATAATTATATGTATTAGATAATATCTAGAAACATTGGTAAAGTGGGGATTGTGAGGTTTTCCAATCAAATACATCTTGTATGGTTACTATAAAGTGGATATAGTTGTGAAAATGATTCAATTATGGGTAAAAACTCTAATAGGAGCGTATTGGGTATTAACTCAGTGGTCATCAGTGTGTATTGGGTTGGCCTAAGGCTTCACTCCTAGAAACACATTCGTGGGGGACATTCATGTGTAAATTTACATTTTTCTTATAACCCATTATAATGGATTTGAATATAATATGACCATAAATTACCTAGGTTAATACAAATGTGTAATAATTTATAGAATATTATGAATGATTTCCGTGAATATATGATAGTATACTTTGATTTTTGTAGCTAGATTCATATAAACTATTTACAGTCTCAGTCAATTGATTGAACAAGAAGGAGTCATGTGAATAATTAATGTGAAAAAGATTGAAATAAAAACCCTCATGATAAAAAAATGGTCATAATATATGATGAAATATCTGATAACTATGTTCACCCAACTATCTCAATCTATTATGAGTAACAAAAATCATATTAAATTTTCAAGTGAACCATGGAGGGATACACATGACATTGAATCTTTTATGAAACAACATCCAACCTCCATGTGCGGGTATTATGAAATAATAGTTTCCATCCAATGGATTAATGTTATGGAAATGATATTTAATGTTTTTCAATGCATGATCCATTATAATTATTTGTTGGTATTATATGACATGGAAGGTGAAGCTAATTAATGGTGGAATCTTATCGAGAATATAGGGAAATAAAAAAAATTAAAACCAATGGAATTGGAGGAGTTTAATATGGAATTATTAAATACGTACTTTCACTAAAATCATCAAATAAAAATGTAAAGGGACTTTCTAGATTTGATGTATAAGGATGATGAATTCACCAATAACCATAATAAAAAATTAAAGAGATTTTTGAGATACTATTATGGTTTTATCATCGACATGGAAATTATTAATAATAACATATATAGTGGTTTGAAAAAATTATTTTAAATCCATTAACCATATGAGACTTTTGAAGCTATTAAAAAGTTCATTTTATGTGCACTTAATGAAGAAATAAGAGACAAAACCCCTAATAGTTCTAGTGATAAGAAATGGAATATGGATTTCATGGATGATTCAGTGGTCTATCACATGGAGGGAAGAATAATTTTCAACCTCATAAATTTAAAAATGGTGGGAAGTAAAACTCTAGTACATTATAAAAGGAATAATAATATATATCTAGCACTATAGGATTGGATATCGAGTAAATGAATGTTGAAGTGATGTCAAGAGTCTAGTAAATGAAATGAATTGAAATAATTATTCCTAGAATAAACCACCGACACTTCAACACATTATATGTAATGAATTTTTGTATTAGGAAAATAAATTACCTAATAAAATGGATAAATGTGATAATAAGACATAACAACTTATACAGTCAATGTAAAAGTGTAAATATTATATGATCATGACTAAAAAAGTTGGTTACATGAATGAAGTTGTGAAAGAAAAAATTTCATCCACTCTATAAATACATGTTTTTATTTTATTTTGGATCTACTAACTCTTTCATATTAATGTAATTTTTTATGGGTATCACATTACCAACTAAATGACTATATTTTGAGTTAAAATTGAAAACCTCTAATGGTACAATGATCAAATATCAAGTCTATTTTATCATTCTGATTGATGTTTTTGGGAATGCTCATCCTATAAATATTTTTATTCTCCCTCAAGTTGAATTTGATGACAATTTTTCATGGATTGGAAATCTCTATATAGAGCCCATATAAATATTTTTTGAAGGGATTCCTTGATTGATATCGTTAATCAACCTATTATTGCATTTTAGTGTGAGGATTAATAAGTACTTCCAAAAGATATTCCTTCTATTAATTGAATAATACTTTTTATTAATGAAGGATATTTATCTCAAATGGTTGGAGAGAAACGTAGAATCAAAGATATGTATATTTATAGGGACTTTTTTGATGTATTTATACATGACTATCCCAATATTCCACTAAATCATGATGTTGAGTTTTAATAGAACACCTACACAATGATAAACCTATTTCAAATAATTCATCTAGAATGTCTTCATTTGATTTTTAAGAATTAACAAATAAATTCTAGGAGAATCATTTTGAATGATTCATATTCCCTAGTGTTTCACCTTGGGGTGTACCTATTCCTTTTGTTAAAAAGAAAGATGGTTCAATGCATCATTTCATTGATTATCAAGAACATAACACAGTCACTACAGAGAAAAATTATCATCTACCAAGTATCAATGATTTGATTGATCAAATACATGGATCTCAATATTCGTCCAAGATTGATCTTTAATTTGGATATCATTAGCTAAATTTTAAGAAGTAGGATATATAAAAGATATCCTTACATATGAGTTGTAGTCTTAGTGAATTTATAGGGATTCTATTTGGACCTACCAACGATCATAATATATTCATGGTTTTAATGAAAAGAGTGTTTAGATATTACATTGATAATTTTTTTTGTATTATTTATAGATGATGTTAGTATATATTTGAAGAATAAGTAATCTCGTGAAGTACATTTTATGGTTGTTATGAAGACACCGAGGAAAGATAAACTATATTCTAAATTTACCTAGTGTAAATTTTGGCTATAAAACTCTCATTATTAGCTCATATAATTTCATGTATGGGTATATCAGTGGATCTTTCAGAGGTGGTAGTTAATAATAATTGGATGGGAATATCCATAGTGATAGAGATATGTAGTTTTTTATGATTCTAGGATAATACTGATGATTTTGATAAATTTATCACAAACATCATATCCACTACCAAAGTTTATGTATAAGGGAGCCATATACGTAAGGAAAAATAAATGTGATAATAATATTAGGTAACTAAAGAGTAGGTTAGTCAGTAAACTGTTTCCCACACTATCCTATAGTAGAGAAAGGTTTTTGATCTATTATGATGAATAAAATAAGTTAATGGTATTTTTATGTTGTAAAATGTTATTATTATAGGTTATTTCTTATTGAAATTGAAAATTTATGATAAAAATTACCTAACTCTTGATTTAGACTTGAAAGTGGTAATTTATTGCATTGATAATATAAAGGAATTAATTATATCATGAAATGTGAGATATATATACTTATCCAAAAATATTGAATTATATATTCTCATAGAATGGGTTAAAAATTAACCAGATAATATCGCTATAATTGATTAAATATTATGATAGTTGAATACATAACCACCATGGAAATGATAACAAAGTGGATGATGCTCTAAGTAGGGAAGGTCGTTCTAATTATTCTATGATGGGGATTGGAAGAGAAAAAATATTTATTGATTTTAATAATATAGATCTTGAAATCCCTTGTAATGATAAAAAAATTGTGTCTTTCATAGCTGAATGTTCAACCATACATCCATGATAGGATTTATTAGGTGTGGAAGGAGGATGTGGTATAATAGAAAAGGTGAGACATATTCTGGATTTCAACCATGACTGTGACAGAATGATATGTTTCATAAACAAATATGGTGTCCCATTAATACAAGACATTAATAAGGAGCTGTTGGATGAATGGCATAGTTCATTATTATTAATTTGTTGCAAATGATTGAATATGTATAGGTATATATAAGAGAATTCATAGTGGAAGAACATTAAAAGGTATATTGAAAAGAATGTATATTTATTCATGGTATATCAAAATGTTAATGATGATAAATAGAAATATATGGGAAGGTTACAACAATTTTCCACACATCAAATAATGTAAGAAAACATCACCATGGATTTTGTTATCAGACTCCCCATGATATCTAAAATAAATAACCCAATTTGTATTATAGTCGAACACCTTCATAAGTAATCATTTTTACTTTATAATGGAGAATATTGATCTCTTGATCAACTTAATAAAATATTCAATAAATAAGTTGTATAATATAATGAGTTACCACTCAATGTTATTTCAAATCGGGATCCAAGGTTTACCTAGAAGTTCTAGAGAATTATTTAGTAGGCTTGAGATTCCAATTTATGTTTCATTACTATATATCATCCTTAGATATATATTTAAATTTATAGGACCATTAAAAATCTATAAGGAATGTTGGGAGATTTACTTCTGGGTTTAAAACGTGGTTGGGATCAAAAAATTCATTTTACAAAATTTTCTTAAAATAATATCATTCACTCAAGCATTCATATGTCTCTTTATGAATGCTTAAATTATATAAAGAGTATTAATCCAACATCTTTGGATAAATTTTGAGAAAGATAGTTATTAGGACCTGAGATATTTGAGGAAATTAGAAAGATGTTTAGATCATTTTGGGAGCACATCTAGGCATATAAGAGTCAATATAAGAGTTATGTAGGAAATTATTCATGATATTAATAATTAAAATATGGTGAGAATTAATTCATGAGAATTTCAGTATGGAATAATATAATGAGATTTATAATGAAGTTAATTTTTAACCAAATATATATCATCTCTTTCTAGATTATTGATCTGTTAAGGTCAATATCTTATCACTTGTCACTTCTGCCAAACCTCTATTATGTTCACAATGTGTTCTGTATATTTCTCTAGAAAATGTAAATAAATGATCTTTAATATTTGATGAACTCATATATTATATGAATATATCATGTTTTTAATGTAAATAAATTCTGGTAGAAATCTATGGTCATAATTATAATGTGTTATGGAACAAGATTACTAACATGGTTAATGTTATCTCAAGGAATCCAACATTCGAGGAAGCTACATGGGATCATAAGGATTTAATGAAGCATATATATATACCTATTTTTTAAATAATTGTGAAGGAATTTCAAAGGTGAAATTCATTTTATGTGGGGTTAATTTAACAAACAATTATTTTAAACGTATTTTTTCTCTTGTAAATAAACTTAATGTATTTGGTAGCTTACTATAAACCCAACCCCGAGCCAAAACAAAACCTGATATAGTATAACTTTATAAAATTGACATTGAATTTCAAAATAATAATACGATTAAAAATAATATGATTATATGTAAAATTTTCATAATCTATAAAAATTTCTTTACTTATTCTTAGGAATTAATAAATCGTTTTTTAGTAAAGTCATTTTATGCTTCAAAAAAATTTCTCTTCAGAAGTTGTTTTTATTGATGTTCGGGAAAATATTATAATTAATTTATAATAATATTATAAATTTCATTCTAAAAAAATGAATCCAATTTTAAACTGTCTTATGAAACTAATGTTATTCTAAATGTTTAGGATTTTTCAAAAAATATTTTTTCTAGTGGATAGTTAAAAACCCAATTTTATAGACAACTATATATTCCATTAATGTATCGTTAATGTCCTATTTTTTGATGAATTGATTTTAAAATTTCATTTTCTACTTTTTTGTAAAATATTAATTAATTAATTTTATTGTAACCAATATTATTCAAAGTTATGTTATAAACATATTTATATAAATAAAAATTCAATTTTCTAGAAAAATATATTTCGTCCCAATTTTAGAGATTATATTAAAATGAATTTTTAGAAATTATAATTATTAAATTTGTAAAAATTAATAAAATATTTATAATAATAGTAATTGATATTATATAATAAGTTTATCATAATTTTTTGTCATTATAAACATACTTTGAGGTAGAAATTCAATACTAAGATAAAGGATAAAATTGGTTAATGGGGGGTTTAACAAAATATATATTGTTTAAAAAGACTTTAAAATTTTATAAATCTATTTTGATGAATATATTTCAGTTATATATCATCTTTTATTTAATCATGATCGAATAAAGATATATTTTTCATGAGTAACACATTAAAATATTTTATTCATATGAAACATTCCTTGTGTGTGCACTACCAAACTTATAAAAGGATTCAAACTATTCTCTCTTAACCACACATCAGGAGACCTATTTCTCAGCAAATAACTACCCAAAAACCGTCCTAAAATCCCTATTCATGATATATAGTTTCTGTCTTTATTAAAATATTATACTTATAATGCTTAATATGTAATGTAAATGATGTTTGCAACGAAGAGGTATAGCTCTTAATAAAATGTTTTCTTATTTTTTATTCTTATTCCACATTCAATTATGTTTTAACCATGATGATATAAAAACTTTTTTTCGAAAGTATAAAAATATGTAATTACTTTTATATATCAACCTTCATTATTCTCATTTTCCATTAAATGGGAAACGAAAATATTGCTCGTGCATACATGTGGACTACAATCTCCACGTTGCGATATGATTAATTTTCCATCACCATATTTCATGTTCGGTTATAATGTTGGATTTAGAATTTTAAAATAATTTTATGATATAATAATTCATATATAATTATAATCTACTTTCCACATTCTTACTCCCTATCCACTGAGAAATGATAATGTCCCTTGTTTTACAACATAGACTACAACCTCTACAAAGCTATGGCATTATTTTTTCATATCAATATTACATGTATGATAATTTGAATATATTTAATGGGTATTTATGATATATATAATTTTATACTTATTTTTTAAATATAAATTTTTATTGACTTATTATTCTTTCTATCCATTGAAATGTTGAAACATTACAGGTCCGTACAAACAGATTAGTGTCTCTACGATGTGATGTAATTCATTTTTCATAACCACATTAAATAAATATTTATAATTTTGTAAAAAATAATTAAATATGATAACTATAAAATTATACAAAATTTTAGATTATGGATCCATGATAAAATTAATATTACTACAACATATGAATTGAAACATGCAAGAAAAATGAAATCCTTATCTCTCGAAATAGTCATTTTAATAATGAATTATAAATAAATGGGAGATAAAATGTAAAAAGTAAAACATATATGGTATGATATTTATAAATAATGTTTTTGAATTTATTTATAATAATTATATATTTATTATATTGAATTTTTTAATTCATACAATGCAGACTAAGACTTGAGGTAAGGAAATTATAATACAATCCAATTTCTTCTAAGGATTGATTATGCTAAATTTCCATTGAACCAAATTATAAGGATCATATCATTTAAAATAAACATTTTTCTTATAATTTATATATACATGTAATTCTAATGTTATAGTACAATTTATCTCTCGTTAATAATTAATATTAATGTGCAATTATTTTTAAATAAAATTTAACCTTATTTACTATTTGGTCATAAAACTTTTCCTTCAATGATTTTTGTCATCAAAATTTTTTTATGGAAGATTTATTAATACTTATAATGTTTTGAAAATGGTATATTCATTACAATTTACATCATTTTAAATGGTTTAAATCTAATATTTTTAAATAAACTTATTCCAAACAATTTGTTTTTGATTATTTTAAAAAATTATAAAACAAATATTGTCTTTTTAACATATACATCATGAACAGACCTTCCTACCATCGTGAACATTATTTCAATTGAAGATTACATTTCTGGAAGTGATGTTTATTATAAAATATTTTTTTTCATAATAATCTATAAATATTTGGATATTAAATATCTGAATTAAAAATGAATGTAGTATATTTCTCATGAAATATTCCAATGATATTTTAAAATTAGTTTTCATCCATGATAACATTATTTGATATTACTTATTATTCATTATGTAAGTGATCTAACAATACCATATTTATTCAATATCTATATGGTTTATGGTTGTGATTAAAATTTACTGTTGAAACTTGTTTTATTTTCCTCGGGATAAGCTATGTTGAAATGATAAATATTTTTATGATCTTTTGAAATTAATTTGAATTGGTTTGGGGATAGGTGGGTCTATTATAGACATGTAATTCCTTGAGTAAACATGGAATACACATGACATAAGTATATTATTAATAAAAGAAATTTAATATTCTCAACATTGTTAATGTGCCTAATTTCAATTCCCTAATTGTATGAGTGGACCAATTTTCATGTCCATAAGTTTATGTAAGGATCTGATTTTATATCCCTAACTAAATGAGTTTACATGTTAATGTTTATACATGTTAAAATTGTTATTAGATTATGTTTGGCATAAATTTTTTTTTTATGATATTCAATTTTGTCACATGATTGAGTGTTTAATATTCTACACTTTTAGGATATTTATCAATTATTATGAAAATTCCTTATTCCATGACTCGTGATAGAAGATATTTAATGGATTATGTTTGAAATATAAATGTTATGATAATGTTCTCGTACCCTTATACTTTTTTATTATAATTGATTGGTATATCATATGTTTACCCTTACTAAGAAAATATTCTCACCCTTTATTATGTTTTCCTTCATTAGGTTTTGATGACAGATTCTATGACTGATATGTCTAAAAGGATACTAATATAATGAAAATTATAGTAGATGCAAAAGATACTTTATAAAATAAGATTTTAATATGAATAGCATCCAAATACATTTATACATAAATATTATTGAACATGTGTAACTGGGATATAAATAGTTTATTAATTAAAAAAATGTAATATCAATTAATCATATGATTGAGTTGTTATATGGTCACCAAGCACAGTTTTCCTCATACATTATCGAGTGTCCATCATAGGGTCACCGGTAACCCGAAGACCCTACATGGGAAATTTTATCACTACTTCCACCCTTCATTTACTCCTAATATCCCACTATCTATGCAATTATATAATTCCTTAAGTGGGAAAAAATCCACCTCGGTTAAATCCCAAAAATATAAATCTCAACCTCTACTAAAACCTCTAACAATTAAAATAATCCCAAATATACATGGTTGGAAAAAAAATTGTCCCAATTAAAAAACATGAACACCCCAGGCCATTACATTAACCCAACCATGGTACAACTCATCCTCGATATTTCTCCAACCACGATGACAGCACAACACCTGGAAACAAACCCATGATATCACATTGATGTCTTTAGCATCTTTTAAAAAGCAATGAAAAAGTACTCAAATGGTGTTGAATGCAACCATAAATTCTCATAAATCATTCCCCATTGGATACTAATGACCATTTCAAATTATGGGTGATCCACACTGTAGGATTTTATTACTATTAAAGTTATTAGATATGGAACATATTGATATCCCATGATACATGTTCATGGTACGTACATTTAATTCAGTCCCTCTCTAGACTATCATCCTGAAACGTGTATCCATTAGATACTGAACGTACTTACTTTTCCCATCATTCATCATCTTACACCCATTGGGTATTCCTGGCTCAATCATTTACTCAATGGTCATTTACAATCTAACACTGATATGACCCATCAACCTTCTCCAATTTGGGTCTATCATACCCATATACCATAGTGATATTAAAAACTCCTTTTAAAAGGCTCATCACACATGAAACCATACATGGAACACTTTCCACTAAATTCATTCTCTTATACCTCACTTGTGACAACAACCACCCATATCCCACTATCAATTAAATGTTAATAGTCAATAACCACACTCAGTGTCATACAACTCTTATGATCCATCCTATGACAACTCAACAGCTTTTTATGGTTGGTTACTCTTAGCAGAGAAACCTCCAATACATAAGACTAATCTATCTAACTCATCCTCAAATATCATCATCAATGAACCAATTACAGATCATATCACCTATAACTGATCCATAATGTAGTCTCATTAACACAAAATATATTATATTTTCACACACCATATGGCTCTACCATACTCATTTATTACAATATGATAAAATAAAGTCTCCAAGTACATGACTAATGCATGCATACGATTCACATGACCATCATCAGGTGATACCATATACAAAACCCATACATATTATAGATTTTAATTCTAATAAAAAATTATATATGAAAACACTCTATAATTTCTTTGAAACATTAAATAAGTATCCTCTATTGAGAACCAAAAAAATAGTCACAAAAGGCACACACGTATCCTGTAAATACTATATGCCTAACATGATGCAAGAATACCACATATATACTATCAGGTCAATGATTTGAATACCATAAGTCGATAATATCGATCATTATGTTTATATAGTTCATATACAACATAAATTTCATCCCGTAAGATATACCAAGACTTCCATCAATCATACCCTAAATAACTAAATAAAAAACATCCCTATTACAAATTTGTAATTCCCTAAACCTAGTTTACCTGTACGATTAATATCCAAGGTGTTCCACATGACCTCGAGAATGTATCACAATATGAAAAATGTTTCAACTATAAGAAAGGGTCTATGGTATGATTGGGGGGAGACTACGAACTCTATCTCAGTAGCATAATAAAATTGAATGATACAATGTAACATAACACCCATAACCCAATAATTAAAATTTGATAACTCAATTCATACCAAATAAAAAATATTTCAAGCACAGAAAAAGGGAACCGTAAAAGAATAATACCATTTTTCAAATTCATACATCATATCACCAAAATAAATAATATTGTAGACCATATAATCAAGACATAGAGGATCCAACTAGTTCCATTTCTCACATCCTCCATAAAACCACCCCATACCATAATCAGTCACTAACATTCCCCAACTCTTTCCATAGAGTCATTCCCTATCCTATAATTTATCAAATGGAATTTTCATAAGCATCATTATGAACATGCAAGGTGTGAATATGAAACTCAATTGTCCACCACTAATAATCCACTAAATAGATCCAAAAATATATTTTTCTATGTATTACATGAAATTAAAACCATCAAGTATATATACTAATATTTTAATATATGGATATTATACCTATTCTCTCATGCATTGGGGTACTTTTTTCAACCAATGATTGAGTGAGATGATGAACCCATGGTCTAAACACAGCCAGATACTGGCATGGTCTTCTAGTGTACCACGTCACTTATAAAAACAAATTAACACATTCTAATTTAATGTTTCCATCCACCAAACATCCTCATAAGGTGGTATCATCTACCTAAATAATGATGGTAATCACCCATCAACTCTATTAGTATTGTTTATATGGTATCCCTTCTATCATAATATAGTCAACATCATGACTTTATTTCACTCTATATGTATTGGATTCCACTACCAACTTGGTTAATGATTCATCGTGTAATTTTTTCTGCACCCAAACCCAAGGAATCGACTCTAATATTTTATGTAATCACCACCATCATTCTCCAAATAAAAAGGTATAATAGACTCACCACACAACCAATGAAGATTTTCACCCCCAAAATTCCATAATGATTTGAAATCAACCTACACACATGGAACAAGTCACCATACAACCATGAAATTACATGCTTCAAAACAGAGGTTATCACTAATTGACCCCCCATTCTCATCTAAACATAATGCTAAAACAATGGTTTAACAACTCAAAGTCACTAGATGCACACACTATAAGAACATTATTAAATGTTCAGGGGGTTTATAAACTATCACTAAATAATAATAATATAATCCTCACCCTATTTTTAATGATTTATTAATGAATTGGTATTTTGTGTTTTTTTAAACCATGACTAAAAAATTTTATTATTTATTTTATGGTGGTTTTATTTATAATAATGACTATAGATTTTAATTAAATCAATTTCCCCCCACTCACTCCCACTCAGCCTCACTCACCGCTATATGAAACTGGTATAAGCCTCTCGATATCATCCTCCACCTCCCCACCACTTGATGCTAGTATAATACTGCAAGACAAGCCTTGTAATTATACACATTTTCACTTGATGTCGGAACCCTATCATCCTTCCCCTCAGTGATTCTGAATTTCGGACCCCATCCAAGTCCACTCCTTGGTTTCACTCAATGTCAGACTGGCTACCCTATCATCCTCAAAACAAATCCCCTTCTCTAATTCCCTCTCTACATTTATCCTACCAAACCCTATCCATGATTGGGGAGATATTTTTCAAATTAGTTTTACCCTAATCAATTGTAGTTGATTTTGTGCTCTATTTTAGTGATAATTGGGCAATTGAGTTTGGATTAGTAAGATACCTATCCAAATTATCTATTATTAATTATTGTTTAGTAAATTTATAAATTATATCTGTTTTATGGTTACTTTGGGATTGATTCTTTGTGTTGGTTAGTTTTATATTTTAAGATAGATAACTTCTTAGAAACTATGCAAATTATTTTGATGTTCTATACAAAATTTATATTAATATTATTCTTAAATATTTAGTGTGAACATAATGATTTATGAATTTTGTAAAATTTATTAATAATCATATAAATGACTTGAGAAGAAATAAAAAAAAATTATAATTTTTTTAAGGAAATAATAGATAATTGAAATGTTGAAAAGATGTTTAATTGGGTAAATGGTGAAATAATTCTTAATGTTTTTGTAACAATTAATAGAAGAATAAATATTAAATTCATATGATTTTGAATTAATTTTTAGTGCTATTATGTGATGTTTTAGTTTCATTTGTTTTTATAATGGTGAAGTAAACTGTGAAATGAGTTTTTGGATATACATTTTGTGTATTTATTCTTTAAAAATATTTTTTTCATTTTATTTCAGTTATATAATATATTAATATAAATTCATAAATAATATTTTAAATGTATCTCTAAATTATTTATATTAATATATTTATCCGAGTATAAAGATATACATTTTTCTTCCTTTTAGAAATTAAATATATTTTAATTTTAAATATAATAATATAGTTATATTTCATATTTTAATGTGTATGAATTTACGTAGATATGGATAAAATTTGGACTACCATAACACAAAAGAATCTCAGTATGTTATGGTTTTGAACATGTTTTTGTATTTTTTATTTCAAAATTGATCCATGGGTGGAATAATAAAATATCCATTTACTAATATAAAATTCTATTGATAGTTGAATAAAGATGAATTATTTGACCACGTGAATTGAGACAAATTCCTCATCATCATGTATGTTTGATTTATTGTAGATAATTAGATTTTTTAAAAAATTCATGTTGTTGTTATTACAAATAAATGATAATGTGAATGCTCTGATAGTGAATAATGAAATTAAAAACATGATAAATAATGATTTTCAAAATGTAAGAAATTCCATTTATAATTTCATACATCTATTGATTTAGTTGTTGATGTTTCAGATATTATTTATGGTTTCATAACTATAAGAAACCATGATAAATATGATAGAATATTAATGGATGATGATGAGGAATCCAATATAAGGGGAAAATCAACCTATAAAATGATAGGTCTGAAAAATATAATAATATAATTTGGTAAAAAAATTATAAATTTATCATTTCTCAAACCGTACTAGCTATACTAGTGGAGCATAACAATAGTACGTGGTATATCCTATAGAAAGAGAGGAATGCGGTGATTTTTCATAAAAAAATGTTGGGTCATCCGAATTTAGTTAATTTATTAAACTAAAGTAAGATTTTAAAATTATAAAATAGAAATAGTAAAAAACATAATAGAGGGGAACTAGTTTCTATGGGTAGCTTTACTAGATAATTTAATTTCACTTCACTTGTAAAATTTTCAAATATAATTGTTCTAGAATAACTCATTTTTATCGATAATAAAAATGGTCAATACCAATCAATCAAACATATAATAACATTTCATAATGGAATAATGAATTTATAAAACTAAAGTGAATTAGGATCATATTGTCTGAAGTAGAACAATAAAAAAAATTTAATAGCCATGAATTAATAATCTCAATCATGTTAATATTTGGCCAATATTGAAAGCATATGGGAAATCAAATAATGACAAATAAAATAAATGTTAAGGGAAAATACTATTGAATAAAAATCATCTCACGAGTGTTGGTAAATCATATGATTTAGTAACAATCCAGTTTTATCAATTCTTCTCACCCTTATGAGGTTTATCCCATACTAATTAGGGGATCACCGATGATGATATAACAAAAACCCATAGCAGAAACATTAAAATATAAACAATGGAGGGAAAATAATTTAATTAAACTAAACAAATATAATGTTATAGAAAAATATAAAAAAAGAGAGAAAAACTAATCTACGGTCAATGGTTTTCAATCATAACTGTAGCAGCACCATCCGTCGATGGTCATATAATCAATTATCTCGTATCTCTAACCATATGTGAGGAAAATAATCTTCAATTAATATGTGGTTTTTGTCAAAATACTTCGCATTGGGGCCGTAAAATATTCTTTTTATTAACGTTTCACATGGTAAATTTGTTTTAGGGAATAAAATATGTAGGTGTCTACATATACAATCTACACTCCCCAATGAATCTACATCGTGAATTTAAATCTTATAGTGTAAATTGGTGAACCCTCACTGATCTTATTATGTAACCTAGAAAAACGACTTAAGTTTTTGAGTAAATTATCATTTGTATTTGAAATATTCATGATATAAAAGTCAATTATATGTCATAATTATCTTTTCCACAGCATGTTGGAGTGAAATATTTCATTCAATATCTTTGAAACACATAGATTTATGATGTAATTGATTTTCACATCATAAAAATGACTTCACCCATGTTATTAAGTTATTCTCTACTTTAATACAACTTCAATATTTTATCCATATCCAATCCTCCATAATAATTTCATAATCATTTTTCTGGTGTCTCCCTACACAATTTCACAATACAGTGCGATGTGTCTATATCATCTCTTATGTCAATCTATCCATCATGAATTTCTTTAATTCACCTAAAAGGTACCACTTCTACAAAATAAATTGAGTTACATAATGCAGGAATTTATTATTTAATAAATAAATATTTAGTGGAAGCATATTAAAAACAATTGAAAATGTTCATATAAAATATAAATATCATCAAACATCTGAGTATTCAAAATTAGTTACATATGGAAATAAGGTATTATATGATGTATGTTTCAAATACTCAAAATAATATTAAATGATGATGTGGTATCACATCAAATGTTTATGTGGAATTAAAAAAAATGGAAATTGACATGATATTTTAACATTTTTGTGATGAATTTTTGAAGATAATATCCTTATATCATTTTATGATATGAAGAAGATCATTAAACATATTGGAATCAATTATACTAACATACATGCATGACCCAATGATTGTATGTTTTATTGAAAATATGATTCAAATAGATGAATGTGAAAACAAATTTTATCATCTAGATGGAAATCAACATATACCGATGTCGGTTTTAATTAATGTAAATCAATAAAGAAATTGAATAAAAATTCTTATAAAGGATTTTCATTACGTTCCATTAAATCTATTGTTTCAAATATGTTTTATATCATCTAAAGCCACAGAACATATGAGTTGGAGTGCTTTGTGTAATAAAAATGATGAGTTCATGTGACATCCAAGAGATTCAAAATAATAGAATACCTTAAATTCATTACATATAGATTTATGCAGTAATCCAGAAAATATATGTTTGGGATTGTAATATAATCGACTTGGTCCTTTTGGGATTTTATGTAGTATTTAAAACAAAAGGAAAGTTGTTTTAATGGCTTAAAATTTACCACCTTGGATGTGTATATAATAGACTTAATTCCAAAAATAGAGTATTATTCCTTGAAATCAAATGAATGGAAATGACATTGATGTCTACATTCATCATCTTATTCAAGAATTAGAGGAGTTATGGAATTATGATATTGAAACATATGATTTATTCACTACACAAATGTTCAAAACTAATTTTCCTTTATGTGGATCATTAATAACTTTCTTGGATTAGTATGTTTTCCCAATTTGATATATACACACTATCTTGGTATTTCTAGTTAGTAACTTTTATTATGAGTCTCAATAGATAACATATAAAAAAAGATTTTTTTCATGTGTCATCATCACATCCTTGATACATGTCATAGATTAATTCTTAAAAACTAACATTTCAATGGAAACATGATTTTTTTATTTCAAAAAAAATATTATAAAGATGATAGATAATGTCACAGTTATATAACTGTTGAACAAAATTAGGGAAATATTCTCAGATGAATGAAATTAGAAAAATATTTATGACACCTTTAATTATAATTAGAGAAAAATAGTGGAAGAAAATTTTCTTATTTTTCAGACATTCGTATTGGTAATTTAATTTGTTATTCCATAATCTTGTCATTATGCACATTGAGAAGAATGTGTTTTGTAATGTTTTTATAAATTATTTAATGAGTTTGAAAAATAAGAGAATATTTTAATTCTCTTATATTCATAGTGTAAATCCATATAAAATGTGACTTATGGAAAAATTAGACTTCGAAGTATGCATTAGTTATTTTCACATTGTAAACACATTAAAAATATGTTTCAATTTGATGATTAAAAATTTGAAAGTTCCTGATGAATATTCTTGTAAAAATTTAAGAAGTATTTATTTGAATTCCAATTAAATGCATGGACTAAAAATTCATGAATAACATGTATTGACTGAGCAGTTTTCAAATTTATCAATGCATAATTTTCCACCTGACAAAATAACCTCCATTATAATCAAATTTTACACATTATTTATATAGGTTATTTAAAATACATTAATCCACCATGAATTGTATAAACATCCCGAAATACTTTGGTGGATTATATTTTATTTTTAGATGTTATTACCCTCATAATTTTTCATTGTTATGATTCAACTATCATTGTGGTTGTTCCAAGAATATAAAAAGCAATCTGCTGTATATTATCAGTGGATGTATTCTATATATAGGTAATTTATTTTAATAGAGTTTCTAATAAAATATATTATTATCTTATTCAATAATTTAAAAAATTATTTATTAATTTTGTACCTTTTATCTTACTTATCGTGGTCATTTGATGTCTTTTGTGAAAAATGAAGCCCATCCAAAATGTTCTATTACATAAGGTTACCCTTCCTAAGAGATTTTACCCTTATATAGGTAATGAATGGTTATAATCGAGTTGAATTGTTTTTTAATTTTTAGTTTTATACTCTAGGTCCACTAAATCATGGTTTGAGATTAATTGATTACAATATTTTTTGTTTCATGTATCATAATATTGACCTCTAAGAACATTATAAAACATTAATTAATGGAATATTTATATTTTCAAATCATATTTATAATGGAAATTTTTTTATGGTATTGATTTAAATTGTAATATTAAATTTTTTAGTTATGATAATTAAATATAAAATGATCAAAATTAATACCGGTATAAAGAAAAAAAATTTACAGTGTAATTATATCAATTTATATTGGCTTATTGTTACTATTAAAGAGGAAGAACATGATCCATATATTATGGATTCCTAAGAAAAATATGGAATATAATGTTGATAATATATGGGATTACATGTGGAGTATTATTTTTTTAATGAATAAAAGAGACATGTATGACATGGGTGATGAAATATAATTAACTCGTGATGGTGAAATCCATAAACAAAAATATACTAATTTTTATATACCTGATGATATTGGATATTTTAGACTTGCGACGGACAATTGAGGAGAAGAAGAATAAATAAATGAATAAGAAATAATGTTAACAATGGAACCTGAAAATAGCATGACAAAATAGTAATTGAATTTGTAAGTTTTTAAAATAATTTTTTATATTAATAATTGTATGAAATGTTTTTTTCTATTATTAAATGGAATGAGAATTTGTTTATATATTATTCATGACACAAGAGGGTTGGTTTTGGTGTAAGCTCTAGGTCATAGGGTTATCATTATCTTATTATTAAATAATTTATAATTCACCACATACCATGAATAGTTTTTTATACAATTTCATCATATCCTAATACAATTTCATCCATTGGTATGACTTAATGTGTTGATTTTGAGGACTCAAAGATGATATGAAATGATATGCAAATTTCATAAATTTACAATTACATAATTCATTTTAGAATTTAATTTTTTATCATCGTATATACTAAGTCTAATGAATTTAGATATTTAATTAGTATATCTCTTAAAAATAGGTCTCTAATTCTATAAATATTCCTTAGTGTGATTTTTTTAATTCATTTAATTCTAGAGTATAATTCTAGGTTATGATCCAAATATGTGATGCATGAGATATACATTCCAAAGGTAATAATTTATACAAAGAACCATTTATATTCTTATATTTTTATGAATTTTGATTAAATTTTATCTTTTTCATTTATATCAAAAATAATAGGTTCCTTTTTAGGGGATATGAAATTGGAATATGTTGCAGAAATAATTTGGAGGTTTGAAGTCCACTGTTAAGTTGATATTTATACTGTCAATCCTGAATGAGAAAATGAATATAAAGAAGAAAATGTTTCTGATGTGGAGCGTGTTTATCCTAAATAAAGTTTATGTTATATCGGTATTCGAACTATTAAATTAATTAATTAACAATAAATTGCTACATTGATTTTGTAAATGTCATGTTTGTGAATAGTGTTTAGTTATTGATCAAATTATCATTATGACTATAATTATTGGTTGATATAGTTACCCTAACAAGAAACTGTAATGGATTGTTTGAATTTTTTCGATGATATTCAAGATGTAGTCCCAAATGAAGATAATTAATTTAATTAATAATATATGTTTACAAAAACTCATATAGTATGAATGAAAGAGGATGTCCAACTCCACTTAGGACATCATATTTTATGATAATACAATACTGTTTTTCCATAACCTAGTATGTTGTGTATATTCTTAATTAATTGAGGCTACATTATGTTTTGATAATTCTGGGAATTCTTCTGGATACCAATTATTCATTTAATTATTGAACTATTACTTAAACTAAATTAACATTAAATCATATATCCTTTGAATTGTATTTCATTTATTATTACCTAAACATTATCATTAATGATGTTTGGTTACCTACCTTAAATGAAAGAACCAATGTGTGGTAGTGTTGAAGGAGGTGATGTGTAGTAGTATGATGGAGTAATGGAGGATGAGGGACATTCATCACTGTATAGTATCTAAGACTCATGTTTTTGTTTGAATTTTGTGAAACATGTCATTTTATTAACTATATTGTAATTAAATATTATTGTATTTATTTTTAATAGAATGTTTATTTATGGTTGGATGTTACATTTTTTGTTATATTATATATATTTTAAGTTTATATATATATATATATTGTGTACATGTTTTTGGTGGATATGTGGGTAATTTATTTTGTTCCTTTTTAAGCTACATAAACAGCGATGGTTAAACCCTCAAGGATTATTTATATTTGGTTTTAAACATTGTAAATATAATATATGTTGTTAAAAAATCCAAAAAATCATGTAAATTTTAATTCATATTAGTTCAATCAAAAAACCCTAATTTTTTTCTCTAGTGAACCTCCCAAATGAATAAAACCAAAACAAGAATTTTTATTACGAAAAAAATTCCTACGAAATTTCATACATAGGAAAAGAACCACTAATTAAAATAAAACCACCAATAAAAATTAATTTAATCAGTGAAAAATTAAATCATTTTGGGAAAAAATAAAATAATAATTAAATACTTACCTAAAAACAATTTTGAGATTGTTTTAAAAACCTGTCATGAAGCCCAAACAAATATTATGTTCTCTTATGTTTTACATATCATGAAACCATGAAAATGATACCCAACTAAAACAAAATCTTTACCTTCCAATATGTTTCTACCTAGTCCACTATTTAGGGATCAAATAAATTTTCATTTCCTTATAGACAATTACTTTCATTACAAGGGTTACACATTGAATTAATGCATTTATACCTCCCTAAAGGCCCATATCTATCTAGTTTAACCATTTCATATCAAATAACCACTCATTACTAGGTTCCCTTTTTAAACCTCTTACATTCCTTATTGTAACATCTATACATGACCACTATTAACCCATGATACACTCAAGAAAGGAAATATCTGGGCTCAATCGATTTTTCCCACACCCTCACTACCCCAACAAAAAATTACCCACCTCACACTACCAATTATCATTTCGGTCTCCATAATCAATAACCCTTGATAATGATTGAAAAATGGTATGCCAAGAAACTCTTCAAGGAGAATATAGAAAAATTCCACATTAAATAATTAAATGAATAAATAAATTTATTTTAAAAAATAACCTATGTACCCATAATTTACCAATCACCAACTTCTTCATACTAGGTACATCACTCGTTACTCACCCTTGGGTTACCAACAAATAAGTGTCCCTCTAAAGGATACTTTTTTACTTCCTACACCCACTAGGAAAATATTAGTTTCCCATTGGGAACCTTGTGTGGTTTTCCAGAAGGGGATAAACCCCACACTTAGGCCAACTCACTGAAACTCAGCTCTCAAAATTTTTCATAACCTCTAACTATAATGAAAAATACTTTACATACATAGATATGACTTTTAAATTGATCAATATTAATTAATAAAATATAACTAATCCAAGATAGGACAATAAAAAAATAGTGTCTTTAGAAACATGGAAACCGAAACAACTGGTTAATAATACATCTTCATTGTCTCCAACTTATTTCATCATAACTACACACATTTTTGACAATATTACTTAATATTCTTTTTCATGAGAAGGTGAAATGAAAAAAATGAAAGAGTGAACTCAAATGCTCAGTAGGGTAAAATAGAATGATATTAGTCATATCATAATTATAAGACATAAGAACATAACATTTAAAAATCTTATCCTACTTATGAAAGATCATGATATCCTTCAATGGTATAAATAATAAAATTTCGTAACATAAGACATAAATTTTTTTTCATAAACATAATCATATAAAATCAGTTCATATTAGTGAAGGCTCATTTCCAAGACCGTCATAGTAAACAAAATCCATTACTAAACCGAGCTCACTCATCGATCCATTCCTTTATTTATGAACAGAGATCATTTATCATTCTAGCACTCTCTATATCATGACATATAATTAATTACCAAATGATTTTGATGAATATATATCTCCCACCAATCTCATAATGAAATAATTATTATATGTTCCATAAAAACACAAATCATTCATCATAGCATAACCAAATGAATAAAATGAGTTTCTTAAACATCATTCCATCATAACATAATCCATTTAAAACAAATGGATTTCATAAATAACATTCAATAAATAGAAAAATAAAACCATAAGAATAATTTGCATAGTATACATGAAACATAACCCTATTAAATAATGAAATCTTATATGGAATATTATTTTGATTGAACTCTTCAAATTAATTCATTTTGATAATATCCTTTCTTCTTCAAAAACATTTTCTTTTCTCAAATTTCCAAACAATTTTAAAAGAAAAAATATTATTTGAAAATAAACATGATATATTTTCATGGATGATTCATGGAAATAAATTTGTATGATTTATTAAAAATCTATTCATTCCATATAAGATAAAAAAATATTCTCCTCATACTTTTGCCGGTAAAGTCAAAAAGTTACATGTATCGAAATCAAAAAGAGAGTACTTTGATACAGTTTAATAAATATTCATAAATTTATAAAATAGACTCTAAACAATTTTAGAAGAATATAAATAATATTTTTGAATACATATTTATGAAACTTGGACATGGATGATAAAATTTATCAGTAAATACATTTTTATATATAACATTGAATAATAATGTGTTTGCAAACATTTACCATACCTTAGGTCTGATTTCAATTGTATGTTTCTAAAACTCCTGTATAATTTTTTAAACAATTCCATTGAATTATTTCATATTAATAGTAATTTTTATGATATTATATATGATCATATTATCATATGTTTTTAGTATCATTATTACTTATCCATTGGAAGTTAACCTCATTATTTTCTTACCCATGTTTTTTCAGATAAGTTATAGTTATTCTTCTTAGGTAATAATTATATAATTTAAAGAGTAAAAATAATATAATATATGTAATATTTATTCATTATATTCATTTATATGATAATTGTTAAATGATTATCGTTTTGAATCAATTGCATCACATCTTGGAGACGATATGTCGTACATAGGCATGAGCGACTGTATCATTCCTGTAATTGTTGAATTGTATTGAATTGGATGGTGTATCATACTTAATAATAAATATAATTTTATAATAATCATATATAGTTATTATTTCAATAATTATACCCATCCGTGTATGTTTCTGGTGAAAAAAAAACTACACGACATCGTGGAGATGGTAAATTGTATTTACACATGCGTGGTGATTTCGTTTTTCATTAGATGTATAGAAGATGGAATATGATTTTTTTTTCATAATCATAATAACCTATCAGTATATAAGTGAAACTAGGGTTATTTATTTATAATGAAACAAATTTTGATGAGTAGGTATAAAATGAAATAAGTTTGAAACAATTTGTAGAGGAGATTAACTCATCTTCGACGTGCTCCCTCTAAATATCCTATTAAATAACTATATTTGGTCTTTCAAAAAGAAGAGAATCTCAAAAATGTAACTAGGGTTGGTTATAAGGAAAAGATTCAATGGAGTGAAGATATTTAATGCTCCATGAAAAGTAAATAGGTGAGGAAGGAGGTTTCTTTTTATAATTGAGGTGAGGGTAATTTTGGTATCTCTAAATATATTAATTTATAATTAATTAAAACCAAACCGAAAAACCATCATTGAAAAAACTTTAAAATGTGATATGAGATTGGGTTGTAATATCTTTAAAAAATATATTTTAAACAATTATTTCTATCAACATAAACCTTAAAATTTTAAAATAATAATTCGTTATTTTATTACAATTTTAAATAGGGTAACAAATATGTCAATATTAAAAGAATAAAATATTTATTTATTTGATGTCCATTAGACCATAAACAAATTATTAAGAATATATTATACCATATAATAATTATTACATAATTTTTTATTTTTTATTTTATTTTGTAATAATTTAATAAAAAATTATTTTGAGAAGAAATAAATACTGTCAATTTTAATATATAGAATGAAATGATTTTTAAAAATATTAATATAACAAGATAAATTCAAAAAAAACTATTTTGTTATATTCCAAGGAGGAAAAGTTCTTCTATAAAATTCATTAGACACATTAATTATCAAAAATTAAATTTATTTTATATTTTTAATAACATTTAGTTTATATTTCCATTAATAAACTAACTACTAATAATGTTTTCTATAATTATTTGATATGTTTATTTTCCAAATAATATTTTAAAATAAAATACCATGAAAAATATAAATCTTATAGATTTCATAATGATACTTACATTTGAATACCTATGCTGTATAATTCATCATTAAAAATGATATACATAATAAAACATGAGTCTGACATGTCTATTTTCACTTTATATAAAATAATATAAGTTTTATAATCCCTTCTATTATTCCCCAAATTGTCAATAGCTCGACTCTGGTATTATTATGGTAAATATATACTTGACCACTAATATTTGGTCATGTTTTTGAGTCTCTTAATAGTTATTTTCATTTTAATAATATTTATTTTATTCATTTATCATCAATTAAATAATTTCATCATCATTAAATTATATGTGTTTAATGAAATTAGATATTTTTTAAAATTAAAAATAAATTATTATGATAAATAAAAACATTTTAGAATTATAATTAGTATTTATAATCGAATTTATTTCTTATATAACCTTATATTAAATATCATATAGTTATTAAACTTTGTGTAAGACATAGTCAGCTTTTCTTTAAATAAATTAAATTCATTGTCTAATCTCATTCATGTGGCTTCCGAATACAACCATTTGAACCCAAGGATGATTTTGTTATAAAAACACCCATAAAATTCTATTAGGAAAAGTTTTGGGGAAATTTCATAAAATTATTTTTACTCTTAATTACCTAATTTACCTTTTTATCTGATTAATAAAAATTACTACAGTTAGTATTCACAATTCCGAAATATAAAAGAAATATATTTACAAAATTACAATCTGTATATTTAAAATATTGAATCAATTTTTCAAATTTCAATGCACAGAAATTGTAGTAATTAATTTAAATTTAATTTCCTTTTCATAAAGAGAGAACACATTTTAAAAGTTAACACATAGAAAAATATTAAAATGTTTTTACATATGAATTCAATGTAAAATTAATAATAAAGTAATACATTATATTGAATGGTAAAAATATTCTATATTTATATTTTAAAATAATTCAAATTATAATTTAACCATATAAATTATTTTTATGAAAAAATTTAACGTCAAATAGAATTTAGATTATTTTTACTATTTATCAAAACATTAAAGTTATTAGAAAAATATCAAAAATTCTTCCAAAGTATATTTTCATACCACGATTCCATATAAAATGTTAATGTTTTCATTTAAAAATTATAAATGTTTCTAAATATTTATTTAAATGGGGTTCACCAATAAAAGGAGGAAAAATACCCTATTAATAAATATATGTTTTTTAACATTGAATAGTGTTTATTCATACCCTATGAAAAAAATATCCATTCAACGAATATAAAAATTATTGTATTATGTATATAACATATATATTTCATTAAATTCATTTACTAATAGAAATTTTCTAAATCTATTAATTCAAAAATACAAATATAAAATTTATATATATTTTTCATAAATTATTGGTTTCTAATAAATTCACACTAGATATTTTATAAGTTAGTTATATTTATTCATGCAACCCTAAAATCTCTGATAAAATGGTAATTTTATAATAAGGTAATCACATGATTTGTTTAAACTCATAATTTTATATAATGAAATAAATTTAAGAATTAAAATTATTTAAAGAAAATATTTTAGAAAAACTTCCCAGTATTACCACCTAGAACATAATTTCTCACTTGAAATTGATCATTTGAAAAAAAATATTGGGACACTTCCACCTCATTATATACTCAAGTTCCTACATAACATCTTCAAATTGTTGGTTCCTCCTTAAAACATTAACAAAGCGAGTGGTCCATTTCCTAGAAATTTTTTACTATGATCCAAAATCAATATCAGTTGTTCTTCATATGAAATATCTTGCTCCAATGGTATAACATATGTGTTTAGTAAATGTGAAGGATCAGTTATGTATTTATCATGAGAGATACATGGAACACAACATGAACTAGAGAAAGATTCAGTTGAAGTGTATATTAGTAAGTTACCTTCCTATCATTATCTAGAATTTTAGAATGACCAATATATCTAGGGTTCAATATTCCCTTATATAAAAATTTCATTAACATCATCCAAAAAGATATTTTTACAAGTAACTTATCACGCACTTCAAACTCTAGGTATTTTCTTTAGTTGTCAGAAAAATTATTGTTTCAACATTGAGCTGCTCTTAATTTTTTTGAATACATTTGACATATTCTACCATTTCATCCACAATATCGGGTCCTAATATATTTCATTCCATATCATTATCCTAGGAAGTTGGAGTTATGTACATCTTTTAATATAAGGATTCATAAGGATCCATATGAATACTGGAGTGAATGATATTACCATTAGAAAATTCTACCAATAGTAGTTTTTCATCCCAACCACATTCAAATTACATTGATAAATATCTCAATATGCCTTCAAGAGTTTGAATTTTCCTCTCAGAATGACCGTCTTTCAGAGGAAGATATGCAGTACTGAACCATAACTCTGTATCCAGATCCTAATGAATACTTCACCAGAACATCGTGGTAAACCTCGGATCCAAATCAAATATAATGTAAAGATATACTCCAGGAAATCTTTCCACATCCTTTACATATATAATGGAAATATGATCAAAATAAAATCCTCTCTAAGAGTAATGAAGTGTTCTGACATCATAAGGAAATAAACTATAACCCATATAGAATTGTGGCCATTATATTTTTTAGGAATTCTAACATCAAACTCCCTAGATATGTTTTCTCATTTCCATTATGGGATGGGTAATGGATATAACATTCAATTAGACTACTGGATCTCATCCTTAACATGGTGAAAAACAATGCACTGTGAGACATATTCAGCAACATCTATTTTCATGCCGTCCCACCAGAAATACTCATTCCTATCCTTGTATTACTTTCTGCTTCTAGGATGATTAGTGAATGAAAAACTATTAGCATCATCAATCCAAACATTCATTAATTATCGAATGGGAGGGATGTAAACCTAGTTCCAGAACCTTATTATTCTATCATAATCTAGGTTGAATTTCGGAATATTTCTCACATTATTTTGTAGCTCTATATCCTCTTTCCACACATCTTTAATCTTCACTTTTATAGATCATTGATCATTCATTTGAGAAAGATATGGTTACTACCCATCCTTTAAAATTTCAATATCAATCCTTTGTAATTCCATAAATATAGAATCTTTTGTAATCCTCATCATGGATATGTTAGGATGGTCCTTTCGACCCAAAGCATCTGCCACCTTGTTCACTTTCCTATGGTGGTAATGTGTTGAGATGTCCGAATCATTAATCATTTCCAACCAAATTATCTAGTTAATATTTATCGCATTTTGTGTGAAAGTATATTTTTAAATTTTATTATTTGTATAAATATCACACCTTTAACCATAAATATAATGCCTTCATATCATTATTTCCATGATTACTACAACTAACTATAAATCAAGAGTTTGGAAATTTGATCATGGATTTTCAATGTTCACATGGCATAAGCTATCACAATATCATTTTTCATGAGAACACATCCAAAAACCTTATTGGATTCATCAAAATAGATCAAAAACCATTCTTTACTACAATGTTGTGCGGCACAGGTGCACCAACTAAATTTTTTGATATCTTTTAAATTATTTTATCATTCCTCCGTCCACATGAACTTAACATCTTTCTGAGTCAACATTGTAATTGGATTTGTTAATCATAAAAGTTATTCTGAAAAACCTTGATAAAATCCAAACATACTAAAAAAAATTGTATCTCAGTTACCATTATTGGTCTCGAATAACTTTCAATAACTACTAATTTTGTAGGATCTGCAGATATCCCCTCAATTGAGATTATGTGGTTCCAAAATGAGACTTTTTTAATAAAAAATAACCACACAGTAAATTTTTCATAAATATTCTCATTTCATATGGTCTTTAGTATAATTCTCAAGTTATCTTCATTATCATCCTTTCTCTGCGAATAGAAAGGTATACATTCTATAAAGACTACCACAAATGACCAAGTTAGTTTCCAAGGACTCTATTCACTACGTCCAAGTATATAGCTATGAAATTATTAAGACAAAAATAAATCACTATTAATTCATAGTGTCAATACCTTGTATGAAATTTCATCTCTCGAATATCCTCCTTCTTGTCAATTAGTAAATAATATCCTAAATGAAGATCAATCATGGAAATTTATTGATCTATTCTTATTTTTTCGAATAAGTCATCAATTCGGGGAATATGGTATTTTTTCTTGATAGTGATCATATTTTGTTCTCAATAATCAATAAATAATCTCATCGATCCATCTATCATTATAAAATGAATTTGGGCATCCCAAGGTGACTCACTAGATTGTATGAATCCCATTTTATGATTCTCTTGGTGTCCCTTTTTCACGTCTTGCAACTCAATTGGGTTCATTCTATTTTGAGTCTTTTAAATAGGTGTAGAACCCAGTATGGGTTCAATTGTAATCTTAATCTCACAATTCGGTGGAAAAACAGGAAAATCATATAGGAAGACATCCTCAAACTCTTGCACAATAGCTGCATTCTTAACAGTAATTTTCTCCGAAGCCATTTGAGATATATAACCTTACCTTATAGGAATAAAGACCCATAAGATGGAATGAAATTCCACTATAAGGCTATATCCATCCTTGTATCGATATATGATCATAGAATGATCTAGAATATGAAATTTTACTTACATTCAAAATAAATTGATATCCTCCATATCGAGAAATCCAATCCATGCTAATAATAAAATAAAATTCTACTCTAGGAAGGATCACAAGATTTTGAGGAAGCACTTTCCCACAAACATCAATTAGAGAACAATGATAAATTTTTATGTGATAGTTGATCCATTATGAGTTTTCATAGATATCTCAACACACAATTGTTTAGGTAAAACAAAAATAACCTTAGAAAATTCCTCATATATAAAATATTGTTTCTATCCATATTCAAATAAAACATTTTCTACTTTATAGTGGATGATAGGTATACCTTTTACCACATCATTATCATATTCACATCACCGAAAGTGATTTCACATGAAATACCTTTATCTATGACCTTAAGCGTTTGTTGATGCCAATCAAAATTAATAACCCTTTGGTTAGGGAATTTATTGGAATAAATCCCCATTTCCATTCACTTATATCATTGAAGTGTGAGTGGTGAATTTTGTGTATCCATTTCATTATTTGGATCATTAGACATATTTTTTCAAGCACTTCAGCATTCAACATCTTGTATACCTTCTCTTATACACTGAAAACAATTTATGGTCCCTTTAAGAAAATTTCCTCCATGTTTATTCCCACACTATTTTAATAATATAAAACTCATCATATTTTCACAGTGGTCTCTAGATATTCCCTTTAATTCAATTTTTCTATTCATATCAAACCCAGCAGACTGATGGGTTACTCTAATATCCATCTCTTAATTAATATCACTTCGAACAATTTCTTCATAGCTATTGAATCCCCTTTATGTATAATTCCCTTTAGAGACATCGTTTTGTGCCACTACTAAATCGATCAATTTTATTATCTAATTGGATAATAATTCTAGAATTTTACATTTAAAATCATGTAAACTTTGTTTTTTAGTTACCAAATGATTCATCATAATTTTTCTAAAGTTCAAGGATCTCTTTCTAAATATTATTCCGAATAATATGAGGAAAGTGCATATTGAAAAATAATTTCTTGAGCTAATGCCACTCTATTTAGTCAATTTCATCTCATTGACTCATATTCATTATAAGATTCAACCACTGATCAGATTCACCTACCAAATTATAGATTTCTAAGATGACTTTATCATATTCTAAACTTTAGAGAATTGAAAATGATTTTTCTGTAGTACTGATCCATTGTTCAGAAATTAGTTAATCTAAAGGAACACTGGAATAAGGTGGATTCTACCTCATGATGGACTCAAAATAAGGTTGTTCTATCCTTTGTTCATTTGGAAGTCATGTATTATTCATATCTTCATAAAGTTGTGTTGTAATAGAAATAACTATTTTTATTCCATCTACCATAACATTCTATTACTGTGGAAGAAAATCATTGGATTTCTCGTCATATTCGGAATTAATGTGGTTCCTTTAGGATTAAAAAATTGACTAAAAAGAAAAATAATATAATGAGAAACAATAACCATAATGGAAAAACCACATAATAATGAATAAAATTTCAATTTATGACATTTTAGAATTTATCAATAGTTATTAATGATCAATTCTAAAACACTTGTATTGTAACATATACTTCGTCATATCCTTTGGTTTCTTTGTATGGTTTTCTCATCTTTGTGTCCAAATATCTACTATACATTTCCTCTGATACCAACTATAAGGACCCATACATTACCTATAAAAGTATTAATTCAAAATTGAATAATTCTCAATATAAAATGTAATATATCCATTATTGGACCATGTAGGTGTAGTGTGTTTATAAACTGGGAAATATAAACAATTTGGTCATAAGACATCTTCATTATATCCCACTTATTTCATCATAAATAGTCCCCTTTTGACATATCTTTCTTAACACTCTTGTTCATGACCAAGAGAAAATAAACATATGATAGGGTGAGCTCTAATTCTTAGTAGGTTTATGCAAGGGATATATCTTTCATATTATAATCACAAGGCATATGAACAAAACATTTAAAAATCTTATCACCCTTTTGAAAGATCGTGATATCATCCCAAGGGATAAAATCATAAAATTTCGTAACATAAGACAAAAAATTTCACGGCATACACATAAGAATACAAAATAATTTCATATTGGTGAAGGATCATTTCCAAGACCATCATATCATCAAATTCCATTACTGGACTGAGCTCCCTCCTTATTCTGGCCTTATATTATAAAACTGAGACCATTTACCATTACAACATTGTCTATCTCAAGAGATATAAATCTTTTCTCAATTAATTGGAGAGAGATATAAGTCCCACCCATAATATAATGAAATCATTCTTATGTGGTCCGTAAAAACATAAATAATTCATCATAGAATAACCCAATGAATATAATGGGTTTCTTAAGCATCATTATATCATAATAAAATCCATTTAAAACAAATGGATTTCATAAATAGGTTCCATCAAATACATAATATACCATAAGAATAATATGTATATTATACATCAATAAAATCCTTGTTAAATAATGACATCTTATATAGATGATAATTTTGATTGAACACTAGTAATAATTTCTTGAATAAAATATCCTTTGTTGATCAAAAATATTTTCTTTTGTATAAATGCAATTCAATTTTAAATGAAATGAATTTCTTTGAAAATAACCCTGAAACCATTTAAGGTAATATTCATGGAAATATGGAGTTATTAAACAATAAACATCCATTCATTCCGTATAATTTAACAAAACATTATCCTAATATGTTTTATGTAAAATTTAAAAACAATCTTGTATAGAATATGGAAAAATATTCCCTTCATATAATTAAATAAAAATTGTAGAATGGGTAAAATTCACACTATAAAAATATATAAGAATAGAAAAAATATTTTACAATATATAATTAGGAAACATGTGCACAAATGATAAATGTACTCCAGGAAATACTTATGTGTAAACAATCACAAATAATAATGATATTACAAAATTATCTCGTAACATTGGTCTAATTTCCTTTGTAAGTATCTGAAACTATTGAACGAGGATTTAAATAATTTCATTTACTTATTTTATAATCATATTCATTTTTATGATATCATATATGATCATTTTATCATATGTTTATCATTAATATATTACTTGTCCATTAGGGGTAAAATTATTTATTTTCTTAAACCTATTTTTTCAGATAAGTTATTGTTCCTCTTATTAGGTTATATTTATATCATTTACAGAATTATATTAGTATAATATATATCATATTTAATTATTAAATTCATTTATAAAACATTTCTTAAATTAAGATCAAGTATAATGAATTGTATTTCATTGTGGAGATGGTAGGTCATACGTACACAGGAGTGAAAATATCATTCCCCTAATTGTTGAATGGTATTATATTGGATGGAGTATGATTTATCAGAATAAATATCATGGTATAAAAATCATATATATTTATTATTTCCATTATTATACACATACAAGTATGTGGGCGGTGATAAATAAATTACACCATGGCGTGGAGATGATAAGTCGTACATACACACGCTTGGTGATTTCGTTTTTTGATGGATGGATAGAATATGGAATGTGGTTATTTCATAATCAAAATAAAATATCAATATATAATTAATATTTGGTTTATTAATTTATATTGAAACAAATAATGAATAAAAATAATAGGAAGAATTTTTTTTGAACGAATCGGTAGAGAAGATTATATCTTCTTCGGCATCCTCCCTCTAAATCCCTTCTAAAAGTACTAGAGTAGGTATTTGGAGAAGGCAAAAACCTCTCGAATTAACTGCTAACAGTTATAAAGTAAATGCGAATGGTATGGATGATCATGAAGGCTAAAAGTTATGTGAAAAGGTGAGGTGGGAGGTTCTCATTTATAATTGAGGTTAGGGTACTTTAGGGATCTCCAAAAAAATTAATTTATAATAAAATAAAACCCCATTCAAAAAACACCAAAATGTCCTAATTTAGAAAATGAGATAAGATATGGTTTTAATATAATAAAGCAATAAACTATAGTCAATTGTATTATCAATTTAAACCTTATAATTTTAATTAACACTAGTTATTTTATGTAATTATTAACTAGGGTAACAAATAGTTCAATTTTAAAATGGTGCATGATTTACGTATTTTAGGTAACAAATACAAAAATTAAATACCTTATTACATTTTAGACCATATAATTATTATTATATATTTTAGTAAAATTATTTAGTATTTTCAAATAATTTAATAAATTATTATTTTGATAAACAATCAATTGTGTCAAATTTGACACTGTTCAATTCCTTGAATTTAAAAAATATTAACATAAATAAACTAGCTTCGAAAGAAATATTATATTATATTCTTTGGAGGTCAAGGTAGTATATGAAATAAATTGGACACATTAATTAGAAAAACTTATATTTATTTTAATATTTTTAATACAAATTTATTTATATTTCCATTAATAAAATTTTTATGGCAACAATTTTGTGTAATTATTTACTTTGATTATTATTTGAATAAAAATTAAAAATAAAATATTATGAAAAATATAAATCAAATATATTTCATAATAATACTTATAATAGAATATATAATCTGTATAATTCTTCATTAAAAATGTTATACTTATTATAACAATAATGTGACAAGTTTATTGTCACATTAAATAAAATAATATAAGTGTAATAATCTCTTCTATAAAACTAAAAATGGACCTTAACATGCCACTTGGACGATTATTGTGGGTATATACTCAACCAATTGGATTTTTTCATTTTTTTGGTATTTTAATAGTTATTATCATTTTAATAATTATTATTTTATTGATTTATCATTAATTTAATAATTTGTGGATCATTAAAAAATTATTAATGAAATTATTTATCACCTAATAATTAATAATAAATTATATTTTTCAATAAAAAACTATTATATTTCGAATAAATATTTTTAATCTATTTTTTCATTTATATATCCATATATTAAAAATTATATAGTTATTAAAATTTGAGTAAGTCGTATTTAACTTTTTTTTCAAATAAAATAAATTAAATATCCTAATCTCATTCATGTGGCTTCCAAAAGACACAATTTCGACCCATGGATGATTTATATCAAAAAATAAACTATCATCTAATGATATTAAGAAAATTATTAGGGTAATTTCATAATATTATTTTTACCCTTAATTCCCGTATTTACCCTTTTACCATAGTAAGAAAAATTCTTGAAGTTACTATTCGTAATCCCAAAAATCACAGGAATCTATTTACATAATTTAGACCTAATGATTCCAAATATCGATTAAATTTTTTAAAATTAAAATCATAGATTTTTTAGTGATTAATTTAAAATTAATCGCATTTTTAGAAAGATATAATGTAACACCCCGAGATTTTATGAAAAATATTATTTTAATTTCATTAATGTCTTGTGTTGTATTCTACACCAAGATTACCTTGCGCTATACGCAACACCATATTAGCTTGCAGTATACACAACACTATTCTTGGACCGTGTTACACACAATATTGATAATAGTTATTCTACGCAACATTGAGAATATATATATATATATATTAAATGTATAAATGAAATATGGTTGGATTCTGTTATACGAAACAACGAAGGATTCTTTTACAACACGCAACCCTGACTTGGATTGCATTACACGCAATCGCGACCTTCCTCGATAGCGTGTGTTGTACGCAATACCGAGTTTTAATAAACAATGATATATTATTATAATATTGTCATGAACTAGCCGTTATGAATAATATTAACTAAATTTTTAATTTTATAACATTATTATTCATCTTACACATTTTCTAGAACAATTTATAAGAACAAAATAAATTTTTTGGGTAAAATAAGTATTTTTAAAAAAATGCAGTTTTGCTGCCTTTTGGTGGCGCACCCTCTTTAAATCTAGTTTTTGACATGTTTATATGTTCACTTTGAAAAAATAAAATTCTTCTTTTGAATCAGGATATAAAAATTTACATTAGATAAAGTTTTGATATTTTTCCGATAACTTTCATATTTTAAGGAATAGTAAAAACACGCTATATTTTAATTAAAAACAACTTTTTTCATCATAATATATTATGTGGTTAAATTATAATATTTAATGGTTTTAAAGTATAAATAGAATATATTTTTACCATTTAATATAATGTATGTCATTAGCATTGATTTCAACTTGAATTCGTAGGTTAAATCAATTCAATCTTTTGCAATGTTTTAAACAAAAACCGGTTTTTATTCGACAACGGGATTAATTTTAATTTAATGTCTGCATCTTCTGTGTATTGAATTTTAAAAAATGGATTCCATATTTGGAATCAGTGGGTCCAAATTATGTTAATAGGCTACTTTTTATTTTTGGGAGTTATGAATAGTAACTACGGTAAATTTTATTTACCATAGTTAAAGGTAAATCGGGTAATTAAGGGTAAATATAATATTATAAAATTACTCTAACACATGCCAAAATTATATTTGATGGCTAAAAGTAAGCCCATATCAACTAAGGGTCGTATTAGATTCATTTTATGGACTTTTGACCATGAAAATAATTTAATTATTATTAAAACCAAAGAAAGTGACAACATGCCACTCTCTTAAATCTTATAAGTATAATAATTTTAACTTAGTGATAAACATCATAAAACATCGAACATGAAAAATATACAGAAAGCTAACAAAATTATCTACATCATGAGAATTTATTTATAATTTTTTGGGATTAAATAATTTTCATTAATTGTGACACAATAGTGATGCAGAAATTATTTATCTAGTGAAAAATCAAGAATATAGTTTTTATTAAACTAATAATGACCATAAAAGGCACAAAACCCTGACCAAAACTTATTGGTCATGTAACTTTGAACTATATTCACCCAATGGTTGAATATTTGACCATTTGGAGTCTTATACAAGCAATTATGACACTTATATTATTTTATTTTAAATGATGCCAAAGTTGTCACCTTCATAATTTAATAAATATAACAATTTAAATAGTGTGATTTTAAGATGATAAATTCGAGTAAAAGTATTATTGTGAAAGGTAATATATTTATCTTCATCATAGGATTTTAGTTTAAATTTTTATGCATCAAATATGTTTATTAAATAATTATAAAAAATTGATGTAGTAATTATTTTATTAAGAGATAAACCAAATAAATGGTTTTAAAAATAATAAAATAAATATTTTATGAACTATTTAATGTGATACACTAATTTTATAGATACATATGACCTTTTATTAATATATTAACGCTTTTAGTTTGAACATATCTTCTGTATATATTTTATTTAAATTCAAATAAATGAATAGTGTCAAAATTGACACTATTGTTATTTTATAAAAATAAAATATTATAAAATTTTTTAAAAAACAAAAAAATATATAAAAATTATAAATTTAAATTTATATGGTCTATATTGTTATAAATTAAATAATTATGGAAAATTTACAACAAATAAGTAATTATTTTTTATAATTTAAAAATTAGAATTTTATTACCACAAATAAACATAAATAGATTAAATAAGGATAAATCAAAATGATAAGGTATAAAATAAGATCCAAACATGTATAAATTTGATTGGTTGATGCGATTACAACCCTATCTCTTCTAATATTCTAATATGAGTCATTTTTGGAGGTTTTTAAGTGGGGTTAGATTTATTATAAATTAATATTTTTAAGAATTCCAAAGGTGCCCCTCTCCTCCCGTATAAAAGGGCACCTCCTCCCTCTTCTCCTCACACCAATTTGAGCCTTCAAGCTCGTCCAAACCCTGAAAAATTATCTTCTCCACTTCCCTAGAAACATCCTAGAGGTTATGGTCTTCTTTAAAGACCAATCCTAGTGCCCTAAGAGGAGGTTTCAACGAGGCGTATCGAAGAAGAGGTAATTTCTTCTCCCGATTCTTTCAAGCTTCTTTCTTCTTCAACTTATTCTTATTTAGTTTTTTAATTATAAAGTAATAACATCAGTATCACTAATATACTGATTTGTTATTATAAATATGAAACAACCCCATTTCACATTCTATCCATCCTACGGAAAACAAAATCACCGCACGTGCGTACGTACAGAATACCGTCTCCACGCCGTGGTGTAATCTGTTTTTTCACCAACACCTTAGATGGATGGGTATTATGGTGTAAAGAATAACTATACATAGTTATTATAACATCATAAAGTATATATAAGAAATAATAATGAAATATTTGACATTATAAAGCTACTGGATTTATGTATATATGTATGTCATCTACTTAATTCCATTCAACTCAATAAGGAAACGATAACAGCGTTCATGCGTATGTACGACCAACCGTCTCCATAAACGGTGTATTTCTTTCCATTTATCGATCCATTATATATATGTATATTATGAATATATATTATATATAAATCATGTTTTATATTCTGTAATTAAGTAATCATGATCTAAGTAATCATATGAATAATTACAAGTTAAAACACAAACGACCAATGAGACTATTTTATCCAAAACACTACTTTAACATGAATTTAAAAAAGAATGGGTAATATAATGTCATATGTGAACCATATATGATATCATAACAATTAGTATGATTCTGCAATAAGTCAATGACATTATTTAAATCATTATACAGGAGGTTCAGACACTTACGAGGAAAATCAGACCTAAGGTAAGGGAAATATCACAATCTCATTTTTATCTAAGATTGTTTATACTTTGGTATTTACTGGGGTGTATTTTATCATCCACATCCATGTTTCCTGAATATGTAATATTATTTCCATCCTCCTACAATTTTTAAAATCCAATTTTACCCTTCGGTGATTTTTTAGTAAAAGATATGAAAGGAATCTTTTGTCATTTTTCGTACGAGATACTTTTTGACTTTTCCGACAAAAGTACGAAGAATGTTTTTTTAACATATACGGCATGGATGGATTTTTAAAAAATTATTTCAAAGAATCTTCCTTTACAAGTTTTCAAGTTTATTTTTAATCAACTTCTTTTATTTTATAATTTTATGACATGTTAAGAAAGGAAAAGTGTTTTTGAAGTAGAAAGGATATTTTCCTCAAGAATGAAGTTCAAGTGTTTTATCAAAATTATTTTCCATCTAAGATAATAAAGGGTTCTGTTTTTATCCATATTATTACATTGATTTGATTATGTTTTGATGGAATTATTTTTATTAATTCCTTTATCGTATATGAATTGTTTTATGATGTCATGATGTTTAAGATTCCCATTTTTGTTACATGGGTAATTCAATGATGTATGGTTTATGATTTTGTGGCACACATAAGAATGGTATCATTATGAGATGGGTGGTACCTATATCTCCCTCAAATTCATTGGGTAAAGATTTTATATCTCATGAGATAGACATAGCTGGAATGGTAGGTTATATCGGTTTAGTGAAACAGGACTGAAACGAGGGTGACTCGGTTCAGAAAGGGACTTTGTCCACTAAGATAGTCTTGGCATTGAGTCTTGACTAATAAGATATGATTCTTTATGATTATGTGTGTATGCCACAAAGTTCCAATTTTTAGGTTATGATTATTGTGATTACATTTCACTGCCATGAGTTATCCCAGGTTATGAAAGTATGATCTCTTTTACAGGGTAAGATTTCCAAAAGTTATGTGCTTATGTATATGATGTGATTGATATGTCTTTTGTTTACCCTTACTGAGGATTTGAGCTCACCCTTTTATGTTTTCTTTTCCCTAGGGTATAAATAAAGGTTTTAGGTATAAAAAAAGGAAGATATTTATGGGAGATGTTGAAGATATTTCACCAGGATTAGAAGATTATATTGCGAGTTTCCAAAGACACTAAACTATTACGATCCTTGTGTGTGTGTTTTTGTTATGTACAAAGTATTCCGCAAATGTAATGTAATGTCAATTTACGTCATGCTTCGGGTCTCTACAGTTGGTATCAGAGGAAAAGTTTAGTCACCTTTTGGAAACTAGGATGCGAAAACGTTAGTGAGATCCCTAGAGGCATTTCAAAGGTATGTCTAGGGATGTCCCTAAGGATAAGTATACGTATAGGATATAGTCCTAGAACTATGGTAACGATATTAGATTAAACCAAAGATGTTAGATATTGAAGTTACTCCCCCTTTATTATGATTTTTGCCTCTCACACTATTCTTTTTGGGTTTTAGAAAATGGCTGGAAACAAGATGATTCACGATAATGGAGGATATGATGGACAATGGAATGATATTCGTCATGAGCAACCAAATGAAATTGGATTTGGATGTCCAAACATCATTATTATGTCGAATCAGAAATCTCATAATATCACCAATAAAGTAAAATTTGGTAGGTTTCCTGACTTGACTAATAAGAGAAAGATGGAGTTTCATGATGATCATAGAGGAAAGAAAGTTCAATTTCCCCTATGTAAATAATGTGGGAAGAGGACTCAAGGAGAATGTTTCAAAGGAACTGGAAGATGCTTTGGGTGTGGAAAACAAGGAAACAATGCCAGTAAGTGTAAAGGAAAAGGATCAGTTAACACCAGGGATGAAAATAATGGTATTGCTATGACATCAACAACGGTTAAATGTTTTAAATGTGGAATGTACGGGCATTATCCAAACCAATGACCAAAGGGAAAGTCTCATGAAGAGAATCAGTATGGTCTTATGGGTAGTATTTATGTGGATGATGATGAAGAGACTACAAATGAAATGTCAGATGAATGAATTGTTGAAGCTCGGTCAATGGTTTAAGAAGGTAGTGGAATGATTAAATGTTTATCAAGTGTAATGTTGTACTATAGAATAAAAAGACATCTAAGGATTGTTACAATGTTGTCTTTCCTTATGTTTTGAAAGTTTATGATGAATGGTATGAGTAACAATGAAAGGTTATTCAGATATTTTTTTGGAAAGTGGATGATAAGCACATAATTAAGTGATAAAGAGGAAATGAAATGTTTGACAGTATTCATGAGCTCATGATTGATATAAGGACTATGTGATATCATGGTTTGATTATAAAGAATTTTGAGGATTTTGGTTTGTGGAAAGTGTTAACTTTTAACTGTATTCATGTTTTCACTAAGGTTCAATGGAATACATGAATAAGGCCTTCGAATGATTGGAATGTGACCAACAAGATAGGAATGCAGTATTACGATATATGGGGATCAACGATGGTATTAAATCTCTGGTAATCATTTTCACTATGTTATGAGAGTGGACCAAAGTATTTTATATAAGCCTAAAGATTGGAATGGATTATGTTGGACATAAGTTAGTGTTGTTTAAGGATAGAACTTTTTATTGATATTATTGATGGGATGCTATAGTAATGTAGTTTTAGAAAAATGACAACCAGCAGGACGGGTGACAGCCCATCGCGTCGGACAAGGCTGTGGGAATCAAACCCACAACCGAAGTGCGACTGGCCTTTATCGCCTACCACTGGACTACAGGAAGTCCCTGTTTAGTAGAAACTAGTTTTATTTTATTAAGCGGTATGATATATGAAGTATAAGTTCATTTTTGGAACCATATACGATTAACCATAAGATGGACTTATAACTTTTTCTAACCTTTTGTTTGAAAAAGATGGAATGACCCATCATTCTACCACATGATCTGTTAATACTTCACGAATAACAAATTCAACTTCATTTATTTAAGAGATGAAGTAGAAGTTGTTCAAGGCACGAACAACAGTGAGATTGTACCATAATAAAGTAAGTATTTATTCTAATTCTTCAACTTTAGAGAAACGATCTTGAAAACCAAAAATGTTGTCCTAGTGCTCTTATATCTGATTAATCAGATGGTACCCTAGATCATCACAAATTTATGGCTTTGTGATTGCTAGATTTTTCATAGCCATGTTCTCTACCACTCTCCATCAGAACATGATGGTTAGATTTCTCTTCCATGTCCATATTTTCAACTATGTTCTCCTATGTGGATACCCAGTGATTAGTTAACTTGGGTAACCATTACTTTTTATACTTTAGTTTTTAAAGATAAGTTTTGGTATTCCTTTTTACGATGTGGGTTTCTATCAAATAAACTTTCAAATAGTAAACCATTTATAACCACAACGAATTTCGAGGGCGAAATTCATTTTTAGGGGGGTAGAATGTAACACACCGAGATTTTATGAAAAATATTATTTTAATTTCATTTATGTCTTGTGTTGTATTCTACACCAAGATTACCTTGCTCTATATGAAACACCGTATTAGCTTTCAGTATACCCAACACTATTCTTGGACCGTGTTACACACAATTTTGATAATAGCTATTCTACGCAATATTGAGTATATATATATATATATATATATATATTAAATGTATAAATGAAATATGGTTGGATTCTGTTATACGAAACAACGAAGGATTCTTTCACAACACGCAACCCTGACTTGGCTTGCATTACACGCAATCACGACCTTCCTCGATAGCGTGTGTTGTACGCAATGCCGAGTTTTAATAAACAATGATATATTATTATAATATTTTCATGAACTAGCTGTTATGAATAGTATTAACTAAATTTTGAATTTTATAACATTATTATTCATCTTACACATTTTCTAGAACATGGTATAAGAACAAAATAAATTTTTCGGGTAAAATAAGTATTTTTCAAAAAATGCAGTTTTGCCACCTTTTGATGGCACACCCACTTTAAATATAGTTTTTGACATGTTTATATGTTCAATTTGAAAAACAAAATTCTTCATTCTAATCAGGATATAAAAATTTACATTAGATAAAGTTTTGATATTTTTCCGATAACTTTCATATTTTAATGAATAGTAAAAACACGCTATATTTTAATTAAAAACTTTGTTCATCATAATATCTTATGTGGTTAAATTATAATATTGAATGGTTTTAAAGTAGAAATAGAATATATTTTTACCATTTAATATAATGTATGTCATTAGCATTGATTTTACCTTGAATTCCTAGGTTAAATCAATTCAATCTTTTGCATTGTTTTAAACAAAAAACCGTTTTTATTCGACAATGGGATTAATTTTAATTAAATTTCTGCAACTTCTGTGTATTGAATTTTAAAAAATGGATTCCATATTTGGAATCAGTGGGTCAAAATTATGTTAATAGGCTACTTCTTATTTTTGGGAGATATGAATAGTAACTACGGTAAATTTTATTTACCATAGTTAAAGGTAAATCGGGTAATTAAGGGTAAATATAATATTATAAAATTACCCTAACACATTCCAAAATTCTATTTGATGGATAAAAGTAATCCCATATCAACTAAGGGTCGGATTAGATTCATTTTATGGACTTTTGACCATGAAAATAATTTAATTATTATTAAATCCAAAGAAAGTGACAACATGTCACTCTCTTAAATCATATAAGTATAATAATTTTAACTTAGTGATAAACCTCATAAAACATAGAACATGAATAATCTCCAGAAATATAACAAAATTATCTACATCATGAGAATTTATTTATAATTTTTTTGGATTAAATAATAATCATTAATTGTGACACAATAGTGATGCAGAAATTATTTATCTAGTGAAAAATCAAGAATATAGTTTTTATTAATCTAATAATGACCCTAAAAGGCACAAAACCCGGACCAAAACTTATTGGTCATGTACATTTAAACTATATTCACCCAATGGTTGAATATTTGACCATTTGGAGTCTTATACAAGCAATTATGACACTTATATTTTTTTATTTTAAATGATGCCAAAGTTGTCACCTTCATAATTTAATAAATATAACAATTTAAATAGTGTGATTTTTAGATGATAAATTCGAGTAAAAGTATTATTGTGAAAGGTAATATATTTATATTCATCATAGTATTTTATTTTAAATTTTTATGCAACATATATGTATATTAAATAATTATACAAAAATGATGTAGTATTTATTTTATTAAGAGATAAACCAAATAAATGGTTTTAAAAATAATAAAATAAATATTATATGATCTATTTAATGTGATCCACTAATTTTATAGATACATATGACCTCTTATTAATATATTAAAGCTTTTATTTTGAACATATCTTCTATATATATTTTATTTAAATTCAAATAAATGAATAGTGTCAAAATTGACACTATTGTAATTTTATAAAAATAAAATATTATAAAATTGTTTAAAAATGAAAAAAATATTTAAAAATTATAAATTTAAATTTATATGGTTTATAATGTTATAAATTAAATAATTATGGAAAATTCACTAAAAATAAGTAATTATTTGTTATAATTTAAAATTTAGAATTTTATTACCACAAATAAACTTAAATTGATTAAATAAGGATAAATCAAAATGATGAGGTTTAAAATAAGATCCAAACATGTCTAAATTAGATTGGATGATGCGATTACAACCCTATATCATCTAATATTCTAATATGAGTCATTTTTGGAGGTTTTTAGGTGGGGTTAGATTTATTATAAATTAATATTTTTATGAATTCCAAAGGTCCCCCTCTCCTCCCTTATAAAAGGGCACCTCCTCCCTCTCCTCCTCACACCAATTTGAGCCTTCAAGCTTGGCCGAACCCTGCCAAATTATCTTCTCCACTTCCCTAGAAACATCCTAGAGGTTATGGTCTTCTTTAAAGACCAATCTTAGTTCCCTACGAGGAGGTTTCAAAGAGGCGTATCGAAGAAGATGTAATTTCTTCTCCCGATTCTTTCAAGCTTCTTTCTTCTTCAACTTATTCTTCTTTAGTTGTTTCATTATAAAGTAATAACATCAGTATCACTAATATACTGATTTGTTATTAGAATATATGAAACAACCCCATTTCACCTTCTATCCATCCTACGAAAAACAAAATCACCGCGCGTGCGTACGTACGGAATACCATCTCCACGCTGTGGTGTAATCTATTTTTCCACCAACACCTTACATGGATGGGTATTATGGTGTAAAGAATAACTATAAATAGTTATTATAACATCATAATGATTCTGATATATTGTATCATCCACTCCAATTCAATTCAATAATTATGGAAATGATATCATCGCTCGTGCGTACGTACGGACTACCGTCTCCACAACGCGATGAGATTCATTCTCCATGTTAACCATTTAAGAATGATTATAAAGTATATATAAGAAATAATAATGAAAAATATGATATTATAAAGCTACTAGATTTATGTATATATGTATTTCATCTACTTAATTCCATTCAACTCAATAAGGAAATGAAAACAGCGTTCATGGGTACGTACGACCTACCGTCTCAATGAATGGTGTATTTCTTTCCATTTATCGATCCATTATATATATGTATATTCTGAATATATATTATATATAAATCATGTTTTATATTCTGGAATTAATTAATCATGATATAAGTAATCATATGAATAATTACAAGTTAAAACACGAACGACCAATGAGACCATTTTACCCAAAACGCTACTTTAACATGAATTTACAAAATAATGGGTAATATAAAGTCATAAGTGAACCATATATGATATCATAACAATTAGTATGATTCTGGAATAAGTCAATGACATTATTTAAATCATTATACAGGAGGTTCAGACACTTACGAGGCAAATCAGACCTAAGGTAAGGGAAATATCACAATCTCATTTTTATCCGAGATTGTTTATACTTTGTTATTTACTGGGGTGTATTTTATCATCCACATCCATGTTTCCTGAATATGTAATATTATTTCCATCCTCCTACAATTGTTAAAATCCAATTTTACCCTTCGATGAGTTTTTAGTAAAAGATATGAAAGTAATCTTTTGTCGTTTTTCGTACGAGATACTTTTTGACTTTTCCGACAAAAGTACGAAGAATGTTTTTTTTAACTTATACGGCATGAATGGATTTTTAAAACATTATTTCCAAAAAGCTTCCATTAAACGTTTTCAAGTTTATTTTTAATCAACTTCTTTTATTTTATAATTTTACGACATGTTAAGAAAGGAGAAGTGTTTTTGAAGTAGAATGTATATTTTCCTCAAGAATGAAGTTCAAGTGTTTTATCAAAATTATTTTCCATCTAAGATAATAAAGGGTTCTGTTTTTATCCCTATTATTACATTGATTTGATTATGTTGTGATGGAATTATTTTTATGAATTCCTTTATCGTATATGAATTGTTTTATGATGTCATGATGTTTAAGATTCCCATTTTTATTACATGGGTTATGCAATGATGTATGTTTTATGATTTTGTGGAACACATAAGAATGGTATCATTATGAGATGGGTGGGACCTATATCTCCGTCCAATGCATTAAGTAAAGATTTTATATCTCATGAGATAGACATGGCTGGAATGGTAGGTTATACCGGTTCAGTGAAACAGGACTGAAACGAGGGTGACTCGGTTCAGAAAGGGACTTTGTCCACTAAGATAGTCATGGCAATGAGTCTTGAATAATAAGATATTATTCTTTATGATTACGTGTGTATGCCACAAAGTTTCATGTTTTGTGTTATGATTATTTTGATTACATTTCACTTCCATGAGTTATCCCAGGTTATGAAAGTATGATCTCTTTTACAGGTTATGATTTCCAAAAGTTATGTGATTATGTATATGATGTGATTGATATTTCTTTTGTTTACCATTACTGAGAATTTGAGCTCACCCTTTTATGTTTTCTTTTCCCCAGGATATAAAGAAAGGTTTTAGGTATATAAAAAGGAAGATATTTATGGGAGATGATGAAGATCTTTCACTATGATTAGAAGATTATATTCCGAGTTTTCAAAGACACTAAACTATTACGATCCTTGTGTGTGTGTTTTTGTTATGTACTAAGTATTCTGCAAATGTAATGTAATGTCAATTTACGTCAAGCTTCGGGTCTCTACATATAACATGTTTTAAATATTTAAATATTTGAAATGATTGAAATTTTTTTACATGTATGTTCAATGTAAAATAAATAATACTGACATTTGTAATATTGAATGGAAAATTTATTTGATTTATTATTTAAAACCATTCAATATTATAATTTAACCATATATTCTATTTTGATGAATACAATTGCTTCCAATAAAAATTTTGTGTTTGTTAATATTCATCAAAATTTTAAAGTTATCAGAAAAATATCATAAATTCATCCAAATTTTAATATTTATATACTAATTCTAGATAACATGTTTATTTTGTCATATAAAAATTATTAATGTGTCCAAATATTAATTTAAAATGGGTTCTCAGTTAAATAAATGAAAATGACCCTTTTGAAAATTATAGGTTTTTATACGTCAAATAGAGTTTATTCATACCCCAGGGAAAAAATATATATTTTATGAATATAAATCTATGTTATAAGTTTATAAAATATATATTTTATTAATTTAATTTACTAATATTAATTCACTCAATTTATTAATAAAAAAACAAAAATATTAAATTTATTTATATGTTTCACAAATAATTGGTAGCCATTGATTTCAACATACATTTTTTTAAGTTAGATACATTTATTCCTACTAACCAAAAGTCTAGGATAAAATTTTCATTTTATAATAATTCCATTTTGCGGTTCATTAAAATCTACAATTGTTTAAAATGATGGCTATTCAAGAATTAAAATTATTTAAAGAAACTATTTCATAAAAAAATATATGTGTTACATCCTACCCTGAATTAACAGAATTTCACCCCTGATATTCATCATTTGGAAAAAATAGATGAGGATAATTATTCCTCTTCAGATCCTTATGTTCTCACATAGCTTCCTCAAATTGGTGGTTCATCCATAAAATTTTGTCCAAATGAGTGGTCTTGTTTCGTATAAATTTTTCGGTACGATCAAGAATCTCTAACAGTTGTTCTAAATAAGATATATCTTGCTCCAGTGGTAAAACTTCTGGGACTAGTACATGTGATGGATCATGTATTTACTTTCTCTGTATGGATACATGGAACACATCGTGAAATTGAGAGAGGTTCGGTGGAAGTTCAAATCGGTAAGCTACAATTCCAACATGATCTCGAATTTCAAAAGGACTGATAAATCTTGGGCTAAACTTGACCTTCTTCCCAAATCTCATTACTTTCTTCCAAGGAGATATTTGTAGAAACACATTGTCACCAACTTCAAACTATAATCAATTTCATTGATTTTCAGAATAATTTTATTGTCTTTGAGATATTCTTATGTGATGTCTTATAGTTCTAACCTTTTCAACCATTCCGTCAACATGATCAGGTCATAATAGCTTTATTTCCCCAACTTCATCCTAGTAAGATGGATTTATACACTTATTTCCATAGATGAATTCATAATGATCCATCTAAATACTACAGTGAATGCTATTTTTGTATGAAAATTCCACCCAAAGGGAGTTTTTGATCCCAACCACCTTTGAAATCCAAAGACAAAGATCTCAAAATTTCTTCTAGAGTTTGAATTGTCCCCTAAAATTGGTTTTCTATCTAAGGATGATAAGTAGTGTTGAAATATAACTCTGTTTTTTTATCCTACTGAAAACATTTCCAAAACATTTAGGTAAACCTCGGAAGTGGATCAGATATAATGGAATGTGGTACTTCAAAAAATCCTACCACTTAATTTACTTATACCATGGAAAATTGATCAAGAGATAAATCATCCCTTATTTAAAGGAATTGTACCAACTTCATAAGATAATAATCTATAACCCATATACATTATGAACTTTAATTTTTTTGGGAAGCTTGTCAATAAAGCCCATAGTTATGTTTTCTCATTTCTATTCTGGTATGTGTAATGGTTGTAATATCCCCTTAGACTTCTATTTCTCAGCCTTAACTTTCTGAATAACTATGCACTGAGATAAATATTAGGAAAAATATATTTTCATTCCATCCCTCTAGAAATACTCTTTCCGGTCCATGTACATATTTGTGCTTCCAAGATGAATAGAGAATGAAGAAATCTAAGCCCTATCCATCATATCCATTAATTATGTTATGGGAGGAATAAAAACCCAATTCATGAACCATATTATTCCCTCACAATCAAGGTTGAATTCAGGAAAATTTATAACATTATTTTATAGATCTCCATCTCCCTTTGGTGACTCCTTAATCTTCACTTATATAGATTGTTTAACATTTATTTGATAATGATAAATTTTCTCCCCTTCCTTTTAAATATCATTATACATCGTTTAAAAGTCCATAAATATTGGATCTTTTGTGATCCTTAATATCTAAAGTCTAGCATGGACTAATTAACTCGATGAATATGCCAACTTGTTCTCTTTCCAAGGGTGGGGATGTATTGAGAAGTCGTAATATTTAATCAATTCCAACCAACTTATTTGGCACATATTCAGATCCTATTGTATGAAAATATAATTTAAAATTTTATGATTAGTATAAATATCACATTGTTCACCATAAATATAATTCCACTGTATTTAAGGAAATGATTATCATACATATCTCCAAATAATTATTTGGGTAATTTTGATCATGTATTTTCAGTTTTCAGAAGGCATAAACAATAATAATATCATTTTACATGAGAACAAATGACATTCCCTTCTTGGATGGATCAATGTATATCTCAAACCTTTATCCACTACAAGGTAGTGTGAGCATAGGTGATCCAGATATCCTTGTTTTAAGGTCAATGAAAATCACTTCACATTTCTCCTTCCACACCAACTTAACTACTTTCCAAGTAAACTTGGTTAGTAGATTATGTAATCATGAAAAGTCTATCGAAAAAAATTTATAATATCATGACAAAACAAGATATAATTGGATCTCATTTTTTTGGTCTCTTCCATCATTCAATAACTTCTATTTTTATGGATCCATAGTTATCCACTGTATAGAGATTATGTAACCCATAAATAAATCATTCTGATGAAAAAATCACCCTTGGTAATTTTTTCATAAAGCATCCTATTTTGTAGGTTCTTCAGTACAACGCTCAAGTGATAATTATTCTCTTCCAATATCATGAAATATATAATAATTGTTTCTATAAATACTACCCCAACATTATCAGGATATTCTCTAAAGTCTCTAATCATTTTATCCATGATGATATAAGGGGAATTAGTAAGACCAAAAGGCGTCACTATAAAATCATAGCATCCTTAACTTCTATAGAATGTTGTCTTTTCAATATCCTCCTTTTTGAACCATAGTTGATGAATTATTAAATGAAGATGAATCATGTAAAAGTGTTGATGTCCACATAGTTGGTTTAATATGTCATCAATGATGGTAAGAGGATATTTGTTCGTGATAGCGATCTTTTTAGTTTGTCTATATTCAATGAAGAGTCACATTGATCCACATTTCTTTTTTAAAAAATAAAATTTGAACCCCATGGTGAATCACTAGGTCATATGAATCCCTCATTAATATTCTCTTGGTGTTTATTATTCAATTACTCCATCGAAATTGGGGACATTCTATAAGTTGTATTTAAAATATGAATAACACCCTATATGAGTTTTATAGAAAAATCATCATAAAAAATTAGTGAAAGACCTAAAAATTATTCTAGAATGACTACATTATATTTCCTTACAGTATCTATATTCTAAATGGTATGTTTCTGACCACTGATATGATATAGATAACCATCATTCATAAGAATCATGACACATAAGTTGGAATAAATTTCTTATGGAATGTCATATTCATCATTGCATCGTTAGATGATCATATGTTGATCAATATAATGACATGTGACTTCTATTCCATATAAATTGATATGAGATATATATATAGAAATCCAATTAATACCACGAAAAACATAAAATTCTACTATAGTAAGGATCAAAAAATTACCAGGAAGTAGTTTCCCACAAACTTCAAACAGAGAAGATTAATAAAAAATTTATGAGATCGGTCTTTAATTAGGATTATTCACATATAACTCAATATCCATTTTATGAGATAGTACATTGATACCCTTAGAAAATTCTTCTGAATGAAAGGAATGGGTGGATCCATAATCAAATAAATGATTTTTAACTTTATAGTGGATGGTAGGTGTACCTTTCACCACATTATTTACGTACTCTACATTTCCAATACTGATTGTATGTGACTTGCCTTTGTCTTAAGACTTAATATTTTTATAACATTGATCATAATCAATAAACCATTGGTTAGGAAAGTAATTGGAATAATGACCCAATTCCTTGCACTTGTAGAATTGAAATGTATAAGGTTTATTCTATGAATATTTTAATTTATTTGGATCGTTAGACATATTTTTACCACACTACAGCCTTTAATTGACATATGACCTTATATCCCTAACATAATACATTTTCTATTTCCTTTAAGATAATTTTCTCCATGTTTCTTTCCACACCTTGAGCATAAGGGAAAACTAATCTTCTATTTAGTGTGGTCTTTATATTTTCCCTTAACATCCATTTTTATCTTCTTAAGAAACCCATACAACTCATGTATTACTCAAACCACAATATCAACATTGATATCACACCGAACAAATTCCTCATATGTATTGAAGTACCAGTAAGGATAATTACCTTCAGAGACATTTTTTTAATCTACTTAATAATCGATCAATTTTACACCCAGGATGGATAATAATTCCAAAAGCGTATATTCAATGTCTTTTAAAATTTACATCATAGGTACCAAAAAATTCATATTCCTTTTACTTAAGTTCAAGGTACTAATTATTTATATATTTTTGATGAATATGATGAAAGAGAATTTTAAAAAATAAGTTATTTAATACCTCCCTTTCTAGAGAGTCAATTTCATCTCATTACATCGTATTATTAATAACATTATAAAATTTATCAACATCACCTTCCAAACGATAGACTAGTAAGGGGACATTATCATGTTATGAACATTTTAGAATTGAAAATATATTTTCTGTAGTACGAATCCATTTTTATTCCCTTAGTGGTTTAGAAGACCCACTGGAAGAAGGTGGATGTCGCCTCATGAAGGACTCAAAAAAAATTTATTCTCTCTATTCTTCATTTTTAAGTCCTCAATGATTAATAGGTTGAGAAATTTTTTTGAGAATAACTATAAATTTTTTCATTCCATCTCCCATAACATTCATATTCTCTGGAGCACAACCATTTTATTGACCGTCATATTCAGTATTAATGCCATTCCTTTGGGATCAATCAATTGACTAAAACTCATGATAATAACATTGGAAACACTAACAATAATTGTAAAAAATAATGAGTAAAATTTCAATTGAGGACATTTTAGGTTCTATTATAGGTTATTCATGGTCATTTATAAATAACTGGTATTGTAGCCAATACATTGGCATACCCTTAGGATTCTTCCTTTAGTTTTCTCATCCTATTTTCCAAAGGATAACTATACCTTTCCTATGATACCAACTATTTAAGCCTATACTTTACATATATTTATATTACTTAAAAATTGAAGAATTTTCATTAAAAATATAACAAATCAATAAGAGGATCATATATTCATAGTGTCTTTAAAAACTGGGAGACATAAATGGTTGGTTCATTAGACATCTTCATTTCCTACCAATTATTTTATCATGACAATGACCCTTTTTAAAATAACATTCATAATAACCTTTTTCGTGATGTAAGGAAAATAAACATGAAAGGGTGAGATCATATTCTCAGTAAGGATAAATAGGTGAGATATCAATCATATCATAATAATAATAAATTAGAACAAAACATTTTAAAATCATATCTTTCTTATAAAAGATTGTAATATCATTCTTGGGGAAATATAATAAAGCATTGTAATAGAAGACAATATTTTTTTTGTCATACACATAGGAATATATAATAATATCATATTAGTGAAGTCCCATTACCGTGAACATCAAAACAGACAAATTCAATTACTAAACAGAGCTCACTCCTCATCTTATCCCTGTATTACTAAACCAAGTTCATATCTTATTACAACCCAATCTATCACATGAGATATAAATAATTACCCAATATATTGGAGGGATATATAGGTCCCTCATATCATATAATTAAATCATTCTTACATGTTCCACAAAAACATAAATCATTCATTAGAGAATAACCCATGAAATATAACGGGTTTATTAAACATCAATCGATCATAACATATTCCATCTAAAAATTTGATTATTTAAATATAATTCCCCAAAAAATATAATAAAACCATAAAAATAATAGGTATAGTATACATGAAATGTAACCATATTAAATTATTTCAACTTACATGGAAAATAATTTTTATTGAACACCTAAAATTAATTCTTGAGGAAAATATCTTTTATTCTCCATAAACAATTTCTTTTTTCAAAATGCAACAAAATTTTAAAATAATATTATTTATTTTTAAATAACATTGAAAAATTTTAAAGTAATATTCATGGAAATAAATCGTTATGAATGAAAATAAATTCCTTTATATTGTATAAGTTAAAGAAATTCTCCTCATATTTTTTACGTAAAAGTCAAAAAGTACCTCATTATGAAAATGAAAAAATATTACTTTCATACCATTTAATAAAAATTCACTATTGCTTAAAATTTAAATTATACAATTTAAGAAGAATATAACTAATATTTTTGAATACCTAATTAGGAAACATGTACATGGATGATAAATATACAAAATTAAATACTAACATATAAAAATCCCATATAATAATGATACTATGAAATTATTCTTACCTTAAGTCTGATTTACTTTGTATGTAACTGAACATCCTATATAATGGATTAAATAATTTCATTGAATTATTTCAGAATCATAGGAATTTTTATGATATCATATATGATCCTATTATTCTAAATTTGTTGGTAACATTATTACTCAACCATTGGGTGTTTACTTATTTTTTTTCTTATGCATGTTTTGTTGGATAAGTTCATGTACCTATTCTTAGGTTATAGTTATACATTATATATAATTATATTAATATAATATATATAAAATTTATTCATTCAATTCATTTATATAATCATGCTTTAATGAATATCATGATGAATAAATCTTATCACATCGTCGAGATGGTAGGATGTATGTTCTCAAGAGAGAAAATAACATTGCAATAATTGTTTAATGGCTTTGAATTGGACGGTGTATAATATTTCAGAATAAATATAATTTTATAATAATAATATTTATTTATTTTTTCCATCATTATACACATCCATTTTAGGTGGTTGAAAAAAACATATTACATCATGGCATGGAGATGGTAAGTCGTACAAACTCACACGTGGTGATTTTTTTCGTATGATTGATAAATGATGGAATATGATTGTTTCATAATAATAATAAAACATTAGTATATAATTGACACCTGAGTTATTGATTTAAAATTAAACAACTCATGGAGAGTCATTATAAGAAGAATAAGTTTTTAATAATCAGTATAGAAGATTACCTCTTTTCGATGTGCTCCCTATAATTCTCCTCTTAAAGCGCTATAGATGGTATTTTAAGAATACAATATCATCTAGAATGTAACAAGGTAAGTTGATATGGGAAATTTTCCGCGGATAGTATAGTAGTATTTCTCATTTTTTAGTGAAGATGTGAGGGAGGAGGTTCCCTTTTATAATTGAGGTGAGGGGAACTTTAGGGATCTCAAAATATATGAATTTATTATCAAATAATAACTGAGCCAAAAACCTCCGCAATGTCCCAATTTATAATATTATATGATATAGGGCTGTAAAATTTATCATCCAATAAATTTTAGAAAATTTTCTCTATAAATTTATACCTTATCATTTTAATTAATACTTAATTATTATATTTAATTTTTAACTTGGGTAACAAATATATCAATATTATTAGGGTGGAATATTTAATTATTTTATTTCAACAAGACCATAAATATATAGAATAGAATATTTTAGACCAAATAATTATTATTATATATTTTTAGAAAACATTTTATTATTTGTAAATAATTTTATAAAACATTATTTTGATAAACAACCCATACAAAAAATTTTGACACTATTCTTTTCATTATTTTTTAAAATTTTAATATAATAATTTATCTTTGTAGAAACTATTTTATTTTATTACAAAGTGTTTAAAAGTATCTATAAAATTCATTGGACACATTAATTATTCCAAATTATATTTATTTTATTATTTTTAATAAAATTTATTTTATATTTCTCATAATAAAATAACCACCACAACATATTTGAGTAAATATTTAATATGATTATTTTTCGAATAAAAATAAAAAATAAAATAATATGAATATTATAAATCCAATTTCTATTTTTATAGTACTTATGATATAAAATATCTTCTTTATAATCCATCGTTTAAAATGTTATATGTATTAAAACATTAATGTGAAAATTTTATTATCACCTAAAAAATATGTGTGTCAAAATCTCCACTATGAGGCTCCAAATGGTCAATAACTCGACCCTTTGATTCTTATGGTCGAGATATAATCGAAAATTAATATTTTTTCATGTATTTGGGTCATTTATGGTTTATAATAAATTTAATAACAAATATTTTATTTATTTCTTATCAATTAAAAAATATTTACATCATTAATGTATAAGCCTTTAAGGTAATTATATATATAATAAAAATTACGAATAAATTGTAATGATAAATAAAAAAAATAATATTAAAAATTATTATTTACAATTTAATTTATCTAATGTATATCCTTTTATTAAATATGAAATAGTTATTAAAATTCGAGTAAGACATATTTTACTTTTCATTAAATAAAATAAATTAGATGTCCTAATCTCACCAAAGTGGCTTCCAATGAACACCATTTCAACCCGAAGACAATTATAGTCAAAAAAACACTTCCAATGATATTATTACAGGTGTTGGGTAATTTCATAATATTATGTTTACCCATAATTTCTTGAGTTAACCTTTTATCATATAAATAAAAATTAAAAATGTTTCTATAAATAATGCCCAAAAAATAAAAGGAATATATTTACATAATTTGGACTTAATTATTCAAAATATGGAGCCAATTTTTTAAAATTCAATGCATAGGAGTTACAGTAATTAATTTTAAATTAACCCCCATTTTCAGAAAGAGACAAAGAGTCTTTAATGTTAAAACATAGCCGAAAATTGAAATGTTTTTACATATGAAGTCAATGTAAAATTAATGCTACTTATATAAATTACATTGAATAATAAAAATATATTCTATTTATACTTTAAATCCATATAATATTATAATTTTACAACATAAATTATTTTCATGAAAAAAAGTTGATTTCAATTTAAATTTAGTGTATTTATTCTATTCATCAAAATGTTAATATTATTTGAAAAATAACAAAAATTCATCCAATGAAAATATTTATATTATTATTCCAAATAAAATGTTTATGATTTCCTATAATAATATTAATGTTTCAAAATCTTAATTTTAAAGGAATTCTCTATTAAAATGTGGAAAATTGCCCTTTTGATAAATATATATTTTTATACATCAAGAAGTCTTTATTCGTACCTTATGAAAAAAAAAATATTTGATGAACATAAAAAATATTTTATTAATTATATAACATATATATTTCAATAATTTCATTTATTAATTGTAATTCACTCAATTTATTAATAAATAAAATACCAATATAAAATTTAATTATCTTTTTCAAAAATATTTGGATGCTAGTGAATTAAACACATAATTTCATAAGTTAGTTATATTTATCTCCACTAAAATAATGACTAGTATAAAATGGTCATTTTATAGTAAGGGGGTCTCACAGTTCGTTTAAACTCGCGATTTTATGCAATTCAATCTATTAAAAAATTAAAATTATATGAAGATAATATTTCATTAAAACATCATGTCATTACACGAGCAACTATCGTAAGACTAAATATAGATTTTTAATCTAAACATAGACTTTAATCACTTACTCAAAAATCATGGGTCATTAAACTCCTTTAATCAATGTAGATTGGGATATTTGAGTTCATATATGAGAGATATGTTTTTTAATTTGCTTCCCCTCTGACTTCTCTTCCTTCACTAATTTCTACTTGGTGGATTTAGGATTTAGTGCCCATTATACCTAGTTATATTGAATTTGGGTCTGAATTATGAGGATTTTATCATTTTGGGGTTACAGGAATATTGATTAGGGTGGCCAAATTTGTATTTGTAGTGAACTACCCCAAATTTACACTAACCCCGATATCACTCGGCACGAACCTCAAGAAGGTTCCCCTAATCACTAGAGGCTACTAAAAATTAACCGGTGACAAAATTATACCATAGGGGAGTGATTTACCTCAATGAAACCAAATATATAAATTGAATTCCCAATCTTGTAAAAGTAAACATGAATGAAATATTCATTAATAATGATGCCATGTTCAATATAATGAGAATACATAAATTCTATATAAATTTTTTCCATGTAATAATAATCTAAATAATAATAAAACCCTAAATAGTTAGGATTATACATGACCCACCATCAAATCATATCCAATATCTAAGTACGAACACTTTCCAACCATAGAATTATTCCATTTTTACCTAAAATTAACACAATAAAACAAGATTTCTATACACCATAGTGTATATGTAGGGGTGATTATTCACAAACCCATTAGGAATTTCCTTGAAGGGATATATAAAATTTTTTAAAAATCAATTTAATCATTATTGTTTATAGTACATATAAGAAAAAAAATTACATTTTTAAATAAAAAAACATTAATCAAATTAACAATGTGAAATTATGAAAGCATAGTTAAAAATTTTCATTTATTTAATTCATAGTAATGCATCAAGGGAAATGAACTAACAGCCTCAAGAATTCAAACACAAGAACCCCTTTAGAGATATATGTCATAATTGTTTTATCAATAAGGGAGTTTCATTTAGTGTGGTCATATTTATAAGGGAGAACCATATCCCATTAATCAACTTATAATGAAGCACCATATCCCATAATAAGACTGTTATTAAGCATTATTATTTTACCAGGTTTCCCAACTATATACCCAAAGTTTTCCCATGAAGTGTTACCTCAAACATAGCTTCTCAAATTAGTTAAAATAATTAATATAAATACATTAATTTTCACTACCTATCACCCCTTAAAAAATAATCACATTTATGAAAAATATATAATAATATGAATCTATAATTTTAAAGGGTTTAAACCAAGTAATTTATCTAGAACCATATATACAAACTAATAATTATATAGAAACTTATTATAAATGGTTCAATAATTCTTAATAGTTTATGGAAAACATTTACTGTAGATACTTCCCATAATTTCTTTATAACAGTCCAACTTTCAAATTTAAAAAAAAGGGGGTGTATTATTACAAAATAAACAAAAATGTTACATTTTTAAAATGATATAATATATGGATGAGGGGAAAAATTTAAAAATTGGTTTCCAATTCATTTATATATATACATATATATTTCATTGGAAGACTAATTTAAAAAAAGAAGACATTATGGTTTTATCATCATTAAAGAGTTATGTAACACCAAACTCTGTATGTTAGAAAAAATCATCATGTATAAAAAATCACAGAATAAAAATTGTTAAACACGCCTAATAATTAAAAAACTATTATAATTTATTAAAAGATACAATGGAATTTCAACACGATCATGTATAGAAAAAAATAATATAAAATGAGAGGAAAAAAATAGGAATGGAACAAAGTGAAGAGGCACCCTAGTGTCATTTAATAACCAAATCACTCCAATGAACAAATTATTTATCGATATTCTGGAGAATTAAAAATTTTAAATAAATGAAAAAGACAGAAATTATTACACTAATGATATTCAAATTTGAAACCACCATTGATGGTGTTTCAAAAACCCATAAAAGCCTCCCTTATATTCAGTGAGGTAAAAACCCATCAAAAACTAGAGTTTATCCATACAATAGAGAAACCCTAACATCAAATCCATTGGTATAGTCGATATACATATAATAGTGGGGGATAATGAATAAGAGAAGAAAATGAATAATCACAACAATCCTAGCTCCTATAATTAATCATCTAAAAATAAAGAAGAATATGGGGGGAGGGGATGATATAGGATACAAATCCTACTCATTCATGCACCAAGTATAGTGTGGGTGAATTTTATCCTTTCAAAAAATATAATTATAATAAAAACGTAGACCATGGATTCAAACACCAAAACCCAGGGCCTTTTAATGTTTATTAATGACAAAAATAACAAACACAAATAATGATATATGGGGTTATATTAATAATAAAATTTTTATTAAATAGTGTCATCAATGAATACAAATAAGGCCTATGATTAAAAAAATGTTTCACTCACCGTGTTCATTTGAACATCATGAGACATATAACGTATAAATTTGAAAATGTATATCCTTCTGGTTGGAAAAGTTGGAAAAATGTAATTATCTTCATTTATGCATGTTCCTCTAACTCTATGATCCACCAAAACATTTCTAGAATCTACCACACCTCCATTATTGAGTTTTCCATCGATAAAGTTGATTATCAAGTCTAAAATCTCTTCCATATCACCTAGAACTACTCAATATTCTTCCAATAAATATCTTATACTTTCGTTTCCTGCTTTAGGTGAACCATAAAGATGTAACCCCATGATGAGTATAGTGAGGCTCTTAACCACATTCTTTATAGCCTTTGTCTTTATTCATGCCCATTTTTGATGGAAAATACTCAAATAATGGCAGCCATGTAACCTTTTAATCCTTCATAAATGATAATTTTATGACCTACACATCATATTTAGAGTCTTCTTATGTTTAATCCTTTAATTGTTCTCTCTATTTAAAAAAATGATTCATAATGTTTCAATTATGAGTCTTACCAAGGATCTCACTATAATAAAATCAAAATTAGGGGTGCTGAGAGAGTTAGGTAGGTAAAATATATTACGATAAGTCCTTACCCTAGATAAAAATATAATCACCTTGACAATATACTTCATAAACTTTATGGAGACACGAAATAATTATCACAACAAATAAGTGTAGCTAGGTAAGCCTCCATTGTTGTTGTGATGCTAACTTTCTTATCCAATTTTCCCTTGTCAATGCTTTTTAGAGATATTTTCTACAAAGAACGTCCTCCATTGGCTCCATCATTACAATGTACTAGATTATAAGTGTGGGTAACGTATTCTCTAACTACTACATTTAAAAAATCATGACTTGCACCAAATATTTCCCCATGATCACTATAAACCTACATAAAATCCATCAATTTTGATTGTGAAAAGGTCACAACTAGTCATTCCTAGTCAATATTTGGATCATCATCCTATATCCTATGAACTAGACCATATTCATTAGAATCCAACAAAGGTTTTCCAACTTTTATAAAAATTCAGGTATAAAGGAGGAGAGATATTCACCATTCAAAGTATAGGAGAGAATACCATTTAAACCATCCTCTTCATATTTTACCTACAATGCAATAAACCATAAGACTACATTTATGGGTATCTTATTTCTATCTATCTTAGTATCATGATTTTATTCCACACACATTGAAATATAAAAATGACCCTTAGAGTTTTAAACCATTCAGACAACTTGATTTCCTATTACACTCTGAATAATATGTGGATCTTTGAGGGACCCATAGGATATTTTCTTCCTATATAGCATCATATTCTTTTGTATGTGATATATTATTTCCCTCACTATTTATAGATTTAAAATACGAATCAATAATACGATTATATAGGTCAATATCTTTATAATTTTTAAACATTTTATCTTATCCTATCCTCTCTACAGGATTGGGATAACATTAGTGATGATGGTTTAGTATTTATAAGGGGATATATACATCATTGAGGTAGGTGGGTTTGTGTTTTGTAGACAAAATCCTTGGATATGATGTGATAAAATTCTCCCAGTCATGGTCTATGATATGATGTGGTATTAAATATCATGTTATTCGAATATTGAGAATGATATTTTACATCATTAAAATTATATTCCCAAGATTGTAATCATATATATTTTTACCATTTACACATCCTGATATGATGTATAAATATAACATTTATTGTTGATGGAGTGTAAAATCTAATAAACAAATTAGTATATTTTTTAATGAGTTACAAAATTAACATGCAATTTTAAAATGTGAAAACCATTTATATTCAAATACGATTAATTAGTCAATTTTGGGTCCATATTTAAATAGAATTGGTGGAATGAATTTGATTATTAAAGTGTTTATTATTTCATATAAAACTCTCACAAATTATTAGTTCTTTATTTACTTTTGAGGAGGATATTGTAGCACACAATTCTTAAAATTGAGTCCGTATCAATGTTTTCATTGATTCCAATGGCTAGTATATACTATTATTGGTAATAAATAATTGGTTTTTGATGAGGGAACTTCATCAATATCACTGCCAATAAATATTAAAAGAATGAAAATTGTGGAACATTCATTTAATAGATTTATTATTCATCCAATTTATCTCTTTCATGATCTATATTTTATTGAATTTTCTATTTACATTCACTACAAATGGAAATTTGGATGTCCCATTAAACTATTAAGTGGTATTAGAGAAATGACCAATGATGAATTAGTAGGATTTAGTTTGGTTCTGAAATCCTAAAATAGATTCCTTCCATGCACCAGAAATATCCCAATATGAATTTTTAATTTTGTTTATTACTTTCTTATCCATGAAATAAACCGAAAATAAAGTTGGCATAGTATTATAATCATTAACAATAGTTCAAGTTAGATATGAATAGTGAATCACGATGAAAAAAAGAGCATCACATTCATTTTCTTTATGGAATGTTCTGGAAATTTATATGCCAAGGGGACATATACAATGAAGATATAACATGATATATTAGACATTTCGATGTTTTTTGGTGATTTTTAAGACATTATATATAAATTTTCATGCTATGAAAAAATATTGGGACAAAATAGAATGCCCTAAATAGAATTTTAGCCCAAAATGCCTTCCAAAATTGCCATAATTTATGGTCTCATAATAAGAATATATATAATTGGGCTTATGGATATTTTATCAAATTATTCTCACTATATGAGTAATATAGAATGATAATTGTTTCATGGTGAAATCCATTTATTCTATCTTTTTAATTAAATATATATTTTTCTTTAAAATTTTCAAAACTATTTTCCAACATGGGACCAAATGGAATGCATCAAATCCACCAAACTTTAGACCATTTCAAAATTATATTGGATAAAGATTATTATTATATCTAATTATCTCTTGTTAAATAATTGATTTTTTCATTTATTTATGTTATTCAAATTTAATTATTCTTTTATATAAACTAGGTATATGATGTGAATATTGTTTGCTTTAGTTTAAATTTTTTAATCCAACTTGTATAAATGTTTAATATCATGCACTAAATTCTAGGTATGATAATATATGATTTTGTTAATATATACCTTCAATTTAGTTTTTTATGAATTTAGAGTTTGATTATAGTTTATAAAAATTAGGTGATGAAGCTATGGTGGAATTAAATTCTCTATTGCATAAATAACCAAGGGTAGAAGGAATTTAGGTCAGACTGCTCCCTATCATGGAGATTTATTCATTTTCTATAAAAGTGGAGGTTAGATACCATATCACCCATACTTACTCCGGTGGGGATTATCTATTTCCTATAATTATGGACCTTTACATAAAATTGTATCATAATTCTTATTCATGAGATGGATTTGGATATTTATAAATATGTTTGGATTACAATTTGATTTATTAATAAAAAATGTATTTTATCTAAAGTGTTACACATCAATATGTTACTAACAAATAAATTTTGTGGATATAATAGTGATTACCAAACCAAATCATTAGAAGAACAAGCATACAAATAATAATAAAACATGAGAAGGTAAATATTATATAATATGAAATATTTATAAAATAATATGCATAAGAATCATATATAATTAGTGAGACAAATAAATAACGCAATATAAAATGTGTGAGATTCCATACAAAGAATAAATATTAAATTACATCAATCATTTTGTATTAGTGTCCTTAAATAATAAGTTTCCATGAACTATCCTCCTTAAGGTTGGTAAAATATAGGTGACCCCGATCATTGAATTCAAACATCTAATAAGATATTTGGGTATAATTTTTTTGGAAACCCATAACTATTAGGACTTAAAAAAATTGAGTTTATTGTATCCATATGATGGATTAAAATAAGAATTTATTTACTCAACTATATAATATAAATATATGACATGATTGAAATTATTTTATACTAGTTTCAAAAAGGTAGTTGATAGAGAATATTTAATAAAAATCATACCCCTTACTATTGCTTGACTAGTACAAAATTACACCAACAACTCATCTTTTTCTTGAAACTAATTCACTCTAGAGTCTTGTATCCAGATCCATGTTGACTTTGAAACTTATTTCTAGGCCACAATGATCGTTAAATATGATGATAAATATATATATTAAGTTATAAAATGATTCCCGAAGAATTGTTTTGGATTAACTGATTGACTACATACATTGAAGGTCCTCATATATCTGGGGTAATTTCATCGGGTGTTCCCTACAATGCCACACTAGTAGAAGGTAAAGGGTAAAATACTAGATATTGTTGATGTACTATAAATAGATCACTAATAAGACCTACCTACGCCACCATTGGGATTTTTATTCCACAAACTCTTATTTTTATTCATGCCACTGAAATTGATGTTGGGTGGAAGGGAAAACCTAAACAAACCTGACTAGCCCACAAAGTTAATATCATCCATTATATCCCAGTGAATGTTTCTATATATGTGATGATATCCAACATATACACCAACAATATGATATTTATTAACAATCCTTTTTTGTATTTCTAAAACGTTATCTTATCATTCCTCACCACCTCTGGAGAAAAAAATACACGTCATAAAATTTGTTAGTGTACTCCATCCCTAAAAAATATTCATAATTTCAGGATATAAAATCCATATATTTTTTCATCAGTGAGGATTCAGGACATAGTTTTCGAATAAAATGGTCTTTATGTCATTACACTCTAAACCCACATCTCGATTCTCCAAAACCATAGAGTCCCACAACCTCTTGAAAAGAGCCTTAAGCTTAAACAATACACATATCACCTTAACATATTCATGTGTTTCCAAGAATAACAAAATCTGGTTGATTTTTTCAATCTAGTCTTATGAATCCCATTGTTAAGAAGTATTCTTAAGAGATTGTGATTATAGAATAGTAACTCTTATGCTTGATCATTATGTACCCTATCTTCTATTTTCACTTCTTTATGTTGGTTCTGAATAGGTAACACATTTTTGTCCACAAAATTAAATTCCCCCATGATAGCATTGATGACGTTATTATTGATAAGAGTATTCCCTTGAGGATTATTTACCACATCATCATCTTGAGTAATCTCTAAAATATATCTTGGAGGCATGATTCTAAATACTAGAAACAGAAGGAAAATATTAAATAATGAAAAAATATAAATTTACACAAAGTAGAAAGTGTAGATTCTGAGATCTTAATCAAAATCCAATACTAGATACACATATCCAAACATCTCATAGTGACGTAAGGATCGTTATAATGATATCTGGATACTCAATCACCTGATATATTCCCCTTATGTCCCAATAATATTATATATTGTATACCAAATGTCCCAAGATAAGAAAACATGATGATAAACTTCATATGATACCAAATTTTTATAAAATTTCATAGATAATACATCAAACTCGGTTCTGAACCATATTGTAGAAACACCTAATGGGTTTTTCTGATTACCATAGGATAGTGAATATCCCTAGTGAATCCTCAAAACAATGATAGGGAAGGATTTTCCCCTCCTAAAAAACTACATGGAATGGAAGAAGAGAAAGATACCAATAAAATAAATATCCCACATTGATAAACTAGTGGTTGTCGAAATATTACCAAGGTAACAATCCAAAAACAAGGATCATGAATAAGAAAAAAAAACAAGTTATCCCATAATATAGATATAAATTCTATGTGATATGTGGGAAAAATACCACCATACCAACAGAATCTACCTATTCCTAACTAACTTGAAATCTCACTACCTCACTACAAAGCCTTTCTCGTTCTTGAAACAAAATCTGATTTATACATCCTCAAGGAAGTGCGCAAAGTGTTAGATAAACAAGATCATAATTAACCCACCCACATGTTTCAATTTAAGTCTCTATAAAATAATCCAAATATGATCAATATATGAAAGTATGGAATGAAAAAATAGTTTTTTATTTGCATCAAAATCATGGTAAAACATTTCCCTATTTCAAAATTCTAAAATAGATGTCAAATAACCAAGTTAAAAAGACATTTATAAATAATAAATTCATCAAATCATTCCTAATTTATACATATTAGATCCAATGACACACAAAGAATAGAATATAGGATATCACCCACATGATAACTTAAATCTGAGCAATCTTAGTCACCCATATATCAATAATCAGATCAATACATAGGGTTCATAAACAATTCCATGGAACTAGAGGTCTGAGGGAACATGGGAACACTCCATGAGTGAACCCCCAATGGTGATAGAGAATCCAGTAACTAAAAAATGGCCTAAGGAATAGATCAACAAAGCATGAGTGAACCCCAAGATGGTACCAAGACCAACAACCAATACTAAACCACCTGTTAGGTACTCGATGATCACATGTTTTTTCTATGTCAAAACATTTCAGAGGGATTATAATATTACACAAATTATTTACAAAAAACACATTTTCATCAAAATAATGATATGGAAACCAATTTCATAAATCATTTTATATTTCTTTGGAAACCTATTTCTTTCACCAAAATAAGGGAAACCAAAATTTTATAAAAAAACATTTTTTCAAGCATATCAAGATCACCTACGATCATGGAAATCATATTTTAGAAAAAAAGTTAGAAAATTATAGCATGTTCAGTTCTTTAAACATATACGATAGATAAAACCACTTACCTCTACTTGGGTCCACACAGAACAAATAATTGAATCCATGCACCAAAAGGGAAGAGAACAAACGGAAAAATAATTGGAGGTCATATATATTGATTCACATAACTTAGAATATAGTTTTTTTTAAAAACAAGGTATCTTGGGAAGATAAGTGATATCATAACATATAGAACATGGATTATGCACTGAACCAAACAAGATATAGTCTTTTGGAACCAAAAAACACTATATGAATAATAGGAACATATCAAGGGAACTATATTCTCTAATATAGAATGAATTCCAATGATCTTCCAAAACGAATTTAATTCAAAAAAAATAATGGGAATGAAAAAGGAATACCTAAAAGAGGGGAAAACTAACTCAAATCAACATTAAACATCCATTATAAAGAGCCACTAAGTTTACATCCATAAGAATTACTCCTCCCACAAAAAAGGGAGCCCAAAAAATAAATTCAAACATCCAATATAAGTGGAAAACATAGCCTAATAGTGGTTCAACATTCTTGTGGTGGCATTTTTATCCTTGCTAAAGGAAATACTCACCACAAAAGCATGCCTGGGACCCAATGTCCAAGACATTCTTTTCCAGCCTTGGATTCCACCATGACCATGTTGAGGCTTTCTATTCGTGGCCCACCAGGTGGTAAAAAACTAATCACTCCAATCATCACACCCTTAATTAGATGTAGTATATCTAATTATTGTGTACATGAACCGCCAAGGAATAAATGGCTTGGACCACATTGTGGTACCACCAATTTTGTACAGAGAAAAATAAAACACCCCTTACAAGGCACAAATCCATCCTAAATCATCCAAAACATTGAAGAAATATCCCAAAGCTAAAAAAATAACCGACCACATGTTGGTATGTTACAACCTCCCGGACATAGATAATTATATCCCATAATGTAACATATAAGAATAAATATCCGTGAAGAGATGATTCCATTTCTTCCTAACCAATGAAATATACTACCATGTCTGGAGAGAATCTAATTTTCCCCCATAAGACTTTTACCAATGAGATAGGATTCTCATAAAAACATGAATTTTAGATTTAATGATCTCTTATGGATACTGAACAGACTAAAATAGTCAAATCCAACATAAATTCCTCCCAAATTGAAATACGAGATGGATTAGGATAATACATATTGAGTTGATATATGTGAAAAATACCATGGGTACTCATCCAAAAAGACAATAATGAAAACCAGTAAGGTACATATTTAATCCCTATAATGACCTCGTGAAATCCAACATATCTTAGAGACAACTACATCTTCCTTCCAAGATGACGGTGACCCAACTGATGGGAAATTTTCTAGAAGAGCCGGTCACTAAATGAGAACAATAAAAGACAACATAGACTGTATATATATATGACTTATGTTAACTATGGGATGTCACCATGAGTTTATATATATCCTAAATCCTAGACAATTTCTCCTAAATAATACTTAGTCCAACGAGAGAGACTTTGGCCACTACTGGCCAACAAATAGGTGATGTACAAGGGTGACCATGAAAATCATGAAAACAGGTCATTATAGTAGTTTAATGGTATATATTTTTTTAATAAAACTAAACTAGTTATACATGGATATCATATGATCCACAAAATTCCAAGATGTATGTTTGTTGAATATTTTTCAAAATATGAATAGAACACTATGTCTGACTATATGTCAATGTATGTTTTAACTTACTTAACTGTACATGAGTCCCATCACCTCTTGGAGACCTTTCCAGAACTAGGAAATTAACATAGAATCCATATTTGATAAAATGGTAGAGGTAAGCACTTCACCATCAAAAATTATGGCGCATACATCTTACTCAGATCATCAACCTTTTTGGTGTCACTAATATAAATGACATCAATCGATTTCATCAACCGATCAATCACCACCAAAATTGAATTCCTTCCATTGGGATTCTATGCTAATCCAAATATGAATTCCATGAATAGCTCCATTCGTTTAAATTCTTATAAAAAAAGTGGTTTCAAGAAACCATAATGCTTTAAGTTCCATACTAAAATCATTTTGAGGGTGTAATAGTGAGACATATAGTCAATAATGTTGAACATCATTCCATTCCACAAGAAATGTTATGCCAAGTTAAAATACAAATTTATAGTTCTAGGTTGAATGTAACATTATGAACTATGAAAATCTTGTATCCCCAAATTTTTTACAGATAAAGGGATGAAATGCCAACTCCAAAATCAATGAATTCCTTTATAGGGGTGTTAAAATATGGGGTTGGTCTCTCCACTATCTACGAATTCATTAATTCCTCTAAAATCAGGATACTTATATTATTATTATATAATAAAAGAAAGGATATATGATGAAAACTAAACAATAGTAAAAACCATACCTGGATTATCCTCTCACGCATCTAGATATTACTAAGTGAAAAACTAAAATGGTTATACTAATATCTCTATTCTATAAAAACATGAGATGGAAATTTTTAATTGAGAGTGTTATTAAAAACATTCCCCTTTATAGTATTATATATGATTTAAAAATAAAACTTCTATAGTTACATCACCCATCATCTCTACCAAAGATTCAGGTATTTATTAGAAAAGTTGTTACTCAAGCTCTTATAATCATAATTAACTATGAAAGTGTCACTAAAAAGATAGTGTCACCAACACATAATATCATACATAATAGGTACAATATCTAATTCCTGACTGGGATAATTCTATTCATGCGTCTAATGTGGATGATAACTATACTCCATAACATGATGATTCTTCATAAACAAACATCCAAATCTAGGACTAGAAGAATCAGAGTAAACCATATAACCCTTACTAAGATTCAAAAAAATTACAGTAGGTTCCTATGTCACATCCATTTTCAACTCATCTAAAAGGGCCTGAAACATGGAATCCCTTAATGATATTACAACTTTCTTTTTATGTGTAGTTATAAATATTTCAAACTTTGCGAAATATTTTACGAATTTCCAATAAATCTCATATTTGACTAAGAATCTCCATATCTCCATGTCATTCCATGGTTCTTCCCATGAAAATACAGCCCACTCTTTTTTAGGATCAACTAAGAGGCCATGTTCTGGAATCACATGCTCTATAAAATTCACCTATTAGATAGAGAAGTAACATTTCAATTAAATATCATAAAGGAAATGAATCCAAAATATTTCCAATACTAAATTAAAATAATATTCATGCTCTTGGTTAGTTATTTAATATAAATTAATATCATCCATGAACACCACAATAATGGTATAATTATTCTGTTGTAATATCTAGTTAATGAAATTCATAAACTATATAGGATCATTATTTAGGACTAACGACATCATGATATATCCAAAGAGGTCATACATGCTCCTAAAAGTGGTCTTTAGAATATCTTACTCATTATCTCTAATATGATAATAACTTGACAAAAGATTGATTTTTCAAAACCACTTTTCATTATTTTACTCATATAACAGGTCATCCATATTGGTTAAAGAAAATTTAATATTAATTTTTATCTAATTCATCTCTTAATAATCAATGTAGATATAAATATGGTTGTCTTACTTATTGGAAAATAGAACAGGAGAAACCCACTATGATAAAAAACGATAAACAAAGACAATATCTAATATATTTTCTAACTAGATATTAATCTATTTCAAATCAACATGAATCTTCTAATAAGTGTATATATATATATATATATCGGTTCCCTACTTGGAAAAAGATAGATGAAAAAATTTTCCTCTATTTTTGGAGGAAAACTATGGAAGTTTTCCAGAAAACCTCATTGAAATATAAAATAACCAAGTGAAGATCAATAAAGGAATATATGTTATCATGGTCGACCACATTAGTATATAAATGATTCATAATCACTGGGTGAGATGTTCTATCTTTACAAATACTCAAATCCTAATCTCTCTAAAACACCTTGGAGCACCCTTCGGTAACTTAGAATGAATCATGTTAATGAAACAATAAATATAAACATTTTGAGAAGGTAGAAAATAAATTATGATGATAATATCAACAAGATCCAGATTATGAACTACAATGTCCAATTATTACTCAACGTCGACTGTCCAAAGGGAACATGAGGTAACACAAAACCCTTACTCCTTCCACTTACAAAGTGGAATCTCCATATCCCTAACACAAAACATGATCTCTTTCAAATATTTCAGAAAATCTATAAAATCTATTTATATAAATTCTTGTGATGAAACAATATCAGAATAATAAGTTTCTATAGAAGATTAATTTTTTTGCATCGCATAGTAGCTAGACCCAATTTGACTTCTACCAAAAACCCATCCATTGTGTGAAATTGATTCACTCCATAGGTATATGATTGGATCCATATTTACATTTATGATTCTGAATATGTTATAGTAACATTTACAAATGATGATCCATATCCACATTTAGTCATATATAGAGCATGGTTGAATCTTTATATATTACCTAGTTGAATGCATGCATTTCATGTCATTAAAGGTGTGGGGAAAGATCTTTATGTGTTACATACCTTTACACACGATTAAAATGTTAATCATACATTAGTAGCCACTATTTATGGTGTATAAGGATATAACTATTCAAGATACCTCCAAAACCTCTACAATTATCATGACACTCCCTTTACCAACCATGAATGCCACTACAATATATAAAAGTTGTAAGGGAAAACAAAGGAAAGATTATATTTATCTCATGGTCAATCTCTAAAACTGTATCCCTATTTAAAATTTATATATGTGTGATGTGATTCATCATATAAACCTATGATCAAAGATCAATTCAGAACCCTTGAATGTATTTCTGAGACATTAACTTATCATTCAACAACTCCTCTAGTGAAATGTAATCTAACTCTAAAAAATTGTTGGTGTACTCCATCACCCAATGACATCCCCTTTAAGGAATGTAAATTAATTGAATTATCAATTAGTAAGTATTATTTAATGAACTATTGGAAAAAATTGTCTTTATTTTTTTACACTCTAATCCCACTTGTTGATTTTACCGAACCATAGGGTCCCACAACCTCTTTCTAACACCCTGGAGATTAATCATCACAAACTTTGCCATAATAGATTCATGATTCATAAGGAAATAAAAAACCTGATTGACTATTTTCCATATATTCCTCTATCTATTTTGGATCATTACAACCCATCAAATATGGGTGATTTAAGAGTAGTAACACTACTGATTGACCCTTTTACACCTTATATCTTGCTTTTGCTTCATTATATAGGTTTTGAATAGGAAGAACATTCTAATCCATGTCATGAAAAACACACATGACAACCTCGATGATATTATAATTTATTAGAGGATTCCCTTGAGGTGTTTTTATCACTTCACCCTCATAATGAATCTATAGAATATTCCTCAGAGGATTGATTATACATAGAAAAAATATAAGCAGACTATCCAAAAACAAAACAATATCAATTTACACTGAAGGAACATTAATAGAAATTGAGATCTTGTTCAAATACCAACATAGGAGACACATAACAAAACATCCAATGGTAACTTGAAGATCATTACAATGAGATGTTGTTAGAAACACCCTTAAAATATACCACTTTATTCAAGATAATCCTATCTCTATTCTTCCAAATTTCACAAGGCAAGAAAACTTGCTGATTGAACTCCTATAATGCAAAATTTTCATTACCTATCCTTGACATCCCATAAAATTGGGCTCTAAACCAGAACATTGAACGACCTAAAGGGTGTTCCCAGTCCCCATGAGCTTGAGACTAATACCTAGGAATCCAACAATAACCACATGTAATGATTTTATAAACGTCAAACCACCTACATTGCATACTTGAAAATATATATAACTAGAAAGGAAATATCACATAACAATAAACCAACAATGATACAGATACAACCAAGGTAACAAACTAGAACCTAGGTACATTTTCAATAACAAAACCAAAGAAAACCTAAATGATTGATAAAAAATCCATATGATACGTGGGAAATATCCCACTATATCACAACAATCTACCATTTTCATTATAACATGAAACCTTGTTGACCCACTATGTTGACTTAGTCTTTCCTACATAAGAAAAAACAAGGTTTATACACCCTTGAGGAAGTGTGCATGGTGTGATCTAAATAGGATTAGTAGGATCTCACACAAGTGATCTATAGAAATTCACTATCATGTTTCCCAATATGATAAATATATTAAAATCATGGAATGATAAAATATTTTTCACATTTATATCAAAATCAGGGTAAAATGTATTCCTTTTCATAGTTGAAAAAATATATTCCATATAACATAGGTCAAATAATATTTATAAATAAAACATTCATCAAACCATGCATCATTTATTCATACCTGATCCAAATCCTATAAAATATGTATAATGGATACCTCCCCTAGTATAAAATCATACTGGTCTAGCTAGGACTCCCGTACCTTAATAATAAATTTAATATATAGTGTGTATAAATTAGTCCATAGATTAATTGTGACTATAGAATATAGGAAAACTCCATGAGTGAACCCCCAATGTTGTCATAGATTCAATTCCCTATAACAATAAGTCCTAGATAATATTTTAACACCCTAAGAGTTAACCCCAACATGGTAATAAAGATAAATTATAATACTAATACCCCTACTAGGTACCTAATATTCCCATGTGTTTTGTATGTCAAAATATTTCAGAGGACTCAAAGCATATCAAAAATGAATTACAATCAACCATTTTTTCATCAAAATGATGATTTGAAAACTAACTTCATAAACCATTTAATAGTAATTTTGAAACCACTTTCTTTAAAAAAAAACAAGATAAACCCCATCTTTTATCAAAACCCATTTATTCATGCATATCAAAAATAGAAAATATTTTTCCAATAATAATTTAAAAAAAGTTTTGAAAAATAGATCATGTACAGTTCACCATACATATAGTATAGATTAATCAACCTTCTTCACACACTGGTTCATACTAAAACAAAACAATACACACACAAAATGGAAAGGGAACAAATAAGAATGATTTATTATACCCTAAACATAAATTTCCACATCTTAGAATTGTGTTTCCATAAATATAATGTTGGATTAGAAGATAAGAGATCACATAACTAGTAGCACATGAAATCCATATTTGACTAAAAATATATACCTAAGGGAACCAAATTCACAATAAGAACATCATGAAATGATTAAGAGAACTAAATCACCCACAATATAATAAACACTAATGATCATCTTAAAGTCACCTGATTCAAAACAAAAGATTTTGAATGAAAATAAAGGAATTATAGGGAATGAAATTGAATCATAACTATATTAAAAACCCAATAATAAAGATCATCCATGTTTCCCTCAACATACATACCCCCCTCAGACACACAAATAGTTGGAAAAAAGATGTTAAAATTACCATATTGGTTTACACCGTTGTTTGGTGGAGGTTCGCCATTCTTATGGTGGCCTTAGTATCTCCTTAGGATGGGTCTTGACAGTCCATATTAACATACCCTGGTACCAAATCCTAGAACAGTTTTGTATATTCAAAACCTCCACTATGTTTGTGGTGATTCTTAGTGGCCATATCATATAGAGTTATTAAAAAATTCTATTCCTGAGACAGTGTCCTTTCCAAGGTGTGGTGTCTCTACCAACGGAACACATGAATCACCAATGATAAAAAAACTTAGAACACAATGGGGTACATTCCTTTTTTTCATAGAGAAAAACGAAACACCCTAATGATTCACTATGAATTCCCAAATATTCACAAACTAGGAAACAAAAATCCCAACTCTCAAAATAAAAAAATATACATAAATCTAATATGATACATTACATTCCATAAAATACATCAATATATATATATATATATAAACATAATACTCATCCATAAACATGTGTTTTTTGTAATTATGTAATGAATCATGATAATCTTATTGTGATATCATATAGGAACGACCTGTAATATAATTATCTATGAGTATCTAAGGCTAATAAGTCTTCTCAATGAGAATCAATCAGAGAATTTGGATGTGTATTTTATAGATATATATTTCTCAAATTATGATTCATGTTTATTGGACACTGTGTGGGCATCAAAAATATCTCTTGATAAACATATAATAAAAAATATAAGACAATGAATGAATTCCGATGGAGATTTTCGGGTTGGATATGGGGAAAGTTTTTTTTATTGGAGGATGATACTTATGATCCATGTCAACCTGGTATATTTGTAGTAGAATTGGAATATTATTATTATTCTCCTACTATAAAAAATATGATTTCCAAAACATGTTTGTACATGAAGGGTTATTCAGTCATTTTTAAGATCAATAGTTTCACTATATATAGAAATGAAATGCCTTATGGGATTGTGAACATGTTGAATCATTTATAAATTATATATATATATAATAATATATATAATAATATATATAACATTCAATAAAAAAAGGTTATGTTTTATTATAACGCAAGTTATCATTAGCATTGTCACCTAGTGTATATAAATGAGAAATGCATCTAAATTTTCAAAATTTATGGATTGTTGGAATCATTCAATTTTAAATAATTTAAAACATATGAATTTTATTTATCAAGAAAAATAACCAAATCACCATTCAGTGGAAGAGGTGAGAGAGATATTGGACTATTGGATTTTAAACATAGTTTTGTATGAGGACCAATGAGTGTTCAAGAAAGTGGTGGGTGTATATACTTTGTTACCATTACCGATGACTTTAGTAGGTATTGTTATGTGTTTCTCAAGAGAGAAATGTTTGAAAACATTGAAAAGTTAAATGTTTTCAAAATTAGAGTATGTAATCAATTAATAAATTTTTTTAGGATTATCCAATCAGATCGAGGTGATGAATATATGATCTAGGAATTCATTGATCATATGAGATATTGTTGATTTTTTTTATAAATCACTCATTTTGGAACACTATAGTGGAATAATGTGACTAAGAGGGGGAATTTTACCCTTTTTATAAGGTTTGGTCAATTATAAGTTGGTACAACATTCCTATATAATTATGGGTATATACACTATAATTAGAATCTTTTATACTAAACCATGTTCCATCCATGGTTGTAAAAAAACCATCTGATACATGGTATTTTAATTATACTAATTTTTTAATGAGGATTTGGGGATGTGATGAATACATAATATGAATAACATTTGATTACATATGCCATAAATCAGAGATAGTTTTTTATGGGTAATCCCAAAGACACTTCAAAATATTGATTTCTATAATCTTACTGAACACAAAGCATTTGTGGCACGACATGGTGTTTTCCTTGAGAAGGATCACATTATTTTTGACAATTTTTTCACATGGTAAATTAAAAAAACACTAAATAAGATATCTTACTATGACCAAAGTTATTCAATTTCAATAAATATTTATCAAAGAACTAACTATGGTTATAAAATAACCTCAATGGTATGGTACGATTCTAATAGATAATGTTATTTTATTGAAATTAATGATGGGTTTATATTCATATATGATTGAACTACTACAAACAATGACTCCATTGAGAGTTTTGATTATGAGAAATGGTTATGTCATGAAATTTGAGATATAATCCATGAATTACCAAGGTTGGATATGGTGGATACAGTTGATGTGGTGAGAACCATAATATGTATGTGGTATTTATATGAAATTATTATCATAGACGGTATAGTGTATACTTATAAATTTTATCAAGTCACTAATGGTTATAAAATTCCGGGTATTAACTATGAAGATATATTTTCTCTAGTTGTGATGATAGAGTCCGTTTATATGTCACTTAACATATTTGTTCATAATGATAATGAGATATATCAAACGGAATAAAAATCATCTTCTATAATGAAAAATTAGTTCAGTATGTGTACGTGATACATCCATAAGTTTTTTAAGAATCAAATGATCATGGTAAGGTTTTCATGTTTCAATGGTCCATTTACCGATTGAAGAAAGCTTCTCGATGCTGGAATATTTAGTTTGATAATACAATCCAAGTGTTTGGTTTTATTGAGAATATAAATGATTCTTGTGTATACAAGAGTGTTAGTGGGAGTGTTCTAGTATTTTATATATTAAATATTGATGGATTACTAGATATCATAAATTAAATCCTTTACATTTTCTAAATGTGTTATTAGTAAAATGCCTCTTTATAAAATACATGGGTGAAACATCATGAATATTGTGTCTTAAAATAGATATATATATATATATAAAGGTCAGTTTTATTGAGTTATAAGACATATGTTGGTAATTTTAAAAATAATTTTAGTGAATATAACTCCATGAATGTGAATTTACTAATGTTTCATGACATGAATCTTGGAAATATTTTTTATCATTATTATAATTTAGAAATGATATATAATATTCCTTATTTTCTACCAAAATATCTATCATGTTTGTATTTTTATATAGTTGAACCAATGTCACTTATTCATTGATAATAACCAGTATTTTCCAATCCAATCCTTGTGAGGTTCTTTGAATTGTTTTCAGGAATATCCTTCTCCAGTTGGGAAGAAATAAGGATATGTTATTAATCATTAGAGGTGTGGATGATCTCATTATAAATTGTTAAAAAAATTCTACTTTTAAATATATTAATGATGGTATAATATCTTAATTTGGTTTTATTTGATTCTTCAATGGTGGTTCTATCAGTTCATAGAGCTCTAAAAAATCAATTGTGGTGGACTCGACCATAGAGGAAAAATGCATCGTTGCACCAGAAGTTGTGAAGTAACTAGTTTTGATCAAAAATTTCATCACTTATCAAAGGGTGGTTCCTCACATTATGGGAGTAATTGAACTTTATTTGTAATATAATAGATAAATTTTTCAATATTAGGAACTCAGACTCACTAAAGCACCATACACAACATTTGAAAATACTATCTCACTCATGAGATCATTGGGATGGGTAATGTAAATATTTAATGGGTGGTTGCAAAAAAATAATAATGTATATCCATTATAAATCATTAATTCCACAAAATTAAGATTTAAATATTGAATCATCGGGTATTAGATATGTGATATATTAGGTATAATGATTATATAATGTATCATGGTTTTATGATAAAGTAAATTTATATTTATCATTCTTTTATGTGTGTTGTATATATTAAATAAACAGTGGAGTGATAATATCTCTTAATATTATGAGTTTGAGTTATCCCTAATTGTTTATTATTAAAAATTACTTTTTGTTATGATGATATATTAAGATTACCTGATGTAAAATCTCATATGTCATACAGAGTAGCATCATGAGGTAATAAGTGGAGATTTATTATCAGGACTAATATCAAAAAGTATATCACATTGAATTTAATTTTGTCAGAGATATAATTAAAAGTGAATTTTTTTGGGATGTTGATACTTGTTTAGACCATCAGATGTGTATATCAAAAAAAAATTAGCATCAGATTTATGTATATTGGACATTCAATCGGTGGTGGGTTGATGGGATCGGTGTGAAGGAAATAATTGTTTATCTCTCCACCAACAATTAGGTACTCATATATTCATATATTTTGAAGATGTTAAGGGTGGTCAAATAGGTTATAGAATTATATATAAGGAATTATATGGATGGAAGACTCTTGGAGTGCTTACTGGGGGAAACTGTGATGGTCAATAGTGTTTCTGCAGATCAACAATGAAATTCCATTTGGAGGCTACTCCGTGAATGTAAGTAGCTGGTGTGATCAGATCAACTAGATGGAATTACTATTCAAGTAATTAGGAACTAATCTGAAACTAAAAAAATGATGCATTCCAGGTGAACCAGAAGAATATAATGTGCATCAAATTTTTTTCTGTCTATTATTATGTAGAAAATAAACCAAGTCCATCCAAACCAGTCACTAGAGATGGAAGGTCATAAGTCTTGAAGTATGTTCCCAACATCCACATGATGGAAATATGTACTAGGTCCTCACAATTAACTATTTGGGAATGGTTTCACTATTATAAAACAAATATTAACCATCCATGAATTGTATGACCTCAATAACTCAATAATTAGAAACAAATTTATAAAAACATATAAACAGAGTTAACACCGTATGGAAAAATATTATATATCATAACCACTATATCATAACCATATATAAATTGTAACATACAATTCATATACATGGTATTAATAGTCAAATGCTCCAAACTCATAAACAGTGATCCATAACCCAATATAAATTACATTACATCCCAACTAATCCTAAATATCAAAAGCAATACTCATGATATAAGCTCCATGGGACCATGTATCCTATAACCTAACAGCCCCGAATGGAGGTAATAAAGTATAGACACCAAAATTCATGGTGTCATTGGCATTACCCATGTCATAAAAAGACATGTTTGAAAATTTCAAAAGGCATATAAAAGGTGTTAAGAACAAACACCAAGGGGATAAGACCATGAATATATATATGAATTTTTACCATGCAAAGCAATAAATAGAAATTCAAACTATTTTACAGAATAGATTACACTTTTAAAAAAATGATCACTTGATATCATTTTTTTATTTTTATATCTCTTTATTTTTTCTAAAATAAATACATGACTGAAAAACATAAATGAACAATGGTCAAGTAAAGAAGTAAGACGCTTGGAATAACATTCTGAACACACCCACACATAGAATTAATGTGAGAATAAACATAATAACTCTCACATAAATCAATAAATCAAAATTGACATATCATAAGATATCTCAACCAAGAAAGGAACAAACATAATACATGAAATCATATAAATAATTTGGGAAAAATAAATACATAAAATAGGCTCTAATGATAAATGTATAGAGTGACGTAGAATAAAACACTGTTTTCTATCTAGCTATGCACATATAATACATTGTAAGATCTCTCTATTTTCATCACGACCAACCATTCACTAGGTATCTCAATACCAGAATAAACATTTTGGAATATTACTCGATCTTACTCACAAATTCTATATTTGTACCATTGAATATATTATGGAATCACCCTTGTTAAAACACTAAATTAATCTCTCAATAACATAAAAAAAACTATTCATTTAGTTAGACACACCCTTACACCATAGGTCCCCCATGTGTTACAAATTTCCAAACACGTCAATATAAACAATACCATTTATAAAATCCATTCCAACATACAATTTAATAATTCACCATTACTCTTTTTATAATTGAATTTTATCCAGTTATAGTCATTTATAAAACCTATATGGAAATACATTTAAAAATATAAACCACATTGATACTTTTTTAAACACTTAGAGTGTATTAAAGATAACTCCCTTCAAAACCCTATATTAAAACATAATATTTCCAAAAAAAAATCAAGCATCACATAAAACCTGAAAAAAGAATCAATAATAAATCAATTTATTGTAAATTTGATTTTTGAAAACCAAATTTGATAAGTGGTTAAATATTATCCGAGGAAAACACCCATAAATAAGGACACCAACCAAAAAAGTAGTTATAACATCATCACATTCGATAAAACGACAAAATTGTATAAGGAAAATCAACAACCTACTAAAACATAATAAATAAAACAAATCCCCCAATTAAAAACAATATATTTGAGTAAAAAACATTTAGAGTTTTCACCTCCCATGGAAATGGATAAACAAGGTGATAATAGGGGAAAGGATGGTGAATTAAAAATAGGTTATATCAATCAGAAAAACTAGTAGATCAAGAGAAATCTGCCAAAATAGATAAAAGAGGAGATCCAAGTCATAGGGAAGATGTTTCATAGGGTAGGGGGAAGAAATGTGGGTGAGAGTATTTTAATCTGACATGGTCACCTTCAACACTTCTCAAATTTGTAATTACCATGATAGTTAGAATGTATAGAAAACCAATGTTCCATTCATGTGGGTGAAACTATCTCCCAAAAATAATTTTTTTGGTTTATAGATATCCATGAATGGTTATATAAATATTTTTAGACCATGTAAAATTTCACTATCCCCGAAAACACCCCTCATGCACGGTAATTTATACATTGAGAAAAATAGTACACCAAATTTGTGCCAAGGTCATTTTCCCCCAGAAATTCAAATTTCTTACCCATGGAGCCCAGAAACCCCAATTATTAATAATAATGGAAATAAAAACTTATATTATAAATTCTAGTGACCTAGAAGGTTTCGTAAACCTCCCCATCATATAAGTTTCATCCCCACGAAAGTCCTCAAGCATCTTCAGAATAAAACTGGTGTGGTCACTACTACCTCACCTCATATACCTAATCAAATGTCTCATACATATCTATACCATTCTTCCAAAGAACATAGACTAATGGGATCAATTTATCATGAAAACCCCTGTTATTATATTCTATGATAAGAATAGTCTTCTCCAAAATAGTGATGTTAGGTTCAACATCCAAATATTCACACTCTACCACATGGGATGAGTCTATATGATATATATTCAACTGGGAAACAGAAAATAATTAATTAATCTATTATATTTATGGTGGAAACTATAATTAATAATTTACCTTCTCGTGACACTCCACAATCTAAAATTTCCCAACACGATGCATCACTAACTTACCATTATTTCCCAAGAGATGATATCCTAGCTAAACAGATACCCAATGAAGCACTAGATCACTAACCTCAAACTCTAATTGTTGACAAGGTTGATTTATGTATAACTTCTGGTGAATTTTATCTATCAATAAAATTTTCTAATTCAGCCAATCATTCTTCTTCTTCTCCTTGATGAGACTCAATATTAATAATAACAGACAACCAACTATTCCTAACAAAAATGGGAATGGAATGAACTCACATATAACACCTAAAATAGGGCCATCATGTCCATGGTCTGAAAACTAATATTATAAGGGAACTCTCAAATTATACGTTTCCTTCCCATAAATTTTCTATGTCAATCACACACTTCTAGAGAATATCATAGAGAGTCTGGATGGATCACTCAGGCTAACCATATATCTATGGGTGGTATGATGTGCCCAACCTTTGCATGGATCCCAAAATTTCATCAATTCGCTTAAATATTATGAATTTAAATAGGCATCCTAATAACACCCAAATATTTCATAGAAAGTAATCTCATTAAATTAATTGAATAGCTGGTGCTACATGCAACACCGAGTTCGAGCACACCACAACATACCAAACATGCCATTCAAAAAGTGGTTATGAATTTTATTAACTTCATTTTGAATCTTATATACTCAATATAATTTTAACATCCATATTATTTTTTTTCTTATACATAATATAAGAACAAATTTATTTTTTCAGATAAAACAAAAAATTTCTCAAAAACTAAAATTTTACTGCCTTTTAATGAAGAACCCTTTTTAAAACCAATATTTGGCCATTTTATATTTTAAATATAATGAAAATAAATTAATCTTTAGAAGCAGGACATAAAAATTTAATTTTGATAATTTGTTAGTTTTTTTCTTAAAACTTTCATATTTTGACGAATAGTGATAAATATTATGTTTTAATTGAAAACAACTTTTTTAATTAAATAACTTTATAGTGCTAAATTATGAATTTATATGGTTTTTAGTATACTTAGATTATATTATTATTATTTAATACAATTTAGGATAATATATGTAATTTCACTTTTAAATTTGACATAAACACATGTCAATATTTTGATAGTTTATAGTTTTAAAACCCCGTATTTTGGTTTTGAGAACATGAATTAATATTAAATTAATAAATTCAAATTCTCACTTTTTAATTTCGAAAAATAGACCATATATTTGAATTCGTAATATCGAAATTCTCTTAGGGTGAATTTTTGTTATTTTTCTGAAAACATTCCAATTTGGATGAATAGTGAAAAAATATTGCGTTATTATTTAAAACAAACTTTTTATTTAAATAATTATTTATTTTATTTAAAATATTTTAAGTCATAATAGATATATAATACCTATATAATTAAAATTTAATTCATTGGAGTAATTTTATATTAAAATTAAATGTATAAAAGTTTATTTAACTTTTTATCCTATTTTACCCACCTTTTTGGCACGTTAGAAAATATGTATAAAACAAAATTTTACCACTTATGTGAGTTGAATATCAAAAATCAGGGAGACATGGTTACTAACTATAAGTAAAATATTGTTCAATAAGATGAAAATAATTTTTGGTGAATTGTATCTTTTGACTTTTTTTACAATGGTTAAAAGTAAATATGTTAATTAAGGGTAAAAATAATATCATAATTACCCCTAAAACATATTGTAATTATATTGGATAAATATAATTCTATGAAAAAAACCTGAATAATAATATATGATCCACTTTTATCCACTTGTATTATATTAGGACATTTATTATTATTTTATTTAAAAAAGAGTTAACAGAGTTATATTTAATGTTTAATAACTAAACAATTTTTAATATAGGGGTAAAAATAATATAAAATTGAATATAAATATTAATTAGAAATATAAAAATATATCCTACATAATGGTATTTTATTTATAATTTTTAGACTTTATATAATTTAATTTTTTTATGACACAATGATAATGCAGTAATCACCATATTATTGAGATATTAATATAATTGATATTATATATATGCAAATAAATTTAAATTGAGACATCTGATGAATATAACTAATTTTATATGTTTATATCACATGTTAGGTTTGGTTAAATATATTTTATTCAAAGTGATACATTTTTATGGCTTTCAAAAAAACCAAATACGAAATAGTATCAACATTGACATAATTCAGTTTTTAAAACAAATATTATATTATTAATTGATATAATATTCAAAAAAATATTAGGATCGTAAAAAGGACATATATTAGGTTATATATGTTAATAATGAACCACATGGGGTTCTCATGGCTTGTTATTGTATGTTTATTAACCATATTATATAAAAATACAACAAGACATTGTAAATGTCACACAATTTAACTACGAGTTAAATCAAAAAGATAAGCTTAATATGATGACCTAAACCTCTCTAAAACCTATTTTATGAAAGGTGTTCGACCCATACCGACCATAGACATTAAATAATTTATTTTTGAGCCATTATAAACCGAAAATTAATTTATTATAAAATAATATTTCAAACTTTTCCAAAAGTGACCCTCACCTCTATTATAAAAGTGAACTTCACCTTCTCTTAATATCACACATAAAATGCCATCTTTTCATCGAAAAACCCTACCAAAATAACCTCCCAACATTGCTACATTCATCCTAGATGCATTCCATTTTTCATAAATCCAATCAATGGAGCCCTTTTGAACAAATGAAATGGAAGAACCTGAATAAGAGGTAAATATTTCATCACCTCTTTCAAGTTCTTTTCTTCTTCCACTTCCTCATTCATTTTTTATTCCATTATAAAATAATAACACTAGTATCTTATATATAATTTGATATATTTATAAAAATGGTACAACCATATTCAATATTCTTTCCAACCTATAAAAGATAATGTCACCAAAATGTGTGTACGTACATATTACGGTCTCCACGTCGTGATGTAGGTTTTTATTATAGCACTTCATTATTTGGATGGGTATAATTATAAGTATATGTGATGTAAATAATAAGTATAACATTAAAATGATTCTTTATATATGATATATCATCCAATTACATACGATATTTCTATCAATATAATGATATTGTCTCTCATGCGTACTTACAGATTATAGTCTCCACGAATGCGATGAGTTTCGTTCCCCATCATTATCATTCCAGAAAAATTTTAATTTTATGATAAAAATTAATTTTTAGTTACATAATATCATTATGTATATTAATAAAATAAATCATATCCATAAAAAACAACGCTTACATATCCAATAATATTTAGGAAAACGATTCAGTTAACACCCAAAACAATGATACTACTAAATTATTATTTACAATGCAATATTACAAGATCATATATGATTAAATATTTATGTAGATTGTTCTTTTATAATTTAATAACAATGTTTTAACTATTATATAGGAGGTTAACACACCATCTACAAAAGAAAATTACTAGGTAAGGGTTAATTATACAATCTCATTATTATCCGAGATTGTTTATGTGTAAGTATTTCCTGGGAAATATTTATTATCCATGTCCATGTTTCAAAGAAGACTTTTCAAAATGATTTTATTAATGTACTATTTAACTTAAAAAATAAAAATAAATGTTTTAAATATTTTATCTTCTAAATATTTCTCATTAATGTCAATATTTTCAAAATGGATTTTAAGGATTTATTTATATGAACATGAATTTTTTTAATATGTTAATTCCCTTAAAAAGATTGAAAGTGGTATGGGACACTTTAACTCAAAAATTTATTTATTTTTCTTCCTATCTAAATTGTGTGGCTTTTAAAGGTTTTCATGAAAAGGTATATTTCTCTCAATGAGTTTTACAAATCATTTTCATCTATGTCAATATCCTTTGATGGATTTTAACATTGTTTAAAGTTGATTTATTATGATAAAAATATTTAATATTGTATTGAAGGTTTGGTGATATGTTTTATTGTTGATGTTTTGTTTCTATAAGATTCATGGTTTATTGATAAATTATTGAAATTTTGTATGCTTGTTTTAATACGAATGTTTATGTTAGGTTTAAACCATTTCATATTGGGAATGCATAGGATATTGAAAGTGACTGGTGGAGCCCAGTATAGCTCCTCTATGCGTCTGTAGGTCTAATGAGACAAACTAGTGTCTTGGCACAAGCCCTTGAAAAAAATATTATTTGTAGTCTTGGAACAAGCCTTGACTATCTGGTTATGAAGTATAGCATTATGTGTTCCGTCATTATGAATGTGGCTATTGATATGGCATGTGATCATTATACTAGTAGAATATCCATGCAAATAAGTAAATAGAATTATTTTATTTTATAATTTCTATATTATGATGATGTTTAACTGTAAAAGGATTTTTTTATTATAATAAATTTCCAAAAATGTTTATTCAAATTTATGAATGTTTTTGTTATATTGTTATCCTGACTGAGCATCTGATCTCACCCCTTTCTATGTTTTATTTTCCCATGATTTCCATGAAGTGTATAACAATTGATATTTAGGGTTAATCTAAAAGGGAATAATGGTGTTCTCAAATAACTATCTATGATGTATTTTATTGTTGAATTTTTAATGTGAAGTTGATGTATGTAATCTATTTCTAAGACTACTAAAATGACCGGTATTTTGGTACATGATTTAATTGTATCATGACAATGTGTTAAAATAATGCACCGACTCAGGTTAACTGGGGTTGGGGCATTATAGTTGGTATCAGAGGATGTTTGGTACATTCCATGTGAACTATATATATAAAAACTCTGATTAGAGAACACTTCCCTAAGATAGAATTTGAGGATTAGTGTAGAAGAACTTCCTAGAATTTTGTTACAGTGGAGATTTGGTGTGTTTTCCATGAAACACATCAATGTATTGATACATGCAGGCAGAGGTGGATGTTCCATAGATGTAACTAGGGGTAAACTCCGAAAACACAACACTAAGATAGACTAGAATGGGAATTGGTGCATGACAACAGGACTTGCTGCACTTTTGGTTATGACACTCCTGGGGGATATGCCTATGGTAATTAACATTTTCATTACAATAAATTAATAAGGATTTAAGAGTAAATATTTCTTCAAGGAAAATATTTGATGAATATACATTATGTGCTTAATATTTTCAATTTACATTATGAATTTTTCAATTTTGGAATTATGCATTGTGATTTATAAACTATACTATTGTAAGACATTGTTTAGAAATGGCTCCTAGTATAATGAATTATAATTCTAGCAATACGCATGACCAAAAGATTAAGAAGGATCATATCTTTCAATATTTTAATCCGACATTTAAAAGGGTAATAGTCTCCCATGTATTCTCATCATATGAAGAAATAATATCATTTGTTAATAATATAAGTAAATAATTCCTTGAGTGCTATTTATTTTAAGGGAATAAAGAGAAGAAAAGTATGGAAGAGGGAAATATGGATAAAGGGAAGGGAGGAAAAAGGATTCTCCCATATGTGATAACAGTAGAAAGAATCACATTGATAAATGATTTAATGGACTATGAGTTTGTTATATGTGTGGAGAAAAAGGACACCATGTACGTGGTTTTAAGTGCAAGAAAAAGGTTTCCAATGTATAGTGCTTCATCTACAAGGAGTTGGGACATTACACGAAGCAATGTCCAAATAATTTATACTCAAAATGCTCTTATTGGATAATAATCATGTTATGATACTACCAAATATTAAGGGGAATAATTAGATTTCATAGGTTGTTTTTACGTTATTGTGTCGTTTGAGTATTTTATTAATTATGTAAATGTTATAATAATTATAGTGTTTAAAAAGATTGTACTTCCGTACTATTTAATTAAGGACTCGAGATTGTGTGGGACCAATAAAAGTTACTCAACAGCAGGTTAAATTTTTTGGAAAATATATGGTCAAGAGAAAGATATACCATAATATGGTTCTGATACTGAGGTAGTGATTTTGGAATAATATATTTTTGATTTGGCTAAATTTTATTGGATATTCTTGACTACCATGAAACAGATTAATGATTTGTATATTCCATCATTGTTGGAGTTTACAACATTATTCGATAGGAGTATATCCAATATCCTATAAGGAATAAGTGATGATGAATCAAATAAATAAGGTTTTATGGTAATTCCATGTGTTATAGTGTTTTAAAAGAATACATGATTAAGGTATTCACAATTATTACGTGGAAGAAAGGATCTTCATTGTGTTTACCATCCTTATAAATTGTTTACATTGAGTTTGGACAGATGTATTTTGGATAAATTTAATATTTGGAATGTATTAAATTTTACATTTTATAATATTTTTAGAGTTAAATTATTTCTTGATATTATTTTCGGATTTTCATAAAAAGGACAGCTCGGAGGTCATGTGACAACACATAGGTCGGGTGACAACCCGTCGCGTCCAACAGGGCCTTGAGACTTAAACCCGCAACCGAATGGAGACAATGGTGGATCACCTACCACTGGAATATGTGATGTCATGGTTTTTATATTGAAGTTTTTTTTTGAAAAAATCTAACAGATAAATTATAAATTCATTTTTTGGAACCCTATACAATTTGGAAAAATAGAATATTTTTGAATTCTATTATCTTTTGGTGTTAAAGATGAGTTTTTGGTAGGAATTTGTTAAAGGATGAAACTCTACTTTCCAAGTATATATATATATTCCCTATTATTATATGAATAAATTAATTCTTATACATTAGGGTTGGTATCTTAAAACCAAGAAATGTGTTATCCTAATACCTTATGTTTTGTTGAACCGATGAGATTTTAAATCATTGTAGATTGATGGTTTTAGGCCCTCAATTTTACACATGTTTGTGATTATTGACCTCATCCAATCCCTATAAATATTTACATATTTCCTAAAATTATGTCTCTATGTTCCAGGAATGTTTTCATAATCAAAAACATAATTTGGTGATGACATTTTCATTTCCCTTTCCCTATTATTAAGACTAAATTTTATTAAACCAATTTCAGATGTGGGTTTTATAATAAAGGTATTATCTATTTTTAACCTTTTATTTTTGAACAACAATTTCAAATTACGAGGAAAGAATTTATTTAAGGAGGGTATAATGTAATACCCCATTAATTCACAATACGTTATCTAATTAAAGTAATTCAATAGCTTGTGCTATAAGGAACACTGAATTCGAGCGCACCACAACATTGAAAACTAGCCATTCAAAAATGGTTATGAATATTATTAACTACATTTTGAATAATATATACTCTATATAATGTTAACATCTATATTATGTGTTTCTTAGTAATAATAAAATAACAAATTCAATTTTCCAGATAAAAGAAATATTTTTTTAAAAATAAAATTTTACTGCATTTTAATGGGGAACCCTTTTTAAAACCAATATTTGACACTTTTATATATTCAGTGTAATGAAACAAAATTTTTGGTTATAATCGGGACATAAAAATTCTTTTTGGATAAATTTTTGGAACATTTTAAATAACATTCATATTTTGACGAATAGTGAAAAATACTATGTTTTGGTTGAAAAAATCCTTTTTAATCGATATAATTTATAGTGTTATATTATGAATTTGAATGGTTCTGAAGTATAATTTCATTATATTTTTATTATTTAATATAATGTATATCATTATATGTAATTTCATATTTTATATATGACATAAATACATGTCAATGTTTTGATATTTTTTACTTTTCAAAATACCGTATTTTTGTTCTGAGAATGGGAATTAATTTTAAATTAATAAATGTAACGTCTATGTTTTTAATTTGGAAAAATAGTCTTAATTTTTTAAATCAGAATATCAAAATTATCTGAGGGTAATTTTTTTTCTTTTTCTACAAACATTCAATTTTTGTAAATAATGAAAAACACTACATTGTTATTTTAAAACAACATTTTATTTAAATAATTATTTATTTTAATTAAATTTATTTTAAGTCAAAATAGATATATAATACATATTTATGTTTAATGTAATTCATTGAGGTCATTTTAGAAAAAAATTATGTGAATAAAATTTTATTTAACTTTATAACCTCTTTTACACACCTTCTAGGAACGTTAACAAATTTTTATAAAACATAATTTTAACCCTTTTGTGAGTTTAATATCAAAAATCTCAGAAAAATTGGTTAATATCAGTAAGTAAAATGTGTTTCAATACGTTGAAAATAATTTTTGGAGAATAGTATCTTTTGACTTTTGTTTACCACGGTTAAAAGTAAATAGAGTAATTAAGGGTAAATATGATATCATAATTACCCTAACACATGTACTAATTATATTGGATAAGTATATATCTAAAAAAACAACCTTAATAATAAAATATAATCCATTTCTATCCACTTGAATTAGATTAGCAAATTTATTATTATTTTATTTATGGCTAAGTTAAAAGAGTTAAATTCAATGTCTAATAACTGCACCATTTTTAATATAGGGTTACGCTGAATATAAATTCAACTATAAATATTAATTAGAAAGATAAAAATATTTCTTAATTAATGGAATATTATATAAAATATTTAGACACTATATAATATATTTATTTATGACACAATGATGATGTATTAATTAACATATTAATCAAATATTAAATTAAATGATATTATAAATATCCAAATAAATGTAAATTGACACTTATGATAAATTACACTAATTTTATATGGTAATATTAAATTTTATGGTTGTTTAAATAAATTTTATTTGAATTCATAATGTTTTATGGCTTTCAAAAAAAATCAAATACTAAATAGTGTCAAAATTGACATAATTGAGTTTTAAAAAAAATATTATATTATTAATTTATATAATTTTAAAATAAATATAATGGTTATCCAAATGTCATATATAAGGTTATATATATTTATAATTAACCACATGGGGTTTTTTTGGCATGTTATAGTAGGTTTGTTAACCATATAATATAAAAATACAAAAAGACATGGTAACTGTCAAATTATTTAACTAAGAGTCATATCTAAAAGATATGGTTCATATGATGAAATAAACCTATATAAAACCTATTTTTTGAGACGTTTTCCACCCATACCCTCCTTATCCTTTAAATAATTCATTTTTCAGCCATTTCAAACCGAAAATGATTTTATTATAAAATAATACTTCAAGCTTTTCAAAAAGTGACACTAACCTATCATATAAAAGGGAACTGCCCCTTCTCCTAATTTCACACATCCAAAGACTTTTGGCTCAGCAAAAACCTGGCCAAATATCCTATAATCTTTCCCCCATTGATCATATAGGCCTTCATATGGTCAGAAAGCCATCTTATAGAGCCTTTTTGATCAAATCAAATGGAAGAACCCGAGAAAGAGGTAAATATTTCATCACCACTTTCAAATTATTTTCTTCTTCCACTTCCTCTTTATTTGTTGTTTCCATTATAAAATAATAACTCAATTATCCTCTATATACTGTGATGTTATTATAAAAATGTTACAACCATATTAATTATTATATCCTTCCTATAAATGACAATATCACCATACGAGTGTACGTACAGATTACCGTCTCGATGTTGTGGTGTATTTTGTTATTCAAACACATCATTATTTTTATGGGTATAATAATGAGTATAAATGATATAAATAAAAAATATAACATGTTCATGATACTGTATATATAATAAACCACCCAGTTATATATGATTTGTACATTAATGTAATGATATGTTCGCTCGTGCGTACGTACGGATTACCGTCTCCACAAACACGATGAGATTCAGTCCCTGTCATAATAATTCAAGAATAATTTTCATTTTAGGATTAAATTTTTTTACGAACATAATATAATTATGTATATAATTCAAACAAATTCTATCCATAACAAACAAGGATTATGTAACCAATCATATAAAAGAAAATTAATTAGTTAACACCCGAAACTATGATACTACTAAAATATTATTATTAAAACAATATTATAAGATCATATATGATATCATATTTATGTATATAGTTATTGTATAAATTAATAACAATGTCTTAACTATTATACAGGAGTTTAACATACCATCAAATAAGGAAAAGTACAATGTAAGTGTTAATTCTTCAATCTCATTATTTTACAAGATGGTTTATGTGTAAGTATTTTACGGGACATATTTCTTATAAATGTCCACCATTTGTAAAATACTATTCAAAATGATTCTTTTAATGTACTATTTTACTAAAAAAGTTATTTTTAATGTTTTAAATATTTATTCTTCTAAATCATTCTCATTAATGTCATTTTTATCAAAATAGTTTTTAAGGATTTATTTATATGAACATGACTGTTATTAAAATGTTAATTCCCTTGAATAGTATCAATGTTTTATGGGACACTTTGATTCAAAAATTACTTTAAATGACTTCCTTTCTAAAGTGGGTTACTTTTAAATGTTTTCATGCAAATGATATATTTCAATCAATGAGTTTTAAAATTCATTTACATCTATGTCAACATACTTTAATGAAATTTAAAATTGATCGATGTTTGTTTATTATGATAAAAATTGTCCATATTTTATTGATGTTTTAGTTAAATGTTTGTCTGTGGATATGTTATTTTTATACCATTCATTGTTTATGGATAGTGTTTTCACATTTTGTATCCTATTTTTAATACCAATGTTTAGGTTATGTTTAAACATTTTTATAAGAGGAATGCATTGGACATAGTAAGTGATAGGTGGAGCTCGATATATCTTCTTGATGCATCGGTAGGTATCATGAGACAAACCAGGGTCTTGGCATAAGGCCTTGACAAAATCTTATTTGTAGTCTTGGCAAAAGGCCTTGATTGTAACACCACACGATTTTCTGAAAAATATTCTTTTAATTTCCTTGATGTCTTGTGTTGTACGCTACACAAAAATTGGCTTTTACTATACTCAACACCGTATTATTATATATTATATACAAACACTATTGTAGGCATGGATTACACGCAAGAGCAACCTTCCTCGATAGCTTGTGTTGCACGCAATGCCGAGTTTCACTAAACAATGATATATTATAATAATATTACGAACTAGACGTTATGAACTGTATTAACTGAATTTTGATGTTTCTAACATTATAATTCATCTTACATATTTTCAAGAATGATGTATGAAAACAAAATAAATTTTTCGGATAAAAGAAGTATTTTTCAAAAAAATGCAGTATTACCGCCTTTTGATGGCGCACCCTTTATAAATAAATTTTTTGATATGTTTATAAGATCAATCTTACCAAATTTAATTCTTCTTTTAAATCATATAAAAATTTACATTGGATAAAGTTTTGGTATTTTTCTCATATGTTTCTAATTTTTATGAATAGTAAAAATACGCTAAATGTTAATTAAAAACAAATTTTTTCATCAAGATAATTTATATGGTTAAATTATAATATTGAATGGTTTTAAAATATAGAAGAAATATATTTTTACCATTTAATATAATTTATGTAATTATCATTAATTTTACATTAAATTCATAGGTAAAAACATTTCAATCGTTGGCAATGTTTTGTCTTTTAAAACCTGTTTTCTTAACAACGGGATAAATTTTAATTTAATTACTAAAAAATATGTGTTTTGAATTTTGAAAACAAGATTCCATATTCAAATTTACTGGGTCCAAATTATGTTAATAGGTTACTTTTATTTTTTTTCATATTATGAATAGCAACTACGATAATTTTTTTTACTATAGTTAAAGATAAATCTGGTAATTAAGGGTAAACCTAAGATTATAAAATTACCCTAACACATTCCAATATTATATTTGAGGAATAAAAGTAGACCCATTTCACCTAAGGGTTGTAATAGATTCGTTTTATGGACTTTTGACTATGAAAATGATATAATTATTATTAAAACTAATGAAACTGTCAACATGTCACTCTCTTATATCTTATAGGTGTAATAATTTTAATTTATTGATAAACTTCATAAAACATAGAATATAAATAGTCTCCAGAAATATAATAAAGGTATATACATCATGAGATTTTATTTATAATTTTTATGGATAAAATAATTATCATTAATGATGACACAATAGTGATGTAGAAATTATTTTATTGATTCAAATATCAAATAAATGGTTTCAAAAATATTAAAATAAATATTATATGAACTAATTAAAGTGCTTAATTAATTTTCTAGATTAATATTTCATTTTAGTAATATGTTATATATTTGGTTTGAAAATTTCATTATTGTGGATTTTATTTAAATTCAAATAAATGAATAGTGTCCAAATTTACACTATTGTTATTTTATAAAAATATCATATTATTAAATGGCGTAAAAATCACAAAAATATTTAAAAATTATAAGTTGATATTTATATGGTCGAAAAGGTCATAATTTATCCAATTATGGACATTTCAATACACATAAGTAATTATTTATAACAATTTAAAATTTACAATATTATAACCACAAATTAAATTAAATAGATTAAATAAGGATAAATCATGTTGATAAGGTTGAAATTAATTTCCCAACATGTCTAAATTTTATTAGATAATGATATTACAACCCTATATTATCTCATCATTTGATTTAAGTCATTTTTGGAGGGTTTTACATGGGGTTTGAATTTATTATAAATTAATATTTCCTATGTTTCCAAAGGTGCCCCTCTCCTCCCTTATAAAAGGGCACCTCCTTCGTCTCATCCTCACACCATTTTGAGCCTTCAAGCTCAAGAAACCACATCCAATTTACCATCTACACTTCCCTAGAAACATACTAGAGGACATGGTCTTCTTCAAAGACCAATGTTAGTGCCCTAAGAGGACGTTACGAAGAGGCGTGTCGAAGAAGATGTAATATCCTTTACTGATTATTTCAAAATTATTTATTCTTTTACTTCGTCAATATGTGTCATTTAATTATTAACTAATAAATCCAGTATCAATTTTATACCGATATTTTATTATAAATATGAAACAACCATGCTCTATCTTCTACCCATCCTATGAAAAAACGAAATCACCACACATGCGTACGTACGACCTACCGTCTCCACACCGTGGTGTTATCTTTTATTACATCACTAACATAATTGGATGGGTATATGATGGAAGAAATTACTATATATGTTTATTGTAAAGTAATATTTATTCTGAAATATTATAAACCATACACTTCAATAAAATTCCACAATCATGGGAATGATATCATCGCTCATGCGTAAGTACGGATTACCGTCTCCACAACGCGATGAGATTCATTCTCCATGATAACCATTCAAGAATGATTATAAAGTATATATAATGAAGAATAATGTAATATATAACACAATAATTCTATTATATTTATATATATATATATATATATGTCGTCTACTTACTTCGATTCAAGTCAATAAGGAAAGGAAAACAGTGTTCATGTGTACGTACGGCCTACCGCCTCCATGAATGGTTTGTTTCATTTCATTTGTATATCTATTATATATATATATATATATTGAAAATATATGATATATAAATCATGTTTTACATTCTGGAAGTATGTAAATCATGATATATGTAACAATAATATCAAGAAAAACAAGTCCAAACACATATGATAAATGAAACGATTTTACCGAAAACACTACATTAAAATGGAATTGACAAAATAACAGGTAATATAAAGTCATAAGTGAATCATATATGATATCACAAATATTATTATGGATCTGTTACAAGAGAATAATATTTTTAAACCCACTATACAAGATTTTCAGACACGTACATAAGAAATTGGAGTTATGGTAAGGGATAATTTTCCAAATCTCATTTTTATCTGAGATTGCTTATATATATGTATTTACTGGGGTTAATGTTTTTTCATCCATGTATATACAAATGATATTCATAAAATGTTTAATATTCTTCAATGTGTTTTTAAAGCCATGATAACACGTTTTTTACTTTTACTTTGTGTTATGGAATAAATCTTTCTTTTGTTTACCATAGGTGGTACTTATTGACTTTTCCTTAAAAAGTAAGAGGTAAATGTTTTTTAACTTATATGGTGTGAATGAATTTTTACGGGATCATAATGCCTTATTTTAATTAGGCATACTATACCATATTTCATAATTATTTCCAAAAAATCCTTTTCTTTTAAAATTGCATGTCTTTTTTGTGAAAATAAAATGATTTTGAAGAAGAAAGTATATTTTCTTCAAGAATTGATTTCAAGTGTTTTGTCAAAATTAACTTCTATATAATATGACATTATTTAGTATGATTATGTTTCTAGTATAATATCTATATTATTTACATGTTTTTTTGTTATGATGAAATGATATACATTTGTTTTATATGGATTATGTTATGATGTGATGATGTTTATGAAACCCATATTATTCATTGGGTTGTGATGAATGATTTATGTTTATTTTATGGCACACGAAAGAATGATTTCATTATGAGATTTGTGGGACCTGTATCTCTCTTCAATGCATTGGGTAACGATTTATTTCTCATGAGATATATATGGCTGTAAAGGAATGTTTATCCGGTTTAGTGATACAAGACATGAATAAGGAGTGAAATCGATTCAGTAAGGGACTTTGTCCACTAACATGGTCTTGGATGCAATGTCTTGGCTACTATGGAAATCCTATCATTTTCCTATTTGTTTTCCAAAATTACATGTTTTATTCCCATGCTATTTTATCATGATTAAAGTTCCTTTATTATCTATGCCTTATGTACTTCCAAGATTCATTTCTCCAGATTTTGATGTTTCTACATTATGTTTATGTTTTTAAGTATAAATGTATATGATTTGTTTTATTTTCTCCATGCATACCCTTGCTGATCATTTGAGCTCACCCTTTATATGTTTTATTTTCCATAGCATTTAATGAAAAGTTTGAGGTGAGAAAAAATGGGAAGATATTTATTGGAGATGTTGAAGATCTTTCACCATGAATAGAATATTATGTTCTGAGTTTCCAAAGACACTAAAATATTAAGGTCCATGAGTTTTTGTTATTTTTATGTATTAATTATTCCACAAAAGTAATTTAATGTTCATGTAAGTCAAGGTTGGGTCTCTATAGTTGGTATCAGAAGAAAGGTTTAGTTATCATTTGGAAACTAGTATGCGAAAACTTTAGTGAGATATCTAGAAGATATATCTATGGTATGTCTACGGATGTCCCAAAGGACACATATAAGTATAGGTTATTGTCCTCGAATTATAGTAACAATCATATAATTTAACCTAATATTTTAGATATCGAAGGTACTCCCCCATGATTATGGTTTTTTCCTCTCACACAATTCTTTTTGGGTTTTAGAAAATGTCTTGAAACAGGAAGATTCACGATAATGGAGGATATGATGGACAGTGGAATGATATTATTCATGAGAAACCAAATGAAATTGGATCTGGAATACCACAAATCATTATTATTCTTAATCATCAATATCATAATATGATCAATAATCTCAACTTCGGTAAGTTTTTTGACTCACCTGATAACAAAAAGATGGAGTTTCATGATGATTATAGAGGAAAGAATGTTCAATTTCTCCCATGTAAATCATGTGGGAAGAGGCATCAGGGAGAATGTTTCAAAGGAACAAGAAGATGCTTTGGATGTGGAAAAGAAGGACACAAAGCCATTAATTGTAAAGGAAAAGGTTTAGTAAACTTCATGGACAAGGATAATTGTATTGCTAAGACATCAACAACGGTTAAATGTTTTAAATGTGGAACGTACGGGAATTATGAAAACTAATGCCCTAAAGGAAAAATCTCATGAAGAGAATCAGCATGGTCATATGGGTAGTATTTATGTTGATGATGATAAAGAGACTACAAATGGTATATGAGATTAAATAAGTGTTGAGGAATATAATGATGAATCTCGGTCAATGTTTTAAGAAGGTAGTAAAATGATTGCATGTTTATCAAGAGTAATGATGTATAAGTAATTTCATGGTACTCTGGAATAAAGAAACATCCAAAGATTATTACAGTATTTATTTTACTTATGTTTTTTGAAAATATATATTGAATGGTATTTTTAACCATGAAAGGTTATTCAAATATTTTTGGAAGGTAGATGATATGTGCATTATGACGGAATAATATGATAATGAAATGTTTGATAATATTAATGAGGACATGACTGATATAAGGACAATGTGATATCATGGTTTGAGTATATTGAAATTATGGGATCATTCATGTTTTCACAAAGATTATATGGTTAAAAACGTTTCAAGAGAATACATTATTAAGGTATTCACATGTTTTATAGTGATCAACAAGATATATCTTACGATATATGGGGGATAAATGATGGTATTCATGTGCTTCTTATGTGACGTTTCAAGTAATCGTTTTCCTTATACCATGAGATTGGAATGATGTATTTTGGATAAGCCTAAATATTGCAATAGATTATGTTGGACATCAAATTGTATTATGTAAAGAAAGAACATGATTTTCGATATTATTTCTGGAATGTTATAATAGTAAACTTTTACAAAAAGGAAAACCCATAGGACGAGTGACAACCTATCGCGTCGGACAAGGCTGTGGGAATCAAACCCACAACCGAAGTGCGACAGGCCTTTATCGCATACCACTGGCCTATAGGAAGTCCCTGGTTAGTATAAATTAGTTTTAATTTATTAATTTGTATGATATATGATGTATAAGTCCATTTTAGGAACCATGTACAATTATTCACATTATAGATGGACCTATGTATATGTAATAACATTTTCTAACCTTTTGTTTGAGACAGATGGAATGACCTATCATCCAATCACATGATCTCATAACACTTCTTAAATGACAAATTCAATTTCATTTGTTTAATAGATGAAGTGGAAATTGCTAACGGAACAACCAACGGTGAGATTGTACCAAAATCAAGAAAGTATTTCTTCTAATTCCAATTTTTTCAACTTTAGTGAAACGATCTTGAAATCCAAAAAGGTTGTCCTATTTCCCTCATATCTTTTGAATCAGATAGTACCATAGATCATCCAAAAATTATGGCTTTGTGATGGTTGGATTTATCATAGCCTTTTTCTCAACCACTCTCCACCAGAACATGACGGTTAGATATCTCTTCCATATCCATATTCTCACCTTTGTTCTCTTATTTTGAAACCCAATGATTAGTTAATTTGGTTAACGGTTACATTTCATAATTTCGTTTTTTATGTTATGTTTTGGTATTGATTCTTTTGATGTGGTTTTTTATTAAAGAAACTTTCAAGTAGTAAACTATTTATAACCCCGATTAATTTTGAGGGCGAACTTCATTTTAAGGGGGGTAGAATGTAACACCATGAGATTTTATGAAAAATATTATTTTAATTTCATTTATTTATTGTGTTTTATGCTACACCAAAATTATCTTGTGCTATAAAAAACGTTGTATTAGCATATATTATACGCAAACACTATTCGTGGCTTGCGTTACACGCAAGAGAAACCTTCCTTGGTAGCTTGTTTTGCACGCAATGCTGAGTTTCACTAAAAAATGATATATTATTATAATATTACAAACTAGCTGTTATGAATAGTATTAAATTAATTTTTAATTTTATAACATTATAATTAATCTTACATATTTTCAATAATGATGTATGAAAACAAAATCAATTTTTCGGATAAAAGAAGTATTTTTTAAAAAAATGCAGTTTTACCGCCTTTCGATGGTGAACCCTTTATAAATATAATTTCTAACAAGTTTATAAGTCCAATTTTATAAAATAAAATTTTTCTTTTGAATCATATTAAAATTTACATTGGATAATGTTTTGGTATTTTTCTGATAAGTTTCTAATTTTGATTAATAGTAAAAATACGTTAAATTTTAATTAAAAACAACATTTTTCATCAAGATCATTTTTATGGATAAATTCTAATATTGAATGGTTTTAAGGAATTAAACGAATATATTTCTACCATTTAATATAATTTATGTCATTACCATTAATTTTACATTAAATTCAAAGGTAAAAACATTTCAATCCTTGGCAATGTTTTCACTTTTAAAACTCGTTTTCTTAACAAAAGATAAACATTAATTTAATTATAGAAACTTCTATGTTTTGAATTTTGAAAAAATGATTTCATCTTTGGATTAAGTGGGTCCAAATTATGTTAATATGTTACTTTTATTTTTTTGATATTATGAATAGTAACTATGAAAATATTTTTTTTTACTATAGTTAAAGATAAATCCGCTAATTAAGTGTAAACGTAAGATTATAAAATAACACTAACACATTCCAAAATTCTATTGGATTTATAAAAGTATACCCATATCACCTAAGTGTATAAATAGATTCGTTTCATGGCCTTTTGACCATGAAAATGAAATAATTATTATTAAAACAAATGAAAGTGACAACATGTCACTCTCTTATATCTTATAAGTGTAATAATTTTAATTTGGTGAGAAACTGTGCAAAACATCTAATATAATTAGTATCCAGAAATAAAATAAATTATCTACATCATGAGAATTTATTTAGTATTTTTTGGGATAAAATAAATATCATTAATGATGACACACTAGTGATATAGAAATTATTTTATTGATTAAAATATCAAATAAATGGTTTTAAAAATAATAAAATAAATATTATATGAACTAATTAATGTGCTCCATTAATTTTATAGATAAATATTACATTTTAGAAATCTATTAAATATTTTTTTAAACATATCTTGTTTGGGGATTTTAATTAAATTCAAATAAATAAATTGTGTCAAAATTGAAACTATTGTTAATTTAAAACAATAACATATTATTAAATGGATTAAAATTCACAAAAATATTTGAAAATTATAAATTGAAATTTATATGGTCTAAAATGTCATAATGTATCAAATTATGGAAAATTCACAAGACATAAGTAATTATTTATAAAAATTTAAAATTTAGAATATTATTGCAAAAAAAATTAAAATGATTAAATAAGGATAAATCAAGTTGATAAGGTATTAAATAAATTCCCAACATGTCTAAATTTTATTAGAGTATGATATTACAACACTATATCATATCACATTCGGATTTAAGTAATTTTAGGATGTTTTTAAGTGAGGTTTGAATTTATTAAAAATTAATATTTCCTATGTTTCCAAAGGTTCCCCTCTCTTCCCTTATAAAAGGGAAACTCCTCCCTCTCCTCCTCAAACAATATTGATCTTTCAAGCTCATAAAACCCTAAAAATTTCTCTTCTCAACTTCCATAGAAACATACTAGTGGTCCTGGTATTCTTTAAAGATCAACTTTAGTGCCCTAAGGGGAGGTTAAGATGATGCACGTCGAAGAAGAGGTAATATCCATTACCGATTCTTTCAAACTTATTTCGTCTTCTACATCCTCTATATGAGTTGTTTCATTATTAAGTAATAACTCCATTATCAATTGTATACTGATATGTTATTATGTATATGAAAAAACCTTTTTCTATCATCAATCCATCCTATGAAAAAAAATGAAATCACCAAGTGTGCGTACGCACAGCCTACCGTCTCCACGTCGTGGTGTAATCTTTTATTTCATCACTATAATACTTGGATGGGTATATTATTGAAAAAATAACTATATGTGATTATTGTAAAGTAATATTTATTCTGAAATATTATACACCATACACTTTAATACAATTCCACAATCATATAAATTATATCATCGCTCGTGCGTACGTACGGATTACCGTCTCCACGATGCGATGAGATTAATTCACCATGTTAACCACTAAAGAATGATTATAAAGTATATATAATGAATTATAATGGTATATATAACATAATAATGCTACTATATATATATATATGTCATCTACTTACTTCGATTCAAGTCAATTAGGAAAGGAAAACATCGTTCATCTGTACGTAGGACCTACCGTCTCCATGAACGGTGTTTTTCATTTCATTTATCTATCTATTATATATATATACTGAAAATATATGATATATAAATCATGTTTTTCATTCTTTAAGTAATTAATTCATGATATAATTAATAATAATCTCAAAAACAACAATCCAAACATGTATGAAAAATGAAATAATTTTACCCAAAACGATGCTTTAACATGGAATTGACAAATGAACTGGTAATATATTGTAACAATTGAATCATATATGATATCATAAATATTATTATGGTTCTATTACAAGTTAATAATATGTTTAAACCCACTATACATGAGTTTCAGACACGTACGTAAGAAATTGGACTTATGGTAAGGGATAATTTTTCAAATCTCATTTTAATCCGAGATTGCTTATATATAAGTATTTACTGGGGTTATATTTTTTTCATTAATTTCCATAAAAATGTTTTTCATAAAGTTTTTCATATTCTTACATGTATTATTAAAGTCATGTTTACCCCTTTTTTACTTTTACTTTGTTTTATGGAAGAAATCGTTCTTTTGTTTACCATACGTGGTACTTTTTGACTTTTCCACTATAAGTATGAGGAGAATGTTTTTTTAATATATACAAAGTGAATGAATTTTTATGTTTCCATAATGCCTTATTTTCATGAAGATTACTCTACAATAATTCATGATTATTTTCAAAAAAATCACTTTTTTAAAATTTCATGAAATTTTGTGAAAAGAAAATGATTTTGAAAAAGAAATGATATTTTATTCAAGAATTCATTTCAAGTGTTTTGTCAAAACTCTTTTCCATCTACATTGACATTATTTAGTATGATTATGTTTCTAGTATAATTTCACTATTATTTACATGGTTTGATTCTTATTATGATGAAATTATATCCATTTGTTTTATATGGATTATGTTATGATGGGATGATGTTTATGAAACCCATATTATTCTTTGGGTTTTGAGGAATGACTTATGTTTCTTTTGTGGCACACGAAAGAATGATTTCCTTATGAGATGGGTTGAACCTATATCACCCTCTAAGGATCTGGGTAAAGATTAATATCTCATGAGAGATACATGGATGGAACGGTATGTTCATCTTGTTTAATGATACAAGACGGGAATGAGGAGTGAACTCTATTCAGTAAGGGACTTTGTCCACTAAGATGATCTTGGTAGCAATGCCTTGGATACTATGTAAATCATATCACGTGATTAATGGTTTTAGACAATTAATGGTTTTATTCCCATTCTATTTTATCATAATTAAATTTCCTATATGATCTATGCCTTATGTACTCCCAAGATTTATTTCTCAATATTTTTATGTTTAAACATTTTGTTCAATTTTTTGAAGATCAAATGTATATGATTTTTTTATTTTCTTCATGTTTACCCTTACTGAGCATTTGAGCTCACCCATTATATGTTTTCTTTTCCACAAGATTTAAAGAAAGGTTTTAGGTAGGAACAAAAAAGGGGAAGATCATTATAGGATATGTTGAAGATATATCACCATGATTAGAAGATTATGTTCCACGTTTCCAAATACAATAAACTATTGCGGTACTTGAGTGTTGGTTATTGTTATGTATTAATTATTCCACAAAAATAATGTAATTTACATGTACGTCGTGATTGGTTCTCTACATTGACTATGTGGTTATGAAGTCTGGCATTATGCACTTCATCATTATGAATGTGGCTATTGATATTGCATGTGATTATTCATCTAGTAGAATATTCATGTGAATAATAAAATGACATTATTTTGTTTTATCATTTCCATATTATGCTGAAGTTTATGTTTAAAAAAAAGTTGTTTTGTCTAATACATTTCCTTAAATGTTTATGATTATTTATGAATGTTTCGACTATATTGTTATCCTTACTCGGTATTTGACCTCACCTCTTTCTATTTTTTATTTTCCTAGGATTTCCAAGAATTTTATTATAATTGATATGTAGGGTTAAGATAAAAGTGAATACTGGAGTTCATAAAGAACTATATATGTTTTATTTTATGTTTGAAATTGTAATGTGAATTTGTTGTATGTAATGTATTTCCAAGACTGCTAAACTGGTCGCTCTTTCGGGACATGATTTTCTTTTCATCATGACAATGTATTAAAATAATTCACCGACTCTGGGTAATTGGGGTCATGGTCTTACAATACTGGTATGAAACTATTTCTGAGTGAACTCTATGAATCCTAACAAACTCTCAGACATATAGGTTCCCAAGATAGTCTACCTTCATCAACATCCTAATAGGAAGAAAATGGGATAAAAAGGTCAAATTCTTGAAAATAACTCATATAATATCCTTCCCAGTTAAATTGTGAGGTATTTAAATATTTTTCATGAGAAAAAAAGACTATGAAATGATGGTTTAGGTGAAGAATAAAGTAAACAGTAAATGGTTTTGGTTTTGTTTTTGTATTTTATTGGAAAAACAATTGACGTTTTTCAGGTGCTACCTTGGAGTATGCTACAATAAGAAGTTCTACTACTAGGTGATACCTTTGTGTATGATATCTATATATGTGATACTATTGAGTATTATACTTCCATGTTTTAAACCATGAGTTTCTACTACTATGGTGATAATTTTAAGCTACTACTACTGAGCTACTACCCGTGTGATACCACAGATTTTCTTTTTTAAGGGTTATAATACTGAGCATCTACCAGTGATCAACTACAGCAAGGTTGATACCAATGTAGTTCGATGGTAAGAGGATCCACCACTGAATTGTTGTGTTTGGACGTTCAACCATTTATGTTATAGAATTTGTATGTTGAAACTTTATGAAGAAGACAAAAAGTATTTGTTACATACTATTTGAAGCTACCATAATTTAAATTAGTCGATTAAAATTGATTTTCTCTTATAGTGTATAAATATCATGATAAAATTTTTCATGATTTTATAAAAGTGTTCATGAATGAAGTATTAAATATTTATGAACATATAATTGAATTACATATCTGAAAGGTCACAAAGATGACTCATTCATCCCATTTTACCACCTAAACGAATTCACATAGCTGAATGGACACATAAACGATTCACATAGCTGATTCAACCATGATAAAAAATTCATTTATATATACCACTACATATCCAAATGATCCACATATCCATATTTAGTGATGCAGGGGATTAATTCATGTCGATGAATATTTTACATAGGGGATTTCTACTATACATGCATTGTGATGTTACTATGATTAAAGGTGGTCGGGAATTAAGAGGAAGAATACCAATATTGAAGATAGAGTAGTCATATCTCTATATCATGATGGAATTGATATAAACATTTTGTCTTAATTTTGAATAAGAATAGTTTCAAATAATAATGGATAGGTTGTTTTAGTGGGAACTCGTTCTGTTACAATAGTTATGAAATCTATTTCCAATTAACGTAATGTATGTTACCATATCTAATGTTTTTGAGAGTTTTAATTCAAATAAATTTACAAAAAAATATTAATATTTTATTATGAATATTAACCATCATGTATCAATAAATTATCATTTTTTTTAAAATCTATTTTGTTTCATATACAAGTGGGTGGATTTCTACAGAGGTTTTGGTGAAGAATCTATGGTTACATGTAATGTTCTTCATGAAAAATAAAGAAAAGTCTTAACTATTATATAATATAATAAGAATAATAATATGTTATCATAATGGAAAACTATATTACATTCAATAATATGAATTTTTATCTATTATATATTATCATTTTAATTTTTTCTTAGTTTAGGTTGTACATGATGTGTGTGATGCAGAAAAAAATTGGGAGACCTTCAGTGAGTTCTAATAATTTCCCCTTCACAATATGGTGTATATAGATTTATTGGATTTTATTATTGGGGCTTTTATTGGATCATGACATGGATTAGCTACTCACATCATGTAGAAAATCATATAAATCACATATTCTCTCATTATAGGTGTTATTATGTTTTTTTAATAACAAAATTCACTCTAATCAGTGAAAATTATCTTTATTGAAATATGAATCATAAAAATAAATTTAGTCAATGATTCACCCCTCTCCATGTGATTCCTTGATCATGTATTCTCACAAGTGATATTAGAGTCAGGTTCTCTTCATTAGTGTTATTCTATTTAAGATCTTATATATGAATTTTTCATTTTTTCTAATATCATTAGTGGATAATTTAAATATTGTGAATGAAAAGTGGATTCCCATGTTTGATAAGACATTTTTTATATATATAAGTACAAGATTTTCCTTTTCACATTTTTATGTATTATTATGTTCTAGAAGTGAAAATGGGTGGATTTCTCCCTCGTGTTGAAGGTGTCTCCATTATAGTTATAGATAAGATGAATTTTGAAAACAATGTTCATTCAAAGAATTCCATTTTATATTCTCTTTTAAAATTTGAATTTCTTAGATTCAAAGGGTATATAATTTAATAATATATCTAGGATAATCTTTAAAATATCTATGAAGGAAAAATATAATGAGGTAGGATAATTTATAATAATAGAGACTCAAATATAAAGATCCTAAAATGAATGAAAATTATACTATTAATATATATTTTACAAGTGAAAATGACGTTTTGAGTTACCTTAGACGAAATGGTGAGAAGTTGGATGATTTTTTTATTGCTGAAATGATTTTACACATCTTACAAAAAAACATGATTCAAAATTGACATATTTGGAAGAAAATATCTTGGTGGTATTCCTATTGATGATCTTTATAGAATTATAATTTCATATTAAATTAGTAAATATGATTCTATTATTATTAATTCAATGTTTGAAAAATACATTTCTTTTAAAGCCCCCAAATCTGATAAAGGAAAAAATATTGTTTCTGGTGATGATGAAGCCACTTATTTAAAATTAGACTCTGATATTGGAGTAAAATTATCTAAAATGATGTCACTCTTCTTGAGGGATGTTAGAAGAGTAAAATTTACGTCTAAAGTAAATATACAACATAAATTATCTAATTTTGGCGTGGTTGCATGTTTTCAAGAAAATATTCCAAACTAAAAAATATTAATTCAATGAAGAAGATATTGAAAAGTTAAAAATATCCTAAACGAAAAATGTAATCATACCAAATCTATTTTCTAAAATAAAGGATTATAATCTCTCTATGAATAAAAATATTTATTTACTTAATTAATATGAATAGGTTGATACTGAAATTGATATTGTTGAAAATATTCTTATTGTTATATTTTTTATGCACCCTTCACATGTGATGATGATAGTATTTACGGTAATAGATATAAGAAAACTCATATAGATTTTATAATCAAGAGATATTTACAAGAATATATTTTTAAAATTTCACAATATAAAAATGAAAACAAAGTATTAATAAAAACGATCAGTCTAAAAATAGTATAGGAATATCCTATGAAGAAGAAAAATATAATATGTTAAAGTATATTAATAATATGTTAATACAAATTAACACTGAGGAGGCCTTTGGTATCAATATGAAATTGGATATTTAATAATATAGAAATTAATATGGTCTCATTCAACTAAAACATTTCAAATTAGTGGAAAACCCAAACCATTCGTTAATTTTATTTCAAAATTCTATTCAAGAAGTTAGAGAATTTTAAAAGATGAAAAAAGTGAGTATGTTTAAAAAAACAGATTATCATGATTCTATTTATACTGAAAATTTAATATGAAATTTTATAATAAGAACCAAGTCAATGGAACTAATTTTATGATATGAAAACCATGGATCACAAAGAGGAATCAACGGTTTTAGATCAAGAGAAAAGAGAATGCGAGAGACATTATTTCGGATAGAAGGGTGTGTCCAAAGGGAGATATTCCTTATAAGGATATTTGTTTTATTATGGAGGCTTAATGAATACACCAGGTTTGTGTTGGTTTAAATACCATCATCATGATGATTCTAGAAGACTTGTGAGGAAAAATTTGATCAGGATAATCCCACACTAACAATGTGATTTTAAATACAACATTTAAAATATATCATGAAGACTGAAAATAGATTTCATTTATTGAAAGAAATGTGTACAATATGTGATCATCTAGGTCCTCCTAAAAAATAATATATCACCATGCTTCCAAATTAATATTACGATAGCCCTATAGAAAATGATAAATATAAGGCACCTATTGTTTAAATTTCTCTTAATGCCTTAAAGGAGGAATTGTCAAGGATGTTTTACAATTGTCTATTTCCATTTGATGGGGTGCTTCAAATTGTTTAATAGTATTTTCAAATTAATATAAGGATCAATGAAATTTGTAAATATTGGGTCTCTCAATATTAACGGTTTTAGTTAAAATAATTTTGTAAAATAAAAATTTAAATTCAAGAACACTCTTTGTGTTGATGGGTTGAAATACAAATTCCTACATGTTTCATGGTTTTTGGAGGAGTGGAATGATGTTATATTCACAAAAATATGGTAATATATAAAAATTAATGAATTTGAAAAGGTTATTATAAAAGGATAATGAAAAAGGAAAAATTATTTCAAATTATAAACTCTTATATTTTATGATATTTAATTATTAAAGTAGAAACTAAACTCTAAAACAAAAGGCTTGTTCATCATGGAAAAATGAATATGAGCATGATTTCTCAATTATAATGTGTTTGTGACTTTCCAATAATCAATTGGGAGATTGATTATATTTTATCTACAAGTCGTAAGGGGGATATCGTTGATTTCTCACACAAAACGGTTGTGATTCAGATCTCACATATTATAGGATTAATCCATTAGGATATTTTTGGGCCCATGAAAAAGTAATAAATAGATAGATATAAGTATTTTATTTTCATTAGTGGTAAATATACTCATATTAAATGCATTATTTCTATAAATCCAAAATCAGAGTCTCTAAATATGTTTAAGAGTTTTAGAAGTAGTGCTAAAAAAGAGCATGATTAATCTCTGAATATATTTCAAATTAATAATGGTATTTAATACATAAATAAAATTTTTGAAGCATATTTTGAAAAACATGGCATTAATCATAAAAAAATATTACCATACACACCCAAAAAATAGAGTACCTAATAGAATAATAGAATATTGTTTGAGATAGCAAGGAAAGTATTTATAGAAAATGAAATTTCAATGATTTTTTGTAGGCAAGCTATTGGAGAAGTATTACATGCTCAAAATAATTGTTTTCATTGACCTAATTTAGATATAACTCCTTATGAGATTTACTAAAATAAGAATAAAAGCATGAAGTATATTTTATATTTTGTAATCCCTTCAATAATCAATATTAATGTTTAAATTATGGGTAAGCAAGAGCCATAAGGTTATGCAAGAAATTTTAAAGGTTACCCTCCAAATACGAGACGATTTTGCTTCAATAAAATTTATACAAGTAGAATTATTTATACTTATGATATTAAGATCCTTGAATTTTCAAAGAAAGAAAATTTTTGATGATGAAGCTAATTTTATAAGTGATGATATTGTTAATTCCTTTTAATAGCATGAAGAAATATCAGACAATGATAAAAATGATTAAGATTTTTGGACTGATGGAGAAAATTAATCCATCTCAATTGAGAAAGAATATTCTCATTCTACTCCTTATAGTATGATAATACATGTTAATGTTCATAAAGTCATTGTAAAAAAATAAAAACATATTACATCAATATGTACTCTATAAAAGGCATCAAATACATCTTTGTACTATGAGTTTGAACCCAAATATGTTGAGGAAGCTCTTGAATATCAATATAAATTAATAACTAGGTCAAATTGAGAAAAATGAGACCTAGGAAATTTTTCATAAACATAAATGTGAAAAACTCATCAGGAAAAAGTGGGTGTTCTTGAATAAATTGAATAAAAAATGTGAATATGTGAGGAATAGAGAGAGATTAGTGTGTAAAGAATTTTCATAGATTGAAGTATTTTACATTGATGATACCTTTCCACCATTTTCTAGGTTTATAACCATTCAAAAGTTCCTTGATATTGTAAAAAATAGAATTACAATATACAAAAAATTGATATCTAGACAACATTTCTCTAATGGAGAATAAGATGAAGAGGTTTACATTGAATAACCATGTGGGTTTCGGTTTGGAGAAGATAAAAATTCTTTTTATTTATTATAGAAGGATATATATGGACTAAAACAACCCCTATGATCATGGTATTATATTCGTGAAACCTTCTTACACAGGTTAAATTTCAAAAATTGAATATTGGAAAAAATATGTACATCAATGATGAAAAATTGGTAACTCTACATGATAAGATTTATATAGACTAAATCATATTATTTATAAATTACAACGAAATTTTTGATAAATTTTGTAAATAAATAACAGATTTATTTTAAATGCCTATGATATGAGAGATGAGGTACATTATTGGTTTAAAAACCTCTCAAGATAATGATCACATTAATACTTTCCAAGAGAACAATGAAAAGGAACTCCCAATAAAAATCGATTTGGTGGAATAAAACTATGATTCCAAACTAATTACATTGAGATTGAAGTTATGAAACGAGGAATAAGGAAATTAATTTAATCAAACGGTGTTTAGAAAAATGATTATAATTTTTATACAATACTTCATTGAGACTTGATATATATATTATGTCACTCTTTGTTCCAGATATTAAAGTGATCCAAAATAATCCCAATTTTTTATAGGAAAAAGGATTATTGTGTATAAAAATTGTATAATATACATTATATAGACATATTATTTAAAATAAATTTGTATTTGACTAGTCATGTTGATGGATATTGCACAGGATGTACAAATGACCTAAAAGTCACATCCAGTAGATTTTTCTTTCTCGGTTGTAAAAGTGAATGTTTTTACACCAAGAAGAAATCTTATATAACATTAAACATTTTTGAGGATGAATATATCACAATAACATTAGATATAACTATCATTGCATGGATAAAAACCACATTTGACATATTTGAAGGTGGTTGTGAAGATACCACTTCTCCTTGGATGTAAAAACCAGAGTGTTATCATCTTCTCAATGAATCTATTTAAACATCTTAAGACCAAGCACAATGATAATAATTAACACATAAGAAAAAAAATTGTGAAAATACATTAACTGAATTTCGATTTTATTCCACCAAAGGTGGTTTTTTCTGATATATACACTAATTTATTGTCCAATAAATCATTGCATAATTTGAGGTTGAAGTTGGGTTTTCAACAAAACCTTTTAGAAAGTATATGTTTTTATGTTTTCCCCTCTCCAATTATTTTGTTGTTATTGTTAAAGTGGGTTATTAATGACAAAATAATATATCAATTATAATTTTTTTAACTATTTAGGGATCGTTAATATTTAGGTTGTTTAAAAGGTGTAAGTTCTGATTTATACATGTGTGAACTATTTTAAAAGTTTGATGTTGTTGATACGGGAACTGTTTTGATGAAGTGGATGAAGGAAATATTTTTAAAATTTTAAGAAAGTCATTATTGTGAAGTATTGTTAAATTTTGGAAATAGATCACTATTTATAAACAGCATGGGTTTATTGTTTAGTAATTAATGTTTCCTACATCGAGTATGCTCACGTGTTCTTAGAATTGTTGGATAGTGATTTATATTATGACTTTCAGATATCTAGTGATTTCTGTTCCTTATTTGAAAAAAAAATCCATTGGAGGTGATTGTTGGGATTATTAGGGAATATATTTTTGGTAGAGTTAAAGAATATGGTAAGCCAAAAATAGTTTTCGTTATATTATTGTATTTTATTTTCAATACTTGTGATGTTTTTCAGGTTCCACCATTGGGTTTGCTACCACCAAATAGGCTACCACTGGGTGAAACCATTAGGTATGCTATCACCAGGATATATTCCATTTGGTATAATACTGGAAGGTATAATTCTTCTAGGTGTGTTAATACCAAGTTTCTACCCCCATTGTGTTACTGTCAAACTGCTACCTATGATAGGATACTCATGTGCTACCACAAGGTTACTACCTCCATAGTGCTACCATAGAGTAGATATGGAAGAACTTATACCACCAGGGTGCTACCTCAAGGTTGTGAAGGTAGGAGAGTCTACTATTGGAGTGAGATGGTAGGAGGTGCTATAATTGCTATGTGACTTCTTGGTGAGGAACAGTGAAACTATGAGTTGCATAGTATTTGAAGATACCATGAATTAAATTAGTTGATGAAAAGTATCGTTCACTTCTAGTGTATAATATCATGATAAAAGTTATCAGGATTCTGAAAAATTGTTCTTGAATGATGTGCTAAAGAAGAAAAAATGTCCATGTAGGTTAATTATATTTCCAAGTGGTTATGGAGATGATTCACATATACGATTCCACCACATAGCCGAATTGACCTAAATTAATTGTCATGTAGATGATTAACATAGCAGATTTATCCATGTAAAAAATACACAAATTCAAATTCTAATACATATAAAAATAATATGTATATCGATTTTAACTAACATAGAGGATTGATTCATGTATGTAAATATATCACACATAGGACTTCCACATCACATGCAATGTGACATAATCGAGATAGAAGGTGTTTATGATTTTTTATGGAGAATGCCAAGATTGAAGTAGGAATGATAGTTTCTATATATCATGAATGAATTGGTACATACAACTTGTTTTAATGTTTTACAAATGTAAGTTGAAATAATAATTAAGATTTTTTTCTGCATGACCTGATAAATTTACAAAGAGTTAGGGAATCTGTTTCCTATGCAACTTATTTCTATGACCAGATCTGATGTTTTGGGGAATTTCAATTCAAATATATTTGTATTAAAATATCCACCATCTTGTATAAATAAATTATCATATGTTGTCTTATGTATCTGGGGTTGTACATTCTAGTGTGATGATTGATAGAGAGATGTTGGTGAAGCAGTTGCTACATGCAGTTCTGTGCATGTAAGTTGAAGTGAATTCATACATGTTCAAGAATAAATTTTTTTGAAAAATATCTCACCACAATAGTAAAACAGATTACTATATACAAGATAAGTATTCATTTAATTTTTCATATCATTTGAATACTATATTATTGAGGGATTCACTTTATATGAGTGTTGTACAAAATATTCAGGAGACTTGTATGTGAGTTTTAAGGATTTTACCTTCATATTTTTTCTCCAAAAGTATTAGTGGGTCATATAAAAACTGGATTTTACCAGACCTTGTGATGGACGAGCCACTCATATTTTGTAGTGAACCATGAGGATCACTTATACTCTGTGATCTGTTATTTTTTAGGATTAACATCGAAATTCACACTAATCTATAGTAAAGGTTGTTTAATAAGTAAATACATAAAAAAAATTATTCACTGATTCCACACCCACCCTCAAGGATTTCATGATCATCTGTTCTCACACCGAAAATCCATAGATATTTCATCTCAATTTCATAGTTTAATGAAAATCAGGTTCAGCAACCAAACATGTCTCTGATGATCATCTTTGATTCTCTGGCAGGTGAAACATTTGGAAGCAAAATCAGTAATTAATCACTTCATCCCTTTCCACCAATGACTAATCCTAATTGTATAAATCATCTTGTTATACATATGATTCCGTACCATACTAGAATTATTATCTTTATTCCTCACCTCTTGTATAATGTTTAAAGGAACAATCAACCACCTTCTGGAAAATATATAACCAATGTGAGGCCCAGACTAGTCACTGAAAGCCATTATATCATTTAAATCACTACTATTTAACTAGAACTCAAAGATATATTCCTACTCACTAAAAACCTAATAAATGAGATAGGGTTTATCCTATGTACATTTCAAAACCACCTTCTATCCATCCTCCTACACCCCGACCTGTAATCAGAAAAAAAAATCAGCATGCCCCACTCATCCATTGATACTTGAATAGACTGAAATAGGGAATTCTTACTCAAATAATTAGTTATATTATTCCCCTAAAATAATATAAATTTTATATCTAAATAAATGACTAATAAAACTCTACCCAGTTTCTATATTATAGTTTCCAGTCCCTTTCCGTGAAAACATACTTCATGCTTTTATAATCTTAGTAGATAGTAAAATGCTTCTTAAAGAGGTAATTTTGTTGATACTTAAAAACATGAATCATGGATGTCAATTCTAATTTGTGGGTGGTATAATTACACCTAGGTGGGTATTTATTTCATAAAACATTGTACACAACATGGTTATACTCTATCATAACACACCACATCCCCATACCCGAGGAATCAAAATGCACCACATAAAATTTATTATGGTTGGGAAGAATCAAAACTTTCGCAGATGTCAAATGGGACTATAAATCCTCAAAATAATGCTGAAAATTTTCAATACACTCAAAATTAACCCTATTCCTACTATCCTGAATAATTCCAAATTGAAATGCATACAAAATTTAATGAATCCCGAAAAAATTTATCCTCAAACACATTATTTGGTCTATCCCAAGATATAACATTCCATATCTTCTAATGATCCAATAAAACACCTGTCTCATAAATCACGTGGACCAAGAATAGAAAATATTTAAACCAAATCAAACATTTGGATTGCTTGGGATATGGATAGTGCATTCTCAATATTCTTAAAAAACCAATAGATAGGTAGTGTGATCCTCTTCTATATTGTAATACACAAAGATGTCATCAACAAATACAACAATTATTGATTATTAAAAAATTTAATGATTTGCTTTATCAAACCAAAAAATAATGTAGGAAAATTTGTAAGGATGAATAGAATAACCAAATAATAGAGGTGTATATGCATGATTTGAAATTAAATGTTAGAAACATTTTCGTCTTAAACCCTCAAATGGTTCTAGAAAGATCTCAAATCTATAATAAAAAATTAACAAGATCCTCTGAGTTGATAAAAAATATCATCCATTTTGGTAAATAGTAGTTTATACCTCATGTCACCTAATTTATCTTATAATAATCTATGCATAGTTAGATTCCTTTTTCTACTTCTTTGAAAATAGAATCGACGACACCCATGGTGACACGTTATAATGAATAAATCTATTACTCTAAAGGTCATTCAACTAATATTTTCACCTTTTCAATGTAGTCAGAGTTTACTTGTAAGATAGTAGGGAAATGGGGGTTATCCCTGGGGGAATATTGATATAAAACTATTCCCCTATCTAGGGAATAATCCTAAAAAACTCATATAGAGACATGTCATGGTACCATTCCTTGACCACTAGAAGGAAACTGAATGAACCCTACTAAACAACATCAAAGAACAAAATAGGAAGCTTATACAATATGAAAACCACTACTTAAACAATAGGACCTTCCCTCCATGATCACTGATCCCAGTCACACATGAAGACATGAGTTCTCAAATCAGGAGACTGAAAATAGAACATATGGTCATAGTAATAAACTTAATATTTAAATTTAATCATCCAATCCATACATATAATTAAATTTAAAACATCCATATTCAACATGAAGAAATCCAAAATGATTTCCACATTTATATTAAAACCCGTTAAATTTGATCTCTTAATAACATACTCCTTCCTTATACCCCATGGGATAAGAAAATACATTACATGAGGCATTAGATTTTCTTGCAAACCCATGGAATATACTTGATTTAATGAGATTAATGACTAGGAATTACCTATATCAAATAAAACAGATTCCACAAAAGAAGCAGCAAACAACGTAAATCCCATGGTTGTTTGAGGAGACAGAGTGTTCTTAGGATTCATATTAGATGTATAATGATGTCTTAACTCAAGAACTCCTACGGAATTATTTTCATGGTGAGAATCTCATTTATCACGAGGGAGAGACCCTACACCATTAAATGTATATGATCACAATATCAATCCCTTAGAGAAGGAATAACCTCCTCCACTCTATTGTGTTGGGGTCTTATAGATGAATTAAAGGTGACCCAAATATCCACACTAGTGGAACATCTATTAATAATTAGGGTAACCTGGTTTGGTATTGACAGGATTTCTATACTAGTAACAGAGAAATTGTGCATTCCCTATAGAAACCATTTTAATTATTCCTGGAGATTGTTGACCACTCTTTCCACTTCCCTGATAAGGCGTATGAAATATTCTATTTTGGAAAAAATTAAGAAATTTAGATACCACCTAATGAAGAAAAAACACTGATAACTATATCCTTTAGTCTATCCACCTATGGAATTGTATCATTATCAACTACCATAGTGTAGGTTAGTAAAAAAATAAGGATAATAATTGAATATAGCTCATTTATCATGCCCATTTAAAAATATCAAGATTTATGAAATATGATTATGAGGATCTCAGGAGACACATAACCAAACTCATAAAATCAAGTGGAATAATCCATCATTGAATGGTTATTTTTCTCCATCATTATGAAATAATGATCCTTCTACCCCATTAGTTTTTTGGGATATGACTTATATTAAAAAAACTATAAAAGTAGTAAATATAATAAACCAACCTGAGTGAACTAGGAAATACACCCACCTAGCCCATCATGGTGGTGAGGTGTAACAAGATAACAAAAAATTCCAGTGGAAAACAAAACAATTAATTCAAACAATTTTAAACTTGGAAGAAAAATATACATCCAACATCCATATAATCTACTCCAATACAGATAAACTAAAGCGTATAACAATAAAATACCATCGAGTCTCCATGTGTCCAATCATCGCCTCTAAACCATCATGTAATGAAGCAAAGGATGAAAAGAGAAGTTATAATGCTACAATATTCTCTTCTCTTTTCCTGAGACAAATAATAAAATGTCAACATTTTTCCTATAGAAAATATGGGTGTGATGACAATGACCTATAGGAAACCACCATATATTATATTAAAGTTATAATATCAATAATGTATCAGTTTTAACTTTTAAAAAACTGGTTTTAAAAATTATTTTCATATATCTAATCCCATTTGTAAATAAGTTTCCATTGTTTTCCCATAAAATCCATTCATGTCCATTAATATAGTATTATCAAATGTATAAGTGATAAAACTAGAATTCAAATGCATACACCATAATGTAATAATGTAAACACATTTCCATGAAATAACCCATCATGTAAAACCATGTGATACTTCCACATGTTAAAACATGAGATCATCAACCCATGCCAAAATCCATCATGTGATAAATAAGCATAAATGGAAAGCTACACAGTATTTGTCGCTAGCCTATAGAAATTGGTATATAATATAAAATATCCCAAACTAGGTATATGTTGGTACCAACTATTATCAATTCCTTCCACATTCCGTTGATATACAAATGTAATGCATTCCAGTTCCCCAAGCACACTAGGGTCACCTATGTCTCTTTTCTGATGAACCCAATGTTCCCAATGTGCCAAGAATGATCAAATCCATTTCAAATCCATGATAAAAAATTATAAAGAAAAATTAAAATCCAATTAAATTATCTTTGATGATTAAAACATCATTTCTAAATCAAACCCACTATTCATGCATTTAATCATACATTGGTTTGAAACACTTGTTTTTGAAGAAAAACTCCATTAAAAACATGAATCATTCCAATAAATCCTTTGAAACCAAGAATAACATAAAATAAAATAATAAAACAATTTAAATTTACATGAATAATATGAAATTCGTAAAATTGACACTTTATAATGAAACACTACCACAAAATGGAGGTAGCACAAATCAACTTTGAAAACCGAGACTCGAGAAGATTAGATTAGATCCTCAAAATCCTAGATCTATAAGAAACAATTTAAATACTCCATAAATCCATTATATATATAATCACAACCCAATTATTATCCAATAGGATGATAGGAGAACTGATGTAGCATAGATCTATAAGGAAGAGGGGAAATTAAATCCAAAACACAACATACCTTAACCTAATCTATTGGGAATGAAGGTAAAACACATATAATCTAAGTGAGGATATCACCCAAGAAATGGTGATGGTCTAGGAGGTTCGAAAATAATATTATAGGTGATATGTTTTTAAATATACCAAGTTACAATGGGTAATATCGTAGTTTTTAGCAGCTCATAACAGGGTCACACAGCTTCTTGGCCAGGCCACAGGGCTAAACTAACTATGCAGCTTAACCATGTTCCCCTATTGTCCATTCTATCTTGGGGGTGTACAGTTTTCATTGTAGTTTGTATGGTTTAAAAAATAATTTCCAAACTATTTAAAACCCATGGACAAAAACCAAACACCCCACATTGTTTATAGTGCATTTCATGTGGATTGACTAACCATGCTCAAACCATGAAAAATGCCACTTCGACATCACAGATGAATACCTCATGGTTAAACTATTTATGTGCCTTAATCGTGTTCTTGGCCTATTAACTCTAAAAACCCTTGTTTTCAACCACTGATCTGCCAAATCTCCCTACACCTCAAAAGAGAATGACCATGGAGCAACTAAGGCGTAGCTGTGACCTAGAAGGCATCACTATTCTCTAAGTCATAATAACATTATATCCCTATTATCGTGTCAAGATCTAGGAATTTTAAAGAGAGGAATCTATTATCTCTTCAATAATTCCTACTTCTATGCCTCGTGGATATCCCACCCACACTTCCAAAATATTAGTACCATTGTAATCATTTTACGATGTAGTTCCTTCTCCCAGAGATCTATAATCTAAACTGGTAGATCAATTGATGTTGTATCAGGTTCAATATCTACATCCCCCCCATTAAATAACATGGAATGTATTTGGGTGATACCACCTCATTTTGAGAACATTAAACACATCATAGATCAACATAATATGAGATGGTAAGTCCAACTAATAAACCACCTTTCCAAGATTCTCCACAGTCATAAATGGGATAACAAACCTCATTGAAAACATTCCCTACATACCCAACCGATGATGTCCTATGCAAGATGAAACTGTGAAAAAACCTGAATCACCAAATTCAAACTCTAACTTCCATAAAATGATGGTCTATATAATATTTTAGTTGACTTTATCCTATGATCAACCTCTTCTGAATCAACTTTACCATTTCCATCATCTCCTGGATGAGACTCGGACCAAACAAGGACTACGCTCCCAAATCATCCAAGCACAACGTAGATTTACATGGCCACTCGTACCATGATTCAAATAGAACCATATTTATTGAAAATGATAACAATTATTATAAAAAAATTTATTAGAGTAATATAATTTTCCCAAGATCCTAAAATATAACAGATTCGAGCTAGACACATATCCTCTAGTGCATGGATAGCTCTCTATGTATATCCATCCTTTTATGGATGATTAGTTGTTATCAATTTCAAATGGGAACCCATTAACTCATTAAAAATTTAAAAAAACATAATTTGATCCTCGATTAACTATTAGAAATTATCACATAGGGAACCCCATGAGGTATCAAATTATCTTGGATAAACAATTCCCTGAGTTGTTCCACTTTTATCAACTTCTTTATATGAATGAATTGAGTTGACTTCGTTATTTGATCAATGATCACCCAAATTGAATCACTCACACTAGGATTTCATGAAAAAACAGGGATAATTAAATGAAAATTTCATCCCATTTCTATACCAATAAAGGAAATGGTTTCCACAAACCAGTAGGTATATGATGTTCTACCTTAATCTTCTATCAAGTGAGACACTCTTAAAAAAATTGAAATTAACTACCTCATCTAGGGACATAAATACCTATTTATCATTTCATGATGAAACATGGTATCCTCAGGGTGTATGAAAAAACATGTCCAGTGTCCAATATCCACAAAATCCCACCACATGGAAATTGGAATAACCAACCTCCTGGAGAAGGAAAAACCTCCACTAGGAGACCAAGATCACTCAACCCTGGTCCCCCCACCATAAATAATTTTAACAAATCATTGGAAGTCAGTTTTTATCACCTTATCAATCCTACCCTTCTCATCAAAAGATGATTCAGAATTTATATAAGATAATAACACCTATCCATCAACCTCTTCCACTCCGAAGATTATCTCAGCAAACAATCCAATCAGAGACCACTCATCACATAATTCCTTTGTGGATTGTGTTGGGAATTTTATACTCCAACATAAGAAACCACATTAAATTTATTATGATTCTATTAAATATAAAAATAAAAAAGTCTTAATATACTCCACCCAGTGTCTCTATCAAAAGTTCAGATCCCTCTGAGTAATTTTTTTCATTTTCTTATGATTAGAATACACTATAAACCGCTACCTAAAGAGATAGTGATGCCATATTTTCAGTGTATACATAAATATTTCCAACACATGATCTTTGTTAGTGTAGTTATTTTTTTTAAGGTGTTATTGGAGAGAGCCATAGTCTATCATCAATATCACCTATATAAAAACACTTCTCATATTCATATGATAATCATTAAATAAAACATCAAAACCCGAACATGGTTTAAAATGAATAAAAACTGAGGAATAATTCAACCTCAACATTAGATCCTTAAAATATCCCTAATATTTTTTATTCTATTCAAACGTCACACACTTATGGGTTACAGATGAGAGCTTGCAGAAATCCTAAACAAGCTGCATATAGTAACCATCCAAATCCAAGAATCTCTACAAATCAAACACATTACTGGACAAATTCTAGAATATTCCTGTGCCTTTTATTAGGGTAAACTGAAATGACCCTATTAGATATCACATTCCTTATATATTTCACCTCTTGGATCCAAAACACAAATTTTGAAATCCTACCATATGGATTATTTTCCTTCAAGTTTTAAAAAACAATACCCAAGTGGTTTATATTCTCCTTCTATAACTTAGATTTTACCAAAACATCATACACAAACACGACAACAAAATATTTCATGAATAGATGAAATATTTTTTTCATCAAAGAAAAAAATATTATAGGAGTGTTAGTAAGACCAAATGGAAAAACCAGAAATTTTAAATTCTCATACGAGAACCTAAATACTATCTTGTATATATACTCAACCAGGAATCCAAATTGGTGGTACAATGACTAATTTTCAAAAATTGAAAACAATATTTTTTCTCTAATATGGTCAATGATATCATAAATACTATGAAAATTATATTTATTCTTAGAAATCACCAAATTTTACTATTTATAATCCATATAATGTTTAAGACTCTCATATTTCTTCATAGAAAAGATTACAGGAAAATCCCATGGTGACATTCTAGGACAAATAAATCATTTAGATTATAGACCCTCAAGTTAGACATTACGTTCCACCAAATCAAGAGGATTAATTTCATAATATGACATAGAAATGGTAATCTTACTAGAGAGCAGGACAATAGTAAACTCTACCTCCCACTAGGGTGGTATACCAGAAAAATTATCCAAAAATACTTCATGGAATGAACACACCACTACATGAGGAATCCTCCCAAACAAGGGTCAATGTAATCAAGAAACATATTTGATAATTTGAATGATATCACCCTATTTTATGGAACAAAATCTCCTACCCTTCCCAATATATAGTGTCACTAACACTGAGAAACATGAGTGGCCCCATCAGAAGAAAAAAACAAAACCCAAAATATATAATGGGATGTCTGGTTCTTTACACTAATCATCTAGACAATGCCAAGTATTAGGATGAAGATGTTAATATGGAAAACTCAAAGTCACATATCACCTGTAGTCAACTATCATCGCTCGAAACATGTGAAACTTGAAACCTTATAAATACCTCCTTCTAAAAGGCATTGAAAGATCCAAAAAGTATAGAATATATTCCAAACATAATCCCAACATGTCAACTAAATTTTTTGATGCAAAGGAATCAGTGGAAATAATATAAAACCATTATAGAACAATAAAATAAGAAAAAAAAAACATCATACCTATAATAGTAGATAGAAACTATTGAGACTCCTACAGTGAATAATCAACTACACAAATTCATTTCTTATTAGCCACATGAACACCCCCCTCGGTAGTGGGATTAGACCCACAACCGTTGGATGTAAAGATATAAACATAAGATGTAATGGCCCGGACCTCCCTGGTCCATTACTTTGTGAAAATGTGGTGTTGGAGGTGTTCCGGGAGGTCAAGGTGACTTATCCCCCAGCCGCTGCCTACCGGTAGCTCAGTCTACTGGTAGCTGCTGCCTACCGGTAGCCAGTCTACTGGTAGCTGCTGATTACCGGTAGCTCATTCTACCGGTAGCTACTGATTACCTGTAGCTCGATCTACCTGTAGCTGCTGATTACCGGTAGCTCAGTCTACCAGTAGCTGATGATTACCGGTAGCTCAGTCTACCGGTAGCTACTGATTACCGGTAGCTCGGCCTACTGGTAGCTGCTGATTACTGGTAGCTCGGTCTACCGGTAGCTACTGCCTACCAGTAGCCGCCGCTTACCAGTAGCTCGGTCTACCGGTAGCCGCATCCTACCGGTAGCTGGGTTTACCTGTAGCCGTGGCGTACTGATAGCTCGGTATACTGGTAGCTGCAGTCCAGCAGTAGCTCGGCTAACACTTTGCCAAATTTATAGTTCTGGGAATAGTGTTTCCAGTTTTATGAATAGTATTGGTAGGTGAACAGTGTTTCTATCAGTGAGGTTCTATCGGTGGACTTCTATCGGTAGACTTGAACAGTGTTTCTATCGGTGAGGTTCTATCGGTGGACTTCTATCGGTTGACTTGAACAGTGTTTCTATCGGTGAGGTTCTATCGGTGGACTTCTATCGGTAGACTAGAACAGTGTTTCTATCGGTGAGGTTCTATCGGTGGACTTCTATCGATAGACTTGAACAGTGTTTCCAGACTTCATGAGAGCTACCGATTCCATACTTTGCCAAATTTTGAGAATGTGAACAGTGTTTCCAGCTTCATAAATTTGACGTTTTCTTTGACATAAAATACTTTTAAAACCTTATTTTAAGGACTTTAAGACCCATTCAAAGGCCATAAATTCTATATTAATTATTCCTAAGGCCGGGATGTTTTTACTTGGTCAAACCGCGTGGGTTAATGAGATCCATTTTTAATGGAGAATAAATCGGATCTTAAACTGTCGCCTCTCTAATTTATTTTTTTAAAGGGAACGAGATATCATTCTTCATTGTTCTTCCTCCTGGTTCTCATCTACGAGACACTAGAACCTTTCAATCCTTCCCATAAGAGTTTCACAATCAAACGTTACTCGGATCAGTTCCGCTCTGTTTGATGCAACCAATCTATGTCCATCATTCTTCCATATAAGGTGTGTTTTATTATCGTTCCTTTGGGGATCACCTTCTCTTGTTCTTCCTTCCATATTAGCATGTAATCTCCATGGTTCTAATAGGTTTTTTTGGGGTTTTTTGGTAATGTCGTACCGTGGAATCCTCTAGTGGATGCAGCTGTCGTGAGGAGAAGAGGATTGTGACCCGTTGTGTGGATGAAGGACGTCAAGAACTCTTCGAGGTAGGGGATTCATGGTTTCTCTAATTGTTTATGTGCGACTATAGAATTAGCATGATTTAACCCTTTGGATCACAATTAAATTGACCTAATTAAATACTTGAACCAGATTAAAAGAATTGGTTGATCGCATGTTGTTGCTTTGTACCGTGATAACGGTTTGCCTCATGTTTTTCCTAGATAGAGTGATATCTATGATTTTTCTTCAATTAGTTGCTCGTTCATGATGGAAATTGATAAAGAACATAAAGCCAAAATTATTGGTTAAATAATTGGCTAAAGATAAAGAGACATGTTAATGAATCTGTTAATTCAATATGGATTAAAGAACTATTAGTTCGATAAATTCAAAAGGGTTCTGAGTTACCCGCTTGCTTGTAAGGATGAATGCCTTGTGGTTTGGAGCTCTGAGTGCTCATTTTGTATGAAGGCTGAATGCCTTGTTAAAGGGCTGAGAGCCCATTTTGTGATCTTTGATTTCCTGCTACTTGTGATTTGATGTGAGCCTGAATGGCTGTTGTGAAATGTGGAGGCATGGGGACTTGTGGTTGTGGCAGCGGATGACGCCTAGTGTGGCGAGATGCATCGGTTTATGCATGTGGGTGTCGGGGAGGACACCAAGGATGATGGTATGAGATGAATGTGATGGTTTGATGATGGTGGTTTGGTATGGTTGTTTATCTGCTTTACTTTTCCCCACAGCTCAAGGCAGCTGGTATTGCTTACCCTCTTTCTGAAGGAGGCGAAGACACGCGGGGTATGCCACATGCTTTCCGTGTTTAGCCTCTCGATGGAGGATGGGTCTATGCTCTTGCTATAGGCAGCAAAGACTTGACGGGTAGTATATCTACTCGCCGTGTTGAGCCCCTTTGTGCTTAGTAGCATAGGATGTTTTTCTAGAATTCCTGAGATTATGGAAAAGTAATTCTGAAATGAAAGTTTGTTTAAGTGGTGATAATCCACAGGGATGGAGAGACATGAATTTAATAGTGATGTGAAACCTAAAAAGGAGCAGTTCTTGAATGTGATGCCAATTTAGTTTAATGTGGAAAATTGTTCATGGTTAATTAATGTTTAAAGAATTAATTAACATACAGTGAACTGATAAAATGAGAATGGAGTAATCTAATAAAGCTCTTCAAATGGTTGTGTGCTTGTAGGATGCCTAGTCTTAGAATTAGCAGCCTGGAGTCTAAGAGACGTTAGTTGCAGTTGTGCCTATGACTAGGTAATGCCCATAGTGTGGTTGTGAGTCATATATATTCTGTATTTTTTTGTGTTTCTATACGCTACTCCACCCGGTCGGTAAGGGCAACTGACACCCCAGGGATTCTGAGCCCTGGGGGGGTGTTTTCCCCAACATTCTGATGGGAGTTTGAATGGATGACTACCCCCTTTGGCCCCGCTCTCTTCTCTTGGTAGATCTTTGTGCTAGTAGGCAGAGTGGTTAGTTTTACCCATATATGTGTGTATAGGGCTGTAATGGCTTGTGGTTATTTCAAACACATATATTCTGGATATAGTATCCTATGGACTACTATGGGTGTAACGTGTATAAGCTATAATGGCTTGAGGATTCTTACTCAGAGTATGGGCTGTAATGGCTTGAGGTATTATACCCGACGTATGATACACGTTATGCGAGCTGTGGTGGCTCTCGGAAACTACCTGGTTACTTTTGGTTGTGAGGACGGTGTGGTGCTTCACCCAGGTGTCTGCGGGAAAGCCTATGTGGTGCACGAGGTGCAGATTTTGGAGCTTAGCCCAGGTGTCTGCGGGCAAGCCTTAGAGAGAGATGCATAGGACGTATGTCGTTGGGGAAAAGCGGCAAACCAGTGGGGAACTAGTAGTGGGGTACCCTTGATATTCTTTACTATATGATATATTCTTGTATGCGTTACTTGGCGAGAGTATCCATGGTGAGGTTGGGAACATAGTATACCTATTTAGGTGACGAGTTAGTTTCACTTGTTGTTCACTGGGCTTTAGCATGCTTTCTTTACTTTTGCACGAGAGGCTTGGGGAGGATCCTACTGAGTATACTGTTATACTCACCCTATGTATATATAAACTGTTTTTCAGGTCACTTGGAGCAGGTTGGAGATCAAGCCGGTTACTACTAGCTTGCGGTTGGAGGAGGAGCTGTTCGGGCTTGTGGTCGCTGCCATTTGACTTTATTTTGGGTACATTTAGTTTCCCCTTTCAGTTGTAGTACTTTTTCATGACATTAGATATATGTACTTGGTTTCCTTTTATATCTCAGTTCTAAGTTGGAGTTGATTGGAGTCTATTCTATCTGTCTCTTCTGTATGTGTTCTCTTAGAGGGTAATGCCTCCCATTTGTGTGTGTATTATACCCTCGGTGCTAGTTACCAACCCGGGGCCTACTGGAGGCGGGACTCGAGGGTCATTATCTCCCTTCTCACATTGCCGGCCCAAGAGGGGTACACTTTGTGGGGAGGGGGTCGTGACAGAGTGGTATCAGAGCTCTGGTTGAGGGATAGGATGGAGTTTGGAGTTAGGCACAGGTGAGGATGCATGGGATGGTAGGGAAACGGTGTCATTCATGTTTAGAAAGTGGGGTAAACACTAGAGACCGGCAGAGACATAGGCGTTTAGCGCCCCATATGATCGGTTCCACGGACCTTTAAGCCTACGATGGATACTAAACAACGTGATACCAGTTGCAGGGTAGAGGCCTAGGAAAGGATCATGCATCATTATTCTTTGCGCATGTTTTTGAATGGGTAGACCTTGGGATAGGTAACCTAAAATAAATAAAACAAAACAATTAATTAATTAATGTTGAGTCTTCCATATTCCAGGATTAGGAGCTCTAACAGTTGTTTTTTTGAAGGTATGGCTCCAGGTCGACGTCCTCGTCAGGTTTGCGCAGAAGATTCCCATCAGGCTGTTCTAGCAGATCGCCGCCGAGTAGAGGTTGACGACGATGACACTTGGAGGAAGTCACTTCGAGAGTTTCAGCGCCAGAGTCTACAAAAGTACGAGGGATCCATTTCAGATGCAGTCACAGAAGATTGGTTGGAGGAGATCGAGATAGGCTTTTGTTCGATTCGTGCTCGGAAGGAACACTGGGTGTCCTTGGTTGTGACGATGCTGCATGGAGCAGCGAGGCAGCGGTGGTTCTTGTTCCTCGGTGATTGTGAGGAGTCAGCAATCTCATGGGAGGAGTTTCGAGACAGGTTTAGATTCGAGTTTCTTTCGTCGACTGTGAAGGTGTCCAGTCGCCAGGAGCTTCTCACCCTTCGACAGGGGAGCGCTAGTGTTCGAGAGTTTGGAATCCGTTTCAGGAACCTTCTACGATATGCTTCAGACCTATTACCAGATGATGAGGCCAGGGTGAGGCATTTCGAGGAGGCTTTGCGTCCAGAGATCCAGCTCCAGGTCACCCCATTTATGTTGAAGAAATATCTTGAGGTGCTGGCGAGGGAAGAGGTTGTTGAGAGTACATTGGCTAGGACTGGATCGTCACGAGAGGGGAATCGTCATGATTCCTCACGAAGCAGAGTTGTGGTTCGGGGTTCCCGGGTTTCAGGACAGATGAGTTTCCGTTCAATTGGGGGTAGGTCCCAACCCTTCCCATCTCGTTTCTCCGGAGGCAAAAACTCTCAAGCCTATTCCAAGGGATCAGGTGCTTCTTTTTCTTGTGGTGGTCGTGGTCATCAGCAGCGGGAGTGCTCGACTTTTCAGAGCAGTCATCGTGCACCAGGAGCTCCACTCCAGGTTCCTCTATTGAGGCAGTTCCAGCCGAGGCATCAGCAGCAGGTTGCACCAGCTTTAGATCACCAAAGGGTAGATGGAGCAGGCAGAGGAAAACCCCATGACGCTCCCCGTCCTCAGAGAGCAGAGCACGGCCATGGTGGTGGTCGTCATCAGGGTCAGAGAGGCTGTGGAGGAGTTCGTGGTCAGCTTCATGCTCTAGCGTTACCAGCCCCAGGCGAGCCAGATGTCGTTCAAGGTACCCATTGCTTGTTTTATCCCTTGGTGTATGCCTTGTTTGATTCCGGAGCAACACACTCCTTCATATCACCTACCCTTGTCCATGCTTTGGGACTTGAGGTAGAGAGGCTTCCAGTGCCCTTGGCGTTGACTATGCCAATTGGAGGTCGAGCTGACTTGTTTGAAGTATGTAGAGACTGTGAGCTAGTGTTGGGGCAACACCGCTCTTGGGGAGATTTCCTAGGTTTGCGAATACAACCATATGATGTCATACTTGGCATGTATTGGTTGTATTCGGTGCAGGCTGTTGTGGATTGCTACAGGAAGAAGGTCGTTTTCTTTGATGAAGATGGAGAGAAATTGGTTTTTGTTGGTGAGAGATATCCTCAGATGAGTCATAGACGAGTTCCATCCTTATCATCCTTGATGGCTGGGATGACGATGAGTTCTTCAGAGGTTCAACAGTTGGCGTTTCCTAGGGTCGTAGAGGAGTACCCTGACATCTTTCCAGAAGAGGTTGTATCCTTACCCCCTCGATGAGAGATCGAGTTTGGGATCGAGCTACAACCAGGAGCATCTCCTATCTCTATGTCTCCATATAGGATGGCCCCTTCTGAGTTACGAGAGCTACGTATTCAGCTCGACGGTCTGTTGCAGTGTGGTTTTGTTCGGCCAAGTGTGTCACCGTGGGGTGCACCAGTTTTGTTTGTGAAAAAGGCTGATGGCAGTTTGCGGTTGTGTGTCGATTATCGTCGGATAAACAAAGTGACAATAAAGAACCACTATCCTCTCCCACGGATTGATGACCTATTCGATCAATTGAAGGGTGCAAGTTGGTTCTCAAAGATCGACTTGCGGTCAGGATATCATCAAATGCGTGGAAAGGATGAGGATATCCCAAAGACTGCTTTCCGTTGTCGTCATGGGCAATATGAGTTTGTTGTAATTCCATTCGGCGTGACGAATGCTCTAGCTGTTTTCAGGGGGTTGATGAATGTTGTGTTCCGTGAATTCCTGGACAAGTTTGTTGTGGTTTTCATCGATGACATCCTTGTGTACTCCACATCTGAAGAGGAGCATACAGAGCATCTACGAGCCATTTTGGGAGTTCTTCGCCAACATCAGTTGTTTGGGAAGTTGCCCAAGTGTGAGTTCTGGGCTCGAGAAGTTCGTTTCTTGGGACATGTTGTGTCCCAACAGGGAGTAGTTGTGGATCCTTCGAAGATAGAAGCAGTGGTGTCTTGGCCATCCCCCAAGACCGTGTCAGAGGTGCGAAGTTTCCTTGGTCTCGCAGGCTATTATAAGAGGTTTATAGCTAATTTCTCCCGAGTTGCGACTCCTCTGACAGCTTTGACCAGGAAGGATCAAGCGTTCATATGGACTGATCAGTGTCAGACAGCTTTCGAGTATCTAAAGGAGAAGTTGGTAAGTGCTCTAGTCCGTTGTCTTCCAGCGGAGGGAGTCCAGTTTTATGTTTTCTGTGATGCTTCACATCTGGGGCTAGGCTGTGTTCTCATGCAGCAGAGGTAAATTGTTTCTTCTGGGTCTCAGCAGTTGCATCCCCATGAATGCAACTATGCCACCCATGACCTTGAGTTGGCAGCCGTGGTGTTTGATCTGAAGTTGTGGAGACATTACCTCATTGGTGATCACTTTGTGGTTTTCACCGATCATAAGAGTTTGAGGTATGTTCTCTCCCAACGTGACTTGAACTTGAGGTAGCGTCGGTGGATGGAGTTCTTGTTGGAATACGACATTGAAATATCGTATACACCTGGAAAAGGGAATGTTGTAGCTGATGCACTAAGCCGAAAGATACGTAATGATGTTGTGCGTGAATCTAGTGATTCTTGGAGAGTGATGGAAGAGCTATCAGCTTTGCATCTTGATATGGGAGAAGTTGGGGGTAGAGTTTGTCTTTTCCAGATGACGGTGTAGTCATCCCTGATGCAGAAGGTGGAAGAGTCTCAGTTGGGTGACCTAGAGGTGGAAGTTTGGAGAGATAGAGTTTTATGTGGTGAGGCCCCTGATGGTTGGTCGGAGGATGAACAACACCGAGTGTTGTATCATTGCAGGCTTTTTGTTCCCTTGGCGATGCGCGAGATGGTTCTCCGAGAGTTCCATAGTTCGCCCTTGGTGGTACATCCTGGTGTGACGAAGATGTACCGATCCTTGAGGAGTCAGTTTTGGTGGCCTGGGCTGAAGTGTACAGTTTCAGAATGTGTGTCTCGATGTTTAGTCTACCAGAAGGTGAAGGCCGAACACCCTGTTCCTGGTGGTCTTCTCCAACACATAGAGATTCCTCAATGGAAGTGATAGGATATCTCAATGGACTTTGTTACAGGTTTACCTCGAGCTCCGGGAGGACATGATGCTATATGGGTGGTAGTGGATCGTTTAACAAAATCATCCCACTTCATAGCGATCAAGGAGTCCAGATCAGTGGAAGTTTTGTCGGGGCGGTATCTAGAGGAGGTGGTGAGACTCCATGGAGTACCTAGGACGATCATTTCTGATCGAGATCCTCGTTTTACCTCCAGGGTGTGGAGAGGTCTCCAGCATGCCTTTTGGATCTCAACTGTGCCTTAGCACTGCTTTTCATCCTCAAACGGATGGTCAGACAGAGCGAACCATCCAGACTCTTGAAGACATGTTGCGCTCTTGTGTTCTTGATTTTGGAGGTTCATGGACAAATCACTTACCCTTGGTAGAGTTCTCTTACAATAATAGTTTCCACTCTACCATCGGTATGGCGCCGTTTGAAGCCTTGTATGGCCGGCCATGCCGTTCTCCGTTGTGCTGGACTGGGGTCGGAGAGTCAGCAATTCTCGGACCAGAACTAGTGCAGAATACAACAGTGATGGTTCAGGTGATTCGTGAGAGGATGAAGACAGCACAGGATCGTCAGAAATCATATGCTGATCAAAGAAGGAGACCGTCAGAGTTTAATGTTGGGGATCATGTGTTTCTAAAGGTGACTCCCCATCGTGGGCAGCGAAGGGTTGGTCGTGGAAGTAAGCTTTCTCCCCGGTTTGTTGGGCCTTTTGAGGTGTTAGATCGTGTTGGAGCTGTGGCATATCGAGTAGCACTTCCCCCTAAGATGAGTCGGATACATGATGTTTTCCATGTATCACAGCTCCGTCGTTATCTCCATGATGAATCTCATGTTATCGATTGGGGAGAGATCGATATTGACGATGATGCAACCTTCGTGGAGCGACCTGTGGAGATCCAAGACCACAAGGAGAAGGTGTTGCGTGGGCGTTATATCCCCTTAGTTCGTGTCTTGTGGCGACACGGTGGCATGGAGGAGTGTACCTGGGAGCGTGAGTCACAGATAGGTGCTCAGTACCCAGAGTTGTTTAATGTTTAACTCTTTTCATGTAATGACATTTCCTTTATGGTTAGACCTTTCATGTTTTATTTATGTACCTTTGATGTGATGTTATGTTTGAATTGGTTTGTTATGGATTGTTTGTTTCCATACTCTCGGATGTCGTAGTTTTGTTCCAGCTTTTGAACAACTCATGGTGGTTTTCCCCTGAGAGGTATCTTATGGGGTGGTTGTTCGGACCCCTCTTTTCTTCTGGGTTGTTTTTTAATTCTCGAGGACAAGAATGTTTTGAGAGGTATCTAATGTAATGGCCCGGACCTTCCTGGTCCATTACTTTGTGAAAATGTGGTGTTGGAGGTGTTCCGGGAGGTCAAGGTGACTTATCCCCCAGCCGCTGCCTACCGGTAGCTCGGTCTACCGGTAGCTGCTGCCTACCGGTAGCCGGTCTACCGGTAGCTGCTGATTACCGGTAGCTCGGTCTACCGGTAGCTGCTGATTACCTGTAGCTCGGTCTACCGGTAGCTGTTGATTACCGGTTGCTCGGTCTATTGGTAGCTGCTGATTACCGGTAGCTCAGTCTACCGGTAGCTGCTAATTACCGGTAGCTCGGTCTACCGGTAGCTGCTGACTACCGGTAGCTGCTGCCTATCGGTAGCCGCCGCTTACCAGTAGCTCGGTCTACCGGTAGCCGCATCCTACCGGTAGCTGGGTTTACCTGTAGCCGTGACATACTGATAGCTCGGTATACTGGTAGCCGCAGTCCAGTAGTAGCTCGACTAACACTTTGCCAAATTTCTAGTTCTGGGAACAGTGTTTCTAGTTTTATGAACAGTATCGGTAGGTGAACAATGTTTCTATCAGTGAGGTTCTATCGGTGGACTTCTATCGGTAGACTTGAACAGTGTTTCTATCAGTGAAGTACTATCGGTGGACTTCTATCGGTAGACTTGAACAGTGTTTCTATCGGTGAGGTTCTATCGGTGGACTTCTATCGGTAGACTTGAATAGTGTTTCTATCGGTGAGGTTCTATCGGTGGAATTCTATCGGTAGACTTGAACAGTGTTTCTATCGGTGAGGTTCTATCGGTGGACTTCTATCGGTAGACTTGAACAGTGTTTCCAGACTTCATGAGAGCTACCGATTCCATAATTTTCCAAATTTTGAGAATGTGAACTGTGTTTCCAGCTTCGTAAATTTGACGTTTTCTTTGACGTAAAATACTTTTAAAACCTTATTTTAAGGACTTTAAGACCGATTCAAAGGCCATAAATTCTATATAAATTATTCCTAAGGCCGGGATGTTTTTAGTTGGTCAAACCGCGTAGGTTAATGCGATCCGTTTTTAATGGAGAATAAATCGGATCTTAAACCGTCGCCTCTCTAATTTATTTTTATTAAGGGAATGAGATATCATTCATCATTGTTCTTCCTCCTGGTTCTCATCTACGAGACACTAGAACCTTTTAATCCTTCCCACAAGAGTTTCACAATCAAAAGTTACTCGGATCGGTTCCGCTCTGTTTGATACAACCAAGCTGTGTCCATCATTCTTCCATATAAGGTGTGTTCTATCATCGTTCCTTCGGGGATCACCTTCTCTTGTTCTTCCTTACATATTAGCATGTAATCTCCATGGTTCTAATGGGTTTTCTTGGGGTTGGTTGGTACTGTCGTACCGTGGCATCCTCCGGTGGATGCAGCTGTCGTGAGGAGAAGAGGAATGTGACCCGTTGTGTGGATAACGGACGTCAAGAACTCTTCGAGGTAGGGGATTCATGGTTTCTCTAATTGTTTATGTGCGACTGTAGAATTAGCATGATTTAACCCTTTAGATCAAAATGAAATTTACCTAATTCAATACTTGAACTGGATTAAAAGAATTGGTTGATCGCATGTTGTTGCTTTGTACCGTGATAACGGTTTGCCTCATGTTTTTCCTAGATAGAATGATATCTATGATTTTTCTTTAATTAGTTGCTCGTTCATGATGGAAATTGATAAAGAACGTAAAGACAGAATTATTTGTTAAATAATTGGATAAAGATAAAGAGGCATGTTAATGAACCTGTTAATTCAAGATGGATTAAAGAACTGTTAGTTCGATAAATTCAAAAGGGTTCTGATTTACCAGTTTGCTTGTAAGGCTGAATGCCTTGTGGTTTGGAGCTCTGAGTGCTCATTTTGTATGAAGGCTGAATGCCTTGTTAAAGGGCTGAGAGCCCATTTTGTGATCTTTGATTTCCTGCTGCTTGTGATTTGATGTGAGCCTGAATGGCTGTTGTGAAATGTGGAGGCATGGGGACTTGTGGTTGTGGCAACGGATAACGCCTAGTGTGGCGAGAAGCATCGGTTTATGCATGTGGGTGTCGGGGAGGACACCAAGGATGATGGTATGAGATGAATGTGATGGTTTGATGTTGGTGGTTTGGTTTGGTTGTTTATCTTCTTTACTTTTCCCCACTACTCAAGGCAGCTGGTATTGCTTACCCTCTTTCTTAAGGAGGCGAAGACACGCGGGGTATGCCACGTGCTTTCCGTGTTTAGCCTCTTGATGGAGGATGGGTCTATGCACTTGCTATAGGCGGAAAAGACTCGACGAGTATTATATCTACTCGCCGTGTTGAGCCCCTTTGTGCTTAGTAGCATAGGATCTTTTTCTAGAATGCCTGAGAATATGGAAAATTAATTCTGAAATGAAAGTTTGTTTAAGTGGTGATAATCCACAGGGATGGAGAGACTGGAATTTAATAGTGATGTGAATCCTAAAAAGGAGCAGTTCTTGAATGTGATGCCAATTTAGTTTAATGTGGTCAATTTTTCATGGTTAATTAATGTTTAAAGAATTAATTAACATACAGTGGAACTGATAAAATGAGAATGGAGTAATCTAATAAAGCTCTGCAAATGGTTGTGTGCTTATAAGATGCCTAGTCTTAGAAGTAGCAGCCTGGAGTCTGAGAGACGTTAGCTGCAGTTGTCCCTATGACTAGGTAATGCCCATAGTGTGGTTGTGAGTCATATATGTTCTGTATTTTTTTTGTGTTTCTATACGCTACTCCACCCAGTCGGTAAGGGAAACTGACACCCCAGGGATTCTGAGCCCTGGGGGGGGGGGGGGGGGTCCCCCAACATTCGGATGGGAGGTTGAATGGCTGACTACCCCCTTTGGCCCCGCTCTCTTCTTTTGGTAGATCTTTGTGCTGGTAGAAACAATGGTTAGTTTTACCCATATATGTGTGTAGAGGGCTGTAATGGATTGTGGTTATTTCACACATATATATTCTGGATATAGTATCCTATGGAATACTATAGGTGTAACGTGTATAGGCTATAATGGATTGAGGATTCTTACTCGGAGTATGGGCTGTAATGGCTAGAGGTATTATACCTGACGTTTGATACACGTTATGCGAGATGTGGTGGCTCTCAGAAATGACCTGGTTACTTTTGGTTGTGAGGACGGTGTGGTGCTTCGCCCAGGTGTCTGCGGGCAAGACTATGTGGTGCACGAGGTGCAGATTGTGGAGCTTAGCCCAGGTGTCTGCGGGCAAGCCTTGGAGAGAGATGCACAGGACGTATGTCGTTGGGGAAAAGCGGAAAACCAGTGGGGAAGTAGTAGCGGGGTACCCCTGATATTCTTTACTATATGCTATATTCTTGTATGCGTTACTTGGCGAGAGTATCCATGGTGAGGTTGGGAACATAGTATACCTATTTAGGTGACGAGTTAGTTTCACTTGTTGTTCACTGGGCATTAGCATGCTTTCTTTACTTTTACACGAGAGGCTTGGGGAGGATCCTACTGAGTATACTGTTATACTCACCCTATGTATATATATACTATTTTTCAGGTCACTTGGAGTAGGTTGGAGATCAAGATGGTTACTACTAGCTTGCGGTTGGAGGAGGAGCTGTTCGGGCTTGTGGTCGCTGCCGTTTTACTTTCTTTTGGGTACTTTTAGTTTCCCCTTTTAGTTGTAGTACTTTTGCATGACATTTCATATATGTACTTGGTTTCCTTTTATATCTCAGTTCTAAGTTTGAGTTGATTGGAGTCTATTCTATCTCTCTCTTCTGCATGTGTTCTCTTAGAGGGTAATGCCTCCCATTTGTGTGTGTATTATACCCTCGTTGCTAGTCGCCAACCCGGGGCCTACTGGAGGCGGGACTCGGGGGTCATTATCTCCCTTCCCACATTGCCGTCCCAGGAGGGGTACACATTGTGGGGAGGGGGTCGTGACATAAGAACCATTTGTGAGAGTGGATTTTTATTTATTCCCCTATGATATAATTCAACAAAAAACATTTTATATAGCCTAATATTCAACAATGATTACATGTATTAGAATAAATCATACAATTAGTCTTGGTATGACTATTATTGCCACACTGATATAAGAGAAACTATTTTATTCTTGATGAAGCCCCTAAAAATGGTTCTGACTAAATCTAAACACCCTTTCGCTTTATTTTTCATTTACAGAAGACACAATATAATTAGCAACTACACCAACTAAAGATCCACCCAAAATAATCATTACAGCTATGTATGCCTCATCCAAATCATCAGAATGCACATGAGATTCACTGTCTATGGAATATTAAGCCTCAATCCCAACTCAAACATCTTATCCTTTATGTACTCGTTCGTAACTATATATGGTAATAAATAAACAAACTATAAAAATGGCTGTAAAACTCCATAACTATATGCTTACCTTGATCTCTAGCATCCCAACCTAGTAGAAATTAAAATAATTTCTTGAGATGGTGGGTCATATGGCCTCAAATGCTCATACCTATATAAAAAAATTTTCTAAATACTATTGATTTTCTATAATGGTATTATCGGGAGGCTATACCTTTATATCCATGTAGAAAAATTGTTATAAAAGAATATAATTAATAGAAGAACCATAATAATATTTAGTACAATAAAAGAACTAGTAATAACTGATATTTGAAGTATAAATATCCAAGAAACTATATAATAATCAAGATATAGGCTGAGTCATGTACAAAATAATTTTATGTCATACTGATATACAAAAATGGGGAAATATGGGATATAGATAACAAGAGTATACAACTTCTTATACAAAAAGTAAAAAACCGAAGAGGTCATTCCACTAGAATAATAAGAATATGTTCATTCTTCTACTCCCTTACATCATGTGATAAGTTAAATAGATCATGGATCCATGAAAATCACTTGACATTATCCACATCAACAGTCATAAGGTCTACTCTGGTACCAAGGGTTGCTGGAGTAGGATGTGAGATAAACTCTGTAGGACACCGACAATGATGTCTATAATAATCTAGATAATGTGTATAGAAGAGCAGTTTTCATGAATAATTAGAAATAAATAATGCAGAAAAATAAATGTGAGTCCGCATTTGTTCTAGGAGGACACAAATAGAGTTTACCTATGATGACATTGTTAGTAATACGTTGGATTTTTTTACCACATATGAATAAATATATGTAATCTATAAGATGTATACATGAATATACCCAATATACATGAGGAAATATATAGTTATATACATCGATAATTTGTTCTAGACGGACCTGGGATGTAAATCTGGCATCCATGACTAGTCTAATGAGATATAGGCTCCAAAATTTTTTATCATACCTAGATCTCATCGGAATGTGAGGCATATTACCCATCACTCAAGATGGTGGGGTGAGATGTCATTCCCAACCAATATTGAAATGGAATGTGGAACCTGATGCTCATCATCCACAATAGAATAGATGGTGTGAGGCGTTATTCCTATCTCCCAATATAAGAGAGCATAAAATTTCAGGCTCAACAAAACCATTAACCATTGTTCACATACAAATATAAATGGTTTAATAATAATAATCATGATAGATTACCTCTATTTAGATATGATCATTTATCTCAATCTTACCATAGGTCACACAATTTATATAATTCAAATTTATAAATATATACATCATGTGGCCTCTCCTTTCCACCCACTTCATTAAATTAAATTAATCCATTTAAATTAAAAAGTATGCAATTTCCATTTAAAGGTTAATTCAGACCACATAGACAGTGGTTGGGTCAATTAATCTTTTCAATCAATAAAGGGAATTCATTTTACACACCCAAATGGTTGGTTTCCAAGAGGTACCAAACCTATAAAATTTAAATAATGGTCTACAGGAGTGACATAACATGGTTCAATTAATTAGAATGGTAAAAGAAAATTTAAGATATTGTATAGAAATTTCCTACATAAATAAAATTGTAAAATACTATATTGATACCTTAAATTTTATGCAAAATTTCTAGACCACCTATCATAGGCCTTTATCACTCTCCTTATCCACTATCACCCTTTGAATCAATCTAGAACATGAGAAATTAGATGAAGGGACCAATTCCCAAAAAAATTATTCATAATATATTTCACCAAAATAGTTTAGGTGATAGATATATAAACCCATAATAATGATATCGGATTAGGGAACATACCATTGTAGATCCAACACATGAAACTATGATGAAATTGGATATCGACTGTGGGAGTTATAAAAAACTCTAACAATGGAGCAGGGAGAGAACATGGGAGAGGGAATGAAGTTTTTTACACTATAGAAGAATAAAAAGAAATGATATGTTTTAAAAACATTATATAAAATGGTAAATTACCCCTAATTTAATGGATCCCATGGTTTGGTCGCATGGTTTTCGGAACCGTGCAACACCTGTTCACCCAGCACTATCTAAGAACCCCCTCACATAGGATTTGGACAAGGTATTCATAATCATAAGAATACCATGTGGAAATACTATATTAACAACTATATAAAACATGAATAGACTTGTGTCCTAGCTCACATACTTTTAGACAATCTATGATGCCTCATGTTGTGCACTAATTTCCCCAAACGGTTGAGTCACATGTTAAGTACTTACCATGTGCTAACCGTGTCTCTTAGTCTATCCATCCAATTTCTAGATCACTGGGCTCAAAATAAGTTTTTTATTCTATTGAGATCTCCCTTAGGACGTAGGGAATGTTTACCAAGGAAAAAAAATATTTAACTAGAAAACAAAATTTCCTTACCTTCATGAAAATACCGTTTGTTAAAACCTCCAATCCTTAAAGAAAATCATCCTTGAGTTGGAATTATATGGATAAAGTGGAATCATATTAGAAAATCTATATCCACTACTATCATAAGTTATAGTCATAATAAAATGTATTATACTATACTTGGTCATGATTCCATAGGACATGTACTAGAGGAACCGACCTGCCTCAGAATGACTTTATGCTCCAATCCATGATACACACTGGGTACTCCTCAAAGAAGAATCCACATCTAATTGAGCCACATCATTATATAAAACATGAGATGGGTATAGATAAAATTGAAGAAGATGATATAGATGAAAATATAATGTATAGAATATTTTCTCGGAGCATGTTTTATTCGGTATGTTACTGGTCCACCCCCGCTCTAAAGCCTCAATGAATCCACTGAATGAAGTTGAACGCTTACCTCCCTATGAATAAATTAGTGTCCCATCCTGGGTGATACATGAAAGAAAACTATATTCCCAACATTGAACTCAATAGGTCATCAATGGCAGTTGGAATATGACTACATTCTAGACTGAGCTATCATTAAGTGCTTATTTATCAATTGAACCTGTTCCGAAGTCTTCTAAATGAGATTTAGTTCAAGAAAATCTAACTCCGCTACCTCTTTCCAACATAGTGGTGATTATCCTTGCTTACCATATAAATATTTTTAAGGAAGAATCTAAATTATATCATGAATGATGTTATTTTATTCGAAATAAACTTGGGGTACATGTTTTTACCAAGAACCCAAAAAGTCATGAACACATGTGCTTATCAGGTCTTCTAACACCTAAATCAGACATTGTAGTTTTCCATTGGTTTTAGGGTGACAATAAATTCATATAAGAGCCTTTTTACTAAAGACAATCTATAACCTATTCCAAAACTAAGATGTGAAATAATCATCCCAATTAGATATGACTTAACATAGACCTCCAGGAAGGAATACATCATCCATGACATGTGGTCTCCCTATTTCAGCCACTGAGAAGGTCTCTCGAATAGAAAAAATATGAGACCTTTATCAAATAGTCAAAAAAATACATAAACTATATTATTGTGTTGATGAGATCTAGGAAAAACCATTCATAATTTTCATTGAGATGAAATCAAATTTTCACTTGGGAACGGGAAATAGTTATAAACGTCATGGAAAATACTGTTGTTCCTTCTTCACCTGATAACTCGTTGAACATTGAGTAATAAAGCTACTTATCTCCCATTTTATACAAGGAAACCAATACTAGAATTGTATGTCTTGATACATTTTTATGACACTGGGATTTTCTTCCTAAGGCAAGGCATAAAATTCCCACACCATCTTCTCTCACATGTCTATTGGGACCTAGATGCACCTATGTATGCATAAGGTCTCATCCTCATCCATGGTCCAACCAGAAGATGTATCCTTATATATTAATGTTTCCCGTAGGAATTTTACCTTCATATATGAAAAATTAATGATAATTACCTATTTCACATGTTTTGAGGTCACTAATAATGATGATATGTGTAACACCCCGAGATTTTATAAAAAAATATTATTTTAATTTCATTAATGTCTTATGTTGTATTCTACACCAAGATTACCCTGCGCTATACGCAACACCGTATTAGCTTGTAGTATACGCAACACTATTCTTGGACCGTGTTACACACAATTTGGATAATAGTTATTCTACGCAACATTGAGTATATATATATATATATATTAAATGTATAAATGAAATATGGTTGGATTCTGTTATACGAAACAACGAAGGATTCTTTCACAACACGCAACCCTGACTTGGCTTGCATTACACGCAATCGCGACCTTCCTCGATAGCGTGTGTTGTACGCAATACCGGGTTTTAATAAACAATGTTATATTATTATAATATTGTCATGAACTAGCCGTTATGAATAGTATTAACTAAATTTTGAATTTTATAACATTATTATTCATCTTACACATTTCTAGAACATGGTATAAGAACAAAAAAAATTTTTCGGGTAAAATAAGCATTTTTCAAAAAATGCAGTTTTACCGCCTTTTGATGGCGCACCCACATTAAATATAGTTTTTGATATGTTTATATGTTCAATTTGACAAAATAATATTCTTATTTTGAATCAGGATGTAAAAATTTACATTAGATAAATTTTTGATATTTTTCCGATAACTTTCATATTTTAATGAATAGTAAAAACACGCTATATTTTAATTAAAAACAACTTTTTTCATCGTAATATCTTATGTGGTTAAATTATAATATTGAATGGTTTTAAAGTATATTTAGAATATATTTTTACCACTTAATATAATTTTGGTCATTGGACACAATTTTACAATTAAACCGAACATAAACAAGTGTCAATCTTTTGATAGTTATTATCTCTTAAAAACACGCTTTTTGTTTTGACAGCAGGAATTAATTTTAAATTAATTTCTGCCACTTCTGTGTTTTGAATTTAGAAAAATGGATTCCATATTTGGAATCAGGATGTTCAAATTGTGTAAATAGATAACTTTTATTTTTAGACATTTTGAATAATTACTGCGGTAAATATTTTATTTACCATGGTTAAGGGAAAATCCGGTAAATAAGGGTCAAAAAATAATATTATAATAATATTAAATTACCCTAAAACGTTTCTTAACCCCATTGGTTGATACATGGTCGACCATGGGCATCTTTGGGTCGATTTTGGGACCCCATTGATCCACTTGTAAGTGATAATGACACTTTATGTTAATTAAGTTAAAATGAATACAAAATTGACACAAGCATATATCTTTTAGCAAAACAATTGTTACATAGGGTTATATATGTTGGATTTTAGATTATAAATATTCATTAGAAAGATAAAAAGATTTCCTACATAATGGTATTTTATTTGTAATTTTTAAACTTTAAATAATTTAATTTATATATGACACAATGATGATACAGTAATAATCTTATTAATGAAATATTGACATAATTGATGTTATAAACACCAAAATAAATGTAATTTGAGACTTTTTATGAATTCCACTAATTTTCAAGGTTACTATGATATATTAATGTTGCTTTAATTAACTTTCTTTGAACATTTAATTCTGTTATGACTTTCACAAAAATCATATATCAAATAGTGTCAAAATTGACACAAAATAGTTTTTAAATCAAATATTATATTATTAATTGTTATTTTATTCCTAAAAATCTAAGGTTCGGCCAAATGACTTAGATAAGGATATATATATTAATAATAAACAATTTGGGGTTCGTTTGGCATGTTATAGTAATTGTATTAACCATATAGTGAAAGAAAACAAAAAGACACGGTAAAAGTTAAATTTTTTAACTTGGAGTTAAATCTAATTGATAAGGTTAAAATAATATCCTAAACTTGTCTAAATTCTATTGGTTGATAGGATTTCGACCCATCCCACCCTTAGCTTCGAAATAAGACCCTTTGGAACCATTATAAACCGATTTTGACTTTAATATAAAAAAATATTTTGAGATATTCCTAAGGTGCCCCTCTCCTCCCCTATAAAAGGACACCTCCTCCCCCTCCTCCTCACACCAATTTGAGCACTCAAGCTCGGCCAACCCCTGCCAAAATCTCTTCTCCACTTCCATAACAACATCCTAGAGGTTCTGGCCTTCCTCAAAGACCAATTCTAGTGCCCTAAGAGGAGGTCTCAAAGAGGCACTTCAAAGAAGAGGTGATTACCGTTACCAATTCTTTCATCTTTATTTCTTCTTCCACTTCTTCTTCTTAGGTTGTTTCATTATAAAGTAATAACATCAGTATCACTCATATACTGATATGTTATTATAAGTATGAAACAACCCTATTTCACCATCTATCCATCCTACGGAAAAAGAAATCACCGCGCGTGCGTACGTACGGTATACCGTCTCCACGCCGTGGTGTAATCTATTTTCCACCACCACCTTACATGGATGGGTATAATGGTGTAAAGAATAACTATACATAGTTATTACAACATCATATTGATTCTGATATATTGTATAATCCACTCCAATTCAATTCAATATTTATAGAAATGATATCATCGCTCGTGCGTACGTACGGACTACCGTCTCCACGACGCGATGAGATTCATTCTCCATGTTAACCATTTAAGAATGATTATAAAGTATATATAAGAAATAAGAATGAAATATATGACATTATAAAGCTACTGGATTTATTTATATATATACATATGTATGTCATCTACTTACTTCCATTTCAAGACAATAAGGAAAGGAAAACAGCGTTCATGCGTACGTACGGACTACCGTCTCCATGAACGGTGTTTTTCATTTTATTTATCTACCTATTATATATATATATATAATGAATATATATGATATATAAATCATATTTTATATTCTGGAAGTAATTAAATCATGATATAAGTAATAATGATGTCAAGAACAACAAGTCAAAACACCTACGATAAATGAAACGATTTTACCCAAAACGCTTCTTTAACATGGAATTTACAAAAGAACGGGTAATATAATGTCATAAGTGAACCATATATGATAACATAACAATGAATATGATTCTGTAATAAGTCAATTACATTATTTAAACCATTATACAGGAGCTTCGGACACGTACAAAGCAAATCGGACCTAAGGTAAGGGAAATATCACAATCTCATTTTTATCCGAGATTGTTTATTCATAAGTATTTACTGGGGTGTATTTTATCATCCACATCCATGTTTCATCAATATGTAATATTATTTACATCCACCTACAATTGTTTGAATCCATTTTTACCCTTCGGTGAGTTTTTAGTAATATGTATGAAAGGAATCTTTTGTCGTTTTTCGTACGAGGTACTTTTTGACTTTTCCGACAAAAGTACGAAGAATGTTTTTTTTAACTTAAACGGCACGAATGGATTTTTATGGTTTTATAAAGCCTTATTTTCATGAAGCTTCCACCAAAATATTTCATGACTATTTTTAATAAAATCTCTTTCCTTTAAAATTGCATGATGTTTTTTGAAAAGAAATTGATTTTGTAGAAGAAAGGATATTTTCCTCAAGAATTCATTTCAAGTGTTTTATCAAAATTATTTTCCATCTAAGATAATAAAGGGTTCTGTTTCTATCCATATTTTTACATTGATTTGACTATGTTGTGATGGAATTATGTTTATGAATTCATTTATCTTATATGAATGGTTTTACGATGCCATGTTGTTTAAAAATCCCATTTTTATTACATGGGTTATGAAATGATGTATGATTTATGATTTTGTGGCACACATAAGAATGGTATCATTATGAGATGGGTGGGACCTATATCTCCCTCCAATGCATTGGGTAAAGATTTTATATCTCATGAGATAGACATGGCTGGAATGGTAGGTTATACCGGTTTAGTGAAACAGGACTGAAACGAGGGTTACTCGATTCAGAAAGGGACTTTGTCCACTAAGATAGTCTTGGAAATGAGCCTTGACTAACAAGAAATGATTCTCTATGATTATGTGTGTATGCCACAAAGTTTCATGTTTTAAGTTATGATTATTGGGATTTCATTTTCACTTCTATGATTTATCCCATGTTATGATATTATGAACTCTTTTGCAGGTTAAGATTTCCAAAAGCTATGTTCTTATGTATACGATGTGATTGATATTTCTTTTGTTTACCCTTACTGATCATTTGATCTCACCCTTTTATGTTTTCTTTTCCCGAGGATATAAAGAAAGGTTTTAGGTAAAAAAAAGGGAAGATCTTTGTGGGATATATTGGAGATCTTTCACCACGATTAGAAGATTACGTTCTGAGTTTCCAAAGACACTAAACTATTACGATCCTTGTGTGTGTGTTTTTGTTATGTACTAAGTATTCTGAAAATGTAATGTAATGTCCATGTACGTCAAGCTTCGGGTCTCTACAGTTGGTATCAAAGGAAAGGTTTAGTCAACCTTTGGAAACTAGGATGCGAAAACGTTAGTGAGATCCCTAGAGGTATTTCTAAGGTATGTCTAGGGATGTCCCTAAGGATAAGTATACGTATAGGATATAGTCCTAGAACTATGGTAACAATATTAGATTAAATCAAAGATGATAGATATTTAAGTTACTCCCCCTTTATTATGATTTTTGCATCTAACACTATTCTGTTTGGGTTTTAGAAAATGGCTGGAAACAAGATGATTCACAATAATGGAGGATATGATGGACAATGGAATGATATTCTTCATGAGCAACCAAATGAAATGGGATTTGGATGTCCAAACATCATTATTATGCCGAATCAGAAATCTCACAATATGATCAATAAAGTAAAATTTGGTAAGTTTCCTGACTCGACTAATAAGAGAAAGATGGAGTTCCATGATGATCATAGAGGAAAGAAAGTTCAATTTCCCCTATGTAAATCATGTGGGAAGAGGCATCAAGGAGAATGTTTCAAGGGAACTGGAAGATGCTTTGGGTGTGGAAAAGAAGGACACAAAGCAAGTAAGTGCAAAGGAAAAGGGTCGGTTAACAACATGGATGAGGATAATGGTATTTCTACGACATCAAAAATGGTTAAGTGTTTTAAATGTGGAATGTATGGGCATTATGCAAACAAATGCCCTAAGGGAAAGACTCATGAAGAGAATCAGTATGGTCATATGGGTAGTATTTATGTGAATGATGATGAAGAGACTACAAATGATATGTGAGATGAATGAATTTTTGAAGCTCGGTCAATGGTTTAAGAATGTAGTGGAATGATTACATGTTTATCATGTGTAATGTTGTATAAGAAATCTCATGGTACTATGGAATAAAGAGACATCTAAGGATTGTTACACTGTTGTCTTTTCTTAAGTTTTGAAAGTGTATGATGAATGGTACCAGTAACCATGAAATGTTATTTTGGAATGTAGATTATAAGTGCATAATTAAAGGATAAGAAGATAATGATATGTTTGATTATATTCATGAGCTCATGATTGATATAAGGACTAAGTGATATCATGGTTTGAGTATATAGAATTTTGAGGATTTTGGTATGTGGAAAGTATTAACTTTTAACTGCATTCAAGTTTTCACTAAGGTTCAATGGGTATTCAAGAGAATACATGATTAAGGACTTTGAATGTTTGGAATGTGACCAACAAAACATATCTTATGATATATGGGGATCAACGATGGTATTAAATCTCTGGTAATCGTTTTCACTATGTTATGAGAATGGACTGCAGTATTATGGATAAGCCTAAAGATTGGAATGGATTATGTTGGACATAAGTTAGTATTGTTTAAGGATAGAAGTTTTTTCGATATTATTGATGGGATGTTATAGTAATATAGTTTTAGAAAAAGGACAACCTGCAGGACGGGCGACAGCCCATCGCGTCGGACAAGGCTATGGGAATCGAACCCACAACCGAAGTGCGACTGGCCTTTATCGCCTACCACTGGCCTACAGGAAGTCCCCGTTTAGTAGAAACTAGTTTTATTTTATTAAGCGGTATGATATATGAAGTATAAGTTCATTTTTGGAACCATATACGATTAATCTCACTATAAGATGGACTTATAACTTTTGCTAACCCTTTGTTTGAAATAGATGGAATGACCCATCCTTCTATCACATGATCTGCTAATGCTTCACGAATAACAAATTCAACTTCATTTCATTATGATATGAAGTGGAAATTGTTCAATTCACGAACAACAGTGAGATTGTAACAAAATCATGTAAGTATTTCTTTTAATTAATCAACTTTAGGGAAATGATCTTGAAAACCAAAAATGTTGTCCTAGTGCTCTTATATCTGATTAATCAGATGGTACCTGAGATCGTCACAAATTTATGGATTTGTGATTGTTGGCTTTTCCATAGCCATGTTCTCTACCACTGTCCATCAGAACATGATGGTTAGATTTCTCTTCCATATCCATATTTTCACCTATGTGGAAACCCAGTGATTAGTTTATTTGGGTAACCGTTACGTTTCATACTTTTGTTTTTAAAGATAAGTTTTGGTATTCCTTTTTACGATGTGGGTTTCTATCAAAGAAACTTTCAAATAGTAAACCATTTATAACCCCGGCGAATTTCGAGGGCGAAATTCATTTTAAGGGGGGTAGAATGTAACACCCCGGGATTTTATAAAAAAATATTATTTTAATTTCATTAATGTCTTATGTTGTATTCTACACCAAGATTACCCTGCGCTATACGCAACACCGTATTAGCTTGTAGTATACGCAACACTATTCTTGGACCGTGTTACACACAATTTTGATAATAGTTATTCTACGCAACATTGAGTATATATATATATATATATTAAATGTATAAATGAAATATGGTTGGATTCTGTTATACGAAACAACGAAGGATTCTTTCACAACACGCAACCCTGACTTGGCTTGCATTAGACGCAATCGTGACCTTCCTCGATAGCGTGTGTTGTACGCAATACCGGGTTTTAATAAACAATGTTATATTATTATAATATTGTCATGAACTAGACGTTATGAATAGTATTAACTAAATTTTGAATTTTATAACATTATTATTCATCTTACACATTTCTAGAACATGGTATAAGAACAAAATAAATTTTTCGGGTAAAATAAGCATTTTTCAAAAAATGCAGTTTTACCGCCTTTTGATGGCGCACCCACTTTAAATATATTTTTTGATATGTTTATATGTTCAATTTTACAAAATAATATTCTTCTTTTGAATCAGGATGTAACAATTTACATTAGATAAATTTTTGATATTTTTCCGATAACTTTCATATTTTAATGAATAGTAAAAACACGCTATATTTTAATTAAAAACAACTTTTTTCATCGTAATATCTTATGTGGTTAAATTATAATATTTTATGGTTTTAAAGTATATTTAGAATATATTTTTACCACTTAATATAATGTTGGTCATTGGACACAATTTTACAATTAAACCGAACATAAACAAGTGTCAATCTTTTGATAGTTATTATCTCTTAAAAACACGCTTTTTGTTTTGACAGCAGGAATTAATTTTAAATTAATTTCTGCCACTTCTGTGTTTTGAATTTAGAAAAATGGATTCCATATTTGGAATCAGGATGTTCAAATTGTGTAAATAGATAACTTTTATTTTTAGACATTTTGAATAATTACTGCGGTAAATATTTTATTTACCATGGTTAAGGGAAAATCCGGTAAATAAGGGTCAAAAAATAATATTATAATAATATTAAATTACCCTAAAACGTGTCTTAACCCCATTGGTTGATACATGGTCGACCATGGGCATCTTTGGGTCGATTTTGGGACCCCATTGATCCACTTGTAAGTGATAATGACACTTTATTTTAATTAAGTTAAAATGAATACAAAATTGACACAAGCATATATCTTTTAGAAAAACAATTGTTACATAGGGTTATATATGTTGGATTTTAGATTATAAATATTCATTAGAAAGATACAAAGATTTCCTACATAATGGTATTTTATTTGTAATTTTTAGACTCTAAATAATATAATTTATTTATGACACAATGATGATACAGTAATTATCTTATTAATGAAATATTGACATAATTGATGTTATAAACACCAAAATAAATGTAATTTGAGACGTTTTATGAATTCCACTAATTTTATAGGTTACTATTATATATTAATGTTGATTTAATTAACTTTCTTCGAACATTTAATTCTTTTATGACTTTCAAAAAAATCATATATCAAATAGTGTCAAAATTGACACAAAATAGTTTTTAAATTAAATATTATATTATTAATTGTTATTTTATTCCTAAAAATCTAAGGTTCGGCCAAATGACTTATATAAGGATACATATATTAATAATAAACAATTTGGGGTTCGTTTGGCATGTTATAGTAAGTGTATTAACCATATAGTGAAAGAAAACAAAAAGACACGGTGAAAGTTAAATTTTTTAACATGGAGTTAAATCTAATTGATAAGGTTAAAATAATATCCTAAACTTGTCTAAATTCTATTGGTTGATAGGATTTCGACCCATCCCCACCTTAGCTTCGAAATAAGACCCTTCGGAACCATTATAAACCGATTTTGACTTTAATATAAAATAATATTTTGAGATATTCCTAAGGTGCCCCTCTCCTCCCCTATAAAAGGACACCTCCTCCCCCTCCTCCTCACACCAATTTGAGCACTCAAGCTCGGCCAACCCCTGCCAAAATCTCTTCTCCACTTCCCTAACAACATCCTAGAGGTTCTGGCCTTCCTCAAAGACCAATTCTAGTGCCCTAAGAGGAGGTCTCAAAGAGGCACTTCAAAGAAGAGGTAATTACCGTTACCAATTCTTTCATCTTTATTTCTTCTTCCACTTCTTCTTCTTAGGTTGTTTCATTATAAAGTAATAACATCAGTATCACTCATATACTGATATGTTATTATAAGTATGAAACAACCCTATTTCACCATCTATCCATCCTACGGAAAAAGAAATCACCGCGCGTGCGTACGTACGGAATACCGTCTCCACGCCGTGGTGTAATCTATTTTCCACCACCACCTTACATGGATGGGTATAATGGTGTAAAGAATAACTATACATAGTTATTACAACATCATATTGATTCTGATATATTGTATAATCCACTCCAATTCAATTCAATATTTATAGAAATGATATCATCGCTCGTGCGTACGTACGGACTACCGTCTCCACGACGCGATGAGATTCATTCTCCATGTTAACCATTTAAGAATGATTATAAAGTATATATAAGAAATAATAATGAAATATATGACATTATAAAGCTACTGGATTTATGTATATATATATATATGTATGTCATCTACTTACTTCCATTTCAAGACAATAAGGAAAGGAAAACAGCGTTCATGCGTACGTACGGACTACCGTCTCCATGAACGGTGTTTTTCATTTTATTTATCTACATATTATATATATATATATATATACTGAATATATATGATATATAAATCATATTTTATATTCTGGAAGTAAGTAAATCATGATATAAGTAATAATTATGTCAAGAACAACAAGTCAAAACACCTACGATAAATGAAACGATTTTACCCAAAACGTTTCTTTAACATGGAATTTACAAAAGAACGGGTAATATAATGTCATAAGTGAACCATATATGATAACATAACAATGAATATGATTCTGTAATAAGTCAATGACATTATTCAAACCATTATACAGGAGCTTCGGACACATACAAAGCAAATCGGACGTAAGGTAAGGGAAATATCACAATCTCATTTTTATCCGAGATTGTTTATTCGTAAGTATTTACTGGGGTGTATTTTATCATCCACATCCATGTTTCATCAATATGTAATATTATTTCCATCCACCTACAATTGTTTAAATTCATTTTTACCCTTCGGTGAGTTTTTAGTAATATGTATGAAAGGAATCTTTTGTCGTTTTTCGTACGAGGTACTTTTTGACTTTTCCGACAAAAGTACGAAGAATGTTTTTTTAAACTTAAACGGCACGAATGGATTTTTATGGTTTTATAAAGCCTTATTTTCATGAATCTTCCACCAAAAGATTTCATGACTATTTTTAATAAAATCTCTTTCTTTTAAAATTGCATGATGTTTTTTGAAAAGAAATTGATTTTGTAGAAGAAAGGATATTTTCCTCAAGAATTCATTTCAAGTGTTTTATCAAAATTATTTTCCATCTAAGATAATAAAGGGTTCTGTTTCTATCCATATTTTTACATTGATTTGACTATGTTGTGATGGAATTATGTTTACGAATTCCTTTATCTTATATGAATGGTTTTACGATGTCATGTTGTTTAAAAATACCATTTTTATTACATGGGTTATGAAATGATGTATGATTTATGATTTTGTGGCACACATAAGAATGGTATCATTATGAGATGGGTGGGACCTATATCTCCCTCCAATGCATTGGGTAAAGATTTTATATCTCATGAGATAGACATGGCTGGAATGGTAGGTTATACCGGTTTAGTGAAACAGGACTGAAACGAGGGTTACTCGATTCAGAAAGGGACTTTGTCCACTAAGATAGTCTTGGCAATGAGTCTTGACTAACAAGAAATGATTCTCTATGATTATGTGTGTATGCCACAAAGTTTCATGTTTTAAGTTATGATTATTGGGATTTCATTTTCACTTCTATGATTTATCCCATGTTATGATATTATGAACTCTTTTGCAGGTTAAGATTTCCAAAAGCTATGTTCTTATGTATACGATGTGATTGATATTTCTTTTGTTTACCCTTACTGAGCATTTGAGCTCACCCTTTTATATTTTCTTTTCCCCAGGATATAAAGAAAGGTTTTAGGTAAAAAAAGGGAAGATCTTTATGGGATATATTGGAGATCTTTCACCACGATTAGAAGATTACGTTCCGAGTTTCCAAAGACACTAAACTATTACGATCCTTGTGTGTGTGTTTTTGTTATGTACTAAGTATTCCGCAAATGTAATGTAATGTCCATGTACGTCAAGCTTCGGGTCTCTACAATATGACTGCCTTATCATGATCCTTTTTAACCTCAACATGCATCTCTAAGAATATGTCCATAAGTTTCCACTCACCAATTTCTTCTTGAACTACATTTGTATGAGTCTTCTGGTTCATATCATCATCCACTAATTTTTTTTTATATTTTTATAGGAAAGTTCAAAATTAGAGGATTATTGTTTTTCAACCCACATTAACTACCTGAGATTCTGGTGACAATGCATAAAGATATACTAAAGGATTTTGTGATAGGAAACACTGTAAGATAATCTTTATAGAAATCCTCTCTTTTAATACATTAACATTCCATAATCGTTTTTTAATACTTAAAACATTATAAAATGTATACCAAAATACCATGTTAGTTTAGATCCATTAAAAAATGGAAACCTAAACAATAGTACATAAGTCAGTTACATTATAGCTCGATAGGTTCTTCATGATGAACACCCTTATTAAACACATCATGCATAATAAAAATCATAATAACCTAGGGAATGGAAACATAAAAAGGGGTGATCTCAGATGCTCATTAAGGGAAAAGTATGATGATATTTAATCATAAACATCAGAATAAGTGTAAGAGAATGTGATCATGACATTAGAAGATCATACCCTACATATAAAAGTTAATAAGCATGAATAATGGGATAAATGTTAGTTTTTCATAATTCATGAATCATAAGGGAATCAAGATCCTAATACATCAAAAAAATAGAAATAATAAAGTGAATTTTGTCAGACACATAAACATGGAATAACATTCCCTCTAAGTTGATGGGAATTGTTAAAAAATAATAGGGAACTTCATGGGGACTACACCTACCGGTCGGCACACACCCCCATCCCCAATTGCAATCCATTCATTATAAGTGATTGGGTTTCCCCTTCTAACTATAGTGGATTGGGTTTTACTATCTTCTTATAGTGGATTGGGTTTCCACATCTTCCTATAGTGGATCGGGCTTTCCCAATCTTCCCATAGTGTATCAGGTTTCTCAATCATTCATATTGGACCGAGTCTGTATATCTTCCCTAGTAGATGATGAATAATTAATTGAATAACATAATTATATCATGAGTTATAAACCCTTAACCAATTCATTATAGGTATACATAGGTTCCATCCATCTCATAATCAAATCACGCATATATGTTTTAAAAATTCATAATTTTACATATCATAACCCATGAAAAAATGGTTTTTGTAGACATGTAATAATATCTTAACATGTGAAAAAATACACGTTTCATAATCGTTACATCAAAAAATAACCCATAAAAATAGGTAGGATTCATAAGCATATAACCCATGAATGAAAAACGGGTTTCATAAAAATCATTACATCAAAACATAAACCATTGAAGGAAGGAACATGAAAGGAAAATGTGGATAATTTCCCCATAAAGTAATGGGTAACACCAATAGATGTTATCTTATATGGAAAATAATATTGGAAGGTATTTTAAAAACATTTCTTGAGGAAAATATCTTTTTCTATATGAATTTTTTTAAACATATCATATTTTTGAAAACTTATTTCTTTACAAATATCCATGAAAACTTATAATGGATGCTTGGAAACAATAAAACATTTTTAAAATAACATTTTCATGATAATGATCTGAAAATATCATATTTAAAGCATTTATGAAAAAATTGGAATTTTTTTTGAAAACATAGTTTTTGAAAATCATGGCATGTGTCTCAAAAAAGGAAAATTGAGGTAAATATACTTTAATAACTTGGTATATTTTGGAACATAAACCCCATGAAATGGAGATCATTAAATGGATATGAAAATATCAATATATTTAAGGACAATAATCATAGAATATATTCATGGGTAGTATATACATTAGAAAAAAGAAAAAAGTTGTTAATAAGGCATAAATATAACAATAATCAAAGTGAGACTAGAAATCACCTTAACTTATGTCATCGCTCTTGTCATAATAATTCAAACCTCCTTTCATGGATAACTCTGTTTTGTTTTCACTAAAGGGAATTCATGGATGTATTTATACACAAATGGAGTCTTACAGGATAATGGTAGGTATGATGGAAGGAGATTTAGGTAGAGATTAATTATGATAAAATTGATTGAGATATGTAATGAAAGGGGAAGTAGAGGAGGCTGTTTTCAATTGGGGAAAATGATGCAATGGGTATTCTTCAAAAGGTTTGGGTGCTCGCCATGATTTACTTGTCTCCAAGAGTTGAAATAGATCATTTATGATCATTGTAGGTTGAATGGTTAAACTATGACCATCCAATAATTTTTAGACATGTATAGAGATATTTTTACATTCTAGTTTCTAAATTTACATATTAATTAATTTAGTTTTTACCTTAATAATAGTAATTAATAATAATCTCGTTCATTATATTTTTTGGTCAAAACCTAATCTTAACATATTATAAATTATAAATTTTTATTATTCCCAATATATAAAATATTTTCCCAAATTATAATCCCTTATGTGGTATAAATTAATTTTAATTTAATCTCGTAGATGGGTTGTGATAGTGGGTTTTTTATGAAAATTTTTTTAAATGTCTAGAATGTTTTGATATATAATTTTAGTATGAAATTGGTACGAATGAACTAAATTGGATAATTTTTTTTCAATTAATCTCATTAAACATTAATCCAAAATCAAAATATAATTAAACTATTTAAATAAATTATTTGAAAAAGTAGTTTTGAATTAAAATTCAAAATTTTCACTATTCATCCAAAAGGGTTGTTTTTTAGAAGAATACCTAAAATTATCCATAAGATAATTTTGACATTATGGATTCAAAAATGAAGTTTATTTTATAAAATTTAATTTATAAAATTTTCTAAAATCAATTTTGCTATTCTTCAAAGAATGACATAAAAATAAGTTCTTTTAAGAAAATAGAAATTTCAAACATATAAAGACTTTAAAAAAAATTTGTCTTCTTATCAATATATTTTATTTATATAACACCATTACAAAAATATTTAAAAAGTTGATGTTACTACTCATATTACTATGTTTAATGACGATTTTAAAACTATCTTGTTTAAATAATTAGAATAATTATATGTTTCTTCATAGAAACTGATTATTGTGTGTAACAAAATCCAAGTCAATGTTGCGTGTAATGAACGATTAAATTTGTATATTGTATAAATAATGTACAGATTAGTGTAGCATGCATTGAAATAAATCAATGAAAATTAATTAATTCGAGAGAAAAAAAGTATCATAAAAACTCAAGGTGTTAAATTATACACTCATTAAAATGAATTTTCTCCCCAATTAATCATTATAATTCCAAAAAATGAAAATAGTTCTACATCATTGTATCCTCAAGTTCCAAAGTTCATTCCTCTAAATGGTGATTTCTCCACAAAACCTTTCCATGTTAAACGTCTTATTTCAAAGAACATTCTTTGTAAGATACATAATTTCAACAGGTTGTTCCTCGTAAAAAAATTCTTGCTCTAGTGGTATGATTTTTGAGTTTAGTACATATAAGGGTAACGTATTTACTTCTTAAGGATACATACACAGAACCCATCATGGAATTCAATGAGATTTGGGGGAATTTCCAATATATGTGTTATCATTCTGATATGATCAAGAATCTCAATGGGACCAATATACAAAGGGCTTGGTTTCCCTTTATTCCAAAACCTCAATACCTTCTTCCATTGGTAAATTCAAAGAAAATAAATCTCACAAACCTCAAAATCTAGGTCATTTTGGTCGTTATTGGAATAAATGTTCTTCTGAATTTGAGATTCCTTGATATTATATTAAATTGTTCTAACCTTCTCTTTCATTTCTTCAGTTATCTCAGGGCTGAATGGCTTTATTTGTCTAATTTCATTATAACAAGTACAAACTCTACATTTAATCTCATTTTGGAATTCATAAATATCAATAATAATTCCTGAATGTAATGTATTATTGTAAGAAAAAACAACTACCCATTGATATTGATCCCAACACCTTTAAAATATAGGGATTAAGATCTCAACATATCCTCTAGGGTTTGAATTGTTCTTTAAGACTCACAATTAATTTGAGGATGATATGAAATAATGAAACTCATTTATTTGTCAATTTATTGTTGTATACCTTACCAAAACATTTACGTAAGCCTCATATCCTAACCAGATACAATGGGAAGTGTTACTTCATGAAAACATTCCAATTCTTTAATGTATATCCTGGATAGAAAATATATTGATAATTATTCACTTATATAAATGATGTGGGCTGACTTAGTATGTTTTTTTATTATGACCCACATAGAATTAAACCCTTTATATGTTTTGGAGAGTCCGAAGACAAAATCAATAATGATGTTTTCCCATTTCCATTCTGGTATGGGTAATGGATTGTACTTCATGTTGGACTTCTGTCATTATGAATTAACTTGCTAGAATATGATCAACCAAGATACAAACTCAATGATATTACTCTAATTCCATCCCAATATACATATTCCATAAAATACCTATAAATATTCATACCTTCATGATGAATAGAGAATTCATAACTATGAGTTTCCTCAAATAGATCATTCTTTAAATCTAGTATGGAATGAACACATACACGGGTCATGAACCTTATCATTTCATCCTGATCAAGGATATAATCAGGAACATCTCTAACCTTTTTTGTAACTCTAAAACATTGTTTTTGTAACTCTTTAATCTTTACCTAAATAGTGGTTGGTCATTAAATTGATCAAGATAATATTTCACCCTTTCTTTCATAATTTCTATAACCATCCTTTGAAAATAAAAAAATATTATAACTTTTTTGATTCTCATCATGTATAAGATAACATTATCCTTTTGACTAAAATCATAAACCACCTTGTTCTCTTTACCATGGTAGAATGTATTGAGTTGTCATAATCCTTTATCATCTCTATCCATATTATTTGGTGCATGTTCAACTCGTTCTATGTGAATTTAAATTTTATAATTTTATAATAATATTATATATCACACTTTTCTCTATAAAGGTAATGAATCCATATATTTAATGAAAAAATTACTACTTCCTACTACAAATCATGAGTTCGTTAAATTTTCTAATTGGTATTCATTTGTAACAATTTATAAGTAATAACCATGTTATTCTATTTAACAACACATACAAATCCATTCAGAGATGTATAACTATTGATTACAAACCCTTCACCACTACATGGTATTGTAACCACAGGTTCATTGAATAAACATCTCATCAGTTCCTTGAAATTTTCCCCATACTCATCTATTTAGATGTACTTGGCACCCTTCCAAGTCATCCTGGTCATATGATTCGAAATTAATGAGAAGTTATCGACAAATCAATGATATTATCCCACCAATCAATGAAAAATATAGATCTCAATCACTATGGATGGTCCATTAAAACATTTAATATCCATCATCTTTGATAGTTCTAATTCAATACCACTCATTGATATTTTGTAACCGAAAAATGAAACATTTTACATCCAAAATTCAATGTTATTAAATTTTTCATACTATTTTTCCTTCCATATGGTCTTTAGTATAATTTTCATGTGGTTTTCATGTTCGTCCTTAAACCTTGAATAGATAAGAATATCATCTATAAATACTGCCACAAACTAATCAAGGTAATATCTAAGGACTCTATTAATCAAATCCATGAATATAGATATGTAATTAGTAAGAACAAAAGGCATCACTATATATTCAATGTTTCTATACCTTGTATGTAATGTAAATTTGGGTATATCCCCTTTCTTGAACCTCAATTTATGATATCCTAAATAATGGCCAATCTTGGAAATGTATTGATCATTTTATAGTGGATCAAACAAGTTATCATTATAGGGAATATAATACTTGTTCATGATCATAATCTTTTTCAACTCACAATAATCAATACAGAGTTTCATTAATCTAAATTTCTTTTTTCACAATGAGAAAAACTGTGACCCACAGTGAAACGCATGGGAAAATTATTCCCTTGTCATGGTTTTCATAGAGTTTCTCATTCAATTTCTACAACTATATTGGTTTTATTCTACAAGGAGACTTTGAAATTTGTATGGAACTAGGTATGAGTTATATAGAGAAATAAAAATCATGTTTTAGTTGAAGACATGAAAACTCTTTTGGGAACACATCCAAAAATTCCTGAAAACTAGGAATATCGTCGATGATGAGTTTATCCCCAAAAATTTGAGATAAACACACCTTATGAATGAGAATTATGACACATAAACTGGTTGTAGTCTCTATAGAATGATCATATTTATCATCACATTGATATGTGATCAATAGTTGGTTTGAAATATCAAACATAACATTCATTACCCAACAATTTATGTAGTATTTATGCAGATAAATCCAATCCATGCCAAAGATGAAATCAAATTCAAAAAAAGGAATAATGTAAATATTTTCATGAAGAAAATTACTACAAATTTCAACATAATAGGATTCATAGACATGAAAAGAAATCATCATACAATTACGAGTTTTGACTAATAATTCCTAATATAATAAATTTTTGGAATCAAAAATCCCCTAGAAATTAACTTAGATATAAAAGAGTGGGTAGATCCATAATCAAATAAGACATTGTAGTTCTGGAGTGGAAGGTAAGTGTACCTTTCACCATATTATTATCGAAACCCACATCCAAAATACTGACTACATGATATTTCCCACTTCCCTTGGTTTAAGGGGTTGCTAATACTGATCATCATCACCAACCCTCAGTTTTAGTTGTTGGTGATTATAATTACCATCATTTTTATAAATGAACCACTTAAGTGTGGGAGCATCATTCTATATAGATTTCCCTCTACTCTCTTCATTTCCCACCTTCTTCCCATCAGTTCAGTGATAAATTTATTGATGGCATTCCCTCCCACACTTAAAATAGTTATTATACCCCATAATAAAATTTCCTCCATGCTTAGTTACTCAATTAGAGAATAAAGGATGTCCCTTGTTCTTCTCTTCATGGTTTTTAGATTTTCCTTTGAACTCCATATTCCTTTTCTTATTAAATCCACAACATTGGTTTTTAACTCCAGCCTCCATTGAATCAATGATTTCAAAACGCACAATATATCCATAGCTAATAAAGTATCTTATGGAAATAACTATTATGATACTCAGATTTAAAACACTAAATAAACTACCAACTTTACATTGGTTTTGATTGATAATTACTGAAGCATACCTCACAAGCCCTATGATATTAGCCTCTTTGGTAGGGACATATTCATCATCTTTTTACTTAAAATCAATAAAAAAATTTCATATTCATGTGAAGAACGTGAGGAATGTAATTATTAATGAATAAGTTATTAACCCCATCCAAATACATGGATTCAATTTCATCATGATTCCTCATATTATTAATTAGAGTCCCCACTAGTTGGATTTACCTTCTAAATGATAACCAACCAGAATGAATTTATAATTTTTTGAACAAAGGGAAACGGGGAATATCTTTTCATTGTAATTAATGAATTTTTCATACCCAATGGGATTATAAGTCCAACTGAAAGAAGGCAGACGTCTCCTCATGAAGGACATAATCGGAAGCTGTTCCCTTTTTCGCTCATTCAGATGCTTAGCGTGATTCATATCTTAATAAATATTTTTTGATAATGACGAAGAGATTTTTAATTCCACATCCCATATAATTTGGATGATCATGAATTAAATCATTTCATCATCCATTTAAATCACTATTAACATGGTTCCTTATAGTTCCATCCAATGAGAAAACCCAAAAAGCATAATGTATGAAATAGTTTTCATAGTGAAGAACAACATAATAATAATAAACCACGTATATGATGTCTAAATTATGAAACATTATTTATTCTAGGACACTATACATTAAGCCTTGGTTATTCATATCAATATCATATTTAAACACATCGTGATGGTTTATGAAGTGTTTTTGAATTGATAAATAATATCTCATCGATGTGTCAAACCAAGTGTGCATCAAGTGTCGTTGTCGCGCACCAGTTCCCGATTCAGTCTAACTTAATAAGTTGTTTATCGGGTTCATACCCCTATATACATATGTTCCAGAGCTATATCAACTTGTAATATCTAATCAGGTTTGTATTTTGAAGAAAACATCCACAATATCCTTTACCAAAATTCCAAGACATTTTCTTATACATGTTCTTATACTCATACTTATCTATTGGCATGTACTTAGGGCTATAACTACGGGTTTCCCATCCTAGTTTCCAAATGATAAAAATAGTTTTTCTCTGATACCATCTATAGTTACCATCACCTTACATATATAATCATTACATTTTTTGAATACTTATAACACTACACAAACATATTTTTAAAGATTGTATTAGTTTAGTGCCTTTGGAAACAAGGAAGCATAAAAACTAAAACACAATTACGATACATTATCTCCCACTGTATTTTTCATGACAAGAACCATTCTTTGACACACCATACATAATACATATCATTATAACCTGTGGAATGGAAATATAAAACGGGGTGAGCTTATATTCTTACTAAGGGTAAAAATGGATATATTTAATCATAAAAAAGTGCATATCGGTATTATAATGTGATTGTAATATTAGAAGATCAGACCCAACATATAAATGATCATAAACATGAATCATGGCATAAATATTGATATCTAACAATATATCAATCATAAACTAATCAAGATCATAATACATTAAATCATAACATAGTAGTAAGACATTGAAATTTGTAAGACACTAAAACTTGTAAAATCATTTCGTACAAGTCAATGTGTATTTTCAAATCGTAATAGAGCAATTCATGTGGAATACACTAACTGAGAGGGACACACCACCATCTCTAGCTACAGACATTTCCTTCTAAGAAATCTAGTTTTCCCATATTCCCATAGTGGATGTGGTTTCCCCGTCTTCCTATAGTGGATCGAGTTTCCCCATATTCCTAGAGTGGATCAGGTTTCCCCATAATTCCATAATAGAATGACATTCCCCTTTATTACATAGTGGATCAATCCAATCTAATTGAATCCCATCGTTATCTCTTGAGATATAATTAATTACATAATGCATTGGGGGGAGATATTGGTCATTCCCATCTCATTATTTAATCATGCGTACATGTGCCAAAAAATCATATATAATCCTATCATAACCCATGAAATGAAATGGGATTTATAAACATGTAATCATATTTTGACTTATGGAAAAAGAGAGGTTTCATAATTATTTCATAAAATAAAAACACAAGAAATCAAGTGTCCTTAATAAGAATATAAACCATTAAATAGAAGCAGTTTTCATAGAAATAATTCCATTATAACAGAAATGATTTAGGGAAAAATATGAATGGAACATTTGGTTTAGTTCCCCATAAATGCATTACTAACACAAACAATTGTTATATTTAATGTAAAATAATTTGGGGAGATATTTTAAAAACATTTCATGAAGAAAATAACCTTTCTGATATGAAACAAATTAAAACATAAAACATTTTCTAAAATCATTTTCTTTGAAAATAGATTTGAAAACATATAAAGGAACCTTGGAATCTATGAATCATTTTTAATATCCATTTTCATTGAAAATGATCTTAAAAGATTATATTTCAAAAATGTTTTATTTTTTTAGAACATGGTTTTTAAAATTCATGGAATGTGTCTCAAAAAAAAGAAAATTTGAGATAAAACCACTTTACTAATTTAGTAACATTTGAAACAAATACCCTAAGAAAGAGATGTCATCAAATTGATATGTAAATACCCATATATTTCAGGATAATAATCCTAGAATATATTCATAGGTATTATATACACTAGAAAAAAATAGGTTGTGAATATGTAATAAATCTCATATATATAAAAGTGAGAATAGAAATCCTTTTACCTTATGTCTTGACTCACTTCATACTCATTCAAACCTCATCTTCTCTCGGTAACTCCTTTTGGTTTTCATCAATGATATTTCATGGATGGATCTATAACCAAATGGAAGCTTGTTAATTAAATGTAGGGATGTTCGAATGTTATTTAGGAAGGTTTTGGACTAGCAAAAAGGTCTTGAATAATGTAAAGAAATGAGAGGAGGGGAGGCATTTAATAAGTGGGGAAAATGACACATTGGGTATTCTTCCAAATGTTTGAGTGCTACCAACATTTTACTTATACCATAAGTGTTCCAATTGATATTTTGGAATCATTATACATGGAATGGTTGAACTATGGATATTAAATTAATTTTAGGTATGTTTAGTGACATCGGTACACTTTATTTTATATTTTTAGTCATTCATTAAGATATTTTTTACCTTGATCACTATAATTAATTTTAAGCACTTTCACTAATATATATGGTAAAAATATTTGTTTTACATACAATAAATTATAAATTATTTTAATTATACTTATTTAATCTATTTTTATAAATTATATTCACACAACTGTAAGTATTTAATTTAAGTTTAATCTTGTAGACGAGAAGTGACAAATGGTTTTTAAGAAAATATATTTCAATGTTTGGAATGATTTTATATCAAATATCAATGTGAAATTTCTTCCACTAAACTAAATTGGATTAATTTATGTAAAATTAATCTCATTAAAATTTTAAAAAATTAAAATAAAATAAAATATAATAAATAAATTTGATGAAAATGTAGTATTGAATTATATTTTTTGTATTTTTCATTATTCATCCCAAAATGAAGCGTTCCAGAAAAATCCCAAAAATTCACCCAATGATAATTATGAGATTATGTATTAAAAAATGATGTTAATTTTTTAAAATTAAATTTATCAATGTTTTTAAAATTATTCATCATTGCAGGACATAAAAAATAAGTTCTTTGAAGAATATATTAATTTCAATCATATAATGACTTTAAAAAAAGTTTGTCTTATTGTCAATATGGTTTATTTATATACAACCATTATATATAATATTTATAAAAATATTACCATTCATACTATTATATTTAATGTCTATCTTATCACTATCCTATTTAAATAAATTTTATAATAAATTTTTCTTTCATAGAAACTCAGGGTTCCATGTAATGAAATCCAAGTCAGTGTTGCGTATAGTGAATGATTTTCATGCTATAAAATATAAATGAACATTGACATAGTGTATCATAAAAAGAAATAATGTTAATAATATTAATTTATTCAATTAAAAAAGGTTCATAAATACTCAGGGTGTTACACACTCTATGTAAACAATTCTTTCAAAAACATAAAGCATGAACACAAGTTGCTGGATTGAGATCATGCGTATAGTAGTTCTACTCCTTAGGCCTTAAAAATTGAGACTCGTATGACATAGCTTGATCATCCTAAATATTAACTACTCCTAGAATAATTCATGATGCTTGAAGAAAAAATTTATAACTCCTACCTGGATTTAGAATAATTCGGATTAGTGGTGAAGTAAATATACCCTTTAACTCTTGAAAGAATGTTTTACACACTTCTGAGAAATTAATATTAAAGTCTCATCATCCAATACTATGAGAGGATATTATAGGCTAGATAAATCCTTTATTAATTGTCTATAATACCCAACTATCCCCAAGAAACTCTATATCTCAATGATGTTCTTGGGATGCTCCCAGGAAACCGAAGCTCTCACCATCTTTGGGTCTACTGGTCCCTCTGAATTAGATATAATATTACACAATAGGTATAATTTTTCTATCCAAATGATTTATTTGGAGAGATTTTTTTAAATATGGTTCTCCCTTTGTGTATTCAAAATGATATCAAGATGTTGGTCATGGTCGTGTTGAGTGAGATAATACACTAAGATGTCTTCCACAAATACTACCATGAATGAATCCAAATATGGGTGGAAATCCAAATTCATCAAGTATGTACAAATAGTTTGCATGTTTGTCAGACCGAACGACCTTACCTGGTACTCATGAAGACCATACCTACTATGAAAATATATATGATGTATTTTTTGAAGTCCTAAAATGCACATGATGATATCATGAACTAAAATAAAATTATTAAAACGCCCCCGATCCTTGAAGCAGATCAAAGAGTTCGGCTATTTAAGGTATGGATATCGTTTAATCAATATGATTTGGTTTAGAAATTGGTAATACATAAAAATCCAGAGGGTATAGTCATCCTTCGTTAAAAAAGGATTGGTGAACCTCATAGAGAAGTGCTAGAATGGATGAAACCTTTAACATCTAGGTCTTGCAACTAATTCTAAATCTCTAGAAGCTCTATAAGTGTCATACTGTATGGAGGAATATAAATTGGTGTTGATCAAGATACTAGATAAATATTTAATCCTACCTCTCTCACTAGATCTACCCTACATAAAAATATATGGAATACATACCTGAAACAATCCACCACCGGAGTGAAAATATAGGTAATATCCTCTAATCATCTATGAAAACAGAGGAGATCTAAGTTATCGCTATGTTTGGACCTTTATGCTAAACTCTAGCTCGAGATATATGGACATACCATTCTCCCTTGTGAATATGAATGTTTCCCTCTGATATGTAAACATCACCCTCCAGTAATAATAATCGATATGAGCTTGATAGAGAACTTACTAGTCTATTCCATTGATTATATAAAACCCTTTCATGTTGAGGATGATGAGATTCAACATGAACTGATAACCAACTATCTTAAGGGGAAAATACTTACACTAGATAACATTATTTTATCAGATAACCAATGTGGTATCGAGTGTCAGCAGGCCACAAAATAACTATATATCGAGGCCAATGCTCTCTAGAATTTCTTTAGATATAAATGAGTACAATGAAACTATGTCCAATATTTAAAAAATTCTAAAGTATATACTACCATAATAGGATGTGAAATAGTATAGGTTGTATCAATTTTATCCTTCTATATATGTTTCACTACATATAACTGGCTTGTACTACGACCCTTAGTAATAGCATAACTGACCTGAGCAAGCCTTCTTCTTCTATTTCATTAAATCCAGAGTCTGGTTTCCTCTATCTCGACCACCACCTCATATTGAGTGGTCAGTGGTATTCTAGATTCCTACCTATATATGTACCACCTAGCTTCATTCTAGATTTTGGGGTCAGTTTATACCCTCTTTCTCTAGGTACAGGTGGAATTTTCTTACATGAGTTCTGGATGTTCCGCATCCTTCTACTGCATTGTGACTCAACTAGATCATGTATACATAAGGGTTTTATATGTCATAACATCTCATACCTATTAAATATGATCAAATCATCAGTATGAACTATATTACTACAACTAAATAATTTCAATCCTCAAATTAGTACTTTCATCCACTAGAATACCAACTTCCATCTCTGGGTGCTCAACTACCAAGAAACATAGCATTTTCTTCCCTTTAATTGTACTCAGTAACAAGGGCCCTATTGAACATATCATAAATATTTTTAAACTAAAATACATTGACTAACAATCAGATGGTGTACACTATTTAATACACAAGTCAACTCAAATTCATGAGCTAATCACTTGAAAAAGTCTGTGTGATTTACTGTAGTTCAGTAAAATGAATAAAATACTCCATTAAAGAAATATCTCCCAACTAAAAGTTTGTGAACTCTCTTTCATTCTCATATCAAAATGTATATGGAAATAATTAATCATATAATACCATCTTTAAGACCTTAAAAACTATATACCAAGGTTGGTCTGCCTAGGTAATGGAATCCCACCATCGAATTAAAGAACCGCAACGATTATAACTAGTGTGATTTACCGTTGGATTAGGATACATATGCAGTTTATCAACTGTAGAAATCATGGCTACCTTCCATGTCTTAGTAGCATGTGTTCTTCCATCTCCGAGAAAGTGGGAGTACGATGATACTTGAATTAATGAGTCAACTCTATTGTAGCCGTGGTTGGTCGAGAAACTCCGTACATAGATGGAATCATATAAAAATACCCTCTCAAAACTATAAATCAATTCCCAAATTAAGAATATTATTCGGTGCCCCTTGTACAACTACTAGAGGTGTCACTAGTAGCTCAGGGCCCACCACCTTCAGATCATGGTTGTCACGACCTTATAGACATACGACTCAAGGTCATCATGATGGAATATTTCTAAAATTTCAAAAAAAAACCTCAAAATAACATTAATTATTTCAAAATACTACATATGAATAATTGGAAATGTATATATCCTTCCTATGAAAAAGGTCACACCTCTCTACAATCTCTAAAATCCATGTCTATGTGGTAAGGGGAAAACATAACTGGCTATAAAGATCATAAGAGAAACCCCCCAAATACCCACTACTAAGGTCATGTTTAGGTCTTGGTCACATATGAAATGGTAGAGGTTCTGATATATTGATTTTCAGTTGTATGGTATAGATAAAAACACCATTTACATTATAATTGGCATCCCATTTATTGACAACCATTTATTTTAATGATTTAAATTTAATTAATTTCATTCTCTTATATATATATATAAATATCTTGGTCCAGTTAAATGTGTCACCATTCACATTTTATAAAATCCATACTCTTTATAAATTGAAATTGGCATGTCATTCAATCATGACTTGACATTTTAATATGGTATTAGAATATAATAGGTCATGTAAAATGGTTTAATTATATGAATTTCCATCCCAAATATATAGAATTACATTATTTATAAATTTTAATTATAATTCAAGAAAATCAATTAGATAACATTATTTCAATACCAAAAATCAGTTGGAACAAAACACAGATCATTGTATAATTAGCCAATTAAATTTGTATCATCAATTTATACGGGAAAAATTCATTCAGATTGATACAGACACATTAATTTATCCAAATATTTTATACCTTCATGTAATTATCGCACATTTTAATTATATAACAAGGTACCCAAATATATATATTGTAGGAAATATATACAACAATTAAATTTGGAATGGAAAAGTAAATGGAAAATAATCCTTAAAGATCCTATAATGAAGTATTAGATTCTACTTCCATGTCATACTAGGACACTGGATAATGTAAATCCAAAAAAATTAAAAATTATATATATCGTAAAGCATGTGTCGTACCCAATAGTGAAATCATATTGACTGCAACATGCATAATCCAATACAATAGTATCCCATCAGAGGTAATTTGGGTTTCCCTTAGCCTTGGGATAGCTAGTCCTTGGAAATGGATCATTACTAAATTATGATATGTTGTAGGCTCTGGATTATTACCCAAATAGTATGACAAAATGAAAATAAATTGCACTGATACCACATCATAATGTCTTAAACTGAGAGCCACTAAAACGGTTCCCCAAGCCAGTGGGTCACATGGCCTCAATCATGTATCCCCATATTCCAAAGGATTCAAAATAGTGGTAGGGGTCTAACATAGTATTTTGGGGTTACCATGCCCTCATATAAAAGTATAATAGTGCATATAAATTGATGTTACAAATAGAAGATGCATAATATAATAGGAATCACAGTTGTATAAAGAGTAAAAACCAATAGTGGAAACATAAAAATCCAAGAAACTAAATAATAATCTTTCTATATGATGATTCATATGAAAAATGATTTCATTTTATGGTAAAATAAAAAGGGGAAACTAGGGATATAAATAAAAAAACATATACAACGTGATATAAAAAAGTTAAAAAAAGATACTACTCTAGTAGAATCATGATCATACACTTGGTCTTATACTCTTATGCTCCATGAAATTAGCTAAATAGACCACACATCCAAGACCCGATTCTTTCCATTATCCACACCGGCAATCATAAGTTCTACTCGGGTACGAAGGGTGGCCTAATTAGGGTGTGAGATAAACATAGTAGGCCATCACAAATGGTATCAATAATAATCCATTTGATTTCAATATCATATTAGTGTGAAGGTATAATGAAAAATATAAAATGAAAGAAAATAAATACTACGTGACTCAGGTTTCTGGAGGACAGCTGGTAGACTCTAACTACTTTAGCAGATGCCAGAATATTTCTGATCAGTTTACCACATATGAATATATATATAATCATATGTTCTATGTAGACATCTATATACCATATATAAATTAAAATATATATAGAAATATATATGGATATGAGGTCCTTGCTGGACCAAGGAAAAAACTCAGACATCCCTCGCTAACTTAACAAACAACATGCTCCAACAAAGGGTTCAATCCCTGAATCATATGTGAGTGTGAGGCATATTTCATATCATTTGACAATATGGGGTGAGAAATAATTCCTAACACATAATTCTAGGGAACATGGAACTTCATTCCCATCTTCCAAGTATGGAAAAAATGTGTGAGACGACATCCCCATCACCCAATGTATGGGAGCATGAAATGCTATTCTCAACAAAACCCTTAACTATTGATCATTGACCTGTATATATGTTCTTATCATAATATTCATGGGGCATTACCTCTTTGATGATATAATTAGTTTACATAATCTGATCATTTATGTCACAATTCAAATAATTCATACTTATAAATATATATAACACATTGCATGGCCATGAAATCCACATAATTCAATTTAACTAAACCATTTAATTTCTAAATTAAGGAAAATGCATTTATAGGGTAATATAGACTAATTAGATTGTGGTTATATCAATTATGTGTTTTAAATTAAAGGATGGAAACTCATTCAATAAACCTGAAATGATTGTTTCAAAGAGGTACAAAACCAGTAACAATTTATAAAGTATATATAGGCTTCCATAAAATTGTGGAATTAATTATAAAGGTAAAATACATTTGTAAGGAAAAGTGTGGGAATTTACAACATGAATCTCATAAAAAAATACAATAAAAGTGCCTAAATATATAGGTAATATTACAAGACAACCTACCTAAGGCTAATTGATATCTCCTCTTCATGTTTCATCCATTGAATTAGACTAAAATTATAGAAATCTGAAGAACATACCAATCACCTAAAAATAAGGAATATGTGTTCAGACCTAAATAGTATAATATACAGAATGATAAAATAATAACAAAAGAAATATTATTCGGTAACATACTATTTTGGATCCAATTAACCTGATGGTGATGAACATATAGATTAATTGTGGGAGTTATAAAAACCTATAACAAAAGAGGGGCAGACATATGGGAGAGGAAATTAAGTTATTTCCACTAGAGAAGAAAAAATAATAAAGGTGAGTGTTAAAAACATTTTAGGGGAAAATATAAAATAACTCATCATTTAATGGGTTGAACAGTTTCTCTACATGGTTGGACAAATCATGCACCAACCATGCACTAACCACTATCCAAGAACCCACCCCCATTTTCTGGGGACACAGTTTATCTAATCATGCACATTTTGTGAGAAAATCAACTGTTAAAAACTCTGCAGCACCCACACTTTCATGTGACCTGGCTCGCAATGTTTCAAAAAAATGTGTAGCCTCATGTTTTACACTAAGTTTCCCACATTTTTAGTACTAATCGTGCTCTAACCATATATCTCAGTCTTTCTCTCCAATTTTTGGAGCTCGAGATTCTTAACAACACACAAATGCTCTAAAGTCATCCCTTAGTCCATAGGAAAAATTTACTAAGGTAAAACAAATGTTCTAAAATAGAAAACAATCGATCGATACCTTGATGAAAATATTATTCACTACATGATACAAGGTTAGAAACTCTCAGGTCTTCACCGCACATATTGTATCAGGGTAAAACTACTGATTAAATATTTTCATGAAAGAATTATAGGTAAGTTCCTCATGAAACTTCTCTTCTACAGAAAAGTTCCAACTTTTAAATTTTATTTCTTCAATGAGGTATGTGGAAAACCCCTTCCATGAGTCCTTATGAGTCTTCATGAAGTTAAATATCCTCTCAATCTACTGAAGCCACTCCTCATATTCAAGGTGACGTTTTTCATCATGAAATATGGGTGGTTGTTTCTTAGTAAATTCTTATCCGTGATCCACCACATATTCTGAGATCCTGACAACAATTTGGCATAGAGTATGAATTCAATAGATTATAACATCAAATAATGCAGGGTCCAGTAGAGGATTCTCCTTGAGATCTTATCTCATAGATTCCTCTCTCAGATTTAGGAGATTACTTCATAAAGTAATCATTTGTTAAGCATAAGAAAATTACCAATAAAAATTTGGTAATATTTTCTAATCTTTGGACCAACATCTATAATTCACATCTATTCTTTAAAATGACTATAATTTATAGAAATATGAATTCATTGAACCAAAAAAACACTTTAAAAATGAACATTTCTGTTTATATAAAATCCCTTCACGTTCATTTCAATTACCTCAAACTCTATGTCTCAAACATTGTAAAAAATTTCCAACCATCCAAAGTAGCTCAACTTTAGGAAAGAATGTGAGATTTCTAGGGACCCTCCCCCACCTAATACCCAAATTCTAACGGTCCCAACTCTAGTTTCCCTAAGACACAGAACCAAAATCAATAATTGTTAACATATATAAGGATGAGAATCCATCTAATAACATTCATTAGTGAACCAAACTGAGTAAACAATAGAAGCCACACAAGATATGCCATCATGGTGGTAGGGTGTAACAATATAATTGAAAAAAATCTTCATATAAAAAATCAATCCATAAAACCACAATGTAATAAGAGCAGGTCCAAGAACCATAAAAATCCGGCACCTTACAATAATATTAAAAAACTAAATAAGTGGTAGAGAAGGGGGGTTTACAAAGGAGAAAATATAGCATACCATGCATGCCCAAGTCAATAGGATGTGAGAAAAATTCCGAGAATACAAAGGACCATCGTGAGGAAACACCCAAAACCACCCTCTTGGATAGAGCATCAGCATCCTGGTTTTCTTCTCTATAAACATGACTGAATTCCAGCTGAAGATGCTTAAGGAATTGAAGCATGCAATCCAAGATTGGAGAATCCCTTATGGAACATCCATGGACCTTTCCAGCAGAATGTGCGCTACTATACTTGAGTCAGATTCTACCCTTATGTGCCTCTAACAATGGTGGACAATAATGTTTTCAGCTTTAATCATATCCCATAATTCATCATCACGTGTTGAACTAATTCAGATATAATGATAGAAGCAACCCTTAACAAAGGCCTGCTGGTTATAGAAGACCCCAAAAAACCCAAAAGGTCCATGTGTACCAGATGTCGCACCATCAACATTCACATTCAACCGTGGTGAGATGGGGGGAATCAATCAAATTGATTTTAACATCAAAGGTTTCTTGAACCTTCTAGATACCCCATGTGTTTTCAGTGTTATTAGATCCGAAATATTATTATTCATTTTCCCTGTTTGTATCATGGTGGAAAATTTCAATTACTTTTAAACAACATTCAGACCAACCTTCAAAGAGGCCATACAGTTGTAAAAAATAACCATATTTCATGCTCTCCAAATCTGAGAAAAGGTCGCTGCAATAGTAGTGAGAATAAGTGCTAAAACGTTCTCACTTTGACTAGCTGTAGTGACCGAGATCATGAAATCCTCAAGACTGTTCAATGATACCAGAGTCCCAAATATACCTTGAAAATGTTCCGAAAATCTGCAAGAGAAATAATAGGAAAAGCAAAGATGGTGAATTGTTTTGTTATACTTGGTGCACAAATATCAGTAAGAGGCCAAATGTATTCTCGTTCGCTGCAGGAGTTGTTTAATTGGTATTATGCCTTTCCGAGTCTTCCATAGCATTAGGTAATTTGAAAGGAGAATGATTTTTTTTTTTAAAATTCTGCAACCACATTGGAGAAGTCGCATTGTGTCCACATAATTGTCTATAACACTCCCTTGAAGTGATCCTTAAATAGTTCCATGGTGTCCAGATCAACGTGTCAATGTCCATGAAGTAATAGTGTAGAATTTCTAGCTTTGTATGATCTGGCAGACAATTCCAAAGAGCCATGTCTTGATGCATGTCAGCGATTGAGATATCCTTCAGATGCGGAGGGATATCCATGAGTTCTATGATGGGCTTATCCAGCCACATCTTTTTCTTGAAATTAAGGATGGATAAGATGGAAACTAGCCAAGAGGAGTGTAATATGATTCCAATATAAGCATATTTAATGGGAGTCCATATGTAGGAGGAGACATATACTGATTAACCATTATTGTGATTTGATATGAATCTATGTGCAACAAAATATTGGGAATCATCATTATAAGTCAACGAGTTCTATGTTAATTTAATTATGAGAGCGTCATTAAATCTATTAGTTCCTTAACACCCATGCCCCCGATTTTAGTGGGTTTGATGCAATCTTTCCAGGAAACAATGATGTGTTTCTTTTCATGTATGCACCTGATCCATATAAAGTTCCCAATTAAACATTGATGTTTCTGGATAAGGGCACAGAGCCACTGATAAACTGAGAATTCATAGTCAAACATTGAAGTGATAAACGAGTTCAAAAGAAAATTTCTTTCTACTTGAGAGATCGACTTCCTTTTCTAGGTATTTCATTGATTAATAATTATGGAGTATATGAATGAAAGATTTCATCTTTTCACCCATCCATAAAAAAGAAATACTCCAATGTACATAAAAAAAGAAACTTCTCTTAACTCTAAGATGATTGGAAATTCTATTCTGCTTGGAGACAAACATTAAATTCCCAAAAAAGAAAAGGATTTCTTCCAGATTACAACCTATCCAGAAACATCCTCATAATGAGAAAATATTTTTTTAATGCATGATATTGTACCTCTATTGGATTATTGAAATAGAAGAATATCATTTGCATACCGGAGGTGCGAGGGGGTGAAAATATCCCTTCAAACCATGATCTCTTATAAAGACTAGCATGCACCTTGTCATTCAAGAAAACACTCCAATAATCATCATCCAGAGTGAAGAGGAGTCCATATAAGGGGTCCCCTTGTCTGAATCCCCTAGAGGAATATAAATAACTCATGGGTGATCCATTAATAATAATAGAAAGTATTATATTTTTGAGAAATGACTTGAAAAGTCTGCTAAAGAATTCAGAGAATCCTTGTTTTTTGAGAACCAAAAAAATAAATCTCCATTTCACGGTGTCAATAGCCTTAGAAATGTCTAGCTTGAGGGAAATGCTTCCATTCCTCAGATTTTTTTCCATGGCATTGACACATTCTAAGGCAGTGAGAAGGAAATTATGAATATGTCTTCTAGGGAAAAATCTAAACTGATTTGAAGTAATCTTTGTACTGATAATGTGTCCAAACATTAAGGCAATGATCTTTCTAATAACATTTGGGATGGTGTTTACAATACCCACTGGCCTGATGTCTTTAATGTCAAAGGCATTTTCTTTCTTTGAAAGAAGGGAAATGAAGCATGCATGGGCACCATAAAGCATGGATGCATGGATAAAAAAATATCATACAACATTAATGGCCTCATGTCACACAATATCCCTGAAAAACATGAATAATTTATTGGTAAACCAATTAGGTATAGCCACACTATCAATATTTATCATGAAAAGAGAATATTTGATTTCCCTCTCTCAGGGGTTTCCACATGTAGCATGTTCTGATGTGTACTGATTGTTGTTTGAATATTGTCCATCAAGAGAGAAGTTTCATCAATTCCCTTCTCAGTGTACATCTCTTAAAATTAATTCACCGCAACATTCAAAATTTCCATCACTAATTTATAAAGAGACCCATTTACTTCAATTGAAGAGACACCTATCCTATACTAATTTCATCTGAGTAAGAAGTGAAAAAACCTTGAGATCATGTCTCCTTCATGCATCCATTTAACATTTTATTAGATCCTAAAAATGTGTTCCCGCAGTAGGAGAAGGTCAGAATGATGAGGAAGGGCCTTGATTTTATACCTTGAGGGAATATACTAATTTTGAAATGAATTATGGAAAAGAAGAGGTCATTGTTCAGCAGCCTGGATTTCATGTTCCAGGTCGGATAAAGATGCTTTGATCCAATATTTGATCATTTTTTGGTGTTTTCATCGTGATGGTCATTATTGTAAGATGGTTTTCGATTGCTTCAATCTTTCAATCAATGAGGGTTACCTCCCTGTATATAGGAACTACATTCCATGCATTATTGAACCTGAATGGAAGAAGAGATGATTGTGTCCTTCCAACAAAAATAGCCACAATAATCGGATTATGATCAGAGTGGCTTTTGGGCAAGGTGAGACCGTATTTGGTGATAACATCATTCTTATCATCGATTTGAACAAATCACCTGTCCAGTTTACTGGCTCGGAGCCCATTCAAAGTGTTCCTACACCATGTGTGATCTGATCCAACAATTGGGACTTCTGAATGATTACATTTGTCAATACACATAGAAAAGTCATTTGCAGCAAGTTTGTTGAAGTGAGAACCAGTCTTTTTATCAGGCCTAAGGATAGTGTTGAAGTTACCTAAGACCACCCATCTCTTAGCTAACCGGTCATAAATAGACTCAAGATCCTTCCAGAGACCCCTTATTTTAATAAAGAACTTTGGGTCATAAACAAACGATATAGAGATGATAGCTCCCAGAAATCCAATATCCACTTAAACATCTTGGTTCCTATTAGTAATCTATTGAATGAAAATATTGTTGTGTTTGATAATAAAAACTGACTCAGCCCCTCTATCACTTGAATTTTGAGAAACAAAAGAGTAACCAAGGGCGTGTCATCTAAAGGATTTCCAATTTTCAAACATCATTTTGGGTTCGGCAATTGCAACAATCAATGGTTTATTGGTCATAATAAAATGTCTCAGTGCCTTGACCGTGGGAGAGTTCCCAAGCCCCTGATAGTTCCAAAAATTGATCATCATTTGATGGAATATTTTCCCCTTGTTTGAGGCCCCACATTCTATACTGGTTCCACTTAGATATTTTTACCCTTTCCCTTTTCTTTCCCCTTTTCTTATTTCTCAGCCTCATATGGGGTCTCAGAGATTTCATATTATTCACTAAAAGCAGACAATAATCATTTTCTAATTGGAGTAAATTTATTATGAGATTGATCAATTACCATGGGAGATACCTGACGTGTTCTCCTCCTAGATGTTTTCCCAGAATGGACCTACTGGAATGGATCATTAATCCCATGCTACATCACATCAGCCAGACAATCTTCTCATTGATCCATAATCTGCTTCATGTCATCAGTCTAGGTTTCTCCAGGCACCTGCTCCTCCACCATCACAAGAGGCAGTGCCCCTAAGATAACTGCGGTGATAGGAACCTTTTCTTGTGGATGTGTTGGAGAGGCCAGATTCATGCCACCAATCCCTGTATCTCCAGGAACCTGCTTCTCTAAATGCATAGGCATATAGTGGTAGGGCCCCTGCTACTATGGAAAAGTTGGAGTGGTCTAATGAGACATATGCACACTCATACTGTGATCATGGCCTTCTTCATGAAAAACCCCTTCCTCCACCTCCCATGGAATCTTCTTGTAGTGGGGGACATTGGGTGATTCATGAGTGGAGCACCGAACAGGTTGGTCCCCTACATTGCCATTAGTTGAATCCTGAACATTGAACTAGCTAGCTTGCACATTCATAGTCATATCCAAGTCAGCACCTTCATTACCAGAACACACAGCCATGTTCAGTATAGAGGGAATTTTGACACCACTGATATCCCTTTCTGCACACTCTCTCTAGAAAAGGGCATTGTTATGCATCATCTTCAGCTATGTATCAACTTGAGGAACACTGAAATCCTTTACAACCTCTTCAATTTTAACCATGAAAACAATTTCCGCCACGTCTGGTTCTATCGCAGGGGCTTCATCAACATCAAGAGATTGGTCATTATCTCCCATGGACTGAGGGTCCTCCCCAGTGGAGAGGCCAATAGTCACATTATTTTTTGTTTTCTAATTTCCTGTAGTATTATCCCTCAAATGTGATTGACTATCATGACCTTTGAAAATGCATATCATGTAAACCTTGTATTTATTACATTCAAGGTCCACATGGCCAAAAACATTGCACTCCTTACAAAACATTGGATTCCTTTCAAATAGGATTTCTAGTTCAAAACTATCATCCCTGATGGTGAGAACATTTTCCTCCACTTACATTTTGGGAATTTCAACTTCCAACAGTACATGAGAATAATGTCCAACCATATGATTGTCCATTTGGTTATCAATTCTAATGGAATTTCAAATGGTTTAAGCGATGTCCCAGATAATTCTAGGGTGCTAATACAACTAATTATACCTGCAATTCCAGATACAAATCTATGTATGATTGTTTCTCACATTAAATGGATCAAAATTTCGATCCCACTCCTGTATCATATGTAGTCAATGTTATAAGTTGATGACACCAATGATCCATGAATTCTTTTTAAACTCATCAGATGGGAAAATAATGTGGATGTATCCTCTTCCCATAGCAGTCATTCTCCAGTCTCCAAAGCCCTAGACATCAGCTATTCTATCAAAAAGCTCGTTAAACTTCCATGACTTCTCACCCTTCGGAGACAAGACTCTCGCAATGATGGATATTTTAAACCGATTGATTCTTTCCTCAACCACATCCTGGTTGGAAGAAACATGAGTGATCCTACCATTCTCTATGACCCTTATCATAGAGGGAATACCAATGTCTAGGGATGTATTCACTACCAATTTCACAACCTCCACAAAATTTCTCTTCGGGCCAATGAATTCTGGGGGAATCCCACCATTATGCACAAAACCATTGCCTGAAGCACAGAGATGGAAAAGATCATTTTTTCGTGCAATGTCAAACTGCTAAGCATCCTTTACTGCAAAATAATTCTTTAGAAAATCATCAGATCCATGATGTGCATGTACTACTTTATCGCACAAAGCTTCCCCTTTCCCCACAATCATATACATCATGTCTTGTAAAAAGGTATACAATGTTACAACTAGAGTGTAATGTAGAATAAAAAGATCCATCTAAGAGACATTCAATCTAACCCATGCTAACTAAAAAATAATTTATAAAAAGACAAGGCCATATAGTCTCCATGTGACCAATCATCACCTCAAAACCGTAACCTAATGAATGCAACGATGAAAACAGATGTCAAAATATTACTAGATTCTCTTCTCTTTTCTTGACTCCTAATGAACAGATTCTAAAACCATCCAATGGAAAAACTCTAGGTGTGAGAAAAAAATACCAATATGGTACCATAATAGAATCTGTAAAATGTCAAATATCAGGAATGTTGACGTTCTAGATTTTATAACAGAATCTATTTTATAAATAATTTACTTAAATCCAAAACCATTTTTAAACCTTTTTCCTATGGTTAGTCATAAAATATTTTCATATAAAAAAATATGATATAAAAAGTATATGTGACATATTCGTAATTCAAATCCATAAACGATAAGGTAATAAAGTAAACACATATTCTTGAAATAGAAAATAATGTGAAACCAGCTAATACAACCTCATTTAAAATCATGTGAGTGACAATACTTATCAAAAACATCATGTGATAAATAACTATAAATGAAAAATCATACTATTTTGGGCCCTAGCCTTTTGTAATTTTTACTAAACAGGAATGTTCTTAAACTCGTCATATGTTTTACTAACCAATATCAATTCCTACCGCATTTAATTGATATCTAGAAATATACCCTTTGGTGGTTTCAAATACAGACTTGGGTCACCTATGTTCCTCTACCGATGCACCTAATGATATAAACGTGATAAGTTTGTCCAAATGAATTTCAAATCCATGAAAAAAATTTATAGAAACTAAAATTCAATCCATTCGTATTTAAAGTTTTCAAACTCATTTCAAAATTAAAAAAAAATTATTCCAGCATTTAATCAAACATTTGATATGCAAGCCCCTATATTTAAATAAAACACTCTTTAAAACATGATTCTTTAGAAAAATATTTTGAAACATAAAATAAATTCAATTAAATGAATAAACCAAAGAAATTTTAAAATAAAAATAGTAAATTAATCTAATTAAAAATATTTATAGAAAAAAATACCTGAAAATGAAGGTAGCATAGATTGCCTTCAAAAAATGTGGACCAGGGAAGAGTTGATCGGGTCCCCACCATCCTAGATCCATAACAAAAAAATTCAATCATCAATAAAACACTTTATATATAGAATCATAAACGTATTGGATTCCCAAAAAATTATTGGATTTGAGATGATGGGTAGATATACAATGAAGAGGGAAAACCATATCAAAATTGCAATAAACCAGCATATCATTCATAAGAATGAACGAAAAAGCCTACAATCAAAATGGATAGACCTCCAAAGATATAAGGATGGTTTAGGATGAGAAAAAAATATGGGGAAATTATACTTTAAAAATACAGTGGGAATAGGATAAAACCACACTTTATAACAGTTTGGAAGGGTGTTGCATGGTTTCTTAGGGCACAACACAAGTTAAAACTAAATGTGCACCCTTGCTGTCTATTCTATTTGAAGGTGCATGGTTTTCACTGAAGACCACATGGTTTAGGAGAACCATTATAAAACCACCTGACACTCTTAGAAAACCAGGATACACCTTGTGCAGTTCATAGTTCATGTCACATAGTTTGACTAACCATGCTCATCACGTGAAAAAATCCACTAGATCCTCAAAAAGGCATACTACATGGTTACCAAATGGTTAAACTAACCAAATTAATTAACCAGGAACCTATATTGACTTCTCAAAAAACACATTTTTTAACTTCTAATTCCCCATATATTCTTAGACCTCAAAATAGAATAACCAAGTCCCAAATAAATCAGTCATGTGACCTCGAGGGTGTCATAGTACATGTGAGAACCTCGTGACACTTGTTTAGCGCCATATATTACATTAATTGTTTTACAAAGTACTTATAATATTTAAGTAATGAATCTTAGCATTGAGGATTTAGGGGTATTCAGATACTAGAATATACACTCCATCTGTTATAGCCACTCCTTGGGTTTTTAACTTCCCTTTTCATTAGGGAAGACCGATTAGAATTTCATTGTAAAATTTTGATTGTGGTCCACCAATATTGTCTGGACTCAAAAAATATAACAACCATGAATTTTCATACATAAATAATAAATCTTGTAAGATAAATATTGAATATATTTCAAAATTACTCATCAGAGGACTATACATTTGTAGTCAATTTTGAGACTAGATACACAATATTTTTATTTTTTGAATGGTATTCCAAATCACCAACAATTATTTTCCCATTTAGTACTATTCATATAAATACCCTACATAAACCCAATCTTCATAATCTAGGGAAAAGAAACATACAAATTGATGGTCATATATTCATAGTTAAGGTAATCATGGGAGAAATCAATTGATGATTATAAAAAAGTATATGTTATGCATAATGGTATGAGATCGTGAATATAACATAAATGGTTCTTACAAAATATTTCATAGACATTAAAAATTTTCATGGAATTAAACATTTTAATTTCAATATAAATAAATCATAAAATTTATAGACAACTGCATATCATCCATGAACCATAAGTTCATGACATATAAGTTTGGCACCATAATAAGTATAGAAAACCATTTCGTCTGTGAAGGATTACTAAAGAGACCACCAAAACATTAAGGATTTGGAATCAACACCTATATTTTATAATGGATCATGAAGATTGACTTGTTTACCATAATCAATCTAGAACATTGACATGGTTCATATAGCTAATCTATCACATCGACCCATTTCCCATATCAAGTCAAGGACATCGACATGTTTCCCATAATTATCTGATGAGATATAATACTTTACCTAATGAATTGGACGTATATCTAATTATAGGACCACCCATTACATAATGAAAACCATACATATGTTTTCCATAAAATCATTAAAAAAATTCATATCATCATATCAAAACCTATCTAAAGAAATCTGGTTTCTGAAACATTTCATCAATCGAACATTGCATAACCCATGAAAAAATGAGTTTCATAAACATATGATTTTAATAATCATAAACCATTAAAATAATAAGGATGGTATCATGGGATAATTTCCCCAATAAAACATAAGCAAAACAAAATTTTATTTTCATTAATGAATAGAAATTACATTAATGATCATTAAAACATTTCCTACTAAAATAACTTTTACACATTTGAAAATATCATTTTTAATAATAAAAACAAATACAAAATATTTTGGAAACATTTTTTATTTAAAAAACAATAATAATATGTAACAGAATATTCAAATTATTTAGTTTTCATGATGGAGGAAAAATAATGATCATATTTTACACACTAAAAAAGACATTCCTTATAAATTATTGTAAAGAAATATGAAAAAGTGTCATGTTTAGAAAATGAAAATACTATTTCTTTTAAAAAAAAATTAAAAGAGGGTAAATTTTTCTTTATTAAATCATTATTTTGTAGTAAAAATATCTTGAAAATATTATTAGAAAATATATAAATGGATGAAATTTTTCTTTACTGAATCGAAAAACAAAGTATTTCCCTAAAAACATTTTTTTTGTGTCCGTAGTTTATAAAGAGAATAAATTGAAGGGAACCGTGTATTCAATAGAAATAACTAAATTAGAAGAATATTTATGATGTTCTTTATAGTTATATCATGAAATTACATCATCTAAAGCAAAATCATTAATAATATCAATAAACAAGGAGATTGTATCATAAAACCCTTATCAATATAGAAAATATTTAATAAAATCACAATGAAAGAAAAACAATTATAAGGATATGTACAATAACATAATTTTCATTAATATAATCATATATGACTTCATTTTGATTATATACCCAACATAAAATAAACAAGTGGTTAATATGACAGGTGTCTCACAAAAATAATATTGAGAATCAAATCTTATACCTCATGTCTCATATTTCATTGTACACATTGGAACCTACTGTATAATAAATATAAGTGTATTATAAAACTATTATATAAATATAATCATATATATGATTCCATTTATTATTTACATATATTCCTTTAACATCTATTTATTAATAATATTTTATTTTTATCAATGTTCTCAGTGATAACTACTTCAATTTTCATGTATGTTTTGGTTTGATAGTTCTAATCATTATAATTGGATTATGATTCCATCATATAACGACTTTTAATAATGAAATAAATATTATATAATTTTATTATATATATATTTTCAATCGTTTATAAAATTTATAGATAAAAAATTAATTACACCAATCATGGAAATGGTGGGCCGTAAGTACGCAAGAACGATGTTTCCATTTTTTCGATAGTTGGAAAAAAATAATTTTACTAATAATATAACCATAAAACCCATTTTTTTATCATGTATATAATGAGAATTTATTTAATCTATCCTTATTAATATAAATTTAATAATAAAATTAAAAAATGTATCATATCACTTTGTCGAGTAGGTAGTCCCCAAGTACGCTCGACTGACATTATTTTTTACAATGGATTTTATGTTAAGAGGTGAGTTATTATATTATTACTCTAGAAGTATAATTATTTCCTAAATATCATATAAATATGTTAAATACATCATTATACACAACCATAAGAGGAGTTAATGGAAAAAAATTACATCGGATTGTGAGGCGATAGTCCACCATACACATAATTAACGATTTTCTTTCCCATTTGATGAATGTAGTTATGAGTGTAGGATATGAAATAAAATTAATAACATATAATTATATGGGATATAATTGTGTTATTATATCATCATTTTTGAATAATATTTTACGTATGTCGAAAATGAAATAAAACAAAAACTCTCTATTATGAATGACACCACTTCTTCGATCAACCGCTTTATGTTATTTCCAAAAGCCTTCTTAAGAGGGTCTTATTATAAAAAAATTCTACAATAAAAATTAATGTGAATTAAGGAAGATATTTTAGTAGTTATTTTATGAAAAATGGTCTTTAATTATAGAGGGGATGTGATAGGGGTGTCCTTTTATAAGTGTGGAAAGAGGACCTGCATAGAAACCACTTGGGAATTTCCCAAAAGAACACAAAATTATAATGTTGATTCTGAAAACAAATATTCAAGATACTAATAGATGATAATTTGGTATTATATAAGGTACAAATCTTTCCTTTAAGAAGTATTTATAAATGTATAATTGGAAAACACAACCATATATTTTGGTTCAACCCCCCGGTAAACCCATTTTAAACATAACTACATTAATTAATTTTTTACTATTTTTAATATTCATTATGACCAAAAAATAATTTTACCATAATAACTAATATTAATTATTGTTATTACCAATATAGTATAAATTCCACCAAATTCAATTCACATAAGTGATAAAATTTAACGTAAAATCAAACACGCCAGCGCAATGAAAATGCAGTTTTCCAAAGAAATGGTTTACATAAGTATACAATTATTTAATAACAAGAAGTATAACATAAAATATAATCAAAAGAAATAAATTTGATTAATTATAATATAATTTAACTGATATTACTTTTAAAAAAATTGAAATAAAATGGAACATTGTAACTACTTTAATGAATGTAATATTTTTATATTAAAATAGATTTTTGTCACTATTCAGTGTGTAACGCCCCGACCCCAGTTACCCAGAGTCGGTGCATTATTGCGTAACATTGCCATGATCACAAAAGATCATGTCTCAAAATACCGATTAGTTTAGTAGCCTTGGAAACACTAGATACATTCATAAATGTTACATTACATCAGAAAGTGAAAAAAATATAAAAACATAGTCTCCATTTTCCAAACTCATATCCCCTTCAGACTATCCCTGTAGGTCATTACTAAAATACTTCTTCACATCCTGGAAAAATTAAAACATTGAAAGGGGTGAGCTCAGATGCTCAGTAAGGATAATAATATAGCGGAATCTTTCATAAATAAACATAAACATTTAACGCAATGTATAACTAAACAAAATCCTTTTAAACATGAACTTCAACATAATATGGCAAAAGTAAAATGAAATAATGCCATTTACTTATTCACATGGATATTCTACTGGTCGAATAATCACATGAAATATCAATAACCACTTTTTTAATGATGTAATGTGTAATGCCAGACTATCATAACCACGTAGCCAAGGCCTCGTGCCAAGAATACAAATAAGATTTTTTCAAGGCCGCGTGCCAAGACACTAGTTCGTCTCATGATACCTACTGATGCATCGAGGTGCTATAGCGGGCTCCACACAACACTTATTAAGTTCAATACATTCCTCATATGAACAGGTTTAAACATATCATAAACCATAACATAATCGTATCACATAGCACATGCATAAAAGAAACATAACATTTCCAAATTTCAATCACAAGATATCAATACAACACATTGATATAATGAAAAAATTTTCAAAACCATTTTCAATACCAAAATGAAATAAAATTAAAACTTTTTAATTATTTTTCATTTTAAAAAAAGTTATGGCTTGTAAAGGAAGCCGAAACTCAAATAATAGTCACGGCAGTGGATAAGTCATTATCGCCATATACGTACGACAAAAAAACATTCATTTTTGTCTTTTAGTATAACACTTCATATAAAAAGATTCATTTTGAATAAACGTAAAAGTCAAAGGGGTTAATACACCATATAAAATAATGTTGTGTATAAAACAAAATATGCCCTAATGAAAAGACATTGAGACAAAGTCCTTTACAAAGATCATTTTTTTAAATAAAATAGATCTATTATGTGTATTCACTATAAGTACACATAAATACAGTAAAAATACAAGATAGGACATAATAATATCATGACATAATTTCAAAGTACGAGATTAACCCAAATAATGGAAATTGGGTTAAGAATTTCCCTTACCTCGTGTCCGACTTGACTCCATCGTTATTTAACCTCTTGAATAATATACTAGAGTTAATTTATATTTGCTTAATAACCTTTTACATGTTCATTATTCCTTTTATATCACTTATTACAATGTTATTAACATTATGTAATTATTTAAGTTAATAACGGTCATTTTGTTGATCTTTGGTACTTGAGTCAAAAATAATCTTCTTATAATTACATGTTGTTCATGTGGTGAAATATCCATTATATCCAGAATAATATTCCTGATATAGATATCATATATATAATATATATCCAATATATATATTCATTTATAATATTACATAACATTTAGAGGTAAGAAATGAAATGCACCGTTCATGGAGACGGTAAGTCGTACGTACGCATGAACACTACTTTCATTTATATTTAGTATTTAATGGAATGAAATTATAATTATATAAAGATATAATATAAATATAGTATAATATAATGTATAATAACATTTACTCTATCCTTTATACATCCCACATATGGTATTAACGATTCAAATCACTTTGAGGTGGCGGTAGTCCGCACTTCATAAAATGAAAATATCACGTTTACCCATAATGGAAATCAAAAAGGTATGAAATAAATTAAAAATACAAAATCTTAAGTAAAACATATTATATATCATATATAAATATTGTGACCTCTTAATGGCCACCATTGAAGGTGTTATATCGGTGTTGAATAATCAGCGTTTCGTGAGGCAGAAATCCGCCATCCACAGAAACAATTTGTTCTTTAACCAGTAGATGTAGGTGTGTGTATTTTTAGCTATAATAATTTTTATAACAACATCATAGTATATTTAGGATACTTGTTTTGTTACAAAATAAATTAATAAAAAGATTTTAGGGGGTTGGAGAAGAAAAATAAAACAGAAGAACACAAGAGAAAACACTACCATTAAAACGGGTAACTCATTTTGATTTGAGCTCAAAGGCTTCCTTGGGAAGGATTCTGCACAATATGAGGATTATAGGAGTAATAGTGGGATGTTTAGAGACAAAATGGGCAGGGGTTGGCCGATACAAAGGCTTGAGAGGTGTGAATAAGGTGGTATTGGTGGGGGCCTTTTATAAGAGGAGAGGAGGGGCACTCTTGGAATGTAATGAAATGTTACCTTATTATATAATGAGTCTCAGATTTTAAAGGTCCCAAACCTATATATTTCGTGGATAAGGTGATAAGGGTTCCAAAATTACTCATACAATATGCTTTGGACAAGTTTAATTCTTAGATTTTACATTATTCTTCCATTTTATTAAAATCGTTAATTAATGAGGTAATCGCTGCATCATCATGGTGTCATAAAGAATTTAATTTATTTAATGTCCAAAAATTATAAAACAAATATCATGATTTATTAAATATTTTCAGATTTATAATGAATATTTATAGTACAAAATATGACTTTTATAACCCCATTTAATAATTGTTTTAGTAGAACAACTTATGTTTGTGACATTTTAATTTTAACTTTAAATAAAAAGTTACTTATGTCATTTTCCTACCAAAGTAGCTCCATGGGGTCCCCAAGTTGACCAATGGATTTTATTGGTCGTCCATGAAACATCCAATAGGTGTAGGACAAGTGTAAAGGTATTTTCATATTTTTATAATATCATGTTTACCTTAAATTTCACTAATTACCTTTAATCACGATTAATTAAACATAAAAGTTACTATTCACCAAAAAAATTAATTTAATCCCATTGAACCACATTTTAATTTCTAATTACAACCATGTATGTTGGATTTTTGAAAATAAAATCACAGATGTGGTAATGATTCATTTAAACAAGAAATCAGTTTTCTAACTACCACTTAGTGGTTTCACTTTTCATAAAAAATTGAGGTTTTTCAGAACAATGCCAAAATTTCACCCTAAGCTATAATTGATATTCCAAATTAAAAAATGATGTCTATTTTACAAAATTCCAAACATATAAGTTACATTAATTAATTTTATAACTAATTCCCGCTGTCACAACAAATAGCGTGTTTTTAAGAAACAATATATATCAAAAGAATGACAATTGTTTATGTCCAATTTCAAAGTGAAATGAATTATAATGACCACAATTGGATAAAATTGTAAAAATATATTCTAATTACAATTTATAACCACTCAATAGTATAATTTATCACTATAAATTAATTTGATTAAAAACGTTTTTTTTAAGTATTTTTCACTATTCATAAAAAATTTGAAGTTCTCAGAAAAATACCAAAAATCAACATAGGCGAATTTCGATATTCCGAATCCAAAAATGAAGTCCATTTTGAAATATAAAATATATATAATTTCAAAAATTAGGTATTACTATTCATAATGGCTATTTTGATTGGTCGCAGTGTGTTAGAATCTCGAACTTGCGTACAATGCAAGCTATTGGATTATTGAAAGAGAAGCGTATCGTGGAAGCTTGGGGTGTCACATTCTCCCCTCCTTCAATAAATTGCGTCCTTGCAATTTGAAATTTTATTTTAAATTTAAAGGTTGAAAATAGACAATACCTTTGTGGAAAACCCACATCGGATATACGGTTAATAAAATTTAGCCTTAATAAGAGGGAAATGGAAATGAAAAAGTCACCACCAAATTATGATCTCGATAAGGAGAACATTGGTGGAAATTAGAGAAATATAATTTGAGGGAAACGTAAATATTTGTAGGGAGTGATTGAGGTCATCAATCACAAACAAGTGTAAAATTGAGGGCATCAAAGCCTTCAATCTATGTTGATTTAAAATATTATCAGTTCAAAAAGACATAAGGTATTAGGATAAAACATTTTTTTGATTTAATATCCCTTTACTAAAGTTTAAGAATTAATTTATTCATAGAATACGAGATAGGTATATATATATATATATATATATATTCTTGACAAGTAGAGATTCAACCATCAACTAATTTCTACCACAAACTCATCTTTCAATTAAAAAGATAACGGAACTCAAAAATATTATATTTATCCTAATCGTACAAGGTTCAAAGTATTAACACATACCATTTATATTAAGAAAAATATTTTGTAATAACCAGGGACTTCCTGTAGGCTAGTGGTAGGTAATAAAGGCATGTTGCACTATGGTTGTGGGTTCGATTCCTGCATCTTTGTCCGATGAGACGAGTTATCCCCCACCCTGCAGGTTGTCCTTTTCCTAAAACTATAGTATTATAATATTCCAAAAATAATCTTCATAAATGTTTTAACCTTAAACAATAATATCCAAATTTCAACTTAATCCATTCCAACCTTTATAGATATCCAAAATACCTTCGTCCAAACATTCTCTAAAAGGTCCTTAAATTCCAAAATCAATTGTAACATCAGATTCCCAGAACAATGTAAAGTTTCTCTTATTGTCACATACAAAAAATATGATTACCTTCATCATATTAAAACCTTAATTAAAACAACAAGTACTACAGTACAATCCTTATATATCACATTATTCTTATAACCAGAATATATTCCTTGAGTCCAAAAGCACCAATACATTAATTATTCCACTTCAATTGTAGTAACAACATAAGATTGTACATGATCCCTTGGCCTTTTCTGAGGTAAGTTTCGCTGAAGCTTAGGACATTCATTGGAATAATTCCCCATTTCCCTACAATTGTAGCATTCAACATTGATATCCACTTTCTTTACCTTGCAATCACGAGCCTGGTGACCATTTTCTCCACATTTATAACAAACTCCCATTCCTTTTAGGCAAGTACCGGAGTGATTCTTCCCACAATTATTGCATAATGGAAAATCCTTCTTTCCCTTTTTCCATTTATCTATCTCTTGTTCCACCGTTATCTTCTTCTCTTGCTTACTTTATTGTCAGAAGATTTAGAGAATTCCTTTTCTGTCTTGATAGCACACGAGACTGTATCTTTGTATGTTGAGAAAGATTGTGATACTAATGGTCGACGGAGAAACAGTTTTAACCCATCAATGAAACGATCGATCTTACTTCATGGGTTATGTATATAATCTTCAGCATGCCTTGCTAACCTTGTAAAGTTATCCTCATACATTGCGACATTCTCATCCTCCTTCTGCCTCAGACTCAGAAATTGTCTTTCCGTATCTGCTCGATGGTCATGTGGAAAGTATTTTTCTAAGAAAATTTCCTTAAACTCCCACCATTCCATACTTGATACTTTTTCATCTTCCTTTGTGTTTTGAATCAGTGACCACCATTGATCGACATCTCCAGTGAGGAGGTAAATTGCCATGACAACTTTCTCCCTTTCGCTAATCCCCAAGGCGTGGAATATTTTTTCTACGGAATTTATCCATTGCTCAGCTAATAATGGATTTTTACCCCCATTAAATTTTGGCGGTTGTTGCCTCATGAAGTGTGCTAATATTGATCCTCCACGTTGCGGATTAGGGTGCTCCATACATGTAATGTTATTATTCATAACCTTAGTGAGTTGACCCAGTATGTTAAAAAGTTGATCAGCACCAGTTGTATCACCAACTCCATAATAATTATCTTGAGCAGGAGGGAAATCCCTACATGGAGTGCATGCATTGATACGGTTTCCATTCCTCCCACTAGGCTCCATTTAAAAAAATGGAATAAACTAGATTAGTTTTTGAATAAAAATACATAATTCCATACTTGTAAAACACTTAACATAAATTGAATAATTTATGAATATAATCCCTAATCAGAAAAATGTTTTCTTTGAGGAATTATATACTCATAAACCCTTAATAATGTTTTTTAAAGAAAATGAGAATTATCCTAAGCATTTCCCCCGAGAGTGTCGTAACCAAGAATGTAGCAAGGCCCATTTTGGTGCACCAGTTCCCGTTCGAGTCTAGCTCAAAGCGGTGTTTTCGGGTTTTACCCCTAGGTAAATTTGTGCCAGATCCATCTCTATCTGCTCGTATCCAGACAGGGATGTATTGCTCAGAAAACTCACAAAATCTCTATAATACCAAATTTCTAGGAAGCTCTTCTATACTAATCCTCAAATTATATCTTAGGGATATGTGCTCTAATCGGAGATTATCAAAATCTAGCTTCCAAGGTTAGTACTAAACTGCCTCTGATACCAACTGTAACGCCCCGACCCCAGTTACCCAGAGTCAGTGCAATATTGCGTAACATTGTCATGATCACAAAAGATCAAGTCTCGAAAGACCGATTAGTTTAGTAGCCTTGGAAACACTAGACACATTCATAAATTTTACATTACATCATAAAGTGAAAAACTACAATAACATAGTCTCCATTTTCCACACTCATATCTCCTTCAGACTATCCCTGTAGGACATTCCAAAAATACTTCTTCACATCCTGGAAAAATTAAAACATTGAAAGGGGTGAGCTCATATTCTCAGTAAGGATAATAATATAGCGGAAGATTTCATAAATAAACATAAACATTTAAGGCAATGTATAACTAAACAAAAGCCTTTTAAACATGAACTTCAACATAATATGGCAAAAGTAAAATGAAATAATTACATTTACGTATTCACATGGATATTCTACTGGTTGAATAATCACATGCAATATCAATAACCACTTTCATAATGATGGAATGCATAATGCCAGACTATCATAACCACGTAGCCAAGGCCTCTAGCCAAGACTACAAATAAAAATTTGTCAAGGCCTCGTGCCAAGACACTAGTTTGTCTCATGAGACCTACTGACGCATCGAGAATCTATACTGGGCTCCACCCGTCACTTATTAAGTCCAATGCATTCCTCATATGAATAGGTTTAAACATATCATAAACCATAACATAATCGTATCACATAACACATGCATAAAGGAAACATAAAATTTCCACATTTAAATAACTAGATATCAATACAACACATTGATATAACAAAAACATTTTCAGTACCATTTTCAATACCAAAATAAAAGAAAATTAAAACTTTTTAATTATTTTTCATTTAAAAAAAGATTTGGCTTGTAGAGGAAGCCGAAACTCAAATAATGGTCACCACAGCGGAGAAGTCGTTGTCGCCGCATACGTACGAAAAAAAAACATTCCTTTTTCATTTAGTAAAATGTTTCATATAAAAATATTCCTTTTGAATAAATGTAAAAGTCAAAGGGGTTTATACACCGTATAAAGAAAAGTTGTTTATAAAACAAAATATGCCTCAATGAAAGGAGATTGAGACAAAGTCCTTTACAAAGATCATTATTTTAAATAAAATAGATCTATTATGTGTATTCACTATAGGTACACATAAATACAGTAAAAATAAAAGATACGACATAATAATATAATGACATAATTTGAAAGTAGGAGATTAACCCAAAGAATGGAAATTGGGTTAAGAAGTTCCCTAACTTCGTGTCCGACTTGACTCGATCATTCTTTAACCTCTTGAATATTAAAATAGAGTTAATTTCTATTTTCTTAATAACCTTTAATATGTTTATTATTCCTTTTATATCACTTATTACCATGTTATGAACATTATGTAATTATTTAAGTTCATAACGGTCATTTTGTCGATCTTTGGTACTTGAGTCAAAAATAACCGTCTCATAATTACGAGTTGTTCATGTGGTGAAATATCAATTATATCCAGAATTATATTCCTGATTTATATATCATATATATCATATATATCCAGTATATACATTCATTTATAATATTACATAACATTTAGAGATAAGAAATGAAATGCACCGTTCATGGAGACGGTAAGCCGTACGTACGCATGAACGCTACATTCATTTCTATTTAGTATTTAATGGAATGAAATTATAATTATATAAAGATATACTATAATTCCAGTATAATATAATGTATAATATCATTTACTCTATCCTTTATACATCCCACATATGGTATTAACGATTCAAATCACTTTGAGGGGGCGGTAGTCCGCACTTCCTAAAATGAAAATATCTTGTTTACCCATAATGAAAACCATAAAGGTATGACATAAATGAAAAATACATAAGCTTAAGTAAAAAAAATTTTATATCATATATAAATATAGTGACCTCTTAATGTCCACCTTTTAAGGTGTTATATCAGTGTTGAACAATCTGCGTTTCGTGAGGCAGAAATTCGCCATCCATTGAAACAGTTTGTTAATTAACCATTAAATGTAGGTGTGTGTAAGTGTAGCTCTAATACTTCTTATAACAACATCCTAGTATATTGAGGATACTTGTTTTGTTACAAAATAAATGAATAAAAAGATTTTAGGGGGTTGGAGAAACAAAATAATACATAAGAACACAAGAGAAAACACTACCTTTAAAACGGGTAACTCTTTTTGATTTGAGCTCAAAGGCTTCCCTGAGAAGGCTTCTGCCCAATGTGAGGCTTCTAGGAGTAATATTGGGATGTGGAGAGACAAAATGGGCAGGGTTTGGCCGAGACAAAGGCTTTAGAGGTGTGAATAAGGTGGTAGTGGTGGGGGCCTTTTATAAGAGGAGAGGAGGGGCACTCTTCGAATGTAATGAAATGTTACTTTATTATATAATGAGTTTCGGATTTTAAAGGACCCACACTTATATATTTCTAGGATAAGGTGATAAGGGTTCGAAATATACTCATCTAATATGCTTTGGACAAGTTTAATTCATATATTTTACATTATCCTTCCATTTTATTAAAATCGTTAATTAATGAGGTAATCGTTGCATCATCATGGTGTCATAAAGAATTTAATTTACTTAATGTCTAAATATTATAAAACAAATATCATGATGTATTAAATCTTTTTAGTTTTCTAATGAATATTTATAGTAAAAAATATGACTTGTATAACCCCATTTAATAATTTTTTTAGTAGAACGACTTAGGTTTGTGACATTTTTTTAACTTTAAATAAAAAGTTATTTATGTCATTTTTCTACCAAAGTGGCTCCATGGGGTCCCCAAGTTGACCCATGGATTGTCTTGGTCGGCCATGACACATAAAATAGGGGTAGGACAAGTGTAAATGTATTTTCTTATTTTTATAATATCATTTTTACCTTAAATTTCACTAATTACCTTTAATCACGATTAATTAAACTTTAAAGTTACTATTCACCAAAAAAATTAGTTTAATCCCATTGAACAAAATTTTACTTCCTAATGAAAACCATGTATGTTGTATTTTTGAAAATAAAATCACAAAAGTGTTAATGTTTCATTTAAACAAGAAATCAGTTTTTTAACTACCACTTAGTGGTTTCACTATTCATCAAAAATTGAAGTTTTTCAAAACAATGCCAAAATATCACCCAAAGCTATAATTGATATTCAGAATTCAAAAATGATTTCTATTTTAAAAAATTCCAAACATATAAGTTACATTAATTAATTCTATAACTAATTCCCACTGTCACAATAAATAGCGTGTTTTTAAGAAACAATATATATCAAAAGATTGACAATTGTTTATGTCCAATTTCAAAGTGAAATTAATTCTAATGACAGCCATTGGATAAAATGGTAAAAATATATTCTAATTACACTTTATAACCACTATATAGTATAATTTTTCACTATAAATTATTTTGATTAAAAAAGTTTTTTTTAAGTATTTTTCACTATTCATAAAAAATTGGAAGTTTTCAGAAAAATACCAAAAATCAACATAGGCTAATTTCGATATTCCAAATCCAAAAATGAAGTCCATTTTGAAATATAAAATGTATATAATTTCAAAAAGTGGGTATTACTATTCATAATGGCTGTTTTGATTGGTCGCGGTTTATTAGAATCTCGAACTTGCGTACAATGAAAGCTATTGCATTATTCAAAGAGAAGCGTATCGTGGAAGTTTGGGGTGTCACATTCTCCCCTCCAATAAATTTAGTACTCGCAATTTGACATTTTCTTTGAAAATAAAAGGTTTAAATAGACAATACCTTTGTGGAAAACCCACATCGGAAATAAGGTTAATAAAATTTAGCCTTAATAAGAGGGAAATGGAAATGAAAAAGTCACCACCAAATAATGATCTTGATAAGGAGAACATTAGTGGAAATTAGAGACATATAATTTGTTGAAAAATGTAAATATTCATAGGGAGTGATTGAGGTCATCAATCACAAACAAGTGTAAAAATGAGGGCCTCAAAGCCTTCAATCTATGTTGATTTAAAATATTATCAGTTCAAAAATTCATAACGTATTAGGATAACACATTTTTTTGTTTTAATATCCCTTTACTAATGTTTAAGAATTATTTTATTCCTAGAATAAGAGATAGGTATATATATATATATATTCTTGACAAGTATAGATTCAACCTTCAACTAATTTCTACCACAAACTCATCTTTCACTTAAAAAGATAATGGAACTCAAAAATATTATATTTATTCTAATCGTACAAGGTTCAAAGTATTAACACATACCATTTATATTAGGAAAACTAGTTTTTAATAACCAGGGACTTCCTGTAGGCTAGTGGTAGGTAATAAAGGCATGTTGCACTATGGTTGTGGGTTCGATTCCTGCATCTTTGTCCGATGCAACGGGTTATCCCCCAACCTGTAGGTTGTCCTTTTCGAAAAACTATAGTATTATAATATTTCAAAAATAATCTTCATAAATGTTTTAACCATAAAAAATACTATCCAAATTTCAACTTAATCCATTCCAACCTTTATAGATATCCAAAATACCTCCGTCCAGACATTCTCTAAAAGGTCCTTAAATTCCAAAATCAATTATAACATCAAGTTCCCCAAACAATGTAATGTTTCTCTTGTTGTCACATACTAAAAATTTGATTACCTTCATCATATTAAAACCTTAATGAAAACCACATGTACTACAGTACAATCCTTATATATCACATTATTCTTATAACCAGAATATATTCCATGAGTCCAAAAGCACAAATATATTAATTATTACACTTAAATTGTTGTAACGGCAGAAGATTGTACTTGTTCCATTGGCATTTTCTGAGGTAAGTTTCTCTGACGCTTAGGACATTCATTGGCATAATGCCTCATTTCCCTACAATTGTAGCATTCAATATTGATAGCCACTTTCTTTCCCTTGCAATCACGAGCCTGGTGACCTTTTTCTCCACATTTATGACAAACTCCCATTCCTTTTAGGAAAGTACCAGAGTGATTCTTCGCACAATTTTTGCATAATGGAAAATCCTTCTTTCCCTTTTTACCTTTATCTATCTCTTGTTCCACCATTTTCTTCTTCTCTTGCATTACTTTATTGTCATACGATTTAGAGAATTATTTTTCTGTATTGATAGCACATGAGACTATATCTTCGTATGTTGAGAAATATTGTGATACTAATGCTCGACGGAGAAACGGTTTTATCCCATAAAATAAACGATCGATCTTACTTCTTTGGTTATGTATAAAATCTGCAGTATGCCTCGCTAACCCTGTAAAGTTAGCCTCATAATTTGCGACATTCTCATCCTCCTTCTGCCTCAGACTCAGAAATTGCCTTTCTATATCTGCTCGATGGTCATGTGGAAAGAATTTTTCTAAGAAAATTTCCTTAAACTCCCTCCATTCCATACTTGATACTTCTTCTTCTTCCTTTGTGTTTTGAATCAGTTACCACCATTGATCGGCATCTCCAGTGAGGCGGTAAACTGCCATGATAACTTTCTCCCTTTCTCTACTCCCCAAGGCATGGAATATTTTCTCTATGGAATTTATCCATTTCTCAGCTAATAATGGATTTTTACCCCCATTAAATTTTTGCGGTTGTTTCATCATGAAGTGGTCTAACATTGATCCTTCATGTTGCGGATCAGGGTGCTCCATACAAGTAAGGTTATTATTCATAACTTGAGTGAGTTGTCCCAGTGTGGTAAAAAGTTGATCAGCACCAGTTGTATCACCAACTCCATAATAATTATCTTGAGCAGGAAGTAAATCCCTACATGGAGTGCATTCATTTATACGGTTTCCATTCCTCCCACTAGGCGCCATTTCTAAACAATAGCATAAACTAGAATAGTCTTTGAATCAAAATACATAATTCCATAATTGTAAAACACTTAACATAAATTGAATAGTTTATGGATATATTCCATAATCATAAAAATGTTTTCATTGAGGAATTATATACTCATAAACCCTTCATAATGGTTTTTAAAGAAAATGAAAATCAGCCTAAGAATATCCCCTGGGAGTGTCGTAACCAAGAGTGCAGCAAGGCCCATTTTCGTGCAACAGTTCCTGTTCGACTCTAGATCAAAACGGTGTTTTCGGGTTTTACCCCTAGGTACATCTGTGCCAGAGCCGCCTCTACCTGCTTGTATCCATACAGGGATGTATTGCTCAGAAAACTCACAAAATCTCTATAATACCAAAATTTTAGGAAGTTCTTCTATACTAATCCTCAAAGTCTAGCTTAGGGATATGTGCTCTAATCAGAGTTTATCTAAATCTGGCTTCCAAGTTTAGTACTAAACTACCTCTGATACCAACTATAACGCCCCGACCCTAGTTACCCAGAGTCGGTGCAATATTTCATAACATTGGCATGATCACAAAAGACCAAGTCTCGAAAGACCGATTTGTTTAGTAGCTTTGGAAACACTAGATACATTAATCAATTTTACATTACATCATAAAGTGAAAAACTAAAATAACATAGTCTCCATTTTCCACACTCATATCTCCTTCAGAATATCCCTATAGGTCATTCCTAAAATACTTCTACACATCCTGGATAAATTAAAACATTGAAAGGGGTGAGCTTAGATGCTCAGTAAGGAAAATAATATAGCGAAATCTTTCATAAATAAACATAAACATTTAAGGCAATGTATAACTAAACAAAAGCATTTTAAACATGAAATTCAACAAAATATGGGAAAAGTAAAATGAAATAATTCCATTTACGTATTCACATGGATATTCTACTGGTCGAATAATCACATAAAATATCAATAACAACATTCATTATGATGGAATGCATAATGCCAGACTATCATAACCACGTAGCGAAGGCCTCTTACCATGACTACAAATATAATTTTGTCAAGGCATCGTGCCAAGACACTAGTTTGTCTCATGAGACCTACCGATGCATCGAGGATCTATAACGGTCTCCACCCATCACTTATTACGTCCAATGCATTCCTCATATGAACAGGTTTAATCATATCATAAACCATAACATAATCGTATCACATAACACATGCATAAAGGAAACATAAAATTTCCACATTTCAATCACAAGATATCAATACAACACATTGATATAATAAATACATTTTCAATACCATTTTCAATACCAAAATAAAAGAAAATTAAAACTTTGTAATTATTTTTCATTTAAAAAAAAGTTATGGCTTGTAGAGGAAGACGAAACTCAAATATTGGTCACGGCAGCGGAGAAGTTGTTGTCACCGCATATGTACGACAAAAAAAACATTCCGTTTTTTCGTTTAGTAAAATGATTCATATAAAAATATTCATTTTTAATAAATGTAAAAGTCAAAGTGGTTTATACACAATATAAAGGAAAGTTGTGTATAAAACAAAATATGCCTCAATTAAAGGAGATTGAGACAAAGTCCTTTACAAAGATCATTATTTTAAATAAAATAGATCTATAATGTGTATTCACTATAAGTACACATAAATAAAGTAAAAATTAAATATAGAACATAATAATATCATGACATAATTTGAAAGTAGGAGATTAACCCAAAGAATGGAAATTGGGTTAAGAAGTTCCCTTACCACGTGTCCGACTTGACTCGATCGTTCTTTAACCTCCTGAATAATAAACTAGAGTTAATTTATATTTTCTTAATAACCTTTTACATGTTAATTATTCCTTTTATATCACTTATTACCATGTTATGACCATTATTAATGATTTATGTTAATAACGGTCATTTTGTCTATCTTTGGTACTTGAGTCAAAAATAACCTTCTTATAATTACAAGTTGTTCATGTGGAGAAATATCCATTATATCCAAAATTATATTCCTGATGTAGATATCATATATATCATATATATCCAGTATATACATGCATTTATAATATTACATAACATTTAGAGGTATGAAATGAAATGCACCGTTCATGGAGATGGTAATCCGTACCTACGCATGAACACTACTCTCATTTCTATTTAGTATTTAATGGAATTAAATTATAATTATATATAGATATACTATAATTCAAGTATAATATAATGTATAATAACATTTACTCTACCCTTTACACATCCCACATATGGTATTAACGATTCAAATCACTTTGAGGGGGCGGTAGTCTGCACTTCCTAAAATGAAAATATCGCGTTTACCCATAATGGAAACCATAAAGGTATGACATAAATGAAAAATACATAATCTTAAGTAAAACATATTATATATAATATATAAATATAGTTACCTCTTAATGGACACCTTTGAAGGTGTTATATTAGTGTTGAACAATCAGCGTTTCGTGAGGCAGAAATTCGCCATCCACAGAAACAGTTTGTTCTTTAACCATTAGATGTAGGTGTGTGTAACTGTAGCTATAATACTTCTTATAAAACAACCTAGTATATTGAGGATTCTGTTTTTGATACTAATGAAATGAATAAAAAGATTTTAGGGTGTTGGAGAACCAAAATAAAACATAAGAACACAAGAGAAAACACTACCTTTAAAACGGGTAACTCTTTTTGATTTGAGCTCAACGGATTCCTTGGGAAGGATTATGCCCAATGTGAGGCTTCTATGAGTAATAGTGGGATGTGGAGAGGCAAAATGGTCAGGGATTGGCCGAGGAAAAGGCTTGATATGTGTGAATAAGGTGGTAGTAGTGGGGGCCTTTTATAAGAGGAGAGGAGGGGCACTCTTGGAAAGTAATGAAATGATACATTATTATATAATGAGAATTGGAATTTAAAGGTCCCAGACTTATATATTTCAAGGATAAGGTGATAAGGGTTCGAAATCGACTCATAAAATATGCTTTGGACAAGTTTAATTCTTATATTTTACATTATCCTTCCATTTTATTAAAATCGTTAATTAATGAGGTAATCGCTGCATCATCATGGTTTCATAACGAATTTAATTTATTTAATGTATAAAAATTATAAAACAAATATCATGATTTAGAAAATCTTTTTAGCTTTCTAATTAATGTTTATAGTCAAAAATATGACTTGTATAACCCCATTTAATAACAGTTTTAGTAGAACAACTTATGTTTGTGACATTTTTATTTTAACTTTAAATAAAAAGTTATTTATGTCATTTTCCTACCAAAGTGGCTCCATGGGGTCCCCAAGTTGACCCATGGATTTTATTTGTCTTCCATGACACATAAAATAGGGGTAGGACAAGTGTAAAGGCATTTTAATATTTTTATAATATAATTTTTACCTTAAATTTCACTAATTACCTTTAATCACGATTAATTAAACTTAAAAGCACTGTTCACCAAAAAATTATTTTAATCCCATTGAACCACATTTTACTTCCTAATGACAACTATTTATGTTATATTTTTGAAATTAAAATCACAGAAGTGGTAATTTTTCATTTAAACGACAAATCATTTTTTTAACTACCACTTAGTAGTTTCACTATTCATCAAAAATTGAAGTTTTTCAGAACAATACCAAACTTTCACCCAAAGCTATAATTGATATTCCAAATTCAAAAAAGATGTATATTTTAAAAAATTACAAACATATAAGTTACATTAAATAATTTTATATCTATTTCCCATTGTCACAACAAATAGCGTGTTTTTAAGAAACAATGTATATCAAAAGATTGACAACTATTTATGTCCAATTTCAAAGTGAAATTAATTCTAATGACCACCATTGGATAAAATGGAAAAAATATATTCTAATTACACTTTATAACCACTCAATATTATAATTTATCACTATAAATTATTTTGATTTAAAAATTTGTTTTTAAGTATTTTTCACTATTCATAAAAAATTGAAGTTCTTAGAAAAATACCAAAAATCAACATAGGCTAATTTAGATATTCCGAATCCAAAAATGAAGTCCATTTTGAAATATAAAATATATATAATTTCAAAAATTTGGTATTACTATTCATAATGGCTATTTTGATTGGTCACGATGTGTTAGAATCTCGAGCTTTCGTACAATACAGGCTATTACATTATTGAATGAGAAGCGTATCGTGGAAGCATGGGGTGTCAGATTCTACCCTCCTTCAATAAATTGCGTCCTCACAATTTGAAATTTTCTTTGAAAATAAAAGGTTGAAAATAGACAATACCTTTGTTGGAAACCCACATCGGAAATAAGGTTAATAAAATTTAGCCTTAATAAGAGGGAAATGGAAATGAAAAAGTCACCACCAAATTATGATCTCGATAATGAGAACATTGGTGGAAATTAGAGACATATAATTTGAGGAAAAACATAAATATTTTTAGGGAGTGATTGAGGTCATCAATCACAAACAAGTGTAAAATTGAGGGCATCAAAGCCTTCAATCTATGTTGACTTAAAATATTATCAGTTCAAAAAGACATAAGGTATTAGGATAACACATTTTTTTGTTTTCATGTCCCTTTACTAATGTTTAAGAATTAATTTATTCATAGAATAAGAGATAGGTATATATATATATATGCTTGATAAGTATAGCTTCAACCTTCAACTAATTTCTACCACAAACTCATCTTTCACTAAAAAAGATAATGGAACTCAAAAATATTATATTTATCCTAATCGTACAAGGATCAAAATATTAACACATACCATTTATATTAGGAAAACTATTTTGTAATAACCAGGGACTTACTGTAGGCTAGTGGTAGGTAATAAAGGCCTGTTGCACTATGGTTGTGGGTTCAATTCCTGCAGCTTTGTCCGACGCGACGAGTTATCCCCCAACTTGCAGGTTGTCCTTTTTATAAAACTATAATATTATAATATTCCAAAAATAACCTTCATAAATGTTTTACCTTAATCAATACTATCCAAATTTCAACTTAATCCATTCCAACCTTTATAGATATCCAAAATAACTTCGTCCAGACATTTTCTAAAAGGTCCTTAAATTCCAAAATCAATTGTAATATCAGATTCCCCAAACAATGTAATGTTTCTATTATTGTCACATACTAAAAATTTGATTACCTTTATCATATTAATACATTAATGAAAACAAAAAGTACTGTAGTACAATCTTTATATATCACATTATTCTTATAACCAGAATATATTCCATGAATCGAAAAGCACCAATACATTAATTATTCCACTTCAACTGTAGTAACAACATAAGATTGTACATGATCCCTTGGCTCTTTCTGAGGTATGTTTCCCTAATGCTTAAGAAATTCATTGGCATAATTCCCCATTTCATTACAATTGTAGCATTCAATATTGATAGCCTCTTTCTTTCCCTTACAATCACGAGCCTGGTGACCTTTTTCTCCACATTTATTACAAAATCCCATTCCTTTTAGGCATGTACCAGAGTGATTCTTCCCACAATTATTGCATAATGGAAAATCTTTCTTTCCCTTTTTCCCTTTATTTGTCTATTGTTCCACCGTTCTCTTCTTCTCTTGCATTACTTTATTGTCATAATATTTAGAGAATTCCTTTTCTGTCTTGATAGCACATGAGACTATATCTTCATATGTTGAGAAAGATTGTGATAGTAATGCTCGACGGAGAAACGGTTTTAACCCATCAGAGAAACGATCGATCTTACTTCTTGGGATACGTATATAATCTACAGCATGCATCGCTAGCCTTGTAAAGTTAGCCTCATACTTTGCGACATTCTCATCATCCTTCTCCATCAGACTCAGAAATTGCCTTTCCATATCTACTCGATGGTCATGTGGACAGTACTTTTCTAAGAAAATTTACATTCACTCCCTCCATTCCATACTTGATACTTCTTCATCTTCCTTTGTGTTTTGAATCAATGACCACCATTGATCAGCATCTCCAGTGAGGCGGGAAACTGCCATGACAACCTTCTCCCTTTTGCTACTCCCCAAGGCGTGGAATATTTTCTCTACGTAATTTATCTATTTCTCAGCTAATAATGGATTTTTACCCCCATTAAATTTTGGCGGTTGTTGCCTCATGAAGTGGTCTAACATTGATCCTCCATGTTGCGGATCAGGGTGCTCCATACAAGTAAGGTTATTATTCATAATCTGAGTGAGTTTTCCCAGTATGGTAAAATGTTGATCAACACCAGTTTTATCACCAACTCCATAATAATAATCTTGAGTAGGAGGGAAATCCCTACATGGAGTGCGTGCATTGATATGGTTTCCATTCCTCCCACTAGGCTCCATTTCTAAACAATGGCATAAACTAGATTAGTTTTTGAATCGAAATACATAATTCCATACTTGTAAAACACTTAAGATTAATTGAATAGTTTATGGATATAATCTCTAATCATAAAAATGTTTTCATTGAGGAATTATATACTCATAAACCCTTCATAATTGTTTTTAAAGAAAATGAGAATTATCCTAACCATATCCCCCGGGAGTTTCGTAACCAAGAGTGCAGCAAGGCCCATTTTCGTGCACCAGTTCCTGTTCGAGTCTAGCTCAAAGCGGTGTTTTCAGGTTTTACCCCTAGGAAAATCTGTTCCAGACCCGCCTCTACCTGCTCGTATCCAGACAAGGATGTATTGCTCAAAAAACTCACAAAATCTCTATAATACCAAAATTCTATAAAGTTATTCTATACTAATCCTCAAAGTCTATCTTAGGGATATGTGCTCTAATCAGAGTTTATCTAAATCTAGCTTCCATGGTTAGTACTAAACTGGCTCTGATACCAACTCTAACGCCCCGACCCCAGTTACCCAGAGTCGGTGCAATATTGCGTAACATTGGCATGTTCACAAAAGATCACGTCTCGAAAGACTGATTACTTTAGTATCCTTGGAAACACTAGATACATTCATAAATTTTACATTACATCATAAAGTGAAATACTACAATAACATAGTCTCCATTTTCCAAACTCATATCTCCTTCAGACTATCCCTGTAGGTCATTCCTAAAATACTTCTTCACATCCTGGAAAAATTAAAACATATAAAGGGGTGAGCTCAGATGCTCAGTAAGGATAATAATATAGCGGAAGATTTCATAAATAGACATAAACTTTAAAGGAAATGTATAACTAAACAAAATCCTTTTAAACATGAACTTCAACGTAATATGGCAAAATTAAAATGAAATAATTCCATTTACGTATTCACATGCATATTCTACTGGTCGAATAATCACATGCAATATCAATAACCACATTCATAATGATGGAATGTATAATGCCAGACTATCATAACCATGTAGCCAAGGCCTCTTGCCAAGACTACAAATAAAATTTTGTCAAGGCCTCATGCCAAGACACTAGTTTGTCTCATGAGACCTACCAATGCATCGATGAGCTATAGCGGGCTCCACCCGTCACTTATTAAGTCCAATGTATTCCTCATATGAACAGGATTAAACATATCATAAACCATAACATAATCGTATCACATAACACATGCATAAAGGAAACATAACATTTCCACATTTCAATAACAAGATATCAATACAACACATTGATATAATAAAAATATTTTCAGTACCATGTTCAATACCAAAATAAAATAAAACTAAAACTTTGTAATTATTTTTCATTTAAAAAAAGTTATGGCTTGTAGAAGAAGCCAAAACTCAAATAATGGTCACGACAGCGGAGAAGTCATTGTCGCCGCATTCGTATGAAAAAAAAACATTCCTTTTTTTTGTTTAGTAAAATGCTTCATATAAAAATATAACTTTTGAATAAATGTAAAAGTCAAAGGGGTTTATACACCGTATAAAAGAAAGTTGTGTATAAAACAAAATATGCCTTAATGAAAGGAGATTGAGACAAAGTCCTTTACAAAGATCATTATTTTAAATAAAATAGATCTATTATGTTTATTCACTATAATTACACATAAATACAGTAAAAATACAAGATAGGACATAATAATATCATGACATAATTTGAAGGTAGAAGATTAACCCAAAGAATGGAAATTGGGTTAAGAAGTTCCCTTACCTCATGTCCGACTTGACTCGATCATTCTTTAACCTCATGAATAATAAAATAGAGTTAATTTCTATTTTCTTAATAAACTTTTACATGTTCATTATTCATTTTATATCACTTATTACCATGTTATGAACATTATATAATTATTTAAGTTAATAACGGTCATTTTGTCGATCTTGGGTACTTGAGTCAAAAATAACCTTCTTATAATTACAGGTTGTTCATGTGGTGAAATATCCATTATATCCAGAATTATATTCCTGATTTAGATATCATATATATCATATATATCCAGTATATAAATGCATTTATAATATTACATAACATTTAGAGGTAAGAATTGAAATGCACCGTTCATGGAGACGGTAAGCTGTACGTACGCATTAACGCTACTTTCATTTATTTTTAGTATTTAATGGAATGAAATTATAATTATATAAAGATATAATATAATTCCAGTATAATGTAATGTATAATAACATTTACTCCATCTTTTATACATCCCACATATGGTATTAACGATTCAAATCACTTTGAGGGGGCGGTAGTCCGCACTTCCTAAAATGAAAGTATCACATTTACCCTATAATGGAAACCATAAAGGTATGAAATAAATGAAAAATACATATTATTAAGTAAAAAAATATTATATATTATATATAAATATAGTGACATCTTAATGGCCACCTTTGATGGTGCTATATCAGTGTTGAACAAACAGCGTTTCGTGAGGCAGAAATTATCCATCCACAGAAACAGTTTGTTCTTTAACCATTAAATGTAGGTGTGTGTAATTGTAGGTCTAATACTCCTTATAACAACATCCTATTATATTTAGGATACTGTTTTTGTTACTAAAGAAATGAATAAAAAGATTTTAGAAGGTTGGAGAAGCAAAATAAAACATAAGAACACAAGAGAAAACAATACCTTTAAAACGGGTAACTGTTTTTTATTTGAGCTCAAAGGCTTCTTTGGGAAAGCTTATGCCCAATGCGAGGATTCTATGAGTAATATTGGGATTTTTAGAGGCAAAATTGGCAGGGTTTGGCCGATCCAAAGGCTTGATAAGTGTGAATAAGGTGGTAGTGGTGGGGGATTTTATAAGAGGAGAGGAGGGGCACTCTTGGAAAGTAATGAAATGATACAATATTATATAATGAGTTTCGGATTTTAAGGGTCCCACAATTATATATTTCTAGGATAAGGTGATAAGGGTTATAAATAGACTCATACAATATGCTTTGGACAAGTTTAATTCTTATATTTCACATTATCCTTAAATTTTATTAAAATCGTTAATTAATGAGGTAATCGCTGCATCATCATGGTATCATAAAGAATTTAATTTATTTAATGTATAAAAATTATAAAACAAATATCTTGATGTATTAAATATTTTTAGATTTATAATTTATATTTATAGTCAAAAATATGACTTGTATAACCCCATTTATTAACTGTTTTAGTAGAACAACTTATGTTTGTGACATTTTAATTTTAACTTTAAATAAAAAGTTATTTATGTCATTTTCCTACCAAAGTGGCTCCATGGGGTCCCCAAGTTGACCCATGGATTTTCATGGTCGTCCATGAAATATCCAATAGGGGTAGGACAAGTGTAAAGGTATTTTCCTATTTTTATAATATCATTTTTACCTTAAATTTCACTAATTACCTTTAATCACGATTAATTAAACTTAAAAGTTAGTATTCACCAAAAAATTATTTTAATCCCATTGAACCAAATTTTACATCCTAATGACAACCTTGTATGTTTTATTTTTAAAAATAAAATCACAGAAGTGGTAATGTTTCATTTAAACGACAAATCAGTTTTTTAATTACCACTTAATGGTTTCACTATTCATCAAAAATTGATGTTTTTCAGAACAATGCCGAAATTTCACCCAAAGCTATAAATGATATTCTGAATACAAAAAAGATGTCTCTTTTACAAAATATCAAAATTATGAGTTACATTAATTAATTTTATAACTAATTCCCGATGTCACAACAAATAGCGTGTTTTTAAGAAACAATATATATCAAAAGATTGACAATTGTTTATGTCCAATTTCAAAGTGAAATTAATTCTAATGAACACCCTTGGATAAAATGGTAAACATATATTCTAATTAAACTTTATAACCACTCAATAGTATAATTTATCACTATAAATTATTTTGATTAAAAAAGTTGTTTTTATGAATTTTTCACTTTTCATAAAAAATTGGAAGTTCTCAGAAAAATACCAAAAATCAACATAGGCTAATTTAGATATTCCGAATCCAAAAATGAAGTCCATTTTTAAATATAAAATATATATAATTTCAAAAAGTGGGTATTACAATTCATAATGGCTATTTTGATTGGTCATGGTGTGTTAGAATCTCGAAATTTCGTACAATGCAAGCTATTACATTATTGAAAGAGAAGCGTATCATGGAAGCATGGGTTGTCACATTCTCCCCTCCTTCAATAAATTGCATCCTCACAATTTGAAATTTTATTTGAAAACAAAAGGTTGAAAATAGACAATACCTTTGTGGGAAACCCACATCGGAAATAAGGTCAATAAAATTTAGCCTTAATAAGAGGGAAATGGAAATGAAAAAGTCACCACCAAATTATGATCTCGATAATGAGAACATTTGTGGAAATTAGAGACATATAATTTTAGGAAAAACGTAAATATTTGTATGGAGTGATTGAGGTCATCAATCACAGACAAGTGTAAAATTGAAGGCCTCAAAACCTTCAATCTATGTTGATTTAAAATATTATCAGTTCAAAAAGACATAAGGTATTAGGATAACACATTTTTTTGTTTTAATATCCCTTTAATAATGTTTAAGAATTAATTTATTCATAGAATAAGAGATAGGTATATATATATTCTTTACAATTAGAGCTTCAACCTTCAATTAATTTCGACCACAAACTCATCTTTCACTAAAAAAGATAATGGAACTCAAAAATATTATATTTATCCTAATCGTACAAGGATCAAAGTATTAACACATACCATTTATATAAGGAAAACTATTTTGTAATAACCAGGGACTTCCTGTAGGCTAGTGGTAGGTAATAAAGGCTTGTTTCACTATGGTTGTGGGTTCGATTCCTGCAGCTTTGTCCGACGCGACCTGTTATCCCCCAACCTGCAGGTTGTCCTTCTCCTAAAACTATATTATTATAATATTCCAAAAATAATATTCATAAATGTTTTAACCTTAAACAATACTATCCAAATTTCAACTTAATCCATTCCAACCTTTATAGATATCCAAAATACCTCCATCCAAACATTCTCTAAAAGGTCCTTAAATTCCAAAATCAGTTGTAACATCAGATTCCCCAAACAATGTAAAGTTTCTCTTATTGTCACATACTAAAAATTTGATTACCTTCATCATATTAAAACCTTAATGAAAACTACAAGTACTGTTTTAAAATCCTTATATATCACATTATTCTTATAACTAGAATATATTCCATGAGTCGAAAAGCACCAATACATTAATTATTCCACTTCAACTGTAGTAACAGCATAAGATTGTACTTTATCCCTTGGCCTTTTCTGAGGTAAGTTTACCTGACGCTTAGGAAATTCATTGGCATAATTCCCCATTTCCCTACAATTGTAGCATTCAATATTGATAGCCTCTTTCTTTCCCTTACAATCACGAGCCGGGTGACCTTTTTCTCCATATTTATAACAAACTCACATTCCTTTTAGACAAGTACCAGAGTGATTCTTCCCACAATTATTGCATAATGTAAAATCCTTCTTTCCCTTTTTCCCGTTATCTGTCTCTTGTTCCACTGTTCTCTTCTCCTCTTGCATTACTTTATTGTCATAAGATTTAGAGAATTCCTTTTCTGTCTTGATAGCACACGAGACTATATCTTCATATTTTGAGAAAGATTGTGATATTAATGCTCGACAGAGAAACAGTTTTAACCCATCAAAGAAACGATCGATATTACTTCTAGGGTTATGTATATAATCTGCAGCATGCCTCGCTAACCTTGTAAAGTTAGCCTCATTCTTTGCGACATTCTCATCATCCTTCCGCCTCAGACTCAGAAATTGTCTTTCCATATCTGCTCGATGGTCATGTGGAAAGTATTTTTCTAATAAAATTTCCTTAAACTCCCTCCATTCCATACTTGATACTTCTTCATCTTCCTTTGTGTTTTGAATCAGTGACCACCATTGATCGGCATCTCCAGTGAGGTGGTAAACTGCCATGACAACTTTCTCCCTTTCGCTACTCCCCAAGGCGTGGAATATTTTCTCTACGGAATTCATCCATTGCTCAGCTAATAATGGATTTTTACCCCCATTAAATTTTGGTAGTTGTTGCTTCATGAAGTGGTCTAGCATTTATCCTCCACGTTTCGGATCAGGGGGCTCCATACAAGTATGGTTATTATTCATAACCTGAGTGAGTTGTCCTAGTATGGTAAAAAGTTGATCAGCACCAGTTGTATCACCAACTCCATAATAATTATCTTCAGCAGGATGGAAATCCCTACATGGAGTGCGTGCATTTATACGGTTTCCATTCCTCCCACTAGGCGCCATTTCTAAACAATTGCATAAACTATATTAGTTTTTGAATCGAAATACATAATTCCATTTTTGTAAAACACTTAACATAAATTGAATAGTTTATGGATATAATCCCTAATCATAAAAATGTTTTCTTTGAGGAAGTATATACTCATATACCCTTCATAATGGTTTTTAAAGAAAATGAGAATTATCCTAGGCATATCCCCTGGGAGTGTTGTAACCAGGAGTGCAGCAAGGCCCGTTTTCGTGCACCAGTTCCCGTTCGAGTCTAGTTCAAAGCGGTGTTTTCGGGTTTTACCCCAAGGAAAATATGTGCCAGAGCCGCCTCTACCTGCTCGTATCTAGACAAGGATGTATTTCTCAAAAAACTCCCAAAATCTCTATAATATCAAAATTCTAGGAAGTTCTTCTATACTAATCCTCAAATTCTATCTTAGGGATATGTTCTCTAATCAGAGTTTATCTAAATCTAGCTTCCAAGGATAGTACTAAACTACCTCTGATACCAACTCTAACGCCCCGACCCAAGTTACTCAGAGTTGGTGAAATATTGTGTAACATTGGCATGATCACAAAAGATCACTTCTTGAAAGACTGGTTAGTTTAGTAGCATTGGAAACACTAGATACTTTAATAAATTTTACATTACATCATAAATTGAAAAACTAAAATAACATAGTCTCCATTTTCCACAATCATATCTTCCTCAGACTATCCCTGTAGGTCATTCCTAAAATACTTCTTCACATCCTGGAAAAATTAATACATTGAAAGGGGTGATCTCAGATGTTCAGTAAGGATAATAATATAGCGGAAGATTTCATAAATAAATATAAACATTTAAGGCAATGTATAACTAAAAAAATCCTTTTACACATTAACTTTAACATAATATGGCAAAAGTAAAATGAAATAATTCGATTTATGCATTCACATGGATATTCTACTGGTCTAATAATCACATGAAATATCAATAACCACTTTCATAATGATGGAATGCAAAATGCCAGACTATTATAACCACGAAGCCAAGGCCTCTTTCCAAGACTACATATAAAATTTTGTCAAGGCCTCGTGCCAAGACACTAGTTTGTCTCATGAGACCTACCAATGAATCGTGGAGCTATAGCGGGATCCACCTGTAACTTATTAAGTCCAATGTATTCCTCATATGAATAGGTTTAAACATATCATAAACCATAACATAATCGTATCACATAACACATGCATAAAAGAAACATAACATTTCCACATTTCAATCACAAGATAACAATACATCACATTGATATAATAAAAACATTTTCAATACCATTTTCAATACCAAAATAAAATAAAATTAAAACATTGTAATTATTTTTCATTTAAAAAAATGTTATGGCTTGTAGAGGAAGCCGAAACTCAAATAATGGTCACGGCAGCGGAGAAGTCATTGTCGCCGCATACGTACGACAAAAAAACATTCCCTTTTTTCATTTAGTAAAATGCTTCATATAAAAATATTCCTTTTGAATAAATGTAAAAGTCAAAGGGGATTATACAACGTATAAAAGAAAGTTGTGTATAAAACAAAATATGCCTCAATGAAAGGAGATTGAGACAAAGTCCTTTAAAAAGATCATTATTTTAAATAAAATAAATCTATTATGTTTATTCACTATAAACACACATAAATCTATTATGTTTATTCACTACCCCACATTGAATAATTCCCCATTAGCTAGGAGGGAAACCCACCACCCCCTCTGAATATCACAATAATGTATATCAGATGTCCTCTATCACCCCAATATCCATGATAAGATTCATAATTTAACTTGGTCTAAAAATATTGAACTTGACCTAATCAATTAATTAACGAACTCATGGATTAACTCTCCCTCATCTCATTGGAAACCCAAGTTACAAATTTTGATAACTTGTATCATTTATCTTCTTTAATTAATGAATTATTACATAATAATACACTTAATACAATACCATAAGACAATGAGGCCTATTTTATTTTGATAATTAGATAGATAATTACATTAAATTAAATAGGGATATAATAATATTATTTAAAAACTCCAAAACATGAACTTATATTCCATAAATCATCTAATATTGTATGGGATAACCAAACGACATATATATGAAAGGGGTGAGATATAAATACTATTAAGGTAATCATAAAATATTAACATGATGAAAGTAATACAAGTTGGTCCATTGAAATATCAAGGTTAATAAAATAGGTGATGACCATAAACATTTTAATCAATGAAGATACATGTTGATAACATCAAGGAAACATATGAATGTGCCATCAACATAAAACGTTAATCCACAAGCATAAATCAAGGATAACTGATGAGATATAAAAACATTATGTTTTTATGATAAGATTTTATTCACTATAAATGCAATATCATGAGAAAAAAATAACCCAATGTCTTGGAGGGATATATAATTTGGGGCCCACCCATCACATTCATATCATATAAATGCATTAATATGCCACATAGAGCTATTATAATCATTTTTAATCACATTATTATGGATTGTGAGTTATATACCAAGAGAAGTTTGATATTTACAACCAGTGGAATACCCTTTAATTGAAATAGGGGAGGGTTTATAGTACAAAATTGTTCAATCATGAAAATTGTAGTTTAATATTTACAGTATACTGATTGTGTATAAAAATGTATTGAAGGATTTAATGACTGTGAACAGTGATCTCTCATTATTTTTAAATTATAAATAAATTAATTTGTTTTTTAAAAAACACATTGCCACATGAAAAATGGATATAAAATTTTAGAATAAATAGAAATTTCTCGAATATAGAGGAGGAGAGAATCCCCTTACATTGATAGGGCAGATATAAAATCTTGGGAGTAGCTTTTTAATATCATGGGAACACATTGGGTGGGATTTATAGAAGTAAAGGGTGATTAAATTCATGATAGGATAGTAAGAAAAGAAATAGACGGATCATGGAAACCTAGGAATTCTCCTCGACTTGAAGCTATCATCATGATGCTGATTTTAGTTGGATCTGATCTTGCATATAAATTGATTCATTCAATCCAATGTGGGAAATATTGATCCCACACCGCCAAAATGAACCTAAAGATGAGGTGATTTCTTCCACTCCCTCTAGTAAAGTGGTATCATTTGTAAAAGCGCATGTAATGGATTCTTCCAAAGAGTTCATGTCATGACCCATCCTCAGGACCCGTGTCGTGACTACCCCAAGCCCTCCTTCCATAGGCCAGGGGCTGGCGACTTGCACCAAGGCATAAATCCTGGAAAAAGGGAAGGCATTGCCTTTGAAAAGTAAACAAGCACCACAGAGTAAGCAAGTGGAAAAGTAAACACTAAGTAAAAACTGTAACAAGTTGTGCTGAATGTAAAAGGGGCTGGAAATACAAGCCCAACTATAAAGTACAACTGAAAGGGGAAAACAACAACTGAAATGAAAATCCGCAGCGTCAAGCCATCCTCTGGAAGTCCCACCTGAAGGGTGAGCACTGATAGCCTCCACATCTCCTCGGTCCAGCCGTCCGCTCCGAGTACGTCCCGCCCAGTGGTCCACCTCCAGGTACTGTCCTGCTCCGCAAGCCTCCACCACGATTCCACTGTACTGTCTATCGTCTGCAACCAACAAAACGAAGTGTGGGCATAGCCCGTGCAGGGGTGAGTATAAGCTACTCAGTAGGGACCCTGAGATCCTCGAAGGTCTCCCACAAATCCACAAGGATAAACCACAAAGGAAAGATACAATCACGAAGGAACAACCGACACTGCTTAGGTATATGCCCATACATATACCTAAATCATCAATTCCAGTTTGCTCCAACATCCGAGCCCAAGAAAAACCCAGTCCACACAGGAAAGTATACGTAATCCACACAGGATAGCACAACACAATCCACAAAGGAAAGCAAAATAAAAACCATATTGGATAGCACAACACAATCCACAAAGGAACGCAAAACTAAATCCACACAGGATAGAAAATAGGTTTCAGCTCACACAGGATATACTTCTTCGTAAGATGATAGAGATGATCAGATGTAGCCACTGATTCATCCAAGCAGTCGGACCCATAAAAGATCGGTAGGTACTAACCCCCGCAATGACCTACACAGGACCGATCGGGAAGTTGAACCCAAAGCTATTGGGAAACACCTTCTCCATCAAGTACAGTGGTTATGCCGCTACAACCAATCGCTTCACTCTTAGCTTGGACTACTGTAGTACTCCATCTATCGGGTACTGTGGGCCTGCTGCTACAACCATACGCTCCTCCATCGTGGTTCTGCCACTACAACCAAGCGCTCCCCTGTGCCGCTACCACCAAGCGCACCTCTGTCGTGGGTCTGCCGCTACAACCAAGCGCTCCCCTGTGCCGCTACAACCCAGCGCACCTCTGTCGTGGGTCTGCCGCTACAACCATGCGCTCCCCTGTGCCGCTACAACCAAACGCATCTCTGTCATGGGTCTTCCGCTAAAACCAAGCGCTCCCCTCTGCCACTATAGCCATGTGTACCTCTGTCGTGGGTCTGCCGCTACAACCAAGCACTCCCATGTGCCGCTACAACCAAGCGCACCTCTATCGTGGGTTTGCCGGTACAACCAAGCCCTCCTCACTAGGCTATCCGTAACACACCGAGTCGTTCGATCAGCAGTCATCAAGTCTCAACCGTCTCTAGGGTTTCCGCTCATAGCATGCTCGTTCTGGGAGGGTCCACTCCACGAGCTAAGAGGTCGATGCATCAACTGACATGTACTCTGGAGTTGACGTATCCCAAGATTTACTGTAGTAGTCACTACCGAAAACACGGAGTATTCTCGTACGGTTTTCATCATCATCACAGTCGAATCCACTGAGGATCTCTGTACAGTCGTCGTCGTCGAAGTCGCATCCAGCACTAGGGTCCCCGCACACAGCAAGCTCGTTCGGGAGGGTCCGCTCCACGAGCCGAGAGGCTGATACATCAACTGACTCAAAGTACATATTTGATGCATCCAAAAGTTCTGTATCGTCAATAGGAACACAACGTCACAGACGGCGCGTCAATCGGACGCCCGGTCTGAGAGTTATTGGCGTTTTCGTCCCAGGGCCCGGTTGGTTTTTAAGGAAAACCAGCCCGACCATACTCCACCTACGTCCTAACCTTGGGAGGAGTAAGCCAAAAGATCCGCCTCACTTATAGAAACTCAAAAAAGTCGACGGCACGTCAATCGGACGTCCGAAACTCAAGATATGAGCGTTTCCGTTTCGAGGGCCCGGTTGGTTTTGTGTACGAACCAACCCGGCCGAACCCAAAGTATTCTGAAACCTTGAGTGCGATATACCAAAATGACCATCTCGATCAGAGGATCGCGTTTCCGCTGACGGAACTTCCTTTGGAGGCCCATAGCTCATGTTACCGGCAAAAGACCGAAAATGGTTCGAAGACGGGGGGTCTGGGCCCGGGCTGACCCGGCCCGACCCCCCCTGGGTCAACCCAAACCGGGTCGACCCGACCCAGTCCAACCCTGCTGCCCCCGGTCCGGTCCGGCCAAGGCGTGGCCCAGCCCGGCCGGCCGGCTCGGCTCGGCTCGGCCGAGTGGCCGAGCGTGGCAGCCGCAGGGCACCGCCCCCGCGGGATTGAAGAGCCACGACCCTCGAGGGGCCGCGCTGGACTTCAGCGGACGTGAAATGTTGTCGCATCCCGTGCGTGTGAGCCGGACCCACGTGGCCGCAGGTCCGTTAGCGGCCGCCGACGCGGCTTCAGCTGCGGCGGCCCTCTCTGGCGTTGCACCGGGGCGCCGCTGGTGGCTTCCGCGAGCCACCGGAGTTGCTCCGGTGGTCCGTTTTCCTTCTCGTCTGTGCCACTGGTCCTCTCGGGACCCGTTCTTCACTGTGGAATCATCAAATCTCCCTTGCGTCATGTTTTGTCATCGCCCACCAAATCCGCACAACAATGAAGAACTGCAGAGGGTTGTCGGGTCGTGTTCGTTTGGCCCGCACCCTCCGCGTTAGGCGATAACCATCGGGAAGAATAATCAACATATCAACAACAATTTTAATCAATTAAAATTGTTCTTATGAAACTGGGTTCTTTATTTTAAAAGAAACGATCACGGGAAATATAAATTATTTCACAAAAAAACCCTACCTTGTCAAGTCATCGCACACGTGTTCTTCGCGGATTTGATCGCCGCGGAAGGAGGCGATTGTCGCGTCGCGGAAGGGCGTCGCGTCGTCGCGGAATATGGTGACGCGTCGACGAACTCCGAGGTTCAAGAACAACAGATTTAATTAATAATAATTAAATCCATATTGTTGTTTTAATCCACAAGGTAAAATTAAAGAACCGCAATTTCTCACCTCAACGGGTGATCGAAGATTTTTGTTGCGGATGAAGGAACGTCGTAGAAGAATGTCACGGGAGAAGAAACATCGGCGTCACGGTACACGGCGTCGCGTCATCAATTTTCGTGGGTTCGGTGTTCTTCGTCAGAGGTCGGCATTCTTCGCGTTCTTCGCGTTCTTCGCGTTCTTCACGAAAGAGGATGAATAACTCTTGGTTTCTGTCAAATCCTCTCCACGAACATTTTTCCAGAAGTCGTGCGTTGGTCTTATTTTATTATTAAGCCAACGTATTGAAAAACAGGTTAAGAAATGATTAAATTAATTCATAGAATTAATTAAACGAATAAAACCGCCCAATTAAATGGTGCGTTAAGAATTTAAGAAAACGCATCAGTTGACTTTCATAATGACGGGTTTTCGCGGGTGGTTACATAGTGGAAAATAAACGGTGGGGCTCATGCGAGCCCCACCTCACAAATATCCTACCAAGAGGGTAGGATATTTTTGGATAGCACCTTATCCACATCAAATCACCTTAAACATCTTGAAGTGGTCTTTAAGCGGCTTTAAATGAAATAAAAATAAAATTGTCGCACAACATTATTTTATTTATTATCATAAAACCCAAAAATTAAAAACCACACCCGAGAAAACACAACTCCGGAAGAGGCGTTTCTAAGCAATTACCAGCGCTGCGATTCCATCAGTGCCCTCATAATTCGATTCCGAGCACCGGTTCAAATGTTAGAAAAACCCGCTCGTCCGTTCACTGAACGTACCTGAGCCAAACTTCGGAAAATGATTCCGGGCACACCGGGACTCGGAATCAGGTGCCGTCAGAAGCTGAGTTCTTGTAAAATTTCCAAGAAAATTAAGAAAAAAAAATTTCTTGAAATTTACAGGCCTTTACATTACTCCCACCACATCGCTTTACATCCCCGTAATGCTTCACCAAAATCATAGGGAAACAAAGGCGGTACTGAGCACGAATCTGAGCCTCCCGCTCCCAAGTGCTCTCCTGGAGGTTCCCGAGCTGCCATATGAAGCGCACAAGAGTAATAAATCGTCCACGTAGGACCCGCTTCTGTCGATCCTTGATCTCCACTAGGACCTCCTCAAAAGTCTCCCTATGGTCAAAGGTGTGCGTCGGGTCATGCACCTATCTCCTCAGCTGAGATACGTGGAAGATGTCGTGCACCCGGAGCAACTGAGGTGGTAGAGCCAGGCGATAAGCCACCTCGCCAATCCTGCTGAGGACTTGTAAGGGTCCAATGAAGCATGGAGACAACATGCCGCCTCGGCCAAATCTCCATAATCCACGTCGAGGTGAGACACTAAAGAAAACGTGATCGCCATCCTCGAACTCAAGTGGCCTCCGCCTCATGTCAGCAAAAGACTTCTGCCGGCTCTGAGCTGTCCTCATCCGCTCCTGGATGACCTGGACCTTCTCTGTCGTGGCCTGGACCATCTCTGATCCCACAAGAGCTGCTAAGTTTTCTTCTTTTTTGATAAGAGAAATCTGGTCTCATCCCCTGGATGAACCACTTCCATTGCCTAATACAGTCAATCCTGACATGGATGTTACTGATCCATACCAAGGATGACGTCGTAAGGCCTCGACGCTACTACCAACAGATCGAACCGTTACTCTCTCCTCCAAGGGATGAGTCACACTCTCGGCATCAGTGTGTGGTAACTGGGTCTCCTCTAGTAGATGTCTCACAAGTGAGGGTCAAGTCAACAGTCTAACTGGAACCTCTTAGTAACAACACAAAAGAGGACTGGAATAAAAAAACATCCCAAGGGTCTTCGTCTTTTATTATAGCATCTCATAATACGAAGACACTACACCATAACAACAAGGAACTAGAAGTACAAAAGAAGTATCCACTAGTTCTTCTCCTGTCCATCTGCTCCCGGAGCTCCATGATCGTAGGCCTCAGCTGCCTGAAGCTGAGCTCTCCCATGTCCTTCTGTCCCCTGCGGTCGGGGTGGACCTCCTGGTGGTGGTGGTGGTAACACCCCGAAGCATCGTACACCTCCAACTACACGACCAGCTCCCCTTCCATGGCCGCCTGCTCCTTGCGGCCCGCCCTGAACGAACCTCTGCCTCTACCTGGGGGGGGGGGTCCTTCGTTCATCTGTTGGCCATCCGTATGGCGGGTCGGACAGTCACGAGCCATGTGACCAATCCCACCGCAGGAGTAACACTCTCCTCTGATGGCAAGTCATTGTCCACTCCGAGTGCCTCGCACAAACGATCTTGTGCCACGCGGTCGACCACCAGTAGGTCTAGTCCTCTTGGACCCCTGCGTCATCTGTCTACTGCCTGCTGCAGAAGTCTCTTCCGCATACGGGAATGTGGTGGGTCCTGCTGCTGGAGACTACTCAGCAAGGAAACTCTCCACTATAAGGGCTCGCTCCAACACCCCTGCCTGAGTCGGAATGTTGAGGGAGATCATCGAATCCCTGATCTCGTGCCTCAGTCCCTGCTCGAAGGTCCGTGCCCGGAATAACGCGTCTCGTACCATATCTGTGGAGTATCGCGAGAGATCAGTAAATCTCGCCGAGTACTAGGCCATTGTCATGCTGCCCTGCCGCAGCTGTAGTAGCTCCTGGATGCGCACCGCTCGGAGGGTGGCTGGGACGAACTCGGAGCGGAAGATTCTCTCAAAGTCCATCCAGAGAAGATATGTCTCGTCGTGCACCTGGAGCATCAAGCTCCACCATCTGCCTGCTGCCGCGTACAGGAGGCTCGCTGTGAGGATCACCATGAGTTCTGCTGGTGTCCTCACTAAACTGAAAACCCGCACCACTGCCTCCAGCTAGTCCTCAGCTGCCTCGGGTTCCATCTCCCCGCGGATCCTGGGCGGTCGCTGACGTTGAAACTCGTGCAGCGCGCTAAGTCGATGTGCATCATCAGCGGCTGGGACTAGAAGCATCGGTGGCTCGGTGGGTAGAGGTACCACCAGTGCCTCTACTGATAAGGAGCCATGCACCGAGGCCCCGTCGCTCGGTGGGCTATCATCATGCTCCACTCTCGGAACCCTAGTTGACTGCCGTCGTGGGTCCATCCTAAAAAGAAACAGGTGTGCCACGGTCAGAACTGTATTCCTGGTGAGCTGACACAAGTAATGACAAAGAAAACATGAACACACATGCAATCAATGTTTTCGTGCATTAAGTTGGAAATCAGAAGTTAGGGTCCTGGTGTATGGATACGTCAGCCTCCGCACCAACACTGGACTCCCTGGACTGATAACCACACCTAATATGCTGATCACTATTGCATCACATAGAAGAAAGATCAAAGTCTCCGTTAGAACCGAACTCCTCTAATACCAATTTGTCACGACCCGTCCTCAGGGCCCGTTCCATGACTACCCCAAGCCCGCCTTCCATAGGCCAGGGGCTGGCGACTAGCACCAAGGCGTAAATCTCGGAAAAAGGGAAGGCATTGCCTTTGAAAAATAATCAAGCACCATAGAGTAAGCATGCAGAAAAGTAAACACTAAGTAAAAACTGTAACAAACTGTGCTGAAAGTAAAAGGGTGTGGAAATACAAGCCCAACTGTAAAGTACAACTGAATGGGGAAAACAACAACTGAAATGAAAAGCCGCAGTGTCAAGCCGTCCTCTGGAAGTCCCACCTGAATGGTGAGCACTGATAGCCTCCACAGCTCCTTGGTCCAGCCATCCGCTCCAAGTACGTCCCGCCCAGTGGTCCACCTCCAGGTACTGTCCTGCTCTGCAAGCCTCCACCACGATTCCATTGCGCTGTCCGTCGTCTGCAACCAACACAACGAAGTGCAGGCACAGCCCGTGCAGGGGTGAGTATAAGCTACTCAGTAGGGATCCCGAGATCCCCGAAGGTCTCCCACAAATCCACAAGGATAAACCACCAAGGAAAGTTACAATCACGAAGAAACAACCGAAACTGCTTAGGTATATGCCCATACATATATCTAAATCATCAATTACAGTATGCTCCAACCTCCGAGCCTAAGCACAACCCAGTCCACACAGGAAAGTATACGTAATCCACACAGGATAGAACAACACAATCCACAAAGGAAAGAAAAACAAAAACCACATAGGATAGCACAACACAATCCACAAAGGAAAGAAAAACGAAATCCACACAGGATTCCAAACAGGTTTCAGCTCACACAGGATATACTTCTTCGTAAGACGATAGAGATGATCAGATGTAGCCACTGATTTATCTAATCCGTCGGACCCATAACGGATCGGTAGGTACTAACCCCCGCAATGACCTACACAAGACCGATTAGGAAGTTGAACCCAAAGCTATTGGGAAACTCCTTCTCCATCAAGTACAGTGGTTATGCCGCTACAACCAAGCGCCTCACCCTTACCTTGGACTGCTGTAGTACTCCATCTATCGGGTACTGTGGGTCTGCTGCTACAACCATGCGCTCCTCCATCGTGGGTCTGCCGCTACAACCATTCGCTCCCCTATGCCGCTACAACCAAGCGCACGGCTGTCGTGGGTCCACCGCTACAACCAAGCGCTCCGATGTGCCGCTACAACCATGTGAAACTCTGTCGTGGGTCTGCCGCTACAACCAAGCGCTCCCCTGTGCCGCTACAACCAAGCGCACCTCTGTCGTGGGTCTGCCGCTACAACTAAGCCCTCCCTTGTGCCACTACAACCAAGCTACCTCTGTCGTGGGACTGCCGCTACAACCAAGTGCTCCCTTGTGCCACTACAACCAAGCGCACCTCGGTCGTGGGTCTTCCACTACAACCAAGAGCTCCTCACTAGGATATCCGTAACACACCGAGTCGTTTGATCAGTAGTCGTCAAGTCTCAACCGTCTCTAGGGTTTCCGCCAATGGAATTCTCATTCCGGGAGGGTCCACTCCACATGCTAAGAGGTCGATGAATCAACTGACATGTAGTTCGGAGTTGATGTATCCCAAGATGTACCGTAGTAGTCACTGCCGAAAACACGGAGTATTCCCATACGGTTTTCATCATCGTCGCAGTCTAATCCACTGAGGATCTCTGTACAGTCGTCATCGTCGAAGTCATAGCCAGCACTAGGGTCCCCGCACACAGCAAGCTCGTTCGGGAGGGTCCGCTCCACGAGCCGAGAGGCTGATACATCAACTGACTCAAAGTCCAGAGTTGATGTATCCAAAAGTGCTGTATTGTCATCAGGAACTCAACGTCGCAGACGGCGTGTCAATCGGACGCCCGGTCTGAGAGTTATTGGCTTTTTCGGCCCAGGGGCCTGGTTGGTTTTTAAGCCAAACCAGCCCGACCGTACTCCACCTACGTCCAAACCTTGGGCGGAGTAAGCCAAAAGATCTGTCTCACTTATAGGAATTCAACAAAGTGGAAGCATGTCAATCGGATGTCCGGAACTCAAGATATGAGCGTTTCCGCTCCGAGGGCCCGATTAGTTTTGTGTACGAACCAACCCGGTCCAACCCAAAGTATTCCGAAACCTTGCGTACGATATACCAAAACGACCGTCTTGATCCGAGGATCGTGTTTCCGCTGACGACGCGTCGTTCGGTGGCCCGTAGGTCATGTTACGAGAAAAATACCGAAAACGGTCCGAAGACGGGGGGTCTGGGCCCGGGCCAACACCCCCCTGGGTCGATCGAACCGGGTAAACTCGAACCGGGTCGACCCGGTCCGGTCTGGCCAAGACGCGGCCCAGCGCGGCCGGCCGGCCTGGCTCAGCTCTGCAGAGCGGCCGAGCGTGGCAGCCATGGGGCGCGGCCCCAGCGGGATGGAAGAGCCACGGCCCTCGAGGGGCCGCGCTGGACTTCAGCGGACACGGCATGTTGCCGCGTCCCGTGCGTGTGATCCGGACCCGCGCGGCCGCGAGTCAGCTAACCGTTGCCGCTGCGGCTTCAGCCGTGGGGGCCCTGTCCGGCGGCGCGCCAGGGCGCCACCGGTGGCTTCCGCGGGCCACCGGAGTTGGTCCGGTGGTCCGTTTTCCTTCCCGTCTGCGCCGCTGGTCCTCTCGGGACCCGTTCTTCACTGCGGAATCATCAAATCTCCCTTGCGTCATGTTTTGTCATCGCCCGCCAAATCCGCACAACAACGAAGAACTGCGGAGGATTGTCGGGCCGTGTTCGTTTGGCCCGCACCCTCCGCGTTAGGCGATAACTATTGGGAAAAATAATCAACATATCAACAACAATTTTAATCAATTAAAATTGTTCTTATGAAACCGAGTTATTTATTTTAAAAGAAACGATCACGGGAAATATAAATTATTTCACAACAAACCCCTACCTTGTCAAGTCGTCGCACGTGCATTCTTCGCAGAGTTGATCACCGCGGAAGGAGGCGATTGTCACGTCACAGAAGGGCGTCGCGTCGTCGCGAATATGGTGATGCGTTGACGAACTCCGAGGTTCAAGAACAATAGATTTAATTAATAATAATTAAATCCATATTGTTGTTTTAATCCACAAGGTAAAGGTAAAGAACCGTAATCTCTCACCTCAACGGGTGATCGAAGATTTTCGTTGCGGAACGTCGCAGAAGAATGTCGCGGGAGAGGAAACGTCGGCGTCGCGGCACACGGCGTCGCGTCGTCGATTTCCGCAGGTTCGACGTTCTTCGTCGGAAGTCAGCGTTCTTCGCGTTCTTCACGTTCTTCGCATTCTTTACGAAGGAGGATGAGGAACTCTTGGTTTCTGTCAAATCCTCTCAACGAACATTTTTCCAGAAGTCGTGCGTTGGTCTTATTTTATTATTACGCCAACGGAATGAAAAATAGGTTAATAAACTATTAAATTAATTCATAGATTTAATTCAACGAATAAAACCGCCCAATTAAATGGTGCGTTAAGAATTTAAGAAAACGCGTCAGTTGACTTTCATAATGACGGGTTTTCGTGAGTGGTTACTTAGCGGAAAAGAAACGGTGGGGCTCGTGCGGTCCCCACCTCACAAATATCCTACCAAGAGGGTAGGATATTTTTGGATTGCACCTTATCCACATCAACTCAGCTTAAACAACTTGAAGTGGTCTTTAAGCATCTTTAAGTGAAATAAAAATTAAATTGTCGCACAACTTTATTTTATTTCTTAACTTAAAACCTGAAAATTAAAAACCACACTAGAGAAAACGCAACTTTGGAAGAGGCGTTTCTAAGCAATTACAGGCGCTGCGATTCCATCGGTGCCCTCAGAATTCGATTTCGGGCACCGGTTCAAAAGTTACAAAAACTCGCTCATCCGTTCACTGCACGTACCCGAGCCAAACTTCGGAAAATGATTCCGGGAACACCGGGCCTCTGAATCAGGTGCCGTCAAAAGTTTAGTTCTTGTAAAATTCTAAAGAAAATATAGAAAAAAAATTCCTTGAAATTTACTGGTTTTTACAGTTCATCCACTCTAAGCCCCCCAATCATCACGATTTTGGGTGAAGGTTCAATCATGGTGGTAGCTGATCCTGATGCCATTTGGCAGCACTTGGAATCCTTCAAAATATCCGTGCTTGGTAGTATTCCTTATGAAAGAGGTTCAAAACCTAGTGCCTATTCAAATATCATAGACTGTATCTCCAACATCTAGAAAACTTTAAAATAGTGGCTTATCCCAATTGGAAAGGGCTATTTTCATTTCATATTACGAAGTCAAGAAGATCTCAATGAAATCTGGCATTTGGGCACTCTCAATTTGAAACCTAGGACCCTACGAATATTAGAATGGGATCCAAATTTCAATCCCTTTATGAAAAATAATTTAATTGCTCAGGTCTAGTCTAGAATTCATAGCCTCCCATGGTCCTACTGCACCCAAAAATTCTAAATGACCTAGCCTCTGGCATTCGAAATCGGTTGCGGATTTATCAGCGTACGCTTAATTGAGATCATGGGCTATATACACAAGTTCTTATTGATATTGATATAGAATTATCTCCTCTTGAACGTGTATCTCTTGATGTAAATGATCATATTATTGAGGAAATCATTGACTTCTAAAACATTCCAAGATACTATGACCATTGCAGGATGACAGGACATGTCATTGACAAGTGCATAATTGTTTAGAAAGATTCCTAGCAATCAGCTTATAATCCTTCAGTAAATGAAGCTTCCAAGTGTTAGGGTCTTAATACCAAGCAATATGTTAGAAAAGAATATAATGATGACTCTAAAGAGTTTTCTAATGACATCAATGCTGGGATCAGTAAATCCTAGGCAGAAATAGTAGAGGAAGAGAAATTCCAAAGAGGTAGCCACACTGAAGCTATTATCTCTAATGATGTTGAAATGATTACATATTGTGTTCAAGAATTAGTAATTTTTTTAGAATTTTCGGATGATATATTATCCTTGGCTGTAAGCATGCAGTTTGAATCCCTTTTTTGGGGTTGATTAACTCAAAATAATCAAATTCAGTTGCAATGGATGGCAGATCTACAATTGGACTTTCTCAAGCTGCTCACTTGATGCAACGGAAAGAGTTCACCCATTCACGGGACATGGATATTAACATAGCATATTATCCCCACATAAATACAAACAATCAATTCATGGATGAACTTATTAATTCAAAGACCGAGTTCACTCCAAATCTGGGACATTCTACCAACCAGTCCAAAAAGAGAGAGAGAGTTAAGACGCACTCATAGAAGCAAGTGAACTAATAACAAACAAAAAGGGGGAGTGTCCCCCACTCATAAGAAACGATGTGTATCCTCTTCTGGAACTACCAGGGGATGGCCAACCCAAGAACATTATGTTCCCTTAGGATTATTGTGGGTAAACCGAAACCTTCTTTTATTGGCATCTCTGAGCCAAAATCAAATAACATCACTCCTGGCATAATGCATGCTCGGAATGGTTTTTCTTTCCTAATCTCTATGTAGGACTTTGGTATTGACATAATTTTCTTGCTCTTTCATCATTCTATCAATAATTATGCTATTGATTGTGTGGAACATCAAAACATCACTTGCAGCTTCCTCAGAGAAGGTCAACACTCTTTTTGTTTCGTGGTTTATGTTTTCAAATGATACAATAGTCGAATAACTCTTTGGAAGCACATCAAGGATCTTTCGAGAGTTATTTTAGATCCCTAGGTAATTATGGGAAAAATCAATGCCATTTTACATGCACATGAAAATATTGGGCATGTCTCCAATGCCACGGCCATGTGGGATTTCAGAATCTATATCAAAGAATCAAACCTTATTGAATTCAACCTGATAGGTGCCAAATACACCTGGTATAGGTGGAATATTAATGGAATCAGGGCTATTAGAATAGATCGTGCCTTTGGAAATCACTCTCTACATGGTGTCTGGAAAACCATCTCTTGTGTTACACTTGAAAATAACAATTTTTATCATCATCAAATTCTTACTACTCTCACTGCCAAGGAAGAGAAGCTACAAATTCCCTTCAGGTTTAATATTGCTTGTACCACTCTTCTTGAATGCTATCAACTGGTGAATTACACTTGGAATATAGAAAACCATTATGATAAACCTTGTTTTTGTGTCTCCAAGCTAATGGCTCTCAAGGTTTACCTGAAACACTTGAGCAAGTAAAAATTTAGCATCCTTGACCTGGAAATTGACTCTCTGGAATGATCACTTCGTGTTCTTCAAGAAGAAATCACTAAGACCAACATTGTTAGTGATACAATTCTGAAAACCAGCTTGTCCTCCCACCCCCATGAACTCCTCAGGCATAGATACAACATCCATAGGGAGATCTTTAAAATCAAGTGGCTCACTGGTGGGGATCGAAATACCAATTTTTTGATTCCCTTCAACGAGTTAAAAATGTCCAGGGGCCCCTATCCTTAATAAAGGATCATGATACTATTCTGGAGGATCTAAAAATCCTCTCTAATCATATTTTTTCCTATTATATGAAACTTTTTAATGGTACTACATGAAATGTATTCGTTAAGGAAGTTATTGTTCCCAAACATGCCATAGAGGTTGATATCCTTTCTCTTACTTATATTCCTTTAGACACTAAGATAAAAGATGCTATTTTTGGGATCAAACATGGGATATCTATTGGAACAGATGGATTCAATCATCATTTAATTAAATTTTATTTTGAGGTAATCAACTCATATGTCTGTAAAATTGATAAACACTTCTTTACTGAAGGATCCCTCTCCCAAGATTGTAATGCTCAGTTAATTGACCTTATTCCTAAGGTGGAAAATGCCAGCGACATTTCCCATTTCTGACCATTATCTCTTGTCAATACCATACACAAGGGAATCACAAAAATACTTTCCAATCGACTTGCACATATTTCGGGGAAAATCATCTCTTGGAATCATTTTGAATATGTCATGGGACAAAAAATCCAATATTTAATTCTCACTTCCTCGGAATGTGTCAAACATATACATAAGTCAACCCGAGGGGGTAATATAGCGCTCAAACTACATATCATAAAGGCCTTTGACACGATTGATTGGAGCATTATAGGGATAATCCACAAATAATTAGGTTTTCACATAAGGATTATTCAATGGACGAAAGCACTTATTAGCTCCGTGAACATTTCCATTCTCATTAATGGCACTCCAAAAGGTTAGTTCAAGTGCTCTAGAGGAGTGAGGTAGGGTGACCCACTCTCTACTATTATTTTTTCAATCGCTGAATACTATCTGAGTAGACTTCTCCCACAAATGACATCTTCAGGTGAACTCAAAACAATTAGAGCTACAAGGGGCATCTCTTCCCCCTCTCACCTTCTCATTGTTGATGATATCATTATCTTCACTCAGGGTGACAGGAAAAAAATTCAAAACCTCAAGAAATCATTACTCTATTATGAGAATCTATCAGGTCAGGTGGTTAACTGGGGCGTGTCGTTTGATTAAATTGGAAAAAATATACATGCAACAAGGAAATCTTGGATGATTACTGAGCTTGGAAATCATGAAGTGTCTCTCCCCTTTAACTACCTAGGGGTCCCTGTGTTTTTTCGAAAACCTATGACCTCCCACTTTGTGAATGTTGTGAGCCTATTTAGAAGGACTATCCCCTCATGGTAATGAAAATCTCTCTCAATGGAGGATAGACTCTATTTAGTCAAACATGTAGCCACCTCAAAACTGGTCTAATCATTTATGCTCTAGACCTACCCTGCCACGTGGATTAAAACCTTCAAAACCATGATGAGAAACTTTGGCTGGAGTGGAAGTATTATGGAACGAAGGGTTATTTCTACCCCTTGGAAGAGATTGTGTATGTCGTATGTGAAGGTTGGTCTTGGAGTCAAGAATCTGGACTTATTTAATAATGATTTGAAAACACAACTCATATGGAGGCTCATCAATGAAAGGTCACAATTATAAGGCCCCAGCCTTAAACCTTACTTAATCTTGAGATATTACAAGATTACACATTGAGGATCTTTTCAGGTTTAGAGTTTTAGATAATTAGATCATAAAACTTGCATTACATTCCACATTTAAACCAAGTGGTTACATAAAATATAGTATTCATTTATCGCATCAATGGAAACATATTTAAAATAAAACATGGATTATTTCTTAACACTTCCCTGACACTATCATCATATCATGTACCCTTCCCTTGACCTGTGAAAAACATTTCAAAAACATGGGATGAGCATAAAAAGCTCAATAAGGGATATAAAAATATGGAAAGGAAACATGAGTACATGTATACATATGAATGAAATCATACTTTACCCATAAAACATAAGCACATTAACATACCTCATAAAATCATGAATAAATCATAGAAATCATAAGACATAAAAGTAACTTGAGGCATTCATATCATTCTTACGTAGGGAGTATCCCTCTTGGTTACGTTTGGAATACCCATCACAGTATATTCCCTAAATCTCTTCGGAGAAACCTTAACTTTTACCCCCTTCGCATTACCCAAAGAATTGGAGAGCTATATCGGGCTCACCCACCCTTAGTTTATCACGAAACCACCCGTCTTCATAACAATTCCCAAGAACCATATCATAATCATATCACATAAAACATGCATAAAGGAAAAATAACATTTCCACTTTTCAATAACAAGATATCAATACAAAACATTGATATAAAAACATTATGAAAACCATTTTCAATACCGATATAAAAGAAAAGTAAAACATGGTATTTATTTTTCTTTAAAAAACGGTATGGCTTGTAGAGGAAGCCGAATCTCAAATAATGGTCACGGCGGCGGAGAAGTCGATGTCGCTGCATACGTACGACAAAAACATTCCCTTTTGTCGTTTAGTAAAACGCTTCGTATAAAAAAGATTCCTTTTGGATAAACGTAAATTTCAAAGGGTTTATACACCGTATAAAATAAGGTTGCGTATAAAACAAAATATGCCTCAATGAAAGGAGATTGAGATGAAGTCCCATACAAAGACGATATCCTTGGATTAAGGATAAATCAATTACATAATTATGTGTGACAAACTAATACACCAAATATAAGTGGATATTAAGTGTAAAACAATCATAGGTTATTCACACATATTCATAGAACGACATATTCAAGGAGGCCAAGCTTATCCCAAAGAATCAAAATTGGGTTAAGAAGTTCACTTTCAAAAATTTGACAGCCTAATGGCCTCACTACAAAATTCAGAAAATGAGTGGATGAGAGATAAAAAGTGTATCTCATCACTTGTACATAAAATTTAAATCCCTAAGGATATATATGAACATATCCCAACATAATGTTATTTGAATTAAAAGACATACCAAAAGATGGCTTTTAAAAAGAGGAGGGTGAAATGTTCCCTTACCGACATGGGTATCTTTCGAAACATACACCCCGTGAAAGAAGGACAATACGACATTTATGTAAATACTCAGAAATGAAAGTATATTACACAATGAGTAAAATAATGGGCACTACATACACCACTCAAAGGAAATTTCGGAAAATGTAGCATAAATCTCACGGGAATAAAAGTGAGATGAAAAATCCCTTTCGAAAACTCGACAGCCTAACAATGCCACATACAACTTTCAAAAATGGATTGATGAGATCAAATAGGGTATCTCATAATATTAAAATAAAATGTACATAAAGAGGTATATAAAATTACATCCCCCATCATAGATTATAGGAGCTTAAAATAAGTGACATAAAGGAGAGTACTTAAAAAGAAAGAGAGAGGTTAGATCTCTTACGAAAATTCGGCAGCCTAACGGCGCCACTCAAAACTTCAAAAATGGATTGATGAGAGAGAATTTGGTATCTCATCATATGAACATAAAAATTACAGTATGAGTAATATAAAAGAACATACCAGTCACAAGAAAGATTAGCATAAAAGGAATGACATAAAAGAGTGTACTTAAAAAGAAAGAGAGGAGTAGGATCCCTTACCTCAGGTCCGACTTGACACGATCGTTATTTAACGTCTTGAATAATAAACTTGAGGTAATTTCTACTTGCTTAAGAACATTTTTCAAGTTCATTATTCCTTTTATATTAATTATTTCCAAGTTATAAACATTATGTAATCATTTAAGTTAATAATTTTTGTTTTGTCGATATTTGGTTCTTAAGTCGAAAGTGGACTTCTTACAATTACATTGTGTTCGGGTGGTCAAAAGTTCATTATATCCAGAATGATATTCATGATTTGGATATCATATATATCATATATATCCATAATATTCATGTATTTATAATATTACATAATCATTTATAGGTAAGAAATGAAATGCACCGTTCATGGAGACGGTAAGCTGTACGTACGCATGAACGCTACTTTGATTTCTATGTCATATTAATGGAATTAAAACTAAATGAGAGGTATGTATATTTTAATTACATAATTATATTCATCATTTGTATGTCACATAAATAATATATAATAACTTTAAATACATCCTTTATACATCCCACATATGGAATTAACGAATCAAATCACTTTGAGGGGGAGGTAGTCTGCACTTCCTAAAATGAAATTATCGTGTTTACCCACAATGGAAACCATAAAGGTATGGCACAAAATAAAAATAAATAAGCTTAAGTAAAACATAAAAATATTATATATCATATATAAATATAGTTACATCTTAATGTCCACCTTTTAAGGTGTTATATGAGTGTTGAACAATCATCGTTTCGTGAGGCAGAAATTCACCATCCACAGAAAAATTATGTTATTTAACCATTAGATGTAGGTGTGTGTAAGTGTATATCGAATTCTTAATATAACAAAATCCTAGTATATTGAATATAATGGAGTTGTAACAAAATAAATGAATATAAAGAGTTTAGGGGGTTGGAGAAGCAAAATAATACAAAAGGACTCAAGTTAAGACATTACCTTAAAATCTGGTAACTCCCTTTGGTTTGAGCTCAAAGGATTCCTTGGGAAGACTTCTGCCCAACGCGAGGCTTCTAAGAGTTCTAGAGGGGTGTGGAGAGACAAAATGGATAGGTTTTGGCCGAGACAAAGGCTTTGGAAGTGTGGGTATGGAGGTAGAGGTGGGGGCCTTTTATAAGAGGAGAGGAGGGGCACTCTTAGAAAGTAAAGAAATGTTACTTTATTTGAAAATGAGTTTCGGATTTAAAAGGTCCCAAATTGATTTATTTCAAGTATAAGGTGGTAAGGGTTCGAAATATACTCATCCAATCGGTTTTGGACATGTTTAGATCTTATATTTAACATTATCTTTCCATTTTATTTAAATCATTAAATAATGAGGTCATCACTGCATCATCATGATGTCATAAAAAATTTATTTTATTTAATGTCTAAAAATTATAAAAAAAATACTATGATTTATGAAACCTTTGTATCTTTACAATGATTATTTATAGTCAAAAATCTGACTTGTATAACCCCATTTAATTTTTTTTAGTAAAACAACTCATGTTTGTGTCATTTTAATTTTAACATTAAATAAAAAGTTATTTATGCCATTTTCCAACCAAAGTGGCTCCATGGGGTCCCCAAGTTGACACATGGATTGTCGTGGTCGACCATGACTCATCCAATGAGGGTAGGACATGTGTCTAGGTCATTTCACATTATTAAAACATTATTTTTACCTTAAATTACACTAATTACCTCTAATCGCGATTAAGAACATAAAAGTTACTATTCACAAAAAAATTATTTTAATCCCATTGACCCACATTTTACTTCCTAATGACAACCATGTATGTCGAATTTTTGAAATTCAAAACACAGAGGTGGAAAAGTTTCATTTAAATGAAAAATCAGTTTCTTTAACTACCACTTAGTGGTTTAACTATTCATCCAAAATTGAATTTTTTCAGAAAAATACAAAAAATTCAACCTAAGCTATATTTGATATTACGAATTCAAAAATGAAGTCTATTTTACAAAATTGAAAACATATAAGTTTCATTAATTAATTTAATAATTAATTCCCGCTGTCAAAACAAATAGCGTGTTTTTAAGAAACAATAAGTATCAAAAGATTGACTCTAGTTTAAGTCCAATTTCAAGATGAAATTAATTTCAACGACCACTATTGTATTAAATGGTAAAAATATATTCTAATTGAAATTTAAAAGCAATTCAAAAGATAATCTAATCATATAAATAAATTTGATTAAAAAGAGGTTTTGAATTAAAAGACAACATTTTTCACTGTTCATTGAAAAATGAACATTATCAGAAAAATACCAAACATTTACACAATGTAAATTTTGATGTCCCAATTCTAAAGAAGAATTTTATTTTGTCAATTATAACACATAAAATTGTTAAGAAGTAGATTTAAAATAGGTTCTCCATCTAAAGGCGGTTAATTGACCTTTTAAAGAATATTAGAATGTTTATGCTTAAAAATTGGATTCATTCGCATTTTTAATCCTCTAAAATTGATTTTAAAAATTAAAAATATTTGACAAACATATATAATAATTTTGTCATTAGTTCTGTTCATTCCCTCCATTACAACGGTTAGGCGTTAACTACCATTTAAAATAATATTATCTTAATATTAGAGTGCAATGTAAGATTCCCATGAAACACGTTGTTGCGTATTGGGTACGCCATCGAGCATAGCATTCCCTTTAAAAATTTATTTTTTTCACAAATAGGGATAAATATAAAAATTTCATATTCTTTATTTACCTGGGGTGTTACATCCTTCCCCCCTTTTGGGATTTTCATCCACGCAATTTTTAAAATTGGGCTTGGAAACTTCATTGAAAATCCCACATCGGAACAAGAGTCAGTAAAACTATCCCATTAAATTAAATAAAGAGAATTACAAAGGTCACCTGAGTTAACCGATACTAGGATTACATGTAGGAAAACATGGAAATGGAAGAAAAAACCAAGGGTTATGTTCTGAGGGTGAGTGATAGTAAACATGTCTAGGAGAAAGTTAACCATAAGAAAATCACAAACGTGTGGTGGGTTAAACGGTATTCGATTCCCCATTTGGAAAAGTTAATATACAGCATTTTTTGTTATTTTTATAGAGGAATTTATTCATAAGGAAACATAGTTACTTATCATGTTGACTTTCAACATTTATTAGATTTCTTACTCAAACTCATATTTTCTCCAAAAGACGAGTTTTTAGGAAGACTTGTTCACTATAATCAACTTCTAGAGAATCACCTAATCCAAAAAAGAGAACAAAACACTTCCCATGTCTTTAGACTTTAACCAAAACCAAAACCAAAATGGTTAGTACAAGATCAGATAATCCAGAAAAGGATAACCCTTTATAAAAAGAAAATATATTCTTAATCTCTAAAATTTTTCCAACAAAACCCAAAGTTCAACGAGGACCATTTGATAAAAAATTTGTCCATAAAATTCTTCAAAGTAAACCAAACTAAGATTTAAACCCAAATATTTGAAGGATTTAGTCAAATAGTCTTCCAAGGTACAAATTAACTTTTATCTCCAAATAACATCAGTTGCTCATAAATTCTCATATTGAAAAGTAATTAACCTAATCACATATCCTCGATGATATGTTAATAATTTTCATAGATAACCCAAAATAAACATACTCTTGATTCCTAAAATAATATAACTAAAAATAATTTATCAAACTAACCAGGGACTTCACGTTGTCCAGTGGTAGGCGATAAATACCAGTCGCACTTTTGTTGTGGGTTTGATTCCCGCAGCTTTTTCCGATGCGACAGGTTGTCACACGGTCTGCGTGTTGTCCTTTTTCCAAAACTATATAATTCTTAAAACATTCCCCATAACGAGATAAAATATTCAAAAATGATCATAACATATTTTAACATCATGTTTATCTCATGCCTTTCATTTTCCATCATAACATATAATAACCCATATTTACCTCAAAAGTAAGGATCATATAAACTCTAATGGTTACCTTTATAATTATTACATGAACTTCCACATCGAATGGTCATCTCATACATGATGCATTACAGATCATACCAAGGTTCAAGTGGTTGATCATGACTCCTTGATAGTTGGTTTAGAACAACCACGAGTTTCCTCATTGAATCCCCCATTTTATCTAGTATCTTAATCAGAGAACCACCACAGTTTCCTTTAAACATATTTTCACTTTGGTGCCTGCTAGATCCATCCATTCACTAAAAATAGAAATGTCAGTGTGAGTATATCAACGAAACCATCATGTACCAAAGAAGAAGATAAACACTAAGATATACTTACTCATTTACTTTATCTAAAACTAGGACTCTTTCTGAAATCCTAACCATTATGGTAATGTCACTTGTGCTTAGAGAATAACCTAACCTCTAAAGTTATCTAAACCGACCTTTTATACCAACTATAAGGCCCCAGCCTTAATCCTTACTTAATCTTGAGTTATTACAAGATTACACATTGATGATCTTTTCAGGTTTATAGTTTTAGAGAATTAGATCATAAAACTTGCATTACATTCCACATTTAAACCAAGTGGTTACATAAAAGATAGTATTCATTTTTCCCATCAACAGAAAAATATTTAAAATAAAACATGGATTCTTTCCTGACACTTCCTTTACACTATCATCATATCATGTACCCTTCCCTTGACCTGTGAAAAAAATTTCAAAAACATGGGATGAACATAAAAAGATCAGTAAGGGATATAAAAACAAGGAAAGAAAACATGAGTACATGCATACATAAGAATGAAATCATACTTTACCCATAAAACATAATCACTTTAACATACCTCATAAAATCATGAATAAGTCATAGAAATCATAATACATAAAGGTAACTTGAGGCATTCATAACATTCTTATGTAGGGAGTAACCCTCTTGGTTACGTTTGGAATACCCATCACAGTATATTCCCTAAATCTCTTCGGATAAACCTTAACGTTTAACCCCTTCGCGTTACCCAATGCATTGGAGAGCTATATCGGGCTCACCCGCCCTAAGTTTATCACGGAACCAACCGTCTTCATAACAATGCCCAAGAACCATAACATAATCGTATCACATAAAACATGCATAAAGGAAACATAACATTTCCACTTTTTAATCACAAGATATCAATACAACACATTGATATAAAAAAATTATGAAAACCATTTTCAATACCGATATAAAAGAAAAGTAAAACATGGTATTTATTTTTCATTAAAAAACGGTATGGCTTGTAGAGGAAGCCTAATCTCAAATAATGGTCACGACGACGGAGAAGTCGTTGTCGATGCATACGTTCGACAAAAACATTCCCTTTTATCGTTTAGTAAAATTCTTTGTATAAAAAATATTCCTTTTGGACAAACGTAAAATTAAAAGGGTTTAAACATTGTATAAATGAAGTTTGTGTATAAAACAAAATACGCCTCAATGAAAAAAGATTGAGACGAAGTCCCATACAAAGACGGTATCATTGGATTAAGGATAAATCAATTACATAATTATGTGTGACATACTAATAAACCAAATATAAGTGGATATTAATTGTAAAAAAATCATAGGATATTCACACATATTCATAGAACAACATATTCAAGGAGTACAAGCTTATCCCAAAGAATCAAAATTGGGTTAAGAAGTTTCCTTGCAAAAATTTGACAGCCTAACGACGTCACTACAAAATTCAGAAAATTAGTTGATGACAGATAAAAAGGGTATCTCATCACTTGGACATAATATTTAAATCACTAAGGATATAGAAGAACCTATCCCAACATAATGTTATGTGAATTAAAAGACATAACAAAAGAAGTCTATTAAAAAGAGGAGGGTGAAATGTTCCCTTACCGACATGGGTATCTTTCAAAACATACACCCCATGAAAGAAGGACAATACAACATTGATGTAAATACTTACATATGAAATTATATTACACAATGAGTAAAATAATGGGCATTACATACACCACTCAAAGTAAATTGTTGAAAATGTAGCATAAATATCTTGGGAATAAAACTGAGATGAAAAATCCCTTACAGAAACTCAGCAGCCTAACAGTGCCACTTAAAATTTCCAAAAATGGATTGATGAGATCAAATAGGGTCTCTCATAATATTACAATAAAATGTACAGAAAGAGGAATATAAAAGAACATCCCCCATCATAACAAATAGGATCTTAAAAGAAGTGACATAAAGGAGAGTACTTAAAAAGAAAGAGAGAGGTTAGATCTCTTACGAAAATTCGGCATCCTAACGGTGCCACTCAAAACTTAAAAAATGGATTGAAGAGAGAGAATAGGGTCTATCATCATATGAACAAAAAAATTAAAGTAAGAGTAATATAAAATAACATCCCAATCACAAGAAAGATGAGCTTAAAAGGAATGACATAAAAGAGTGTACTTAAAAAGAAAGAGAGGAGTAGGATCCCTTACCTGAGGTCCGACTTGACTCGATCATTCTTTAACGTCATGAATAATAAACTTGAGTTAATTTATACTTGCATAAGAACCATTTTAATGTTTATTATTCCTTTTATATCACTTATTTCCATGTTATAAACATTATTTAATCATTTAAGTTAATAATGTTTGTTTTGTTGATATTTGGTTCTTAAGTCGAAAGTGGACTTCTTACAATTACATGTTGTTTGTGTGGTCAAAGGTTCATTATATCCATAATGATATTCATGATTTGGATATCATATATATCATATATATCCAGAATATACATGTATTTATAATATTACATAATCATTTAGAGGTAAGAAATGAAATGCACCATTTATGGAGATGGTAAGCCATACGTACGCATGAATGCTACTTTCATTTCTATGTCATATTAATGGAATTAAAACTAAATAAGAGGCATGCATATTTTAATTACATAATTATATTCATAATTTATATGTAACATACATCATATATAATAACTTTAAATATATCCTTTATACATCCCACATATGGCATTAACGAATCAAATCACTTTAAGGGGCGGTAGTCCGCACTTCCTAAAATGAAATTATCATGTTTACCCATAATGGAAACCATAAAGATATGCCACAAAAGAAAAATACAGAATCTTAAGTAAAACATAAACATATTATATATCATATATAAATATAGTGAAATCTTAATTTCCACCTTTGATCGTGTTATATGAGTGTTGAACAATCATCGTTTCATGAGGCAGAAATTCGCTATCCATAGAAATAGTATTTTCATTAACCATTAGATGTAGGTGTGTGAAATTGTAGCTAGAATGATTCTTATAACAACATCCTAGTATATTGAATAAATCGTAGTTGTTACAAAATAAATGAATAAAAAGAGTTTAGGGGGTTGGAGAAGCAAAATAATACAAAAGGACTCAAGTGAAGACATTACCTTAAAATAGGGTAACTCCCTTTGGTTTGAGCTCAAAGGCTTCCTTGGGAAGACTTCTTCCGAAAGTGAGGCTTCCAAGAGTTCTAGAGGGGTGTGGATAGACAAAATGGGCAGGGTTTGGCTGAGAAAAAGGATTTTTAAGTGTGGGTACGGAGGTAGAGGTGGGGGCCTTTTATAAGAGGAGAGGATGGGCAATCTTGGAAAGTAAAGAAATGATACCTTATTTGAAAATGAGTTTTGGATTTAAAAGGTCCCAAATTGATTTATTTCGAGGCTAAGGTGGTAAGGGTTCTAAATATACTCATCCAATAGGTTTTGGACATGTGTAGGTCTTAGATTTTACATTATCTTTCCATTTTATTTAAATCGTTAAATAATGAGATCATCACTGCATCATCATGATGTCATAAAAAATTTATTTTATTTAATGTCTAAAAATTATAAAAAAAATACTATGATTTATGAAACCTTTGTATCTTTACAATGACTATTTATAGTAAAAAATCTGACTTTTATAACCCCATTTAAAAATTGTTTTAGTAAAACGACTCATGTTTGTGTCATTTTAATTTTAACATTAACTAAAAAGGTATTTATGTCATTTTCCAACCAAAGTGGCTCCATGGGGTCCCCAAGTTGACCCATAGATTTTCATGATCGGCCATGACTCATCCAATGAGGGTAGGACATGTGTCTAAGTAATTTCATATTATTAAAACATTATTTTTACCTTAAATTACACTAATTACCTCTAATCGTGATTAAGAACAAAAAAGTTACTATTCACCAAAAAATTATTTTAATCCCATTGAAGCACATTTTACTTCCTAATGAAAACCATGTATATCGAATTTTGGAAATTCAAAACACAGAGGTGGCAAAGTTTCACTTAAACGAAAAATCAGTTTATTTAACTACCACTTAGTGGTTTCACTATTCATCAAAAATTCATGTTTTTCAGAAAAATACCAAAAATTCACCCTAAGATATATTTGATATTATGAATTAAAAAATTAAGTCTATTTTACAAAATTCAAAACATATATGTTGCATTAATTAATTTAATAATTAATTCCCATTGTCAAAACAAATAGCGTGTTTTTAAGAAACAATAAGTATCAAAAGATTGACTCTAGTTTGAGTCCAATTTCAAGATGAAATTAATTCCAACGACCAATATTGGATTAAATGGTAAAAATATATTCTAATTGAACTTTAAAACCAATTCAAAATATATTCTATTCATATAAATAAATTATATTAAAAAGAGGTTTTTGAATTAAAATACAACATTTTCACTATTCATTAAAAAATGAACTTCATCGGAAAAATACCAAAAATTTACACAATGTAAATTTTGATGCCTCGATTATAAAGAAGAATTTTATTTTGTCATATATAACACATAAAATTGTTAAAAAGTGGATTTAAAAGAGGTTCTCCATGGAATGGCGGTTAATCGACCTTTTAAAGAATATTAGAATGTTTATGCTTCAAAATTGGATTCATTCACATTTTTAATCCTCTAACATTTATTGTAAAAAGTAAAAATATTTGACCAACATATATAATCATTTTGTAGTTAGTTATGTTCATTCCCTCCATTACAACGGCTAGGCATTAACTACTATTTAAAATAATATTATCTTATTATTAGAGTGAAACGTAAGATTCCCATGAAACTCGTTGTTGCGTATTGGGTACACCATCGAGCATAGCGTTCCCTTTAAAACATTATTTTTTTCACAAATAGGGATAAATATAAAAATTTCATATTCGTTATTTACATGGGGTGTTACAACAATCCATGTAATTCCTCAGATCCAAGCTCCTCAAAAGGATTATTGAAGGGAACATGAGTTATATTCAATCCTCAATTTGGCCTGGTCTGAAAAAACATTTTCAGTATATCAATGGTCAATGGTGTTGTATTGTCAGTGCTCAATACTCCATCGGTTTTTGGAAGCATAACTGTGCATGGTCCTCACAAAATGATAGTGTTGATACCCTGGATCCAAATACTAATTATGACTCCTCCATTAAAAATCAGCTTGAGAGTGGCAATAATCTCCCCTTGTATATTACTACTAGAAATGATTCTTATGAATTACTGAATAATAATGATATGTTTTTGTGAGAACCTAGAATAAATGGGGTCTTTAACTCTAAGGGATACTATAATCATCTTATTCCAAGAGATGGTATAGGGATTGAGCCTTTGAAAAAAATGGTTGATTCCTACACGTTTTTCACTGATTTGGAGACTACATATCTGCAAGCTCCCGGTTGAAGTAACCCTACAACGTGTTGGAATCATTATATGCTACATATGTACCCTCTGTCAACAGCATTAGGAATATATTTATCATCTTTTCATCTAATTCAAAACTTCTACATCTCTCTAAATTTATGTTTTTGGGCTCTTTGATATCTAGCCTCCACAAGCCACAGATATCAATCAGTTCTTACTTGAATTGGCTGTTATTCAACACTCCAAATAGGTACATGCTATCTTCCTGGTTGCATGCGCTAAGGATATACACATAATATGGACCTATGAAAAAAAGCTACATGATGATGCAATCCCAACTAGCACTGTTGCGATCACCATCATCTTGCATGTGAATCAATATGAAAAAAAGCTGCATTCCTATTTCTTTAACAATTCAGAGAAGGACCTGGTTATCTTGATAAGGCTCCAGATTCTTGATAATTTGATGAAATCTCTTGGAAATATTGAATTATTATAGATTCCTCCATTTGTATGTACGGTTAAGTGCAACATGAACGGACCCTTAAAAGGTAATCCATGACCTGCATGATATAGAATTTTCATCCGGGGTCACAATGGTGACTTATTAGAGGGACAAAAGGGTATATGCAGACATTGTTCAGAAACGAAACTGGAACTCAGTCTGGTTTGAAAGTGAGTCTATGACTATTGTGAAAGCTATTTGGATGGGTCCAAATTCATCTTTCTTGGAAGGTCACAACCCAATTGAATAACTTCCTGAACACCCTGGTATCCAAGAACATTATAATCACACATATATATCCTGAGGAAAATAAACTTGTTCATAGATTTTCTAACAGTGGAACCTCATAAAGCAATTGTTCTTAATACACCAGAATACCTGGTCAGCTGATGAATATCATTCAATATGATAAATGTAAAATTTTATCCTACAGACTCATGTAACAGCTTCTTTTAATAATTCAAAGCCTCACTGCTTTCTTTTTAAAAAAAACATGATAAATGAGTTTTTATTTTATATGAATTGGATGTTTGGTGGTTATTTATATCAAAAGACAAGGGAATATTATATTAATTTCTAAACATTTGATTTGCAATTTATCTGATAAAATAATCAAAACCGCAAACATTATAATGGGTTTCCCAGGTTTTCTTCCATAGAAATGATATTTTGAGTATTTTTTATGTCCCAAAATTTTAAATATTAAAATAATAACATCGGTGATGTGGAAGATAGTCATGTTAATAAATATTTGATTTTAAATACTTAAAATATAATATATTTTATGGATAATTTAGTGGAGGTTTATAAAATTAATAAAATAACTTTTCATATTCTTTTTTTTATTTTAAATTTTTAATTGGTATTGGATTCATTTTATATAATTTATTACATCACTTTCGGGCAATTGTGATCTCATAATATAGACAATATTTATAACGTATTTAATTTTTACCAACAATTAAGCTATCTTAGAAAATTATGAAAAATCACCATTGAACAATTTCAATGTTCTCTTTTCAAAAAACAATAATAAAAATAATCCGATAAATATTATAATATATATATTTAAATGAAATCCATTATTTAATGGAAAATACTAGTGTTTATAACAATGACCACTTTCTTACCCTTCTAAAAATTATATTTGGCTATATTAAATTATATTATAATTTATATTAATATAACTATTATTCAATTATAATAATGCTTTAAAAAATATTTTTAAATGGTTTCATTCATATTCTAGTTATTAGATTTCATCTTGGGCTTAGTTAAGGTAAACCCCAAGTCATTCCATCTCCCTTTAAAGCTAAAATAATTGGGCCTCATAGTGTATGATCCAACTACTCAAGGGAATCACCTCTTATGAATGTGTCGATGTGACTTTTCCATAACCCATTATATATACTACTCTTAGTGATAATTGTAAAATAATTATATTATTAATGGTTAATATTATTAATGGTAATTTAAATATGAATAGATGTATTTTAAAACAACCAAATTAGTGCATGGGTTTTCAACCACCACATTATATAATAAATAAATTTTTCATTCAAAAAGGGATTTTCATCTATAAAATTTCAAGTCATTACATTATTTTCCACTTCATAATTGTCTCCCACAAAAATTTTTTTAATATAATAAACACAATATGGGTAAATTTGTTTCCCAACCAATTCTAATTCCTATGATTCTTCCTCAAACATATGGTTCAACCACAACACCTTAACGAGTTGAGTTATCTTGGTTCATATAACTTTATTATATATGATATAAGTTCATCACTAGTGTCTCATTATATAAAAGATAATTATCCAAGGGTACCACCTCTAGATTTGGTACATTTCAGTGGTCTGGTACATTCTTCCTTATGATGGATACATGATACACATCAGGTACATGAGATAGGTTAGGTGAGAGTATAAGTTTATAGGCCATATCGTAAAGTAATAAAGGATCTATGAAGGGCCAATGTATCCAAGAATAAGTTTTCCCATCAACCCAACCACATGAAGTTCTTCCCAAATGTTATACAAAAGAATAATTTATCTTTGAGTTCATACGCTATGTCACATTAATGTCAATATGTATATTTTTTTCTGTCAAATGTTTGATGACTTTATATAAATCTAAATGGTTTGATCCTTATCGTTCATATCTTGGATTGGTTCAGGTCCCCTAAGCTTCCCATCTCTGAATTCATCCCATTATGTTGGATTCCAAAACCTCTTCCCATACAGAGCCTCATAAGGTGAAATTATAATAATATAATGGATACTATTGATATTAGTACTCTATTTGGGGAAGGTGTTGACACCAACATACTTGGAAAACCATTTAAAACAGTATAAGGATTTATTATAGAGTTTTAAAAGTTATTTTAGACAAAACATATTTTTGGGGATGATAATTAGAATTAAAACACGACTGTCTGTCTTGTTCTTACTAAATTATTCTCCAAAACCATAGGGTAAACCATAGAGATCGACCAGATACAATAGAGAGTTGTACTCCATGTAGTCTTACAATATCCCTTATGTATATCATTGTGAGTTTTTTGAATTGATAAATCTTCCATGACAATAATAAAATGTGTTCAATTTTGAAGGTAATAAACTTACACCTAGATGGGATTATTTTCTTTAGATGTCTTAGGGATACCAATGATGAAATACATGGTTATGTTATCCCCTTTACATAGTGTAATATGAAATTGTTTCACCATATCTTTAGAATTATGGCATTCAACCTTGGCCTATTGGCATACCACACATAGAGATACAAATTATAAAATATCCCCCTTAATGTTATCCCCTAAGATGTTTTACTTTTTGTCTCTATATTTCATTTTAATTAATGTATGAATAGAGATGTACGAGCTGTACAAATTATCTAGATGTTGCCACTTTATTTTTTTTTCTTTGGAGACACAAATTTGGGTTCCAAAACATTTTAATCTATCTTTAGGAAAGTTGATATTTGAAATATTCAGTACCTTTCATTGTATCTTCTAATCATCTTTTTGGGACACCTTGATCCAATCAATAATGGATGGTTGAGTAGTTATTTTAGAATAGTAATATTGATATCCTTTTATAATTCTCATGTCCATCCTTGGAATTCCCTTTAAGATTAAATCACTTCGAATCCTCATCAAGGACTGGGTTTAGAGGTCTTTTATAGTCATCATGTTTTCAACATTATTCATTTTGGAAGGATGGTAATGGATTAAAAAATCATATTAAATGATCATCTATATAGACCTTTTTTTGTTCATTTTAAGATAATTTTGTGTGAATATATACTTAAGTCTTTTATGATCATTATATATGTCATACTTCTCCACATAGAGATAATGTCTCCAAATATTCAATGCAACAATCATTATATCCAATTATGGATCTTGTGTTGGGTATTTATACTCATGTATCATTAATTGGCAAGAATAATAGAATTTTACTTTTTGATCATTAATTATCAATAAAACATTAGATACATCATTGTAGATCACAATTACATCCCCACTAGTGGGTAATATGAGAATACGTGCAGTGATTATCCATTTATTTATCCCTTTAAAGAAATCCTAACATTCATTAGTCCAAAAAAAACTTCACCCCCGTAGAAGACTGATTGGTCAGTGAGATTGAAAATCACGAATAGTTTCAAAAAAAATATACGATAGTACCCAGATAATCAAAGGAAACTATAAATCTCTATAAGAACCTAGATATTCGTTTCAGGTATGGTTTTCCTTTTCTGGTCGTTTTTTGAGAAAGGAGGAAAACCTAGAAATTTTCATAGTACACACCACGTACTTTGATGCAGCACCAGGCCGTGTGCTAGCCATATTCGAGACACACACACGGTGTATAGGGTCGATGTGAATTTTTCTTAAAGCGGATTATGGAAAGACCAAGTACAAGCCATGGACCCCCGATGTACATGCCATGTACATTTTTTATTAAACGGACCGGGGTCGCCCCTAATCGACAGAAACACCTTATTCTCTAGGTTCTTCGGCCAAGAGTGCCCGTACGACCGCATAAATCCTCTGATCCCCCCGAGCCTCTGTCTGTTTGAAGAATCGACCTTCATTGATTGTGTTGGAACCGCAGCGGTGAGCTCTTATTTCTCCTTGTGTCTCATTCCATGAGTTTCCCTCTTTCCAAGATATCATGGGTTGAACGTTTTGTGCATTTTCATAAATCTATGCCATTCTAAGTAGAATCAATCCTATTGGTTAATATTTATTTATCTCCTAGTATCGAGGTAGGTGGTTTGTGCCTTACCGTTTTAAGTCTTTTAGTTTTATATAAAAATTCCACCAATACCCATGAACGAGGTATTTCTTGTTTACCATTTTCCACTATTGTATTCTTGCATTTATTGTATGTTGGTGTAGAGGAAATTTTATCATGTTTGTGGATAATTTCAATGCTTGGATGTTTTTCTCATTCGTTGTTCTTATTACGACCTTGGGGTCTTGTTAGCCTTTGGCCATTATACTTGTTTTCCCTGCCTTGTGACTGTAGGATTGAATGATATTCTTGACATGATTGTTATGTTGTAAACTGGTTATCCAAGAAGATCTATAGGTGTTCTTTGGACTGATATCATTATTATGCACTGACTGGCACAGGACCATGAGAACCTGCTGTTTTAGACTATAAGGGATAGACCGAGTGAGTTTCCCATAGAGTCTTAGATATTATAGACTACATAGGCATAGGCAGAGTGAGCTTCCTTCGGGATTTTTGGACATTATAGACTACAGAGGTAGACCAAGTGAGCTTCCTAGAGTGTCTTAGAAATTATAGACTATAAGAGGGTAGACCGACTGAGCTTTCTCAAAGAGTCTTCACTTTGTTTGAATTTCTTTAAAACCTTTCCATGTTACAGAAGGAATTGATTTAGTGAACATCGTTAGTGATTCTGTGATAGACCAGAGAATATAGGAGGATTGACTAAGTGAGCTCCTCAGATATTTTCTGGACCTTGGGGCTATAAGAATGTTAGGCTGGGTGATCTTCATCGGAGATTCCTTGGCCACCCTAGACTATAAGGGGAATTTACCGAGCGAGCTTCCACAGAGAGTCTTATAATTTTGTATGACCAAACCATAGGGGTTAGGCTGAGTGAACATCCCAGAGGGTTTTTGGTATTTCTTAGATAGGACAAGAGGGGTTTGGTTGCGAGTACTTCCCAAAGGGGTTCTTGTTGTGGTTAGTTGTTTGCTTCACTGCTGCTTGTTGTTCTGTGGATTGATTACTATTGTATATCATCCTGTTATTGCTTCCTGTTTACTGCCTGCTGTTTACTATTATTATTTACTTCTTACTATACAATTACCTTCCATATTCTCACTAACTATTAGCCAAACAACGTTGGGTGGTTTCCTACTAGGATTTTAGTGTCACACCATGTTTAGGCCATGATTTTGGGCCCAAAAAGACTATGTTTTTGCAGGTATATACAAGGGAAAGTGCCCGTCGACTTCTTGTACATGATTATATTGGATAAGGAGAGCACGAGACCATGTCGGGGCTTCAAATGCTGAGAGTTACTTTTTTTTTTCTTTAGTACATTGGTTTAGTATTGTGTTCAACATTGTGACTAGTTTGGCTGCTTTCCTAGACATTTGTATTGTGTATTATTTCATATATACATGTGTGCTCCAGTTTTTTATTGTTTTAGTCTACCGCTATTTGTTGTTGTTGGATAATTACTACTTCCGCAATTGTATGCATTGTTTACCTACATTGTGTACTCTGCCAATGAGGGCATAGTTTTCCCACTATCACACCCAAGGCCCTCGCGGCTAGTCAACAGCCTCTGGTATTTGGGGAAATGTGCTTGAGGGAATGTGACCATCCGAGTACGGGGTGCCTCTAGTTGGCTTCTAGAATAGGGAAGTTACAAAGTGGTATCAAAGGGATTCATTTCTCTTGGTTTATTGTTTTTATCCTTTAGCCATGGATTGGTAAGATTCGATACTTGGTAAAACTTTAGGCCCGAAAGTAGCTACCCATGTATAGGGAAAAGCTAATCTACCTTGTTTATGTAAGTTTTATTGTTTTGAGATTATACGGTTGAAATGATTTATCCTATAGTGATTCACATGCCTTGTTTTTTTATTGTTGTTCCATTGCAGTTCTATTTCTGTCACAACCCGATGAGATGAGGGTATTCCATCTCATGCATCATATAGGACCTTGTTATAAATCACATGCCATGCATTTTTTCCATGCCATCTAGGGTGCAGTAGCAATTGCATGTTGTTGTGATAGAAGTTGTGTAGATTATGCATGATATTGTGATAGTTGCCTTTATAGAAATACCTACTTTTTGATAGGGTATTGGTTGTGGAGAGATTTACTGGAATGAACACCAAATTTTTATTCTTGAGGTGTTATGGGCCCTCATGAATCAGAGTTCGTTGGATCATTTACTTTTTTCCCTTCTATATGATATTTAGGATATGTCAAGCTTTGATTCGTGGGGATTATGTGCCAACACAGATCGGAATATGGCACCGCTATGTTTGTTTTTCAGTGTTTTCTGGGCTTCGGTGCAGTTTATGAGCTACTGCCCGAAAAAACCCAGAATACACGGCTTGTAATTTATGAGTACACGCTGTGTAGTTTTTAATATGTGTCACTGACTGTGTGAGCAGAAACACGGGCTTTTGAAAAGCCTTCGGGAACACGCCGTGTACGGTAGGTACACGCAGTGTAGTAGTGATCCATATACCCGGCCGTGTCACTAACAACACGAGTCAGGGAAGCCCGTGTAGTAGATGTCGTGTTTGGCACATACACGCCGTGTAGCCTTGTTCTATGTACCCGGACGTGTCACGAACAATACGGGTCAGTGTTATCTTCTCTTATACACGCCGTGTTTGTTCAGAACCTCCCTTGTAGGAGTCAACTGTGTAGTCGACAGTGTAACTTACAACACAGGTCAACAAAACCTTGTCTAGTACACGTCGTGTCCTTAGTGAACATGACGTGAAGTATAAGATTAAGAGGACCATGTGGTCTAGTCGTGTATGGAGACTCGGGTAGGGGAATGGTTTTCATGTACACTCCATGTGTGGGGACAACACACCATGTAGTCTGGGGTGTTACATGACCAGTAGTGGCAGGAGTGCATGCCCATGTGTCTGGCTTAAGAGGACACACCGTGTAGTTTTTATACACGCCATGTAGTCGTGTATTGTAGAACTTGTTCATTATTTTCTCATGTTCCCGTATTATACTATTGTGTTCTTTGTCCTTGATAATCCTAATCTATACTGTGCTTTTGATCATTCTGATCTATACATCCAAGACGTCATCCGGTTTTATGTCAGCTACCAGACGGTGATCAGACACCGGATATGGCCGACTAGGGACCTCCTACAGATCCTCCTGCTGTGCCAGCCTTGGCACCAGAATTTATAACCACCGCAGGTGCCGATTCCCAGTTCAAGGAGGACTTCCTGATGATGATGCAGACCTTTCAGGGAGCGCTGCCTCCTACCCTATCGATGGCTGAGTTGATGTGGGTTTTCTAGCAGCAGCATCCTCCTACATTCTCAGGGGATGGACGCCCCTAGGTTGTAGAGTCTTTGCTAGAGACCATGCTGACGATCTTTGAGCATCTAGAGATACCTCTAGAGAAAAGGGTAAATCTTGCTACTTATATGCACTAAGACACTGCAATGAGGTGGTGTGAGGTCATCTAACAGTCAGGGCGCCAGCAGAATATGACTTGGGATGAGTTTCGGCACATCTTCTACGATTTCTTTTACACGGAGACATTGAGGGCCGATCGAGCCCGAAAGGATAAGAGTCTAGAGCAAGGTACTATTTCTAATATTGAGTACTTGTCTTGCTTTACCAAGTTGAAGTTCTTCACTCCGATTCTAGCAGGTGATGAGTTGTTCCTTGCTTGGATGTTTGAGGATGGTCTCAAACAGGAGATCCATTCTGAGGTGAATATCATCAGGTTGAATTTGATATCATCTATAGTTAACTAGGCGGTGAACACTGAGCGCAATCTGAGAGATTCTAAATTAGTGATCTAGGGGGGATCCTTTCTTCATAGAGGTGAGTGGGATGTCCAGGCAGGTAGAGTTGGACCAGAGCATCAAGGGCTAGGAAGAGTTACAGCCCATATTTCTAGTCATTATCTATAGGACCAAGGGATTTCACAGTAATAATTTCTTCTAGTGGTGGATCGTTTCAGGGATGTCTTTCTAGAGAACTATTCAGGTTTTCCTCCACAACATGAGGTAGAAATTTCTATTGATCTCATGCCAGGAGTGGCAACGATGTTCATTCCTCCATATGGGATGGCTAAACCCGAGTTCCAGAAGCTCAAGAAGTAGTTGGAAGAGTTACAAACAAAGGGTTTAATCTGACCCAGTACTTCTCCATGGGGTTTGCCTGACCTATTTGTGATGAAGGTACACTGCACCCATAGGCTTTTCTTGGATTATTTGAAGATGAACCAGTTGATGGTCAAGAACCGATATCCCTTGCTGAGGATTGATGACTACTTTGATCAGCTTCGAGGAGCTCTAGTGTACTTAAATATTGACGTGAGATCTGGTTATTATTAGTTGCACTTTAGACCATCTGATATACCTCTTACGGCTTTCCAGAGTAGGTATGGTCTATACGAGTATACGGTCATGCCATTAATTTTCACGAATGCGCTAGCAGTTTTTATGGAACTAGTGAACCAAGTGTTCCATCCTTACTTGGATTCGTTCCTGGAGGTTTTCATGGACGACATCTTGGTGTACTATCACACTCGACATGACCATGCTACCCATCTTGAGATCGTTCTGTGTACAATGAGATAACATCAGTTATATGCAAAGCTCTCGAAATAGCTCTTTTGGATGGATCATATTTAATTCATGGGTCATGTTATCTCAGAGCTAGGAGTGTCTGTAGACCAAGTGAAATTGATATTTGTTGATTCATGGGAGCAGCTGAAGAATGTCTACGAGGTGTGGAGTTTTCTAGGGCTCAATGAATACTACAAGAATTTCAAATAGGACTTTTCACGCCTTGCATCACCGCTGACATGTCTGACCAAGAAAGGTGTGAAGTTCTTATGGTCACATTCTTGTGATTCATCCTTTCAGGAGCTAAAAGAGAGGTTGATTTCAACACCGATTCTGGTCTTGACAGAGCCAGGAAAGAGCTATACAGTCTACTTTGATACGTCAGGTGTCGAACTAGCAGCTGTGCTTTTGTAGGGAGATGGAGTCATTGCGTACGAGTCTCCGTAAGTGAGGTAATATGAGAGGAACTAACCGACGCATGATCTAGAGTTGGCAGTTTTTGTTCATGCCTTACTGTGTTCAAGACATTACCTTCTATGAGAACACTTTGTGATTTTTACCAACCACAAGAGTGTCTTTTACATCTTCACTCTGCGAGATCTGAATCTGAGATAGTTATTGTGGGTCAAGTGTCTTCAGTCCTTAGACTTTTAGGTTGCCTATACGCTGGGAAAGGGCAACGCAGTGGCTGATGTGTTGTGTAGGAGAAATCAAATTTAGGTAGTTCAAGAGGCCAGTAGTGATTGGAAGCTTATGGATCTATTCTCTAATATGCATTTGGAGGTTCACGATAAATAGGGGAAGACATTTCTATCTTCTATAGCTTTTACCTCTACCCTTATTGATCGGGTATAGATGAGGCAGATATCAGACTTAGAAGGCGTAGTCCTGTGGGAGAGTGTGTCAGGAGAGGACCCTCTTCCTGGATGGATAGTGGGCGAGGATGAGATCTTGCATTCCTAGTGATGCATATGGGTGCCAGTGGAAATACGCGAGGAACTAATGTGGGATTTTCATTCTTCAGTATGGGAAGTTCATCATGGCGTCCCCAAGATGTATCATGCTCTACACTGCCAGTACTGGTGGCCAGGTTTGAAGAGAGATGTTTCTGGGTTCGTCATGTGTTTTTTAACTTGTCAGTAGGTGAAAGCGGAGCATAAACGACCAGCAGGGCTTTTACAACATTTACCCATTCCTAAGTGGAAGTGGAACGATGTCGTGATGGACTTTGTGACTGGGATAACGAGGTCACCTCGAGGGAGTGACTATGTTTGGGTTGTCGTCGACAGGCTTACGAAAGTTTCTCACTTCTTACTAATCAAGGATACCTTCAGTGTTGATGAGCTGGGGCAGTTTTACATCCGGGAGATTGTACGTCTGCATGGAGTTCCACACTGCATTGTTTCAGACAGGGATGCACGTTTTACTTCTCGGTTCTGGTAGGGGATTTATAAGGCTCTTGGTACACATGTACTTTTGAGTACAACATATCATCCCCAGATAGATGGCCAGTCTGAGCATACGATCCAAGTGCTTGAGGATATTCTCCGAGCTTGCATTCTAGAATTTGGAAGTTCTTGGGAGAATCATATTCCTCTTGTGGAGTTTTCCCATAAAAACAGTTTTTAGGTTACTATTCAGATGGCACCTTACGAGGCTTTGTACAATAGGTCATTCCGATCACCATTGTGCTTTCTTGAGGCAGGTGAGGCAGCTTTGCTGGGACCTCCTCTTGTTCAGAAGTCCTCAGAGCAGATAGAGATGATTCAGAAGAGGATGGCTATAACACAGTCTCGATAGAAGTCTTATGTTGATTAGCAGAGATGACCACTGGAGTTTGAGGTCAGAGATCATGTTTTCCTGCATGTCGCACCGAGGTTGGGACACAAGAGGATTTGAAAACATGGTATGATTTTACCATGGTATGTCGGGACATTTGTGGTGTTGGAGAAAGTTGTGCTGGTTGCCTATCGGTTTCAGTTACCTCATAGGTACCAGGATATGCACTATGTCTTCCATGATTCTTAGCTCTGATGTTACTTTTCATACCCATCTCATGTTTTTCAACTCGAGGAGTTTGAGATCAAAATGGATGCGTCATTTGAGGAGTATCTTATATGGATTTTCAATCATAGTATGAAGGTTCTTCGTGGCCGGTCTGTTCCTCTGGTACGAGTGCTATGGAAGCATGTGCGAGTACAGGACAAGACCAGGGAGAGGGAGGCCGATATACGATCGTAGTGGCCAGAGCTGTTCGGGGTTTCTTCTTGTATGCCTTTCTACTGAAATTGGCGGAAGAATTTCTTGAAGGGGGGAATTTTTTAAAAACCCAGATCTTCCTTTCAGGTATTTTTTTTCCTTTTTTGTCGTTTTTTTTGAAAAACAAGAAATTTTGGAAATTTTGGAAGTACACACCATGTACTTTATAAGTACATGTCATGTACATTGATGTAGTGCTAGGCCGTGTGCTAGCCATGTCCGGTCCACACACACTATCTGTATTGGTGATGTGGAGGCCACTTAAAATGGAGTATGGAATGTCCAAGTACATGTCGTGTACCCCATAAGTACACGCCTTGTACTTTCTTTCTTTTTCATTAAACAGATCGGGGTCACACCTAATCGATGGAAACACATTCTTCTCCAGGTTCCTCGACCGACAGCACCCTTACAGTCATGAAAATCCTCTGAGCCCTCGATCCTTCGTCTGTTTTCTGAATCGACCGTCATCGATTGTGTTGGAACCGCAGGTGTGAGCTCTACCTTCTCCTTGAGTCTCATTCCATGATTTTATCTCTTTCTCATGATATCGTGGGTTGAACATTTTGTGTGTCTTCATAGAACTACACCATTATAAGGAGAATCAAGCCTCTTTGTTCCTGTATATTGATCCCCTAGTATCGAGGTAGGGGGTTGGTGCCTTGCCGTTCAAATTCATTGAGTTTTATGTGAAAAATCCACCAATACTTGTGAACAGGGTATTGCGTGTTTAACGTTATTCCCCTATTGTTTTCCTTCCTTGCTTTTATGGTGGTGTAGAGGTTATTTGATCATGTTAGTGTATAATTTCTATGCTTGGATGTTTTTCCCATGTCTTGTTCTTGTTATGACCTTCGGGTCTTTTTAGCCATTGGTCGTTATACCTTTTTTCCATGACTTGTGACCATAAGATGGAATGATATTCTTGACATGATTTTTATGCTGTAGACTGGTTAGCCAACAAGCTCTGTAGGTGTACTTTGGCCTTATATCATTATTATGCACTAACTGGCATGAGACTGTGAGAACCTGGTGCTATTGACTATAAGGGATAGACCGGTTGAGGTTCCCAGAGAGTCTTGGATATTATAGACTACAGGAGGGTAGACTGAGTGAACATTCTCAGAGAGTCATGGACAATATAGAATACATGGGATATACTGAGTGAGATTCCCAGAGAGTCTTGGATATTTTAAACTACAGGAGGGTAGGCCGAGTGATAATCCTTAGAGATTCATTACATTGTTTGAATTTCATTAAATCCATTCCAGTATAGAGACAGAATTGACTGAGTGAGCTTCCTTAGAGAGTCTGTGATAGACCTGAGACTATAGGAGGATATACCAAGTGAGCTCCTGAGAGAGTTTCTAGACCTTGGGTATATAAGAGGGTTAGACCATGTGATCTTCCTCAGAGAGTCCCTGAATAACTTATACTATAAGGGGAATTGACCAAGCGAGCATCCCCAGAGAGTCTTATAATTTTGTAAAACCAAACCAGAGGGGTTAGGTTGAGTTCAGTTCCTAGATGGTTGTTGGTACTACTTGGATAGGACCAGAGGGGTTGGCTTCGAGTATTTCCCAGAAAGGTTTCTATTGTGGTTATCTGTTTGTGTCACTACTGCTTATTGTTCTGTGGATTGATTATTGTTGTATATCATCCTGTTACTGCTTCCTATTTACTGCCTTCTATTTACTGTTACTGTTTACTACTTGTTGTACTATTACCTGCCATATGCTCACTTATTGTTAGGCACAGATCTTTGGGTGGTTTCCTACAGAGATTTCAGTCTCACACCCAATTTGGGCCTTTCTTTTGGGCCCAAACAGATTATTTTGTTGCAGGTATAGAAAAGAGAAAATTCCCTTTGAATTCTAGCACTTGATTGCTTTGTAGTAGGACATCATGGGACCAAGCCGAGGCTTGCGATTCTAAGAGTTTCTTATTTGTTTTTTTAGTACTTTGTTTTTGTATTGTACTCAGCTTTGTGACTTGGTTTTCTACTTTCCTAGTCATATGTATCATGCATCATTTCATATATACATGTGTTCTCCAGTTGTTTATTGTTTTAGTCTTCTGTTGTTTATTTTTGTGGGATATTTATTGCATCCGTTATGGTATTCTTTGTTTACTTCTGATGTATACTATGTAAATGAGGGCATAGTTTTCCCCACTATCACAACAAAGGCCCTCTCTTCTTGTCGGTAGCCTCTGGCATTTGGGGAAATGCACTTGAGGCCATGTGACCAACCAAGTATGGGGTGACTCTGGGTGGATTCCAGAACCAGGACGTTACAAAAATGTAACACCCCTGTAAAAGTGAGACTTATAAGGATAAATATTACTACCCATGTCAGCAAGGTGAACCATTATTTTCATAATACTACCTGATTAGAACTCCACAGTTAAGCATGCTTGGCCTAGAGTAGTAATCAGGATAGATGACCTTCTGGGATGTTTCCCAGATTGTGTGTGAGTGAGGAAAAAACACACTGAAAGAACATGTGTTGGCCTGTGGGGGTAGTCATTAGTCTAATAAGAGACCCCATTGAGTAATAGCCTATGGTGTTATTTGAATCCAACCAAGGTATTACTGGAGACCAATGGTATCAGATGAAAATTTTCATGGACTGGGGAGGCAGGTCGTGACAAATGGTATCAGAGCCAATACCCAGCCGGAAGTTCTTAGGCACTACCTGGGTTTGAGGCTTGTGGTCCACAACAAGGGTGTTGTGCATTATAGGGGTGGATAATGTAACACCCCTGGAAAAGTGAGACTTAAAAGGCTAAATGTTACTACCCATGTCAATAAGGTGCATCTTTCTTTTTCGGAGCCTACCTAATTAGAACTCCATGGATAAGCATGCTTGGCCTAGAGTAGTAATCAGGATGGGTGACCTTCTGGGATGTTTCCCATACTATTTCTGAGTGTGGAAAAAACACAATTAAAGAACATGTGTTTGTTGATTAATTAAGGTTTTTCTTATCACTTTTACATTCCTTCTTGTTTTGAAAATCACAAACACCTTATTCTTATGAAAATCTATATTTTACTTTTATAAGGAAAATTTCCTTCTGTAATGAAATTTACCCTATCCTAGATTTCCTTATACATAGAAATATTTTTCATAAGTACAAAATTCGGATTCATACACAAAATCACGGAATCATATAATGCTATGGTGTGAATCATTCTGTTTAAGGATCCGAATTCTGGATACGAACTCTAATAAAGATCCACTCTGAATTCTGGATACGAACTCTGATAAAGTTCCACTCCGAATTCTGGATATGAACTCTCATATAGTTCCACTCTAAATTCTGGATACAAACTCTAACTATGTTCGACTCCGAACTTCTATGAGTTTGACTCTGAACTTTTATTAGTTCGACTCTGAACTTCTATGAGTTTGACGCTAAAATTTTATTAGTTCGAATATGAACTCCTATGAGTTAGACTCCGAACTTTTATTAGTTCAACTCCGAATTGTTATTAGTTCGACTTCGAACCCTTATGAGTTCGACTCTGAACTTTTATTAGCTAGACTCTGAAATTTTATTAGTTCGACACCGAACATTTATTAGTTTTACTCCGAACATTTACTAGTTAGACTCTGAACATTGTATGTTCCGATTCTGAATTCTGGTGAAACCAGAATCCGAATTTCCTTAGAAATTCAAACTCCAAATTCCATCAGAATTCAGGTTCTGAATTCCTAAAACAGAATCTAAATATCTCTTTATTATAGTCTCTGAATTTCATTTTGGTTAGACTCCAAACTTTTATTTGATTACATTCTGAATTTTAGTTTTGTTTATGCTTACACTTGTTTCATTATAAAACGATGTCGTGCTTTCAGTTACACATGTTTTGTTATAAAACGATGTCATCCATTCTATTTCTAACTAACCGCTGGTTTAGTGACACGTGTACAGGTCCATCTAAAATTTAAGGAAAATATGACCATTGGAGGAGGGAGCCGAGTGTTCCAACTGAGCCTATAAATATGAGCTCATTTGAAAGAGCTCTACAACAAGTTGATCACTCTAGAGACCATGCACTGTTAAGGTGATTTCTAGAGAGAGAAGCTTTTCATGCTTTGTGTGTACTGAAATACTCATTCAGGCTGATTCGTGCGACTCCGAATATTGGTGATTACATTCAAAGGCTTTCGGGGATAGGAAGACAGAGGTGCCGACTACCTTGATGTTCGAGGACTTCCTTTCTGAGGAAGACAGAGGTTACAACTACCTTGAAGTTGAGGGCTTGTGGGGATAACAAGATAGAGACTCCGATCATCATATCGAGGGCTTACCCTGGTGTTGGTAAGACAGACTTTCTTGAAAGTTTAAATCAAGGGACCTTTATCCAAGGTTGTTGGATACCCTTCTCTTTGGGTTAAAAGATTTATATATTGTTACTTGTAGTTTTACTACTTGTTTTTACGTTGCAATTTTGTATTGTAAGGAAAGTATAAATCTCTTATATTTCCTTAAACTTTTACTCTGATTAGTTTATATTCTATACACATTACGGTAAAATCTCATATTGTAAACTTTAGTTAAGTTTCAATTTCCAGATCCATATTTTCGGAACCTGTTTTTTGGAATCACTTTCTATATTTATGCAAAGGCATACAACTAGATGTTTGTAACTTCATAATTTGTTCCAATTCATTAATTGGTGTTAGAGGTGTTGTGAATTTTCTTAGTTTAAATTTTTTAAACTTATATCTTTACTTGTTTAAGGAAAGTTTTAAATTGTACAATTCACCACCCCTCTTGTATATTGAGCATTATATCGTTATTTCGATCCTACTGTGTTGGCTTGTGGGGGCAGTCATTAGTCTAATAAGGGACCCTAGTGAGTAATATCATATGGTGTGATGTAAATGAAACCAAGGTATTACAGGAGACCCATGGGGTTATATGAGATGTTTAATGGCCCAGAGAGGCGGGTCGTGACAATATCTATCATTGATGTTGGTTTATACCATGATTCAATTACCTATGTTTTAAAATTATCCACAAATATACCTTTTTTGGTGATAAAATTCTCAAAGAATATTACTTTATTGCAGAATAAGTTCAATTAAGAGATCAACCTACCATTTATGAAAAAGGACAATAAAATCTGTGAAAAAAATATTCTTTTATAATGGATATCACAACCGTATCCGATAAAATATACCACAACCAAGCCATTAATGGGAGATGGGAGATAGAGACCACCCAAATCCCACATCCAATAGGTCATGAGTTGGGGAATAATACTAAGGGTATAATGATAATATAAATAGTAGGCATTATGCTCTAGCAGAACATGAGGAAAGAGAGATAAGACAATCAAATCAAATGAATGTGATACTAGGATCTAGGAAATTAAATTAGATACCTCTCAAACTCTTCTCACCCTTGAAAATTTAAAAACCAAACCCATTTCGAAAAGAAGGGAAAAAGTGTTTCCCAAAAAACCATTGAGTGACATACCACTCAAGAATTTCTGCATCACAGTGTATCAACCTCCTTAGTCATGGGAAACAAGAGAAAACCATATAATAACAAAAATCTCTTCCAAAACAATATATCGGGGGAGAAACATCTCAAATGATAGAATGGTACAAAAACATCAATGAAAAGATAAACCAAATCTTAAATGAAAATGGTCAATATAATCAAAATGAGAAATGCTACATGATAATGGATAAAAAATAAATATATCAAGATATTGAACTTGTATATGAGACTCACATTCTAAGGTTCTTTTCTCTATGACAAAATGTCACCACAATACATTAATATAATCATACAATACCTTCTACTAGTAGCCTTAGACTTCTTCAAGCCACCCCTTAATGGCCATATCTTTTCAACATCAATCATTAACCAATCAATTATATAGGAATCTTCATGAAGGTAACTAAGGAGTAGTAACATATGGAAGATATCATGTATCTGGATCATCCTTGGGGGAAGAGTTATCCAATATGCCATGGCTACAACATGACCCAACATATCAAAATTCCCAATAAAAAATGGCGACATATTACCCTCATGAAAAAAAATTTACTTCCCCAGATGTGGATTCACATTCATGAACACTTTATCCCCCACATAGAATCTTGACATCTTCTACTATGCTCGACATAGAACATTTGATGATATTTCAATTACTTCATCCTCTCAGGGATCACCTAAACCATACCTATCAAGATATTGACTAGTTTTTCCTGATAATTGCAGACTATCTGATCCCAGTCCTAAATAATAGAGAAGGGAAAGGATTGGCAATAAAATATTCAAATGGTTCTAAAAAAATTATAGGCGAAAAACTATTGTTTTAATTGAACTGGACCAAGGGTAGTTTCCTCATCCAAGAACCTGAAAAATCCTAGAAATAATAATTCAACATATATTAATGATTATGGATATTTCATTCAATCTTATCATCTATCTATGGATGAAAATAAATATTAAGGAATAACAAAGAGAAAAAATCACACTGAAGACCTCTCTATTATCTATCGGTAAAATGAGAATCATGATCAGAGATGACCATCCATGAGACTCCATGGAGTCTCACCACCTTCTGTAGATAATTTTTATACAAAACATACACTGATCCTAACTCCATGATCACTATGAAGTGGGATGATATTATTTAATGGTCTACTATCAACCATATAGCATCAACTCCTCCTTGAGCTCAAGGTACACCAGAAATTGTGTCCATCAATTCAACCACCCACTTCTACAAAGAAACATACAATAAATAGATAAAACTACTAGGAACATGCTTCTCATCCTTCACGTTCAAGAAAAAAACATTGAGACATTAACTTTGAATCTACATGATTCAACCTAGGAAACCAAAACTTCCATCTCAGATCATGGTTCATCTTTTTTGTGCCAGGATATACCATAAAGTGTGAGCTATAGAACTCATAGAGTAACACCTCACTTATTTATAATGGGATAATAAGCATTAACTAGAAAATACTCATTTTTTTCATCCTCATACAAACCATTAGTGGCATCACAAAAGATGAATCAGTCTCTCCAGACCTCCACCTCAGAATAACCCAATTGGAAATCCTCTACCTATTTCACTATTGATGAATGCATAGAGATATAAAAAAAATAAACTCTTCCACTAACCCCTCTCATATTAAGATTCATCAATTTGTTATCTTCCATCACTCTCCAGGAATCTATAGATTCATGCGCAACATCATTGTGTGAATTTCTGATTAGTGTGTCCACTACAATATTACCTTTCACTTGATTATATAAAATCCCAAAGTCATAATCCCACAAGAATTATATCCAAAATCACTAAAAAAATTAATGTCACACTAGGTGAAGATATACCTTAGGATCTTACGATTTGGGAAAACCAAAAAACTCTAACTAATGGGGTAATATTTATAGAGATTTAATGAAACACTCAATTGTTTACAACACAAGATCATGGGAGGCATAACTACATTCTTGGGTATATAACTAATGAGACCTATATGAAACAACTAATATTTGTTACATAAGAAAACAACTTACAATAATATGAGAAGTATCATATGAATTCTAAAATTGAACTACATCCTCTAGAAAAATAAAGAATTAGAGTGTTGATCAACATCACCATTAGGTAATTGAAATATTTCAGACACTAATCGGTCCACAAGGATGTATGATCGTTTATAGTCAAGGCTATAAATGCATTCAAACCCTGATACAAATAATTTATAAAACAACTATTATAGTTTTAAAGAACATAGAGACTCCACTCATCAATAATTTTCTTGGGGGATTCTCAAGAAACAACTACATCGATCATCAAAGGAGCCAAATAAATTCATTGTTGGGACATGAAATGTCATAAGAAATGAGAATGATGATCCTAGAAATATCACTTTGAGAACATCATGAATATATTTTTTATGATGAATGAATCCCAAAATAGTATGTCAAAGAACTACATGAAATTCCTCAAACACAGAGTACAGAATGATTTAATCGATGGAAACCACTGAAAACTAATCCAAAACAACATTGAACACTATGTCAATCAATTAAATTAACATGGATGGATCCTTCATCACATATAATGACATTACAATGAACATATAATTTCTATAATAACATCATAAATATGTTTTCCGAACATCCACCTATTTCACCCTCATTTGATGATATCCTAACCATGGATCAATATTCAAGAACAAACTATCTCTTTTTAGATGGTCAAATAAATTATAAATATAGGGATGATGATAACGGTCCTTCAATGTCACCATATTTAAGTGATGTAATCAATATAATGATGAAAAATATTATTTTAATTCATTATGAACAAAACTGGGAACTCTAAAGTGATATAAATTGTCAAAAAAAACCATGTTACAATAGATCATCAAGATATACTCACATCTCATGAATCATTAAAGGATCCATCATATATGAAGGCTTCGAGATAGGATAAAGTTTTAGTTGTAGCACTATCCCAAACATGATATCTCATCATGGGGTAATGTTATAGCCTCTTCTAGAAAAACATTAGGATACTCTTCCACAACCCTATGAAACACCATATAGTAAACCTCCAATTAACTCATGATTAGCTCAGACATCAAGAAAGATGACGGTGAAACATGCCTACAACCCATATGAGGGTCTCACTCACCACGTAACATGGTAGAATCCATGATATCCTCATAGAATGACATTTTTCTCCTGATGTAATCCAAATGATCTCAAACCAAATACAGCGTACCAATACCAAAGATGATGTCATATGGATATAACTGTAAACATAAGAAGTATTCCCAAGAGTGGTACATTCCCAACCATAGCTTAAAATCTATACATATTTAATATAGAAAGGTTTGACCTCCAACTAGTATATTAAACACTAATGGAACTAGATGTATCTCTATCTTATGTCCCAAAGCAAGGACTAGGGTACACTACTGTAAAATGGACTTATCCCCACGTTTTTCCCCAAAACTGTGGGGATAGACCCCCACCCCCCCTATACCCATGGTTTTGGAAAACCGTGGGTATATGTGACTTTTGAAGACCTATCCCCACAGTTTTCCGCGGGAAGGAATTTTTTTTGGCGGGAACCCTATACCCACAGTTCTTCCCTCCATACCCACGGTTTTTATAACTATATTGAACTAAATTAATATATATATATACATATAGGTGATGTTAGGGAAGTGGTTAGATGCAGTGTTTGCAGCGAAGAGGTTGTGGGATCGAAACTCTGTGCCTGCATTATTTTAGGACCTATACACACGGTTCTGAAACCGTGGGTAAAAGTGGTTGACACCGTGGCATTTGGCAATGTTTCAGTGACATGGTGGCATGACACCTATACCCATGGTTTTGGAAAATTGTGGGTATAGGCTGGGGACCTATACTGATGTCGTTCCAGCCCACGGTTCCCAAAACCGTGGGTATAGGCTATACCCACGGTTTTGGGGGCTATACCCACCATTTTGAACCGTGGGTATATGCTGTTTTTTCAGAAGTGGTAGGTGATATAAAGGATTGTGTATCTCATGACTCTAATAAAGAATGCAGCCAAGTTGAAAAAAAGTCTACCCAAATGACATCTACCACACCTAATTCTCACAACACCATATAATGAAGTTGACAACGAATTTATACATGACCACTCTAACCTTGATGAAAACCACCTCTATGGAAATTCTATTTTCTCTAAGGATAATGAATCTCTTGGGGTTTTCTTCTTCTCACCCGTATTCTATCGACTGATACCGATATGGGGAACCATGTTGTTTCCTAAGAAGAAACTAAATCAATGGACTGACTTAAAGTTGATACTCTAGTACATACTACCTACTTTGAAATTTTGGTAAATTATTATATTTATGGGCTCAAGATCTGTAGAAAACATGAAATTGTACCCTTATTAAGGGCCTAAGAACCTCCACCCTCAATGAAACTAGATGATGATCGGTGGGTCCTATCCTTCGCTATAGAAAATATAGTTTTTCTTAAATATGGAACCCTGATACAAATCACTTATTCATGAAGAATCATAATAAATCCCCAATCATGATAACCTAATTGTGGTCAGTTTACTCTCAACAACCTCTTCCCTCACTGACACCTCGAGATATGTCTATAGAATTAACAAGTTGACCTAGTGATAGATATCTTCATACAAATCTGCCTATAAATTACTGTCATTGTAATCCTCATCTGTTAATTGGTTTCTAGCATATCAGAGAAGGATCCTGGAATATATCCCAAACTCTAAAATGATGGAACTACCCTATCATTAGGTAATAATCTCCTAGATAGTGTCCTCATTCCTGATCAATGAAATAATATCGAATCAAAACCTATACATTAACTTCTCTATTGATATATATAACTTATCATGATACCTATGGAACAAGATCCACCAGCTCGTCATTGCTCTATGTAGCACTTTCATAGCCAAATAAACCTAGTTCTCCTTCCTAGTATGATCTGAACCCAAAAATATTTCTATCTCTTCCCACCAGTCTTTTATCACTATGTTTAAAATCAATCATTCATATTTCTATAAGCACAATAACTAAAACCCATAGTGTTTTCTACAAGAAGTGTTGGTATCATCATCCTATAATCTATGTAAATCTAGTAGAATATCCTACTGAACATCCTCAATGTAAACCTGATGAGGATGTTAACCTAAATCCATTCCTATAAAATAAAAAATGGTTGAAGTCTATTAATCCTTTAATATAGAATAGTTGAAATTAATTAATTGAATTGTTATTTTATTTGTTTATGTTTTAACCTAATACCATGGTATAGCCACTTAAAACACAGAAGAAATGAAGAATAATACATGATACTTTCATAAGTTCCTACCTATAACTAGTATCAATTTTCATAGAAATATCGATAAACTTAAAGGTAAGGGAATCAAATAATTGGGGTCACAAAATACCGATTTCCTAACCCACATTCCTTGTTTAAATTGATTAATAAACATAAATAACAGTATTTACTTACCAACCCATAAAGAATCACTTATTCCTAACACCAAAATCTATCATATAACTCATCTTGACCCTTGGATACCACTCTATCATATGCCCCTCCACTAGAAGTTACACTAATCAAGATGACAATAGGAGAAGTTAGATAGTGAATGACTAAATCCCACCCACTATAGAGGATGATTTGGTGATAATAATTAAGGTTATAATGATCATAAAATTTGGAGGCATTACGCTCTAAGAGAATACGTGGAAAGATAGATAAGAAAATCACACCAATAAATTCATGCTTATATATAGGTAATGAAAACCCAAGTATATACATGTAATGTCATTCAAAATAGAAAACCAATAAGGAAAACTATATTTACAAAAAGGTAATCTAGGAAATTACTATGAAACCAAAATATCTCCTAATCAACCAAAAATTATTAACATCCATCCCGATATCCAACATGGGCTTGGGAAAATGAAAAAAAATTATATATATGAAGGGTGAGAATAAAAATTTTACATAGTAGGATCCCTTATAGATACTCTTGTGAAAAAGATAAATAAATCAATCTAAATCATAGAGAACATCAATTGAAACTAAATCATCACCTAAAAAGGTATACTTAGTTCCCAACTTCACCAAGGATATCTCTCAGTATGTAATGAATGCAAGGGATCAATTATTAGAGTAATAAAATAAGGTAACCCCACTAACAATTCCTCACTAGTTTGTCACTCTAACCCAACATCATTCCCTCAAATCCATATCTCTTCAGAAATATCCAACCAGAGGACACCATGGATAAGAAACACAATATGCATCTCGTGGATCACATCATCTCATCACAGGATACACATCTCTATATAGTAACCATGTATTTTTTGGATCCACCCTATCCATATTTCATGTTTCATACATCAAGTATTTTACCTCAATCCATCATGGTCAATATGTCGAGTATGATCCTCAAGAAATCAGATCCCAAACAAGACATTACTATAACAATTTTAAGGATAATATATATAGAGAATATGTTGTGTGAAGTAACCATAAGTCATTAAATTACTCTACACATATATATGGGGAATGATAATAATTGTTCATCATAGAACATAATACTAATAGGATAAGAGAGTGGTTCAAGATAGGGTAGTCAGCCATTTGTCCCTCTCTAACCTAGATGTGGGAGAAAACACACTCTTAGATTACAATGGGTGCTAGTCTCCATGCCAAGGTGTGTTGGATAGTGTATGACATCAAAAAACCATATATGATGTTGTATAGATCACAACCACATTATGTGAGTTAATATATTCTTAGGCTAAATTGTACATGTCATCTCCAAGACACCCGACTACAACCACTAAGAAATATATATTATATAATGAAACAATATTTTAATAATAATGTCGTTAAATGTACTTATTCCATCATACATTCATATACTCATTAACTAATTTATTATATATTAATTAAAATTTTCCAAATTAAATTTCATTAACCATCTTATGGAACATCATGCCCTCCAGTCATAATCTAATCCGAGTATTTGTTTTTTAAGATAATCATATTTTTCATTCATTAAATAACAAACCCTATGGGTTAAAAAAATTTAATAACTTTTATTATATATATTCTAGGTATATTAACTAACATGCTATGATACAAAAAATAGATGCATAAATAAGCACATACAGCTGTATCGAATTGTGGGGAAGGGAATTCAGATAAACAAGTAACCTAACTATCCGACCTTTAAATTTATTTTTTAGACTGAAACCATCCCATATTTTAGAAAAAAATGGGTATGTCGAGATCCAATCCATTCCATAAAATCTTTTTCCATCCCCCCACCCTCATTCATATCACCATTCATCTCATTATCATATAAATCAATTAATGCCACTAACATAGACCTCCACACCAATATCTAAGAGGCTATATTATGATCACATCTTGTCAAATTATAAGTCTCATATATATAGAATCATAGAAGTTAGTAAAAAACGAAAAATTTAAATTGAGAAACTAGGCCATAAAAACTAGGCATTTATCCTTCACATGAAAATGGACTCACTTAGCCCAAAACACAATGCATTCTACCATTATATGAAATCAGGATCACTCAGTCCGAAACATTTATCTTTATATAACCACTAGTTTAATTCCATATTTAATTAACCAATTCCATTATTACATGTTACTATTATGGGGAACATAAGGGATCATATATTAAAAGATATAAATTCTTGAAACAATTATTTTAAGAATAATATTCTATTTCAACAAACATTCGGGAAGAAAAATTTCATATACAATCCTCTTGATTATTATCATCAACAATAATTACAAGATTCATGTTTTTTATCCAATTATATTAAAATATGTAATATCAACTTCAATTAAACATGCATTTTTCATCAATTTGATTACTATTAAATTACAAGAATCTAATTATTCATTAAAAATACCTGTTTATGTTTATTATCCAACCAAATATTACTATAAATATATTATTTATCCATTTTCATCAATTTAATATGTTATCCCAATCTTAAAAAACATTATAAACAATCATAACATAGATTGAACATTATCTTGTAAATTAAAATGCTAATAGTTATCATGGTGGATGAACACATGAAATAACAAATTACAAACCATTATCTCAATAATTTGGTTTATCCTTTATTACGATTAATTCCAATCCACAAAAATGGATCAATCTTGGCCAACTTATGATTTCATATAAATAAAAGAGAATTAATTAATCCCATGACATAAGGTTTCAAAGTTCTTCAAATGAGAAAAAAACAACAATGTGGATCTATGAACACTTCATCCATAAGGAAAGTTATGTCCCAAAAGAATTAAATTCCACATACCCACCAACTGAATCAGACGAAACTCTATTATAAAGATGGAGATAAAATATAATTACATGGAATGATATAATTTGAGGGAAAAAATGGAGAAAACCCCTCTAGAAAATAGGAAGAACTGACCTTGGATTACCAAATATCAATCATGGGATGCTAGTGATTAAATACATTCAAAAGGGAATTAAATGTAATTTCAAAAGATCTCTTGGTATCCTTGGTTTTTATATTAAAATATATGAGAATGGAAGGTTCAAAGGGGTTCTGTTTTTATAGGCCAATAAAAAGTTAGAAAACCAAGACATAACCATTTCGACCACACAGTTAAGCCTCCTAGAATATGGACTACTAAAATTCAAGAAAAAAGGATATGTTGTATCCCCTCTAGTCAATGTGAATCCGAGAACCATAGTTCCAGCCACATCATTGATCATATATACATGGGGATAGAACCATGTTCTAGGTCAAAACACTATAGTGTATATCTCTATCTCACAAAGGGAGGCTATACCATAGGATATGTTCTACGACATAACTACCCAAAATTTAACTGAACCTCCACCAAATAACTACACTAAATCTAGTCTCTCCATGTCATAACACTCAAATAGCCTATGTTGTACCATTTCTCCTTGGTAAATCCATGTTGAAAATGGAAATGGCTATAAATATATTATCCCTAAGATCCTATGCCACAATAATCCGCACTATGCTGCCTCAACCACCCTTACAGAATAGACCAATTCATCAAAAAACATACATGAATTAAATGGATGTGAAACCCTTTTGCTCCCCTTTTACATCCTCAAGACTCCTCTAAGATCCTTCAAAGCCACAAAAAACACAAGGAATGGGATACAATGATCTGATACCTTATAATGATCATGTCATCAAGTATGATGTTTTCCTTGGTCTCAATCATTTTAGATATATAGTCTTGCTCATAAATAAATAATATCTATGAATGAGAAGATGATTCCAAAGGTGTTCTATCCACCAACTTACACATGCATTGAATCATAGTGTGATTCAGGTTATCAAGGGTGAATTTTGTTTCCATACAGTATATTTAGGATCTATATAATGAATACATAAGACAACATCAAATTACACTGAAGGATGAAAAATAAAATGTTCACGATTTACATTCCCACAAACTTTAACTTTTGAAATAAAAATAATTGATGTTTTCCATAATGATATAAAATAATTTTGAATGGTGTCATGATTCTCTATGAAAAAATAATAGATATTCTCGTATGGATTGAATTGACAAAAAAGAAAATTTATTCATTTTTATATTATTATATTGTATCTTTTATGTTGTGTGTGTGTGTGATTCTTTCCAAGAGTGGATGGTGCTAACTCCTCAGGTCATAGTTCATCAGTGCTTCTAGGTTTTTCTTGTTGAGCCTCCATAAATAGGTTCTTTGGGTTTTATTACTTACATTTCATAACGTGTTCATTGTATTGTTCCTTTAGTAATATATCATACCTTGGGTGGTATTATTACTATGAAATTAAGAACTACATGATCCAAATAATTATAACTTTTTTGTTCTATACAAGTTTTTTTAACTTATTCCATAAGAAAATTTATCTTTTAATCAGTTTTCACATTTTCTATATAAAATAGTTTTTATATCCAAAAGGTAACTTATAAAAAAATTATCAATGGATCTTGGTTTTTAAGGATATTCACACGAATGCTACCCTTAACATCTAATAATGCCACTATCATGATGCATGAACCATTTCATCAGCTCTTAGTGATTCCATATGACTCATCGTTAGTCTCATCAATCATGTATTAAGATCCTCGGTCCAACCCCCTCACTCAATATAGAGTTCCTAATACTCAAATATAGGAATGAAAAATTGGTGGTCCATGTCTATGTAGGGAATGTCTCAAAAGGCCTGTACTTTTTTATCCCTGCATATTCTGGTCCATTTTTATACAAAAAAAATTTATAAGTCTGATTTTTTTTAATATGGTTCAAGTAAAAGAAAGGGAAAACCTATAATTTTATATATATAAAAATAGAATATATATATTTATATTTAAATTATTTATAAATATAAAATTAGGGAAAAATATATATTATGAAAAGTAAGAATTCTTACAATATATAAATAATGACACTACTATAGATCCACCCTTTAACAATACACAGAAGAAGTTTCTATCAGTGTTAAAAAATAATTTATGTACTAATAACTGTAAAACATGGTCTCTTTTATCAATGGTAGAAAATAAAAGATAAAGATATTATTTAAGAGAACTACGTTTATCAGTTCTTTTTTACTACTGAAAAATTCCCACTTTATCAACGCTCAAAAAAACATTGATAAAAATTTGATATCAGTGGTTATGATTTATTTATTTAATTCAATCCCACCACACCACTTTATGAAACACTCACTAGTATACAAATAATAGCAATCCCCATCCCTCTCATTCCTTAATCAACAATCGCTAGACCCCTTTATCAATAGTCACCCACTAGCCTATCCAACCCTACCTTTAATAGCGCTTGTTGGACCAAACCCCATTGTGTATCAGTATAGATTTGAACTGGATACCTCTTCCTCTATGACCTTATTCGTTTTCTACTCCTTCATATCATTTAATAATATATTTTAAGATATATGTATCTATTTTTATATATTTCGAAACATTTTCCAAATCCAAATATTTAATCATATATTTATATATTATTATTTAAGATACATTTATGAAATATGTTTCTATTTTTTTCATTTGTCTGTGTTTATATTTATATTTATGTCTTCATGTTATTTTATATTTATATAAAATTATATATAATCGGATAATAATTTTTAAATACATTTATAATTTTTTTCTTGATGTGTGTAAGTGTTTATATTTATATGTACGTGTGTGTGTTTGGATATAAATATAGATATTTATATATATATATATATATAAAATATTTATTTAAATATATTATATATTAATATTCATTTACATGGATTAGAATATATACATGAATATATTTTTTTAATAAAAACACACACACAAATATATATTTATAAATAACATTCTATATACGTTTCTATAAGTATATAAATATTCATACATTTTTATTTAATAAATAAAATGGATAATTTTTTATATTAAATAAATTGAATAATTATTTTATATTGAAATATGTTCAATATATTTAATAATAATATTTATATGTAAATATATTTAAAAAATTATTTGTTTAATTAAATGTTTTATATGTAAATATATGAAAATATGTTTATATTTATTTTTAAATAACATGAAAATTTGAAGAAAAAAATTAAAAGCTCAATATCATTATATTCATTTGTGTGTAAGACCAAAAAATAAATTCAACCATTATCGAAAAATGATAATAAGACCCTCTAAAAAGAATATGAAATCCCATCAGATATTAAAACAATCGGGTATCCCAACTATAAAAATAAAATTTTGGAGGCTTGGAGGAACGTTTTCTACCTAGAAAAAATAGTGAATGGGAATTTCTTGATAAAGACAGATCGAATATTTTTATATCATTTGAATTGATATATTGTAGAGCCCAAAGATAAACCCCAATTAAATGTAATGGTCATTGGATGTTCATGTCATATTTTATTCTTATCATTATATATTAATTAATTTTTAAATATTTTTATCACTAAATTCTTATTAACTGTCTATTACTCAATACTAATTTGTTTATTATTTATTTGTGTTAATTTTTTTTTTAAATATATTTTGAAGTAAATTTATTATACATTATTTGTAAGAACATATTTAGTATTACATAAATCATATTTATGAAAACATTATATACATAACAATATATATATATATATATTTTAAAAGGTTATTTTTAATTATATATATATTTATATTTGAAGGGTTCCTTTTATAAGTTATAAGAAAATCGCTATTAGAGCCACACTTCACCACTTGAAAAATAGATGATTAAGGGGGTAATCTTATCATTTCTTTTTTCATCCTTGATAAAAGAGGTCTTTATCAGTTTTTTTAAAATTGTTATGATAAAATCAACCCTTTATTAGCATTCGTTTCACACTGATAAAATATAATGCTAAATAAGAATGATTATGTGTTAGTGTGATGATAATAAGACTATAACATGTGAAATATGTCCAAGATAGGGTATTTGATATACTTTATAATTGGTTTTTTCTTCATCATATATTAACAATAATAATAAGACAAAAAAATAGTTGTATTTGATCCATGATTATAAATTAATTTTAAGGTACAACTAAAAAATTAAACACTTAAAAAAACATTAAAATCAAGGATAAAAAATAGGAACATTGTCTTAAGAAGGCTTCTTTATTATACATTTCCCTATAATAGATTCATATGTAATAAAATACAATATAACAAAGTATGAACAAATATAAATCTATGAAGAGAAAAAAAATAGATTCCATGAATTCCAATATATAAAGCCATTAAGAGAAATAAAATAAACTAAAATAATGAAATAAATAAAAAGTTAAATAATGGAGTGATAGGAGTAGATATACTATATGGAAGGTGATGTTAAGGGTGCAAGAGAGGAGGTAAAAATGTGTGTTAAAGTGATATGTGTGAGGATTTTTTGAGAGGAGATGAGGGAAATTTTGAATGTGAGATAGGAGGGTTTTCTATATGTTATTCAAGAAAAACCAAATATGGAAATGTTATTTATTTCCAAAAAAGGAAAAAACAGAATTAAGCCCGTAAATGTATTTTGATGTTTTAGGTAGAGGCCAAAGGAATTTAGGGACTTAATGCATTTGAAAAATTCCACAGAAAAATAAATTTTCATGTTTGTGTATTTAAAAGATTTATTTTAATTTTGTTTTTTATGTGTTAATAAAATTAAAAAATTTAGCATTATTTTAATAATATTAAATATCTAGCAATAATATAATAATATTAGTTGAAAATTATTTCATAATGTCTCAACTAAGACTTGAATTTAGGTGCCCCCGAGTAAGGATGGAAATGATCATTTTCTCAAGTGATGGATATAACCTCTGGCTTGCCAGCATTAGGGGATTCAAAGGTTACATTGTCAGATAATTTCCCTAATTTCACGGATGGTACAAATGATATGGGGACCTCATTTGATATAGTTTTCACCCTAAAACACAGATATTTTTAGGTTTTTCCACACCTTATTCTGGCCTCATGGAAAATTACAAAGAAGGGAACAAAACCTTTATTGAAGTAATCCATGGAATCATTACTGACAAGATCAAGGCTTTTATGTTTTCCATAATAACTCAATTGTATATTAAATTAAATTTATATTTATGGGGATAATCTAATCTTATGAATCACTTAAATATTATATGGGGTTGTGAATGCTGGAGAATTACTTCTTTAGGGAATGGATACGTTTTCATTTTCTTCCTGAATGTGTCCATGAAATAGAAATAATGGGGATTTGGTCTCATTAATCTAAAACCTAGTTTTATAAGGATTAAATATGTGTTACATTACTTTAAACATTTTAATTATAAGAATCCACCCACTCAGACATTGACATAATTTCACTGGTTGAGCTAGTTTCATTGGCACCCATAAATTTTATGAGAGATCTCATTATTCATCAGTGTTCCAATAAATATTAAAAAACATAAAAGGAAAGGAATTAACATTTTTCAAGGATGATTATGGATTTTGACATCACATGACCATTAATTTAAATTGTACTATTGATTGCTGATGAGTGTAGTTTTGATCTAGTTGTAGACTAGGAAAATGTTCGTGATGTCTATAAAAGTTGAAATAATATTTGAATTTTACTTGATAGATGTATTAAAATTATAATGTGTAATTATTGAGTGACGAAGGTGCACAATTATGCTTAATACAAGTGTTTTTTAGTTATATATCGCTCTAAACGTTTGTATCATGAAGGGAATCAAAATCAAGTACTGCTGCAAGACAAAATAGAGGTTATGGGTCTTTAGGAGGACTTCTAGATGGGGGGTTGGGGTAGGCTCTTGATGATCACAACCTTAAAGAGGATAATATAATTTAGTTTTGTGAGTAGGGATACATGAGAGGCTACCAAATGGATAAAGTGGAATTTTAATAAATGGAAAATGAAAATTAATTGGGTTATTCCTAGTTAGATTTTTGTAAAAGAACTAATAGATGTTTCCATAATGACTTTGTGTCTGAAGAAGAACATAGATTCATATATAACTCTAAATTATACAAGGTAGAAAAATACCTTGCTTTATCCACCAAAAATGGAGGAATTCATTGGAGATGGAATCCATTTCATCCAATTTTCTCAAGAAGAAGTTGTATAGAAAGCACAAACAATGTGTCCAAGACACTAAGGAGAATGTGTTAGCCTCCATATCTGGACACACCACATCTCTAGTCTCTCCTGGTTTTCAGGTGAAACATACTACTACCTCTTCCTCAAACATGGTGAGGAGAGAATATTTCATTAATAGAAATTGACCTAATGTTGGACCACTCATGAATATCGAAATTAATGAGAAAAATTTTAATGGATATCACATGAAAAAAATTGATGATATAAATACTATATTCCTTCCAATGGGACCATTTAATATCTCTTGAGTGGACCGGGTTTCCTTAATTGATTTGGAGGCTTATCACAAAAATCCAATGGATATGGAATATTAAATAGAGTTTTCACCTGATCTTCATAAGAATGTATCCACTATGGAGGTAGGATATAAAGATGAGACTTCCTTGAGTAATTCCCCACTGAATTAGTAGTCTTGTACAATGGTTTAGGGTCACCGATAACTTCATCTTCGTTGGCTAGATCCTTAGATTCCTTGAGTGATGTCCCACTATGATTATTTAGTAAATAATAATAATAATAATAATATATTTTTAAATTATTAATTATTATTTAGTTATTAGTAATATTATTTATTTGTATTATTATTTAAGTGACAATTAATTAAAAAATATTTAGTATTAATAATTAGTTAGTAATTAATTAGAAATTATTAATATTACTAATAAAAAATGTTTAAATAATAATGAATTGTTAATTAGTTAATTATTAATATATAATAGTAAATTTTAATAGTTAATTATTATTTAGGTATCATAATTATTATTTATAATTAAATAATTATTCATTAATAATTATTATTAATTTGACATTGATTATTAGTAATAATATATTATTAATTATTTGTGAGAAATGCGGAACCTAAATGCTATAGTTAAAATTCAAAATAATTTCTAGGGAAAGCACCCTTATTGAAGGGGCATCTGGGTCAGAGTTTCTATAATAATTTTATACTGGTTGAATTTCAGTAATGATGGATATTTAATAAATGTTAAATTATGCTAAATAAATTTGTTATATATATATAATTATAATTATAATTTTTTTAAATAAGAAGTATATTTTTTCCATGCATTCCTTACAAAGGTATTTAATTACATAACATACATTAGCAATTTTTTAGGAAAAGGCGTTAAGGCTAAAAAGTCATTGGAGGATGATCAGCAGACAGTGAGGGTTTTTTGAGGGTGATGAAGATGGAATCATGTGATAATGATGGTATTGGTCGTTGATTATGGGGATAATGATGGATGAGATCGATGATAGGTCCAGGTGAATGGTTGTGGATTGTAATGCATAAATAGAGCTTTAGGAGAGGATTTGTAGAGGGTGATTCAAGTAGTGTCACATGAAACGGTGGAAAGCGAGGAAATGTTGGGAGGGGCCTACTACGGCTCTAAAAACACAAAACACAGAACAAAAAAGTTAATAACATATTTGATAAAGGAACTGAATTGCATCATTCATTCCACTTCTAGGTCTAGGCCGACTCGTGACCATACAACCCGCCCTGCATTGAAACATATTCATTTCAATATACATGTTTTCATCAGTTATTAAAATAATAGAAAATACTTAACCCCATGCCACACCATATCTCTGAACTTTAGCACAAAGATCATGAACTCGAGAAAGTTTTGATGTTACTATTATATGTTATATGATATCTTGTGCTATATCTTATCACTTCAAAACAAAAACACAAAGCACTGATAGAGGTACCCCTTTATCGAAACATTTTCTAGAAATGATATAATATTAAATTTTAATAGCATGAATAAAAAGGATGATAAAGGGTACCGTGAATAATTTTAATTATATATGTTTATTTATAAATTCATAAAACAATTATGTAATATTAAATATGTATATCATTAATATAAAAGGTTCATTTTCAACCCCTAAAATTGGTTCCTTCCCTTGACGGTAGCTACCCCTAAAATAAAAATTAGCATATCTATCATGACTCACCCCTCCCCCTCGTGGAAACACTTCCACATACCATCCCTCGCCACCACGTGAAAACCCTACCCCCACCAGCTCTGACACCTCCATCACCAGTCCTCTCCCTCACCACACTTGTCCTCTCCGTCTCTAATACCCCTATCCACCTCTAGATCTAGCTTCCTTTCTAGTACCTTTCCGCTCATGAGAACCCTACCTCCACCACCATTTTCACCAATATCTTTGATCGTCCACTACCTCACAAACCTCTTCATCTCCCTCTCTAACAACCTCTTCCACCTCTGATTCTGCCTCTGGATCTAACTCTCCATTCCCTCTCTAACTACACTCCCAACCTCTACCTCTCCCTCCATCACCCTTAGATCCCTCTCGAACTCCCCTCTCCACCTCCACATTCCCATACCTACCAATATATCCCATTAAATCCCTATAATTATGTATTCTATACTCAGAACCTCAGCCATGCATGACCCTCCACAAACCATCCAGGTGATACAAGGTTTGCTAATCTATCAATCTATCATCCTTCAATGTCACATATACATTATGGATATGATTCATCCTTGTGTTTGATAAAAGTGATAATCCTATAAAACATAATGTTTTTTATTCATTCATTCCAACAAACACTTATAATATATTTTTGGTTCAATTGTTCTTTTCAATTGTTCGAAATTTTTTACTCCACTCTGGCAGCCTTAAGCCTACTAGATAATTTGGAATACACGTACCATGACAATTAAACATATATGAATTTTAAAATTTCGGTTTTATAATTATAAATTTGATTTCCATTTTTGGTTTTAATAATAACCAAATGTGTTTCACAATTATTTTCTATGGTATTACGAATGTTTCTTCCTCTTATTATTATTTTTTACTTTTAATAATTCAAGATAACGTTAAATGTTTTGGTAAATTTTTTTACTGGTATCTTATTTAGATGTGTATTTATAAAATCTTTTTGGATTTAATTTAATGTGATTTAATAGGTTCCAAAATAGAAAAAATTATTGGAATTATGATAACTATGAATTTAATGAAGTGATCATTGAATTCACGTCTAAAAAATTGTTTTGATGGAACTATTACAAATCAAGAAGTTCATGTTTGTCTAAGCATTTATTAACGACTGTTTTCTTCTCCCTCACATTATCAACTTGGTATTACCTTTATTCTAAAAAAGTTTAGTGTTTTATTTTCAATAATTATACAGTTTATGAAATCCTCCTAGATTATGGCTTTTTCACAATAAATATACCATTATTAGTTTTTTTAACCATGTGTACGTATTATTAGAATGATTATTAATTCTTGTTGAACAATGTGAATGTATTACCAACATCATTATTTTCTATTTCTAAACCATGTGTTTATATTATTTTAATTTAATTTTGTTTTTTTGAATTTTTAGGATAATGAGTGGAGTAATATTATTTTATTTTCTTTTGTATGGTTTCACTATTGGGATCAAAAATGTTTTCAACTTGTTCAATATTCGAATTTATAAAGGAACGTGTAATGGCTATATTCATGAACCTAATATCTTTCATAAAGAGCAGTTTTTAAATTATGATTACGTTAGAAATAAAGAGATCAATTTCCCAAAAAAATAAGTTGTGACTGAAAATATTGTGAAAACTATGTGAAATATCTATATTTACTAGACGAAAAAAATACTCCATGGTCGCCTCTACAAAATCATCTTCCCCCCTAACCACATTCCCTTTATCCACCACAAATTAAACTTGGGATCTCTTTAATACCATAAATTTTAAGGATAACTCTTGCGGTTTTGAATCTTCAAGCCTCACTCGGTTCAATACATGTTTTGGATGGTAAGAGGAAAATAATATTGTGATTTTATTCTTTTGGAAGCATGAAAATAACAAAAAGCACACTTAAATCCATTCATTTTTCAATTTCTTTTATTTTTTTAAAAATTTAATTTTCTTACCCATATTATATGCATTGCAGTGATATACATGGGAGATCATAAAGCAGGGGTTACATTTTTTGGATTTGTGTTGGACCAAACTTTTCTTTATACAATATTTAGTATTCATTCATCCTTAGTGATATGATTTATTAGAAAAAAGATATATCTTAATTGATTTCTTATATTTTTTTTCAATAATATTAGAGGACTTCCAATTTGTTTTAGGACTCTAATAATAATGATTTTGGATTACTTGGTTTTAATTAAATTAATTGGAAGATATTATTTTATTCATTGTTGAATAAAAACATTTTATAAAAATTGGATTGGATTGAAAACTTCCCTTTGGTAACATAATTATTAAGTGAAGTATTATCATTTCTATAAATTAACCCAAATTGTTTTCATCATTTATAACAAAATTCTCATATTTTTTATTATATTTCAAGTCATTAACAGTTAAAATTTTTTTTTCGGTTATTTTTGTTGTGACACATTACCTAATTATGTAATAAAATTATATAGATTTTTTAAAATTTCATATATTTTATTAGACTTTGATATATATCTTTTCACAAATTTTAAACACATTATAAATTTAAATTTTCATGAAAATATGTTATTTTGATATGTAAAAGTATAACGATGTTGAATTATTTATAGTGTTAAACTATATTACCTGCACACATGAACACTTATTATTTCTATAAATGTTTTTATTTATTATTTAACTATAATTAAAAGAATATATTTTAATTAGATATATTATTATATAAATTTAAATTCACATATATTTTTATAGGAAATCTAGAAGAGGGTCATACTTATCAACTATGGATCCTTAAAGTGCATTGATCTATTAAATTTCAATAACTCAATGTGGTGTTTTTGAATTTTCTCATGTTCAAATAATTTTTTAACCTATTGTTGTTTTATTTAATAATATTATATTTTAGACAAACATTTTCTTATATATAATTCAACAAAATAATTTTATTTCAATTTTAATAACTACTTGGTTTCTAACTATGTCTTAATTTATATTGTTTTCCAAAATTCTATTATTTTCAATTCATTTGAATATTGTTTTATTTTTTACATATATCAAAAATATATATATAAATTATATAAGAAAACAAAGAAAATGTTTTCATCAAAAAAACATAACCTTCGGTTTTCATTGACAACATGAATTCAATAGTTAATAAAAATTATTACATTTTACAAATTACTCTTAATTTCATATTCATTTGTAAAAAAAATTAAATTCACATAATTGAGCATAATTTTTCGTCTATTTTAGAAATTAGAATGTAGAAAAAAATTATTAACTAAATACAAGCTATTTTTTCTATGAATATCAGGGATTCAATTGTTTTTAAAAATTTTGTTCTCTGGTGACATGGTAAGTTTCATGCAATGAAAGCATACATGTTTGGATATAGAAACTGGAGGATGCAATTAATATAATTTCTTGGGGGATGCAATGAAAATATTGGATAAATCATTTTTGTAGTGGTCCAGTGTCATTACTATTATATAGATAGATTATGTAATGGTAATATACATTGATGGTTATATAGTGGCATGTTGATAAATATTTTATGTACCATAATTAGTAGTAACAAAAAACTAAGAATTGTATTCATTACTCATTCCACCATATCCTTGATTCAAAATTCCATGAAATGAATAAATTAGTAATTATATATACAACTTTATGATTTATTTATTTTATATTATCTCTATATTTCACTGTGTTTATAAACTTTGTATTTTAGAATATAAGTATTTAGGGTTTTTTCACATTTATATTATGGTGTTTTTATATTATAGTATCAATATATATGTGTTCATTATATATTCATGGTCTGATCAAATAATCCTTATACTTGATCACCCATACAAGTATTTTATCATTCTAAAAATATTATTTCTCGTAATAAAAAAATATTATACAACTATTATATTAATGTGGTCAAACGGTACCTTATTTTTTTCATCATATATATGTTCCTATAATTTGATTTATTTATATCATTATAGTTTTATGGAAGAGGATAAATGAATATGTCTTCAAATATCTTGGAAAGAAAACATCGCAATTACCTCACATGGCAGTTTAGGTTTTTTCATATCCCTGAGGATGATCTATAGTGTTCATTCAGTGTCAATTTTATATATCCATTACATGAGATAAATTATGGGGATATGTTTTCAATATTAAAAAACAATACATGTTCATGCTTTTATTTTAATGTTGGGATATCATTTTTAGTGAAATTTTTTTTTGTTTTCAGGTTGTTTTATTATTTTCATGTCATCCAAAGCATGTAATCTAGATATTAAAATTGATGGTATGCATTAAGAAATAATAATATGCTAGAAAATTAAATTCTCATGGACATGGATATGATGCAGGTTAAGAGTGTTTTCTATTTATATTTTTAAGATGTATCATATAAGGTAGAAACATAGTGATATTCCATTCATTGTTTGGAGTAGTGATATATGAAGAGGTATTTATAAATCATGTTGTTAATTATGATATGGATTTCGTTTATTTGATCTGGTCTTTAAGATGGTTGATTCGGTGTTTTATGGGGTGGCCTTAATGAGGTGAGCTACTGCATTCCATTATGAAGAGTCAATGGTCCTATGTTTAATAAACAAGTGACATATAAAGTGGAAAGACTCACTTCAAGTATATGTTTATTAGTATATATTAAATCCCTTTCCTTTCTGTAAACTTCATCATTATGATATGATATTATAGGTGGTTTTTCAGGTCATTATTGATTGGAGATGGGACTAACCTAGACCGAGAAGCCTTTCATTATAAATAAACTATTAAGAGAAGTTCAATCATTCACCTGTAGCAAGTACCTTCTAGTTATTCTTATGATACATGCAATGATTAAAGCCTTTGAAAATATATATGCATAAGAATTTAGTTTATAGTTCATGGAAGAAAAAAATAATTACATTGAATGTTTGTGTGTAATTATCATCTACATTACTCTATGTGGGAGGACAAGTATTGGAATATAGTAATTTAAATTTTATTCAATTTTGTTTGAGAGAAGGGGTCTAAATAGATTATTTGAGGAGATAGGGTGACTATGAAGAACATTTCTTGGATTTCTAGAAAATCACTCCCAATAACTTTATTCTTTTATTTCCATAGTCATTTAATTCAATTCCTTCATGGTATACTCCATGTCTACGTTTATTTTCTATTATTTTCTTTATTGATTCCATTGGTGCACTACGATTATCACTACTCTATTATAATTCTCCATCGATATAGAGATATACCTCACAATTGTCCCAAGGGGAAGAGTTGGTTCTTCTTGAGTTCTATTAAATCAATTATTTTTTATTCTAATTACAATTCTATGAAAATTAGTTAATGTATTAATATGTGAGGTGATGATTATTGTTTTTCACTCTAATAACTCACAATCCTATAATTTTAATCAATTTTAATATTTCTTCTCTCACTACACTTTATATAATACAAAGTCAGGTGATACAGGTCTTAAACACCATATAGGATTTTGTTAGGAGGATGAGTAGAAAATAGAATTAGAAGAGTTAATATATTGATCATTCTTTATGTAGAAAGTGGTTGGTATGTTCGCATTGAGAGGATCTTGAGAACACTCACCATACACACATTAAATGGTGGAAGGTTTTCAGTGGAATGTGATAGAATCCGATTAATGAATAAGAATGAAACTAAATAATAATTAATTATGACTGAAAAACAAACCCTTCCCATAAATAAATCATTATCACATATCTTTGTGTTTTCATTTCTATTTTTTTAATTTCATTTCAATTCATTTATTTCCTTTTTCAACATCGTTAATTTTTAATGCAAGGAAACATATATTATTTAATGAATTTATTTTTTAAACAATATAATTATATAAACTTAATCAATTTATGAAGAAAAAATCACTAAGAGACCCTCCTCAAGAAACAATTGTGTCAACTACTAGTCTACACTCTCCAAGGATTAAATTATTTATTGATTGAAGTTCATAAAGAATCCATTTTTAGTGGTCACAATTGTCACAATGGTTACTTTTAAAATTCCTCACGACAAATTACATTTTAATGTATCACTATGTAGAGAATAATATCATTTAAAAGATTATGGTTATACATTAACTATCAAAGTATGGGAAAAAAATCCATTTATAAATATCTTGATAGAAGAGTTATAATTATTTTTTCGTTGGATACAATATAGAGATAAATTAATTTTAATGTCTAATTTCAAGTCGATACGAGAGATTTCCCCCAATAGAATCAAATTCATCACCGAGAAATAATCAATATTTTTTTGGAAATTGAGAAGTCTTCCACAGTTGATTTTTTTTAATTAGAAATGATTTTGTTATTTCCATCTAATACTCTTTTAATTCATTTTTCTCTTACATTAATTGGGATGATATCATTATTTTATTATAGTTAGATAATGTAATGAAAAAATAATTTGATGGTTACATAGTATCATGTTGATAAATATTTTCTGTTACATAGTTAGCAGTTATAGAACAACTAAGAATTATGTATCTTTACTTTTCCCACCATATTAATTCTTTAAAATTTAATGAAATTCATAAGATAGTGATTCTATATATGTGAAATGTAGAAAAAAACTGTAACATATGTAGGTTCAACAGGAGGATGATTGATAGGTATCCACATTACCTTACATATTATGTATGGACTTCAATAAATCATTGCTACACTGATATTATAAATAATTCAAAATGGAAGGTTTGGTAATAGTGCACTATGAACTGATTGAATAAAATATGGATAGATATACCACTCCAAGATATTATGAATGTATCCTTCGATATGATCTATATGATAATCTAAAAGTTATTGGTAGGCAATAACAACATTGATGAACTTTTCTCCAACCTATCTAGTATGTAAATCCTGAGGTATTCCTTCCATAATTCTGACACACTCATGTAGAATCCAAATAGAAATGGCCATTTTAGTGCAATAGAGTACTACATCATAGATTATTCGATCTCTAACATGTCACCACCCTGGAAGATGAAATTTAAGGTCCTTTAAAAAAACATTGAATATTCATTATTATTTGGAAAATATGAAAAAATTAGTTGCCAACAAGTGACTAACTAAAGAAGTTTGGGCATGAACTTCTATCAGCAGACCACTTATGGTTGAGGGATGAAGAGGGAATGAATCAAAAATTCATGCAAGGCATATTTTCTCAAAAGTTGTGGAAATAATATAGAAACATGTTTAACAGTAAGATTTGTAGAAGCATGCACATGGAAGATCTCATGGGTGAGATTTACATGTCCAGTCTGAGTGGACAGTTACACAGCGAACTGTTAACTATTGTTTCCTCTGTTTTTTCCACTGTGTGACAGTATGAAATTCATTAATTTTAAACAACCAATAAACTTCTTCCTATAAGGGAGTCATTACATAGTACCCAAGGTAGCACTATAAGAATATGGAAGATCCGGGAATTCAACAAAGCTACATCACCTATTTTCACATCATTGGGCATTTGGTACAAATTATATCTGAAATTTTTTTAATTCTCATCTATCCTATAAACAAATTTTACAATATATTATTAATTTCAAATTACATTTTTGATATAGAAGTAATTACCACTATCAAAATTTTAGTCATCCGTTTTAAAATTAATTTTTTGTTTTTGTAATCTTGTGGCTGTAAAACTGAAAAAAAAATTTAAAAATTATTCATGTCAACAACTACCTTATGAGGTTGGTCATGCATTTTTTTCCAATATTATTTTCAAATACCATTGGTGGTTATTGTTTGTTTTAATTTCCCAGGGCATTTGTGACCACCTAGGGAAATCACTAGTGCCCTTCCGAGAGACCACCACCACGGTTGTATGGGACTGCCTATAGAGACCACCATAGTGATGGGACGACCACAACTAGCAAATGAAAATGGATGGCGGCCACTGAATACCATTATTGGCCGCTTTTGGCAGTCACTAACAGTAAAAAATTTTTTATTGTATGTAAACATAATATCTAAATATGACTAATATATCTGTATTATAATACCAATTTATTATCAATAATATTTTCATAATTATATATATAAAATTATTAAATTTATATTATTAAAAAAATTAATAGTATACTTATATACATTAATTAAAAAATTTATATATAAATGTACATATATTATATTACATTTTTATAAAAGAAATTATTTAAATATATAAATGAATATATATATTTAAATAGATCATATTTCAATTTATATATTTATATTTAAATTAAATTATATATATATATGTATGTATTTTTATGTGACTGAATGTATGTGGAATCATATATACATCTGTATGTGGGTGTTTATATTTTTTGTATGTTTATGTATGTGGATGTATGTGTATGTATGTGTATGTATATGTATGTGTGTGTATGTGTATGGGTATGGGTATGTGTATATGTGTGTTAATGTGTATATGTATGTATATTATTATGTTTATGGGTATGTATGTGTACGCGTATGTGTATGTGTGTGTATGTTTATGTAGTATGTCTGTGTATGCATATGTATGTGTATGTATGTGAATGCACATGTATGAAAATATATATATGTGTATGTGTATACTTGTGTGTACATGTAAATGTATGTATATTCATGTATGTGTATATATGTGTATATGTATGCACATGTGTATGTATATGTGTACGTGTATGAATATAATTTTATATGCTTGTGTATATAAGTTTACATGTATATCTATGTGTATGTATGTTTTTTATGTATGTATGTAATGAGTATATCAGTTTATTCATTTAATATTATTTGTTCATTTTTTATATTTCTCCATTATTTGTATTTTTTATGATTTAATCATTTTTTATATTTTTTTTAATATTGTTGTAATATATTCAATTTTTATAGTAATATATATATTTGTAAATTTCTTTAAATTTATTTAAATAATAATAGTTATCAATATTATTAAAATTCAAAAGCTTAATAAATAATTTATTTTTTATATACAATCAATACAATAGATAAATCGATGATTAACAATAAGAAAACTAATTGTTTATTAATATTTATTCATTTTTGTGTGTGTTTAGAAATAATTCAATTAAAATTCTTAAATCACTTTTTTATTTTGGTAATTTATTCATTTATAATTATTCATTTTCAATATTTTTTCATTTAATTATTTTACGATTTTTTATATCTATCAAAATGAATATTTTTTTGGTAATTATTCATTAAATAAAACTTAAACATATTTATTTACTTGGTTTTAAAACATTAATTTTTTTATAATTTTATGATTTATATTTATTCATTTTTATATATTATGTTTTAATAATTTTAATATGTTAATTTTTATAAAATAAATTTATTTAAAAGTATTTTAATTTGAATATTATTGTATAGTTAATAAAATTTATTTGTAATAATTTGTTATTTATATAATTAGTATTGTTTATTTATTTAAAATCAACACATGCAGGGTTAGAGGATGTTATGGCTGGCAGGGCCTTTTCAGACTACTTTAAGGAGTATTTCTTTCAAAGCACTCTATTTACAAAGCATGATACACTAGATATTATGGAGGCTTCTTAGGTTTCTCCCAAAAATTATGGTTTTTAAAAAAATACTATGTATGTAAATAGGGGCACTCCCACACATGTTATGACTAGGATTCAAAATCACATCCCCTTTGAAGTGCATGACACAACTGACTCATCCATTGAGGGGGTTCGCCGATCCAGGGGTGTTGATGATGACACAACATTGGATGGTAATTCTCTCTCTACTGTGTTGAGGAAAAGTCAGAGGATGGGTTAATATATGTTAATACAGTGTTTCCATTGCAGTAGGTAAAATTCTAGAGATGTGGAAGACGACCACAAGGGGGGTGAGTAATCCCATCTTTATATGGATATTCTCCCTAGGTGATCCAACATCTGAACATCCATAGCATTCCCATGGATATAGAAGGGATACCGCATTTGGTATTGTTGATGGTTCATGTATCGTTATATATTGTGTATGGAGTTAATGGTGATCTGTCAATGTTTGGATTTAGTGATGAATTGTATTTTCTAGCCCCATCCTCCTACATTATTTTTTTTGTTTCAAATTAAGGGGCTTTCACCATTGCCACTATCAATAATATTATTTATTTATTCATTTTTATTCATTTTATAATTTGTTTTCAACTAATGTCATTAATTTAGTGAATTCACCTTTCTAAATATATTTTTTAAATTTATTCATTTTTAATATTCATTAATTTATTATTATTTATTTATTTTTAATATCTGCTTTTAATATTTTTGGAATTTATTAAATCTTTAATATTTATTTATACATAACTTTTTATTAAGTTTTAATTTTTTTAATATGTTTTTAATTTATATGATAAATATTTATTAAATTTTATTTATTAGGTTTTAATATTTTAAAATGTTTGAAATTTAAATAATTAACTTATTGAAATGATTTTATAACATTTTTTTGGTAATATAAATAGTAAATATAAATATTTTTTTAATTTTGTTATATTTTTAATTTTTTTAAATAATTTTTTTCCTCATTTTTTTATGTGTTTACAATTCTATTACATAATCCGTCGATTTCATTTTTTAAAAATATTTTTTTAATATTTTAAATTTTAGTTATTAATATTTATTATTCTTTAATTTATTATTCTTATTCATTTTTAGTATTTATAACTATATTTTTTTCGAATTTAATAATTTTTAGTATTTATTAATACATAGTTATTCAATATGTTTGTCAAAACCTGGCCCACTACGGCCTGCCTGGTTGGTGTTAAGTCGTGTGTGACACCTCAATCACGCTTCCAATAGGTTAGGGGATGACGACTAGTACTGAGAAGGCATATCTCTATAATTGGAGGCCTTAGCATGTGTATCTATACGCAAGAACACAATTAGCTCCATGAAATAGTTCAAAGATATTATAAAAAGATAAAAACATCTAGATTTTAAACCATACAAATAAAATCCTCAAGGAAATATATAATTGTAATACAATGTAATAAAAAATGTATAAAGTGTAAAGACAAACAGAAAACCAAATAGGAGGACCCAACATAACAATAGTTGGAGAAAGTGAAAAATGAAGAGAGTTGGACTCAAAATCTCTATGGATAGCCACTAAAAATAGAAAGCACATGTATGTACCACTGTCATCCTCTATAATTGGGGTCATCGAAGTCACCACCAATATTTTTGTCGACTGCATAAGACACAACATGTGTGGGGAAAACCCATGTAAGGTTTAGAATATTCATACTTATTAGGATATCATAAAACTAATAAAATTTAATATAAATAGAAATAATCTTCTCACCCCATAAATTAATAAGGTAAATAAATCCCAACATTATATTTGCTGAAAACAAATCCCATAAAAATAGAAAGTGGATCTCTATCATCCATGTATCAGTTAAGAATGAAGATTCTGCATGTAGCTCCAATGGCCACATTACTGATTCCATAAAACCCACGAATCCCCATAATATATAATGTAATGTGTTGACACCTTACTATCATGTATCATTGTTGAGGGAAGATTATCTCATATCCATGTGTCTCACTTAACCTCTCAAGAATATTGAGGTCCCACACCTTGCCACAACATAGAACAAGTGAGGGAGCACTTCAACAATGGGGAACCCTCAGTCCACCAAAGTTCAATGATGGGGATTCCACACCACATATATAGGACATGCACGCTCGATAATGCGTTTGAGTTCCCTCTCTTCCTATATGAACGATATGGGCGGACCCAGTACCTGAAGAGAGATTGTGGAGTACCTGTCCCAGTAACACTTTAATGACCACACTCGATCACATCCACGTGAAATGTTTTGGTGAGACAATACTTCAAAATAGGCTTTTAATAGTGTTATAATATGCCTATATTAGTGATAAAAAATAAATGACAATCTGAGTGTGGTTATATTTCTGAAATTTTTAGTAGTGCTACAAGAGTACTCTTAAATGCCCCCTTTAAAAGTGTTTTTTAGCACTGATAAAGGAAACACTATTAAAAGAGATACAATTATATTTTTTGGATGCCATTGAGACTTACCCCCTTTATCATCACTTCTATGACCCCTTTAACAGTACTCCATCCTCTATCAATTCTTATCACCCACCACATTTTATCAGCACTTTTTGAATTTCCAGCCTTATGTGTCCCCACATATATTCGAACAATGTATCTCTCCTTCAAATATGGAACACTATTACCACTAAACCATGTTGATTTATTGTATGTTTAATTATTTTTCTATATATATATATATATATAATTACATATATTTATATAATTATTTTAAAATCAATTTATACAATATATGTGTGCGAGTTTCTGATATATATACTAATATTTACCTAACTATATTCTATATTATATTAAATTATATATACTAGGATATAAAAGAAATATATATCTCGTTATCAATACACACATATGAATATGTGTATGTAATGTAATAAGTGGTTAGATATTTCTTAGATATACATTTTTATAATATGTATTTATATAAAAATATTATAATTTATATTTTTACAAAAATATGTTGATATATGTATTTATATGAGTGATATATTATTAGTAAATATAAGAAAAATTGCATATATTTAATTTTAAATAAAATTACATTTTGAAAAATGATAAAACTTCTAAACCATAATATCGATAAAAATGTATGACCTAGGATTAATATTATTCTTCATAAAAAAGGAAATAAGTCCCCCTTATATGAGATTGAAGATACATTTAATGGAAACAAATCGTGGTACCCTGAATAAAAATTCAGTTTTTGAAGCCATATGGACCTTTTTCCCCCAAAAAATGGTAAATTGGTATACTTCTATTTCTAAGGGATTATATCTCATTGCAGTTTTCGATTTGATATGTGGTAGAGCCCAAAAAACACCTAGATAAAGTTATGATTTTTTAAAGTTTGAGTTACATATTCAACTTATTTATGATCTTTTATTAATTTTTTTATTCTATATCTTCAAATTGATATTAAATGACTATTACTCAATAATAATATGAACATTAAAAATTAAATGTTTTTTATTATTTAAACAGTCATTTCAGTAAATATATTATATATATTAAGTGTAAATTCATATTTATATTATCTAAAACATATTTAAATAAATAAATTTATATATTATTTATATCAATATATATATATATATTAATAAATTATTTTTAATTAAATATAATGTTTTTTGAAATATACCATTATCAGTGCTACTAAATAAGCCCTAATAAAGGGGGGGGGGGATTTTTAAACGCTTCTAAAAAACACTGATACCACCCCCCCTTATCAGTGATTTTTTACAAGCATTGTTTAATGATCTTTTTATCAGTTCTTTTTTAAAATCACTCATAAAGGGTGGATATTTGTAAATGCTTTTAAAAAAGCACTAATAAAGTTCACCCTTTACAATTCTTTTTAGCACTGTTAAAGACCCCCCTTTAATTTCACTTTTGTAGCACTGACAATGGAGGTCTTTAACAGTGTTTTTAGATAACACCCTTAAATAAAAAATTATTTATAAATCCTAATTTTTAGTAGTGATAGAAGCATCCCAGTAGCTTCAATCAATGACATATATCTTCTACCAAAAAATATCACCATCGTGTTCGAACTGAAAAACTACTTCACATAGGCTACTCAGAGGCCCAAATCTGAGTCTCGAATAAGGAAAATTAAATTGAGAAATCACATAGAAAAGTACACATCATGTACATAAAGTTTCACACTATCTGAGCACCCCTAGACACATGGGTGTGTCCTCACCTGTACATAGATTTGATATCCATGTGGATATATATGGTGTATACATCGAGTACATGATGTGTCATGGAAGCTCGGGGTCTGAAAGTGTCCTCACAACATATTCCCTTTATACTCTAGCATGATACCTTGTGCACTAGGCATGTCCAGGTACTCTGGTCAAGTATGTTACCATGTACCTAGTCTTTCCCATGTACCTGACTGGGCCAACTCCATTGAACTCGGGAGTACATGTCTAGCCACAAGCATTAGGTCACACATCATATGGTAGTCCCACATGGTGTGTGATAATGATTTTTTTTTGAAACCCTATCTGTCAAAGAAAGGGGACTACAAGGAATGTATTCTTCTGAAGTACACTCCAAATATTTTTTTAATTTTTTAGAAACTGAAATTCTATCATGTGGAAGACATATCATCATTTTTTCACCTTTATCACTGTTGGACCACCCTAAATCCACCAAAATCGAAAGTGGAGCATCGATCATTGATTTCCAGACTTTGATGGCTAGATAATAAAACGATTTCTTCCCATGGGGTGATGCTATGCCTCCCACCACTGAATAGATATCTCTATTAATGATTCCATTTCCCGTATCCCACAACACAGATTGATCCATCCAAAAAACACTAATCTTATAGTGGCACATACATCCTCCATTAATCATGAAGTTCTATGATGCCCTAATTTCCCCCAAAAATGTTGAATCATTGACCCTGTGGGATAATGATCATGAACAGAATGAAATGATATGGTAAAAGAACAATAATTGGGTGAAAAAAAAATCATTTCATGAAATCCTAGGAAACTATCTTCAAATCTATAAATAGGGCTAAACTCTTTTGTACATGAAATAAAAAGAGATAGTGTCATGACCACTATTTTAAATATCTTTCATGAAGAGATTTCGAAATGCTGGAAAACAAAATAAGATATTAATCCATGATTATAGAATAATTCAAAGTGTGAAATTCACAAATTAAATATCCCTAACATAAGAATGGATCAATCATTGGTGAAAAACTTATTCGACAGTTATGAAGGTGATCTTATGTGTTTTTAGTCTGTCTTGTGATTTCCATCGATCCTTCTTTGTCGATCCTTTTTCATGAACTACCAAACCCCCCCTCTCAAATCTTCAATTTTTATTTAGTTATCATTGGTAATCATTCATTATTGAAATTCTGTGGAGGAGGGTTACCATTTGAGGTATTAAAAAATAAATTAATCAATTAAATAATTCACAATCACACCTACCAACAGTCACAATCAACCAAGCTCTCATCATTGAATAGATTTATATCAAAACTAGGGTAATCCTAGAGGTCTTGTATATAATGATTACGATTGCCTCTTGGAGGTGCTCTGGGGGTGGAATGATCATGGTCATCTATTTTCCATAAAATCCAATTATTGGTCATTTGTTCATTCCTAGACAGAAATTCTTCTCAGTCGCCCTCTTCTCCTAGTTGGGTGGCCAAACTTCTTACCTATACTGGGTATTTTCCTATTATCACATGTCAAAAAGAAACAATTCTCTGGAGTATGTATTTGATGAAAAGGTAGTGTTGGATGTTGTAAACCACCCTCCTATGAAATTTTCAATAGCCATGACAGTCATTGAGGGTGACCTCTTTATGTTTATGGGTTTTTGGAAGCTTGAGGAGGTTATTTTCCATGGATACAAGGAAATAAATAGGAACCTATTCGTTTATAAAGGAACCTAATTTTTTATTACATTCTTAAAATGGTGGGTAACCTTGATCGCTATTTACCTCTAGTTTAGGGAGTGTTTTATACTATTTCTACTCATTGGAAGGCACTTTGAGATCGGGGGCCTACTTAGATGCTACATTGGGCACCATTACTAGTTTTAGGGTGACAAAAAAATTTATACTCTTCTGGGAATTTTTACCTGTATCATAGTCATGGGATGAGATTTGGCCCCTTTTTATTGAATGGAATATTCTAGGAACTATTCGATTAAACTAAACCCATAGAATCTACTTGGCTATTTAATCAGTATTAAAGGTATTTAAAGCTCATCATGGAGGTTTTCAGCAAAATGTTCCTACAACTTCTCTTATGATAGTGGGTTAATGATTTTATACGTCAGACCCTTCCCTATGGAAATAAAGATAGATACCCTATATTTTTAGGTTTTTAACCAATAGTGATGTAGATGATTGGGTTTTCCACAACATGGAGTTGAATTGATAAAGTATCTAATGATGAAGGTATTCTCTGCATGAGAAAGATCCTACTGGAAGGCTGTTTTACTAGATAAAGGCATGATCATGTAATGTTTGTACAAATAATCTTATTTTTTTCCTTTATTCATATCACCTTTCCATCATATGGTATCATCAAGACCCAATGTTTATGAGACCTTTTTTTGGATCTCTTGTTTTTAACGAAGATGAAATGGTAATATTTACAAAATGGGTTGGGGGGAATGTGTCATTTACCCATTCAAGGAATGTCTTCCTTTTAGGTTACACGGGGCTATACTACATCCCCATGGATTACATCCAATAATATTAGGAATCAATGGTGTTGAGGAGTTTTAGTGGTACCACTGTATGAACCACCTCATAATCCTGGGGAGTGGATGAGATTTAAGGTGGTTTTCCTACTTTCATATCATATTAATTTTCAATTTGTGCCAGGGATGGACGATTCCCCCAATAAAGATGAGGATATCACCATAAGGTTCATGGACCACCTATAGTAAATGGGTAGTGGGAGAGAATTTATGTGGATATCTATATTCTACCTAATTTTCATTTTAAATCCATACCAATGTGGAATGATTCTACCAGTAAGGAGATGGTTGACACCACAATGGACGAAAATTTTCTTCATCCCTAACTCCCTCATTTATGTAAACATGTTTTCAGGATATATAGTGAGCCTGATGCTCAACTTCCTCTATTTTATGTGGATTGTCTATATTTTTATTGGTGTAAAGATGAAAATATACTTATTCTTTATGGTGATACATAGTGAGAATATTTCTCTAGAGTAATTATTCATTGAGTTGTATGAGGTTATCCATCTCACTCTTGTACAAGGCTAGTCATTCCTCCATAGAGGGAATTAAATCCCTTCTTGTTGGTGAGTGGGATATCGCAACACCCATCCCTTTATCCATGTAGGAATTTTGGAATGTTGGTTCCAACTCATCATTAATATGTTCGAGGATCTAGATCCTTCTCTGATTTCATTTACGCGGAGCCTCAGTTTGTGCATCAACATCACCTACCTATTGTGGTACAATTTATACATAGTTCCACTCTATTTTTTCAACTCAAACCATATAATTTAATGTATATACTTTGATAACATTAACCGAGGAATATCAGGTTATTTTAGACAACATATTACTCTCTAGGTAATAGGGTAGTTTTGTATCATTCACTTCCTATTTGTGGGTCATGCCAGGGTCTCTCCCCTGACCCTTGGTCTTGTTGGGCCATCTTGTCTTATAAACCTTGTGAGGTTTGACTATATTTTCTATAAGTTCCCAATATATTATAATTTTAATAGTGACGTTGATGGATTTCCTAGTTCTCATTCCATGTGGTCCTCGAAAAAAAGTTGTGTGTCTCACGGTGGGAAGAATGGATAAAAAATCGTCCATTGGTATAAACCTCCTTGTCTAGAAAATGCCAATTTTCTTTAAGATGAGGATAAAAATGACCCCATCCCTGTAAGATATAATTGATTTAGGGACATTTTTTGCAATTTTTATTCCTATTTTCAGGGATCTAATAACTCCTATATTTTTTCATGAGATACAAAATCCACAATCCTTATGGGATGGGGTTGGTTTTGAGCCCCAACATATTTATTTAGGACCCTCAAGGTGTTTTATGACCTTGTGGGAGGATGTGGTAGTAAATATACCCCCATCCCTTAACAATGGGATTTCTTTTAGATGGATACTATAGATGCTTTCATAACGATCCAGCTGAATTGGAATAATTTTGTTTTCATATAGGTTGGGTAAAGTGGTTTTTTGTGATGTGATTCACTTACTACGAGGTATTGTTGGGTAGTAAGTGACATTAGATTAGGTATTTATGATATGTTCCCATTTTTTTGAAAGGCCGATCATAGGGTCTTAATTGTAGTCATGTCCCAACATATTTTATTCTCAAAGGGTGAGAGTTTTGTTAGCTTTACCAAATAACCCACACATTATTTGGTCCCATGTTCTCTCCTATAACTCTATCATTAAAGGATACGGAATGTGGGGATTTTTTATCCCTGGGATGGGGTTAAGTGATACTATCCATACTCGCCCAATCCTTAGATACATATGTATTTAAGTGACATTGATGATTAGTTTACAGAAAATTTCCATGTCAGTGCAGAAATCTTTTTTAGGGTTTTTATGCCTTTCCAATCATAAGTCTAGGGATATAAAGTTGATATTATGTTATATCTAAAAAAAATCATGTTTATGGCATTAAGGTAACCCTCATTTCTCTAATAAGGGAAGTATCGATCCTTTATTATCTGTAAGGTTGTTCACATCTTCTAGAGGAAGTAAGGAACACACACCTCTATTATCTCATCACAGATTTTGTAATCAGAATTAGCGATGAGAAAAATATAGATTAGATATTATCTATGGATATATCATTATTTATATACATTCCAACCCCTTATTATTAGGAGAATATTCCTCTACCAGGTCAGACCACAATGTTCTATTCTCTAGGATGCCTATTAACTGAGGTGAGGTGTCAATGGTAGATGATGGGGAAATATATATGGTTAACCCCAGAGTTCTTAGAACTTCTAGATATAGTGGTGACTTAATAAGGGGTGTATTTCATTATCTATGTGAGATATTATTATGTGGAGGTTTTCCAATATGGTTTTAAGGATTATATCTCCAATAATCCATCTTTATACTACCATGAGGATGAATATCATGGTTGTTATAACCTTATTCCTTATAAAGAAATTCAACAGAACCTTGATATATGTTAGATACACATCATATATCCTCGAGGACATTGAAATTGAGTAGAGTGGAAATTTGAGACTCATTATTCATCTTGCATAGAGTATGTCAACCAACCTTACAGGTTCATGTAGAAGTATGTGTCTACTACATGATGGTCATCTGAATATTTCAATGACTATCTATTATACAATGAATATTATTCCATTTATAAGAAGTTTTTGTTTTATAATAGTGAGATTCTATATCTTTAGTGGGGATATGAGCCTGTGTTTTGGTGGATTCCAAGAATATTCTAGTAATCCCTTATTAAAGAAGGGATATAAACCCAGTTCAGATATGTATTCCTTGTAAGAATATAATAAATGACCATTAGATTGGGAGAAGGGATATGGGATCCTCCTGTAGAGACTATGGAGGTTGTTGATCCAATATTTTATTTATAGTAGAAGGAATGTGATCAGGGGTCATGTTTGATTCTATAATATTTTGGGTAACTTCACTGGAAGGGATATAATCATGCCCCTGAGGCAATTTACAAATCATGCTAACAAACTATAATTGGATCATTGATATAGGTCTAATCCTGGTTATCCTTTTGAATATTCCATTGGATTTATTTCATAAAAATTTATTCCTATCCGAAGGTTATTAAAGAACATAGTTAAGGGAATTATGTAAGAGAAAAGTATATGAACAAGTTTAAGTGAATCCCTTTATCAGGACGGAAGTAATAATTTGAATTTCATTTAGAGTATCTACATGTTCATGTTCATCATGGTGATATGATATTATATCTATTTGTAATATGGATATGTTCTCCTATCTGTATCTACATCGGTGTGATAATATTTTAGTGAAGCTCTTTTTTTGTTTCTAAAATATAGTGGTGCTTCAGTAGTGTACATACATGAATATAGGTTAGTATGTTCATAGTCTCTAAAATCAATAGGCATATGTCTTCGATTTAATTAATGATACATTACCACCATTTTTCACATTATTATATTAGAATATTTTGATGGGATTCAATTATTTGGGTATAGAAATGTGACTCCCCCATGTTGGATACTAGGATATAAGGGAAGACTTGGTTAGGGAAAGCAGAGATATGAGAAAACTTGCTGGGTTCAGTTGAAATATTCTAGAGGAATTTATCATAGGATGATAAGATATATGAATAACCCCCTTGATCAACATATTTACACACCTAATGGGATATTCCTAGTGCTTGGGAAAAGGCATCCAAAGTGGCACCCTATTGGGTAGTTCCCTTAGTAGACAACTAAGGTGCATTGGAGAGATAGAGTAGGTGATGCTGGTTGGATAAATACCTCCTAGGAAGCTTCAAAACTATGATATACCTATAGTTGAACACTTGATCCACCTTTATAAGTTAAGGAAGAAGTTTATTTTCACACTCTATGAATAGTATTCCAAATTAGTTTAATGTGGATATAGGAATCACTAATTTCCCCACATCCTTCCATGAGAATGATGTTATTTCATGAATTATTTCATAGAGAACTATTTTTTTGGCCTCGTGTGTCTGTATTATTTCATGTTGGTATTATTTTCATACCATCTCATTTACCACCCAATGAAGGAGGTGTCAAGTGGGTTATGTTTTTTTGTAATATATGGAGGTTTCCGTCACAACTGATATTCTCCCTTGGTTTCATGATGATTTTATAGTGTTGAGTCTAGGTGATTTTTGTGAGAATAATATCAGAAGTGACAAGGACAATGAAGAACAAGGTAGCTGATCAGTGCATAATTTCATGCATGAAACATTTTCAATTTACTGTACATGAGTAACACAATATTTCATTATTATTGTCTGTTTTAACATTTTTTCATTTGATTCATAGAAATTGACCATTTTTTATGAATCCTGATTATATTTCATTAATGAACGTTTCATGTCGAGTTTACCATTTTTTTGTTTTTGAAAAATTGTGGAACAAAATGTCCCATCCTGAAATAGAAAATCTATCTATTTCAATTTCACTAATGGGTTAACATAATTTAAATGTTTTACATTGGGTTTAACATTTATCTTTCCAATGTATACCCCCACTGGCACCCATAATCATAAATATTTATAGACAATCTTTCAATGAAAAACATCCGTTGGGGTTTTAAACCCTATGATGCTTAGAGAATCACTTTGATCGAGTACATGAGATGTTTGGATCAATAAACCCTTTGGGGGTATTTATTTCAAACTTTTGGACTCTCATATATAATTATGATTTGTTCATTAATCTTTCTATAATTCAAAAATGGGACTAGTTTCATTAATTAAATAATTTGGTTGTGAATCCCACTCTATATTAGAGGGTGTTCTATTAATGTCACCATCTCTATGTACTAGAATTTCTCTATCAATTTATAATTATTTCTTATAATTTATGTAATTATTATTCATTTAAGCCATATGAACAAGAACACTCAATTTTAATACCATTCATGAGATAAATTAGTGTTTTTGGGTTGGGATTGAAATTCCAAGATGTGTAATAAATATTATATGTGAAAAGTAATCAAACCCCACATATTTCATTTAGGACCACACCATGCATTTTAACATAAAGTGGATAGGATTTATGTGAATGAATTTAATCATTAGGTATAGAGATCATCCTTGGTAAGTAATCCTATGTATCCTTCTCACAATAGGAATTTGATTCACTTTAGTATTTTTTTTCTTGGGGATTACACACTATTTTTACCCTAGTATTTGAGTGTGGCCTATACACTAAGGTTTCCCTAATATTGGAGTGGGTCTTATACACTATGGGGTCCCTAATTAGGGGATTTTAATTTTTCTATTGTCATTATCATTGAAAATACCTAAACTTATGTTTTTAATTCCCGATGTTAGATACATGAGATAACTAGGGATCATATAAATTGAATATAGTTGTGAGATTTACATATTGAAGCACCCTTGATAGAATATGATTATAAACCTTGTTAAGGATGTGACCCTTCAAGTAATGTTATGGTATTTATTTTTTTATTTGAATCACATACCTTAGGAAGGAATCCTATGCATCTTAAATTTTATAGGAATAAGAGTTATTTTAGTCCATCGTAGTTCTTAATACACTTATAGATGACGAAAAATGGAATATCCAGAGGATGTGTGTCCTATGATCTTGAGTAAACGGAATGTCGATGGAATTTTACCATGGTTCATACAAATATTACATATCCATTTCTTATCATATGATGGATAAAAATTGGGTACCATGAGTGGACTGTTAGTCATTCTTGGATGGATTGATGGACCCATTATGGACACTCTCCTAAAAAAGGGGGTGATCAAACAACAGCTCACATTCAGGGGTTCAGATGGTTCCATGGTATATGTCAATGTGTTTTTTCTAGGCATGGTTGTAATTTCTGATGAACTCCACCAGAAATGTCTGAATATGTCTATCAAATAAGGCTGAAATGTCTAACGATGTATGTCTGGCAATAATGGGGATGTCTGTCTGACATGTCTAAGGATGTATGTATGACAAGGAAAACTTGTCCTAGGATGTTCACATGATATTATGAGGATGCCTTTCAATAAATGTCCAAACATCATCGTATTAACTAATATACCATGTCTAATCTCATAGGGTGTTTTATAGGTGCTAAAACCATGTCAAAGGTGCATTCAACTCTAGATATGCACTAATGTTTTTGAAACACAATCTCTACAACCATATAACTTTAATTAATAAATAATTTCACCCAAAATCACTGAAATGCTAATTAATAATCATCGGTTGACATAACACAACTCAAATAGTGTGAAACAGTAGTATACTATCTTTTTCGGGCATCCTCTTTGTTCTACACATTAAAGGGCCTCCATTATGAGGTGATTACACCATATTTAAATGTAATCTCAAATTAAACTCCAAAATGATACAACTGAAATCATAGAAAATGATTCAGAATAAGGAAAGTAATACAAGGATAAAAACTCACCTGAAACCTATAAGAAGAATTCCAAAACATTGACCATTGATCAAGGATAAAATAAAGAGGCAAAAAAGGGTGCGAAAAGAGGGGGTAGAAAAAATAGTCTCATTTGATCCTTAATCTCATTAAAAAGAGGGGTTTGGGAGCATGATTATAAATTAATTATTCTATAACTCTTTAAAATTGGGGCATATCTTCATTAGGTACTAGATTAACCTCTACCTAGTATATGTTGTCTTATAGGGTACTCAATAGAGATCAACCATACACCCTATTGAAAATACCAGTGGGAAACCCCACTAGTTAGCCGATGGAGAACCTGGTGGTTTCGAACTGGGTACCTATTTCCATGATAAAAACATCGAATCCTCTATTCCAACCATCACACACCTTCTCCATGTATTTTCCATAGACCTTAAATTACTTGAATATCACAAAACACATTTCAAAAAATATCCAAAAATCTTCCCATCACTTTAAATTTATAATTTGTCACTTTCCCATACATAAAAATGATGGAGATATGAAAATCAAACCATTTTCTCAAAATTATAATCTATAATTCTTTAAAAACACCCCAACATAAATCTTCTCATCCTTGAGAATCAAAAAATGGGCTTCCGAACATAAATATCAACCAACAGTAATCATCAATCAATAATTAAAATTTCATGTTCTATCTTCAAATTGTAATTGCGACTCTTATGTATGACACCAAAAATGTAATGCGTAATATTCACTGAAATACTCATTTTATGATCACAGAGGTACCCACTAGACCTTCCATGATTGACATCACCTCACGAGTATCATTTTTATCTGACCTATAAATCGAAACTCTCAAAGTGCAACTTTGTTAACCTGAAAATCGTAAACATACCCAAACCATACACTGAAATGGTTTCTAAATTCACCCACCAATACCAAAAAAGAAAACAAACCTATAATTAGAATCATGGAACTATCACCAGAAGAACTAACTAACAAAGGATTATTTTTTCTAATAGTGATCCCATCATTGGAATTATCTCCAAAAATGCATTTTAAGTAGCCTGAATTGTGAAACCATTGAAACTTACATCCACATAATCGATATCAACACCATGAGTCCATTCAATGTATCTTAATAAAATAACAAAAAACATAATTCAAAACACTTGGGACATTATCGGTCTAAGCACAAAAAACCAAGAAACCATGTTTACACTAGAGGCAATTTCTTATTTAAAAAATATATCAAATAAATTTGTGCACAACAAAACCCATATAAGTATTCAAAACAACCATTAACATCTGAGGAATTTTTTTTCAAAACTGAATCTCAAAACCCTCATCCTAGATATTTTTTTCAAGAAAATCAATATCATTTCAAAATTAATATAGAGAAAAATTTTCATAAAATTTTATAAAACACAAAAATCCAAAACAATTTTATACATATCTCGTTCCACTGTATGAGTTGTATATAAAAATAGGTTTTTCTAATTAAATATACCCCAAAAAAATTAACCCTTGTGGTAGAATAATTATAAGTAACAATCAGTCAACTAATCCCCTAAATTCCACATTAAACAAATCAACCAAGATTATGTTTTAGATAAAAATTCAAATAGATTATAATTTTCATCAATTATTAATAATATGATTAAGACTTATTTCAATCAACACCTCCCTAGGGTTCATGTATGATACCCTAAGCATGACACTTTTATAATGAATGAACCATGTAGCTGTCTCCTAGACAAGATGTATAACTCATACTAAGACTCATTTACCCCATGTTAGAATCATTGATTCAAACCCCTCTCTCAACCTAGAGTGCATATTAATGAACATTGTACATTAATTTAATACATATATTTTAACAAAATATAAGTGGTCCTAGCACGCAATTATGACTTCCTACATTAGTACCCATTCTAGGATGATGGTGTAGAAGATAAGTAACCCCCAATCATTCCTTTAGTAGGCCCCATATTGGAGACTAGTGATGGGGGTAGAAAACACTCAAATGATAAGAATTTACCTCAATATACATAGATCATAACATAAAACCTCTAAAAAAATTACCATACTATTAAATAAATAAACAAATACTAAATATTCATGAATAAAAAATTAATAAAAATTCATTTGAAATTAAACAATACCAAATTGAAATCCTATTTCATAATCCGCAGTTACCCAGGCTATGAACTTGTACGATGCATCTTGATCACTAAATTCTATCTAGAACCTCTAAAATGGTATATATATATATGGGGTAAGATTAAAATCTATACCTTGTAGTATAAAAACCATTGTATCTGGTGGTAATGTGAAAAGAGAATACTAATTCCCCATTCCAGAAAAAACATAACTAATTAGCAGTTATTGTAATTACCAGAACTATCCTGAATAAATTTCCCAATTTTTATTTTATTAAATAGAAATAACATGCACTTATTTTGATTTATTATATATATTATATTTCAATCTCTGTTAAGTATCTTTAACATTGATAATGTTGTCGTTGAATAGTGATCACATGTGTAGTATACATATAGGTTTTTAAGAATTATGTTTGGCACAAACAAAGGAGGTGATAGCCTCAACAAGTAGGATCGTCTCTTATGAAGCCCATTTATTGGATATTCCAATTGAGATAGTATTTCTAGGAATTTTTCTATACCCATCCAATGTTGAGATCTAATTTCTTATGTATTATTGAAACTATTTATGGGAGAAGTTAAAGATCATTGGGATCACAACCCAAACCATGCTTACCGAATGGCCCCATGAAATCCCCACGATCACACATATTATGCTAAGGGATTATGTTTGTGCATTAAAGCGATATGTATCAATACCATATAAATTGGAATATATATTTTTTATATATAATAATGAATATATTTTTATCCAATTATTATTACTTTGTAAATGATTTTAAAAGAAAATTGTTTTATGGTTAATATTCAAATTCCATTAATGAACATATGAATTAAGGGATTTTTGAATGAAATAATATTTTAATGTAATATTATTATTAAATAATATTTATCAAATATAAATGATCATATATTTTCTAAGATGTCAAATGTAATTTTTATAACGATTCAAAAAACTGACATTTGTCAAAAAAACAAGTCTTTTTAATAAATGAAGGTTATTATTTTAAAAGTAAAAATTAAAATATATTTAAAATAAATTGGATAAAATTGATATAATTTTTGGAATTATGTTGTATAAATTATCCAAATTTTAATTTTTTAATATTTTTTGATTTAGTCAAATTTTTAGTCAAAAATTATATACCGTATAAATATACGTTGTGTTTTATGACATCATAATGGCCCATTATTAATGTAATAAATCTGTTTAAATGTATCTTGGGAAAAATATTGGTTTAAAATTTAAAATAATTAGATTTTATGTATATTTTATTTATTTTATAAAGCTTTAGTGAATCCTCCAAAAATTATGATATATTTTAGGATTTTAAAATTATTTATTTGACAATGTGCCTCACCTCCACAAAAGAAAGGGAGTTATTTTACTATATTAGGTCTTTTTAATTATAAAATAATCCAAACAACTACCCTATGGTTGAAAACATAAGAAAACCCATGGGATGAATTGTGGTTTTGAGTATTTTATTATGCAGAATCCAAAACCTACATAATAATGAAATCCCCCTTTTTACCTAAGTAAACACACCCAAGCACCCATTTCACATCCCTGAAAATCATTGAAATATATCCAAATGATTCCATAGACTCCATGGAGTCCTCAAGAGCATCAAAAATCTCCCAGGAAGCCTCCTTTAGGCCTTTGGTGTAACACATTCAAGAAAGCGATCTTCCACACTCCTCTGTTACCAAGCATTCCATTTATGTTAGGTCTTTAAATTTCATTTTTCTTATATTTGGTTTTGTTACTAAATATCCACCTTAATTTAAATTTGATTTAAAAATGATAATATCCCATTTCAATCACATTTGGACTTTCTATAAAACATTTCATACACCTGTTACCATGTAAATATTTTGTAATGGTTTTTTCCATTCTCCTCTATCTTTATGTTTAGTTATCATTCTACGCTTTCTATTTCCAATTACATATTTTGATAACTGAATTTCCATGTCCATATTACTGTATATTTCATTTATAAATTATTATATAACCATTTCTCTCAAATTAATCCATTTTATGATTTTCTTTATGATGTATTTATGATGTTGAAATTGCACTATGACTTTCCTTGCCAAAATAAGGTTGTAATGAATACCATACTCATTTCACTATCAAGGGTATTAACCTTTATTCACAGATAATTATTTATTAGGGACTTATGTAACACACATTCCTTTTTAAAGTATTAAATTATTATATTTAATGAATCCATGTTATATGATCTATATGTCACACTTAATCATGAGAATGAAATGAATGTGACTAGTGCCCTAGGAATTATATAGTTCTCCAATGCTTTGGGAAATGTTAAGTATCATGATATGTCATTTTGGGATAGGAGTGTTACTGATTCCATTAGGGGACTTTTATCCACCATGATGTCTTGGATGTTTTATCCTTGACATGTGTTCATGATTCTATGTTTTAAGTTGTTTCCCTATTTCCCATGTCATGATTATCTAGCTATATCATGCCTTATTATTCATTTTATTTTTATGATCCATTAATATTTATATTTTCTAACATGAATTGTATTTCTAATTTTTTCCTTTTTTTATTCCCTTACAAGTATTTATGTCTCACATCTTTCTAATGATTGTCTTTAGGTTATCCCATACAGTGTAATGTTAGAAGGAAAATTTTCTTCATGTTAATGATGTTTTTAATAAATAGGTTTCTTTTCAGGTTTTATGTTTTTATGTAATGTACCTAATTTCCAAAATAAAATATACCTATTGATATTTTAGGTTTTATTAAGTGTTATTTTAAGTAATGGAACTTTTATTAATGCACAATAAAGTGTAGGGTTTTCATAGTTGGTGTGAGAGGATAGGTTTAGTAATTTTTGGGAATTGGATTAGAAAATTCTAGAGAAATCCATAGGATTAAAAAATATAGTTAATACCTTATGAATATAACTAATTATAAGAAAACATCTATAAATTTTGGATAGTATATTGCAATTGGTTAATCAAGAAAATAAATCGATGTCAGGATACTATAACTATACTTAGATTAGGCACAAATGAACCTAGGTGTTACAAATCTGAAAAGTTGTTTCAAGCGTAACATAGTGTAATTTGTTACATGAAAATAGGAATTACTCCTCTCCTATTTTGACACTCCCGTGGAATATTCTTTGGTTAATTAATAATATCAATAAAGAACATTTTTTAGGGAACAAAATTTCCTATAAGATTATATTTTAGGAAATAGATTGTGGAAATTATATATTGAAACCTAGAAACTCATAATTTAAGAAGATAAATTTACCCATTAAATTTATGAGATTCCCCTTTTTAGGGTTAATTTTATGATACTCATACCAAAATCTATTTTTCTCACCAATGTCTATAAATATGAGGAATCTTGTTAACAACAAATGAAAAGGGAAGTGTAATGATTTCCC